>CM060939.1:975073176-976273176 GCA_030765085.1 Allium cepa
AGGAGGAGATGGAGGCGATGCGGAAATCCCTTCAGGCTGACTGCTCGAGATACCGATTGGAGAGAGATGCTGCCGTCGCAAGGCTGTCGGCTTCCGAGGCCCGGATGAGGGAGTTTGAGGAGAACGAGGGGATGATGGATGAGATGCTCCAGGACATGTACTTCCATACTTGGAAGCAGGGCAACCTATCCTGGATGGACGATTATCCTCGGGTCATGGCTAGGATATATCTCCGGGCTTTAGAGGAGGCCAAGGCTGAGGCGGATAAGGAGGGTGGTGTAGCTTTAAGGATGGATGTGGTAACGGCCTAGTTTACTTAGGAGGAGAAAGTGGCAGTGAAGTAGGGCATGCGGCTTCTTACCGCCGAGGAAGTGGGTGTGCAGTTGGGGGATGATGATCAGGGAGCAGATGCTGGTAAGTCTTCCCTCTCAATCTTTTCTTAACTTGATTGCGTATTATTTATCTGATGGATTCTTCTCCTGAATCGGACAAGTAGGACCTCTGGCCAGCACGCTGGGAGTTCTGATCCTGTAGTCAAGTAGATCCCGGAGGGCTAGCAGGATAGAGGCGGAGCCCTGCTGTAGCCGACTACTTTTTTGGTTTACTTGGCATTCCTAAATATACTAGTCCAAAACATTAATGTACTTTCAGGCTGTAATTATGTAGTTATGTCGTTGTAGCGAATGATTTTATTCTTATATAATTTCATCACATAAGCTGATTCTGTCGTATTTGAATGCTGTCGTTATTTTGATGTGTTGCATAAGAAATATAGCTGTGTATATGCATGTGCTTCAATCGTGTTTGATGCTATGCTCTTGCTTAAAATATAATTTCATGTCTCGCAATGTTAGTGTGATGTGTGAATAGGCTATAGCTACATGTTTATGTACAAGAAAAGGAAGCACCGCCCTTCATGTTTTAGTTGTAGACGGTAGCTTTGACTGTCTTGTGAGACCGAGGATGGAATGCAGCTGAGCGACCTGTTATCCAGTTGTGAGTTCTCATTTCCACTAGCGAGTGTCTCCTATTTTGTGTCCTGTACTTTAGTGATCGTTATAGAGGATAGGAGGAAAGTTTTTTATAAATAAAATGGAAATGTAAGAAATAGTAAAACTTCCAATCACGGAAGGCCTTCGATGTGCTTAAGTTCGTGGCAAACGGGTTTTGTAGTCACTTTCCTTAGCTGTGGGTCTTGGAGACATTCGTCACCCATCTTACGCCTCCGCGTAGAGTTTTCTTTTTTACCACAGCCGTACTTAAGACACATCGGAGCCGAGATCGCGCACAGTAACTACCTGGGCCATTATGGCCCGTAATCGTGGGTATTATTCGATTTACCGTGGTCGGCTAGCGTGGGTGCCGATCGTCAACTGTGAACTGCCCCTGACTGGCCACACCTTATGTTGGGGCTTATAATCGGTTCACAGTCGCCGGCGAGCCGAACGCCGTAATGAGCTGCCTTGGCTATAGTCGGCCTTCTCGGTGGCTTATGATCGGCTCATTACAGTTGGCTTTGAGGGCCTTCACGAGCAATGAGTTAACCCGCAGCAGAGGGATGCTGGAGCAAAAGTGTCTCATTGACGAGGGCATAGATTCGTATGGTACCTGTTAGGTCTTGTCCAGGTGAGGTTGTGCCGTGAAGTGTCCAGAATGGAAATGCCGTTATACAGGATTTTGTTCAACAGAAAAGGATAAAGCTTAACAAGCAGCCAAGATATAAAGGAACAAGTTAAAAAGAGACAAGATATTTAAAGTGGTTCGGCACGAAAATGCCTACGTCCACTGATTCTCTTTACTAATTCACTTTATATGGGCAGTAGAAGTTAAGAAAAGTATCGACGAAGGTGTTGGATGTTCCATGCCCTCTGGAACACCTCTCCGTCCACTGTTGACGAAATATAAGCTCCGTTGTGGAGATCTTTATGAATTACATAGGGTCCGTCCCAGATTGGATCTAGCGCTCCGGGGCGCGGAAAGATCCGCTTGAGGACAAGATCTCCTTCTCGTAAGCTGCGGTGCTTGACTTTGGAGTTGTATTATGCTGCCACTTTTTGCTTGTGAGCTGTCGCTTTGAGTGTTGCATCGTTTCTTCTCTCTTCAATTAGATCCAAAGACATGTGAAGGAGTTCTTCGTTCTCTTCTGGGTTGTAGTGGATCCTACGGTGGAGGGCTCTACAGTTTCAACTGGGAGCATGGCCTCCGATCCGTATGCCAAAGAGAAAGGAGTATGTCTTGTTGATGTTCTGTAAGATGTTCGGTAGGCCCAAAGTGCCGTAAGAAGTTCATCCACCCAAGCGCCTTTTGACTTTTCAAGTTTCTTCTTGATTAGAGTTTTGAGAATTTTGTTGACAGCTTCGACTTGTCCTTTTTCCTGGGGATAAGCTACAGATGAGAAGCTTTTGTGAATTCCGTGCTCTCGACACCAGTCGATGAATTCCTCGCTGTCAAGCTGAAGTCCATTGTCCGATATGATTTTGAGTGGAACCCCGTACCGTATCTCTCCATCTCTGCCCAGCTTCCGTCGGCGATGTGTGGTCCTCCTGATATGGTAAGGACCACTATATTCTTTTTACTGGAGCCGCTGGTGTTGCCATTTCCTCCGCCTACTTCCGGGAGTGGCAGCCCTGGGTTCTCATTGACAGGATTTGAAGTCCTGTTCTGACCTTTCACATAGCGCTCTAGTCTCTTCCTTCTGATGTGTTCTTCAATCAAGTCCCAGAGATGATGGCATTCATTGTTGTCATGCCCATGAGATTCGTGGAATCGACAGAACTTTCCAGACTTAATCGCACTATCTGATTCCTTCTTGTGCGGGGGGTGCTTGTATCTAACTTCATCCTGGGTGGCCAAGAAGATGTTTTCGATTGTTTCATTTAGAGGAGTGTAAGAGTCAAATCTCGGTCCTAGCCTATATAAGCGCTTTTCCCCCTTCTTGCCCCCGCACTATCTCTGGAGTCATTTCTTCGAACGTCCTTTGCTACTACGGATGTGTTGCCATGAGCTGCCTTGGCTTGTTGCCCTGTCTGCCTTTCAATGGCAGCGTCTTCAAGTCTCATATATTTCCCGGCTTCGTGGAAGAAATCGGGTAAGGTAGCTGGCTTTTCTTTTGTTAATCTCCTAGCAAACTTAGTATCCGGATGCACACCACTGCAGAGGGCCATTAGGATAAGTTCTCGTCGGCATCTTGGATTGCGGCTGCTGCGGCGTTGAATCGGATTAGATATTGTTGCATTGTCTCCCCGGGCTTCTGTTTGATATTAGATATGGAATAAGCGTCCTTGGGTTGTTCCACATGAATGCAGAACTGGCTGATGAACTTTTCTTTCAACATTTCCCATGAGCTGATGGATCCTTGGGGCAGATTGCAGAACCAAGAGGTAGCTAGATCTGCAAGAACAGTGGAAAGCATTTACACAACACTCCCTCTGTTTCTCCGCTCATTAGCATATGCTGTGTGTATCTCTGCAAGTGTACAACGGGGTCAGAGGTTCCCTTGTAAGGTTCCATTGTTGGAATTTTCCATTCCCGGGGGGTGATGGAAGTTTTGATATTGCGGGTGAAGGGGCTAGTTACCCTAGCACCTATCCCCCGATCCCTTTGTTCCCGTTGGACGCACTCTCTGAACAATCGCACCATCCTTTCATCAGAACTTGGAGTGGATAGAAATGAGTTTTATTCTTCCCTGCGGGATTGATTCCGTCCAGATGACCTTTTAGGGATGGTATCGTCTATCACTCCTAACATTCTCCAACGGCTGCCTCTGGTCTTCCGGGAGCATGCCGGGGTCAGCCACAGTTGGCCCTTGCCTTGATCTTTCCATGTTGGGTTCTCTTCTCAGCACTTCCTCGGGTCCAACTTCGGGCGGGACTCTAGCTTGGCCCCGTCCCTTGGTGTTTCCATGGTTAGGTAGCGTGGCGGGCTCAGCTACATCCGACCCTTGCCTGGTACCTCCCCTGTTGGGTTCGGTTCCAAGCGTTTCCTCGGGTCGGAATTCGGGCTGAGTCCGGGCTCGACTCCTACCATAGTTGTTTCTGTTGTTAGCCTCTTCGAAGAAGAAAGACCTTTGTCGTCTCCCAGATCCTCAAGACCGGGACTCACCCCATGATTTAGTGTTGCGGTTGGTTTCTTCAACATCCCTTAAGCATGACATGATTTGATCCACCAAGGCTTCTTGTTGAGATGCGAAGCGGTTAGTTACTTCAGCCACAACCCTATCCAGATCCGCCCTTGTAATTGGTTGTTCCATAGCAGGGGCTGTCGGATTCGCCTGATTTACATTTGCTGTTGGAACTGGACGATTGTCTTGGTTTCTGATCACTAGACCTGGGATACTGCCAGTTGCGATGTTCTATCCATTGTTAGCATCTTTCTTCCGTCCGGGAGGCATGTTTTCCATGCAATGAACGATGCTGATAGAAAAAGGGTTAAGTGGGAGAAGCTGAAGCTTCGAGCTCCTATTCTCGGTGAAAGCACAAAAAATGTTTGCACAAAAAATGGGCAAACACCTCCAAGTCGTATGATTTAGTTGATTATATACGGTTCTTAGCGATTTGGGTAATTTATGCGAATGTATAAAATAGATGGACTAAACTATAAAAGATACACAGATTTATAGTGGTTCGGCCAGAATGTGCCTACGTCCACTTTATATGTTATTCTCCCTTTCTGTTCAGATTACAAGTACAAAACTTTGATTACAAGTATCTGAAAGTTGTTTGAAAGTTCTATCCGTGCTTGAGCTCTCAAACTTGTCTGCCATTGTTGTACCCCTGCCCCTCTAGTTATAGAGTGGGGCTGGGGGTAGGGGTCTTGGATGTATATAGCTGCTGGTGGGCCTGGGCTGATGCTATCTGGCCTGGCAACGTTGGTTCGGCAAAGCGTTGGTTCGGTGATGCATGGAAGTGGATTAGTCCGGTAGAGGTTGGTCCGGTGGTAGGTGAAGTGGGTTGGTCCGGCATTGTTTGGAGAGGGTTGATTCGGCATTGTTTGGAGAGGAGATGGTTCGGTGGTATCTCCCCTACATTGGTTCGGTGGTGCTTCTCTTGCTTCTGGTCCGGTGGTGATACTTTGATTTGGTTCGGTAGACACTTGGAGCAGGATGGTTCGGTGATGGGGACGTAGCTTGGTCCGGTGGTGGTTGATTCGGTGGGACTTGGTCCGGTGGTGAGTGGATGAAGCTTGGTTCGACTATGTAGGGGGAGATGGTTGGTTCGGTGGTATAGGACCGGTCGAAACGCACCCAACACATACAGAAGCCGTAAATAATATTTTTTAATATTATTATAAAGCGATGAGTATCCAATAGATATGTCAAATGTAAGCAAAATGATACTCATTTATAATAGATATAAGGTTTATGACTTAGGAAACCATATCCAGTTGGATGTGGTTGATCTCCTAATATAATTTCCACTATTAATCATAGTGCCATAATAATTGCTAATGTATGATTGTCTATTATAATCAGTTAGACTAGTAGGAACCCATATATCAACATTATCTGTCATTGATTTAGTATTCAAAGGATTTTTTATATTTTTAAGCATAATACTATCATGACATGGATTAATTTTAGAACTATCTCTACTTTAGTACTAGCATTAAAATGTGTATACATGAATGCATATCTATGCATATCAGTACTCTTTCTATAATTATTTTGTTTATAGTCTGAACAAGTTTTATTATTGTGAGCTTTGCTATTAGTAGCTAGGAAAGACAAATCATCTTTTTCTCTATTAAAATTTGTGATTTTCTCATTTAATTTATCAAAAACAACTTTGGAATCACAAATTTCTTTTTGCACAGACATGTTTTTACCTTACAATAACTAAAACATTTCATATCAATTCCTTTTATATTATATTAGTGTCTAGTATACAAATAATATTAATCATAGTCGAAATTGTTACATTGATTAAATTCCAGCATATATCCCAAAATGGGTAATACAATCAAAATGGTAGGCACGTAGTGGAGTTTAGATTTCTATACAAATGACCAGGTGAAGGGACTACCTTGTGATGGGTACACCTCTAGATGGATGTCTCGAGAAACCATCACAAAGTTTCTCTACCAACACAAGACCGGCCCACCTTTATAACAAGATGGTACCGAATATGTCATCCCTCGGTCGTTACCGACCTTTTTCGAGGGCCCTAGAAGCATACAAACCACAATAATCAGATACACAACGTCATAACATGCAAAGGTATATCCAGAAGAGGATCATCATATCCTAATGGGAGAGACCCACTTAGCCTTGCCACATCTAACACTGTTTTGGTCATTTCCAGTTGATGACGCCTGAGGTAATGATTACCTTTCATATATCACATATCACATCACTTAGAATGCCACATGGCCGTTTCGGTTGACTACTAATTTCCTTCCACAAATATACAACCCTTAAGCTCATACGTCTCAAGGAGGGTGTTAAGCTAAGAGAAGTTGCCTTCTTCGCCACCACTGATGTATGTTTGTAAAGACCAATGGATGTAATCTTTAAAAAGGCAATGTCAGACAAACATCCATAAAAGTTATCCAGGAACAGGACAAACCGAAGGTACTTTCCTACCATATCATATCGGGAAATCCCTACGATTAGTAGCGAGTAGTCCTTACATTGGATATTTCATAACGAAGAGACTACTGCTACTGGATTTATATTGGGATTATAACCCCAAACAATCAACAAGCAGTCCTCCACTATGAAAATTCAAAATATCAATATCATCACAACCAACCTGCACAATTGTCGCATAAATGTTGGTCCGAAGTGGTTTTCGGATAAACCGATCCCGGTCTCTTCGCACCAACAACGCAAAAGCGTTTCTCAACTTCACACAAAAACTACGTCTTATAGACTTATCACGTCTCCAACTTTCAACTTGCTATCCTTCGGGCCAAGAAGGAAGCTCGATAGATTGGAGTAATGCTTCACACTACACGAATCATCATCCTCAACACAAACAATAATTAAGCCTACACAGAAGGCTACGCACTAAGTGTACTACTAAAGAGTTCCCACATCAAGTCGAGGAACTAAAATGGCCAAATTTGATAGTCGTTTATTTAACTATAAAATTAATAATCAAATATTTAGCACTATAAGCAATCATCAGGCCTTTTTAATTAATCTTTTATTAATTAAATCATTTTCCAAATATTCACCTCAAATTATCTTTAAAAAGGTATATTCTCAAAACCATTTAAATATTTCAATATTGGAAAACATTTCCATATACTTATTTAATAATAATAATTCACAAAATCAATTTATTTTCAACACTTTGGAAATATTATATATACTTAAATCGGGATTAAGCATATATTCTATTCCGTAAGGAAAACATTCCCTTTAAACACATTTATTTGGGTCAAAATGAAAGTGGCTATATAAAAACATTTCTTTTCGAAAATGTAAGGCATAAAACATCATTACGACAGCTCAAAATTACTAGTATAGTGATTCGAAAATTAGATAGATATATAAACCGCAATGCTATACAAAAACATTTCCTTTCGAAAATCATTTACTATAACAACAGTGTTATAGTCTACAGTTCCTTCTCGAAAACGTCTATTTCAACAATGAATGTTGAAATCTATGGTTTCAATACTTAACATATTTTAAAACATCTTTAACCATTTAACTTCATTTAAAATATCACTTCCCAAAACACTTATTAAATTCAAAATATTATTCACTGTCCAAAATCGTGAATATACCTCCTTTGCCAAATTCATCACTTCTACATATTTAATAAAGGATAATCCACTGTCCAAAATCGTGGATTTAATTTCTAATCAAATTCATCATTATTGCATTTTTAGTTAAAGGATTATCCACTGTCCAAAATCGTGGATGAAATTCTTTTAATAAACTTCTATATCTAGTTTATCAAAATCAATTGATTTGGATTTATAAAACAATGTTTATAAATTCCATTTATATTTTATAAAAACTTCGATACACAAAATTCATTCATTAACCAATCTTATTTGTATCTCGTTTATATGCCAAAATCCAAATTTCAAGTTAATTTACTTATAAATCATTTATTCACAAATTCATTCTTTTTATAAATTCATAAATCTTATTTGCTTTTAAGATTTATTTATTGCTTCATTTAATTGTTTATAAAACTCCTTTACAATTTCATCACTTTTGATTTATAAAATATCAATTTTATGAATCTTATATATAAACCCCGTTTATAATAAATCAAAAATCTCTATTTAACTATTTTATAAAATAAATCAACTTCATATTTCAAAAATCACGTTCTGATTATATTTCCCAAAAATCATAATTTTTGTAAGATAAAAATTATAACTCTTTATTTATTTAAAATAAATCCATTTTCCTAACAACTAAAAAATTAATAGAACATCTATTATCAAAATCACTTTGAAATCCTTTTTAATTTAAAATCACCACTTCAACATTTTTAAATTACCAAAAATAGGACCATTGCTAAAACAACACCAAATACATCAATTACGGCATCCAAAATATCATATATCACATGATAACAATATATATCACAATATCTGTAAATAAAGCCAATACAGTTGAGGAATTGTAACGATTGGGAATTTTTGCACATTTGAAATTGGAATATTTAATTGATTTTAAGTATTTAAAAGTAATTTTTAACTGAAATTTCAAATATCTCTATTTGTTGGATAATTTAATTGTTGGATTAAATAATTGAAAATTGGGTAAATTGTTGAATCTAGGATCACTACACCATAAATGGCCTTCTGCAACACAAAAAAATGTTGGCTCAGGCCCGAAAAATGTTGCCATAGGTCTATGGCAACACTTTTAGGGTGATGTAATTTTCGCCGTTGCCTTAGACCTCGAAGGTAACATTTTGACTATCAAAGGCAACATAAGTAATATTGTTGCAATAGAACCCTATTTGGGTCTATGGCAACACCATAGGTATCTGTAGCAACATTCCAAAAATGATGCTATAGATATTAACTTTCTGAAGTTGTGGGGCCCATATTTTGTGGGGCCCACAATGTAGGGCCCACGACCCAACTGGGTCCATCCCTATGGCAACACCTTGAATAATTATTGCAACATTATTTTAAGCAACATTTATAACCCGGTGGCAACACTATTATGAAGCTACTGCACTATTATGAAGCTACTGCAACACTATACTGAAGAGACACTAAGAGCACATAGAACAATACAATATCACATAGAAAACTTGCATAATACACAGTACAATATCACATAAAACACTTGCATAATACACATCATAATACACAGTACAGATAACAATTCATACAGCAGTACACATCACAATTCATGTCAGTTACCCCAAAATACTACAAAGCTACCCCAAAATATCCGGTACACATAACAATTCATAAATGAGACTTAAGAGCTAGTGCCTCCAGTCAGATTATCAGTCTCACTGGACATGATTGTGGAAGTTAGATCCTCTACATTGATGTTCATCTCCGGGTTGGCATCACCTAATTTCTTAAGCACCCTAGCCAAATTCTCTTGTACCTTCTGATTTACCTTGGATTGTAGCCGTGCTTCCATTTCTTCGACAAGCCTTTGCCTTAAGTCATGTACTTAAGCATTTGTTAGAGCCTCGGTTGATTGTTTTGCACACTTTGCACGCCTCCCTATAAGTAAAGGATGACCCTGTGATTTTCCATTCGAAATTACTGTTTCAACAGTATTTCCTCCTTCTCCACCGGCCATTGCCTTTTGAACTAAGTCCTACAAAATAAAGCCACATCAAAATTACCCTACATTAAATGTAAAGAATGCAGCAAATGCTTACATATGGATTGTGCACAATAAATGCAGAGAAAGCCATATTTTGGAAAATAATTTGTTTATGTGCATGTAATTAGAAAACAATTTGTAACATATATACTAGTAAAAACTGGAAAACAATTTTGTCGACAGCCAGCTACGGCTTCGTCATCCGGATTCTGAGGCTTCAAACGGCCATTCATTTTATTTATGCATATATGTGTATTACTATAGACATATATTTTTATATAAACCAAGTCAGTAATCCCTTTAACCAAATTCATTTCTTCGTTTCCAGTTTTTGTGTCATTTCTAGCCAAACGCAAAAGCTAGTCCTCTTCATTCGACTAGAAAAGGAAAAAAAAGGCCGAGGAATCAAAATTCTTATTCTCACAATATACTCAATTACAATTTCCAAAGCAAACATCTATGCCATTAGTACGTTTCGGAAACTCAGGTTCAACAAGTGTTTCAAGGACAGTTTCAAGGACATGAGCATACATGCACATGAGCAAGACATGAACAATGTGCAGCATGTGCAAAATAGAAAAAAATTATTACAAAACAGAGTTATTACTTACAAGTTTGTAATTCATTACTTGAGGATTAGACACGTACTCACGTCCATCTGTTCTCTTACGACTTTTAAGAAAAAGTGCTGCATCGGATGGTGTCTCCTGATACAAGTTCAATAGATAGTTTAGCATACACTCTCTTCAGTCAAAAATGTAAAGTATCACATACCATCTTACGACGAAGCTGGGCGAACGAGTTTGGACCAGCGGTGTGTGTGTCTTGATACGACTTACGACTATCAGAATTTTTAAGGGCTTTTTGCTAAAAAATATACAAAAAACAAAGTACTCGTTTATCTCATAAAAAAGGTACTCGTTTATCTTGCGAAATAAATAATATGTTCGTATACCTGAATCTCATCATCTGCCCAATACCTCAAGAGCACTTTAAAATCCTCCACGGGGATGTTGTCCGGCTTGTTATCTAGCCTCTCCTCATCAGTCTTATAAGCTTTATAATGAGCTGTTTTTATGCGACTCTTGTACCCCCTCCAACAGTCACGAATAGACTTCAACACCCAGTTTTCACATTCATCCGGAATAATATACCGTTGCTTAAATATAAATCAAAGATAAAAAAGAATAAATAAATCAAAATTCAGCTACACTATAGTTAATAGATCAATATTACTTATTAAAGTAAAATTCAGCAACATTATAGTTAATAATAGATTACCTTAACATAATCCCATAGAGATTTCTTTAACTTTTCAGGAACATCCGACCAAGATTTATGCGTAAGTGGCACGGACCTTTTCAATGTTCCTAAAAAGTTGCTCAGTTCATATATTACTTGGTCATCATCTGAAATAGGTTGGAACCACTGGTTCATCATAATTATAACTCTTTTGTCATTCGCCCATGTATGAACATTAAACATCTTTGTGTGACCTCTGAGCCTTTTAGGAACTTCACCTTTAATTAAAATGAAAAGACCCGTCAAATAATAACATAAAGCATAATGTAAATTCGGTACTTAAATATTAATCCTACTGTAATATTAAATATTATTATCACATCAATTCAGTACCTGCTTCAACTTCTTCATTTTCAATGTCTGGCAAGACATTCTCCGTAACATACTTATTTGCCATACCACTTGCACTAGCTTTTGCAGAATTTTTCTTTTGTCGTTCCCGCAGAGCCAAATAATCAGCCATTGTTCCTTTTCCTTCAACATCCTTCTCAGTTGAAATTACTACCAGGCTTAGGCTTGAGCTTGTGCTTCTCAACTTTTCCTTTTCCTTTGCGATACCACTAGCTGAACGAGTTTATGGTCCACTAACTTGCTTGGGCTTCTCAACTTTTTTAGTTCTCTAAATTGTACATATAAATAGGAAATAAGATTGGATTTTATAGTTATTATCTTCATAAGCAGAAAAAATAAGATATGTAGCTATCACACACCTTTCTTGGACTTTGTGAAGTATCATCTTCACTATGCTCCTCATGGTCCGGATTATATTCCTGATCACTATCCACATCCTCTTGCATCTTTTCTTTTCCTTTATCTTTTTTTTGGTTTGCATTTCTCACACAGCTGAAATTGCAGGCACACCTAGAGAAGCAAGAACTTCATTGTTCCTCATCACATTAACAGCTCTATGTACTTCATAATCTTTTAGGTTCATCATCAACTTAGCAGCTCTCTGTACTTCATAATCTTTTAGAGATAGTGGAGGTGTAGAATACTCATTTGGAGGTGTTGGAGGTCGTAGATGAACATCCTGCAAGTATATAATAAACAGGAACATCATATTAAGTATGCTGCAAGAGTGGTACAAAATATTCAAATTACAATAAGATCATCATAATAAGAATTCTTCAAACCTGCATGCCATTTTCTTCCATATCTTCTTCTTCCGATGTTGGTAAACGTGAATCCAACTTCCTCTTAACACTTGATGAGTTTAGATTCACTGTTGAATCGCTGATTTTTGGTTTTTTTTCTGTGTCATCTTCTGAGGATTTACCTGATCAGCTAACTTAAGATTCACGGTTCCATTGTTGGATTCTGGATTATTCAGCCGTGTCGACTTCCGAGGACTCCTCACCTCAGCTAACTTTAGATTCTCGGTTGCATTGTTGGGTTCTGGATTATTCAGCCATGCCGACTTACGAGTACTCCTCACCTCAGCTAACTTTAGATTCACGGTTGCATCGTTGGGTTCTGGATTATTCAGCCGTGTCGACTGCCGAGGACTGTTCACCTCACCTAACTTTAGATTCACAGTTGCATTGCTAGTCAGCCGTGCTGACTTCCGAGGACTGTTGACTTCAGCTAACTTCTTGTTTTTTTGGTTCTGTTGTAGTTGATGAGCCATCACGTACCGTCGTTTCACTGGTTTTGTAGCTGCAACAATACAATGATATTATAATCATAATCTTTAAATGTTATAATCAAAATATCACGATAATTTTTTTTTTGCTATATCAAAATATCACAATCTGTAAATGATATTAACTATCCATTTATATATACCTGTAACCAGATTCTGCCTTGGCCGCATGATTACATGCGGCTGTATTTGCTTCAATGGCTCAATTGCAGTATCGACAACGTTGTCGATATAAAAATCCAAGTTGCCACCACTGTTAACTCCTTTGACTAATTCGGAGAGGTCCGCATCATTCGTCACTAACTTCTACCCACCCTTCTCACCATTTCTCATATAAATTCCTCCTATTTCGGTGTATTGAAGGTCATCCTTCACAAACTCCATGAGCACTGTGTACGAGAAGTAGTCAGGATCAACCCTCTTTACCACAGTATCGGTTCCACCAACATATTGTGCCTTCTGAAGTGCACCCTTGTGATGAAATGTGAGCTGCATGAGTTCCCCCATCCTATACAAAATGGATACAGAATGGTGAGTTTACATTGAAAGCAAGATATGAAATAATAAAATGTGCAGGTATATTAAGTACATATGTGTATGTAGGTATATAAAGCACTAGAAACAACAAGGGAACACATAAAATCAGAATAACTTACAAGCAGTCAAGTAATTAAAAAGTAGTAAATTAATTATGGAAATCAACAGATACAAAAGTCGTCCCTTAATTAAGAACCAATACATAAATAGAAGTCACTTGATATTGCTACATAGAAATCAAGAGGAAGTTTCCTCTATGCTAGGCGGAATGAGGATTTGTGTTGCCGGGACGTCATCTCTATACCACCTAACGTCACTAACTTGATTTCCTATTCCATTACCACATTGAATATCATGTAAAACTGGATCATCTTCATTTCCATTTTCATTTTCGACTTCAAACCAGTCCCTCGGCAATTTCTTGACAACATTATAAAGTGCCGTATCAGTTGGATCTTGTACATAAAATACTTGTTGTACTTGTGAAGCCATAACATACAGATCAGATTTCTGGCTTTAGTGTTTTTTTCACAGCAAATTGCAACAAGTAGTGAAGTAGAAAATGAGCATCATGTGTCTTGTACCCTGAGATTTTCCTTTCCTTCGTGTGAACATACCGACTGATATTGGCTGCACAACCGTATGACAATTTAACATTCTCCAGTACTGAGCAAAATATTTCTTTTTCTTTATTCGTCACGTCAAATATGGCAGCCCTAATCTCAAAATGTTCGCCGTCATTTGATAAAACGGGATGCAGGACCTTCCTGATGCCCATTTCTTGTAAATCAAAACGAGCATTCAAATGATTTTTTGACTTGCCACTAATATTTAGCAAAGTACTGAGTATGTTGTCGCATATGTTTTTCTCTATATGCATAACATCAAGGTTATGTCGCAATAAATTGTGGCTCCAATACGGTAAATTGAAAAATATTGACTTCTTTTTGAAAGGGGAATCCTTTTTCTTCCCAAAATTATTTTCAAAGTCACGCAACAGTTCTTCAATGTCTGTTCCTGATAAATTTCCCGGAATATGTCCTATTTCAACTTCACCATTGAACCTCCTCTTATCAAACCTCCACTTGTGTTTCGGATCCAGGAATTTTCTATGATTCATGTAGCACATTTTTTACTATGTTTCAAGTACATTGAAGAAGTCTCATAATGGCATACAGGACAACCCAATTTACCCTTTGTGCTCCAACCAGATAACATTGCATACCCCGGAAAATCGCTAATGGTCCACAACACACTTGCACGTAACATGAATTTTTGATCAGTAAAGGCATCATAATTTTCTATGCCTAGATCCCATAATTCTTTCAACTCTTCAATTAGAGGCTGCATATATGCATCAATTTTATTCTTTGGAGACTCTGGACCGGAGATGAGTGTTGAAAGAATTAGATTTTCGGGCTTCATGCACAACCAAGGTGGAAGGTTATAGTTAACTAATACAATTGGCCATGTACTGTAAGTTGTACTCATTGTACGAAAAGGATTGAATCCATCAGAGGCTACACCCAATCTGATATTTCTATTTTCTGATGAAAAATCAGGACACATAGCATCCATCGCCTTCCAAGTCTCGCTATCAGCTGGATGTCTAAGTTTTCCATCTTTTTTTCGGCCCACAGAATGCCATCTCATAAGTTGTGAATACTCCTTGCATATAAACAGCCTTTGCAGCCTTGGTTTTAGCGGAAAGTAACGCATTACTCTTGCTGGGACTTTGTGAATCAACTTCTCTGGATCATTGTCACAGGTGCCTTTCTTTTCCTCTTCCCACCTCGAAATACCACAAGAGTTACAGTCATCTTTATCTTCATTTTCTGCCCGATAGAGCATGCAATTGTTTGGACATGCGTGTATTTTTTTTAATCAAAACCTAAATCTTTAATGATTTTCTTCGCGGCTCTAAAAGATAAAGGTATGTAGGCATGTGGAAAAGCCTCTCTCATCAACTCTAGTATATCCCCAACTGCAGACTTTGTAATTCCATGTACACATTTTAAAGAATAAAGCCCGATGATAAAATTTAATCTCAAAAATTTTGAACGGATAGATATAATGGCTGCTTTCCACCTTCGACAAGGCGATAAAATCTTTTAGCATTAGCATTTGGTGCATCAGAATTCCATCTTCATAGTTCTGCATATTTCCACGAGTACGGTGCAACATTTCACCTAGATTATCTCCAAAATCACCAGCATCACAGTCTATATCTTCATCACTCCTTCCAAAATTTGGGTGAGAAACCTCACAAATCCATTTCACATACAATGGAGATGGAAATGCAGATGAGATGATCATAAATTATATCTGGACGATGCCACTTGCTATTTTTACAATTCTTGCATTGGCACGTCATTTCAACGCCTACGGCCAATTTAGAAAAACCGTTTTGTATAAAGGCTCTTATCCTGCTAATACATCCTTCACTAAACTTTGGAAGTTCTATCCAAGTGTTTTCGTTGTCCATCACTACAATTATGAATATGAGTATTTTAACATAAAAAGATAAAATTTGTGTGTGTGTCCAACAAGTGGAAACCTAGGCAAGTCGAATTGTTAATTCAGGCTGAATTAAGAATTTATAAGTAGTTTAAATCGAAACCCTAAAGTGATGGGAGAGAGTGTTATACCTCAAAATCAAAATTGAAGCCCTAAAGTGATGTGAACAATGCTTGAACCACCAAATCAAAGCGAAATCGCTGAAAAAAGCTTGAACCCCCAAATCGAAGCCCTAATCGAACTGAAATCGCTGAACCCCAAATTAAGAATGTTCGCTTGAATCTTTGTAAGAAGACAGAGAAGAATGAAACTAAAAAGTTATTTGCAGGGACTTTTTTCTTCGCGGCTCTAAATGATCAAGGAGTGGTGTTCGGATTGATGAGATGTCACGTTCTCCAACGTAGGATTTGCCTTGGTAGATTGGCGTGGATCGGTGCGAAAGATATGCAAAGGTCTGCTATAGCAACACTATAAAAAAATGTTGCATCAATTACACTTGTTTAACTAGAGCAACACATTTTTATGGCTAAGGCAACACCAAAAATTCAACGTTGCAGTATGACCAAAATTGTATAGCTATCGCAACATTTTACCTGGCAACACCTTGCAAAAATGTTGCAGAAGGCCATCTATGGCGTAGTGTTTCAGGCTCGTTAAAAATATTTCAAAGCCTTATAAAACTTATATTGATGATAATTAAGATGATAAAAGTTTTGAAATTGAATTCGAAAGTGCTTTGTTCAGTTTTAAAATATATCGTTTAAATTGACATTTAAAAATAGCCTTTTGGGGCATTGTCTTGGAATTCGACGAAACTTGTTCTATTGGAACCGTAATTGTGTATTATTATCGGATTTCAAGTTTCGTAACGTTTAGAGTTATCGTATGGCCGTACGATATATAAACACGCTGAAATCTATATCGAAAATTCAATATAATAATTAGATCCAAAAAACTAGCTTCTCCATACGATCGAATCAGTACTCGAAACCTTTTCCATTGTGCTCGAAATAGGGGTATAACATTATAAATGCCTAGCGGCACGCCTCGATAGGAGTTTGAAATTTTAAGTTGCATTTGTCGAGAAAATTTGAATTTGAATTTGAATATATATATATATATATATTTGTATATTCTAGTCAACCATCAGCTGAAATTCCTTCACGTCAGCATTTTTTCATTTCTCCTTCAAGCCACTGTAGCAATTGTTGGAGCATGCAACCATCTCTTCGTGTCTCCCTTCCCTCTCCTCCCATTTCAAATATCACCCAGCCGATCAAAAGAAGAAGCAATTTCAAAAAATTTAAAGGAAAAAAGTAAATGGCTATATAATAGTTTCGATCGCGAGCCTGTTCCCTCCTCCCCAAATCAAAAATTTAATTTTCCATCTTCAATCAGTTTGCGATTTTTTTTCAAATAGAAGTAATTGGTTTGTCCTACGCTTCATTCAACATGGAGCTTCGGTCGTCCTCCATTCGTCTGTCGATCGACGTAGGGGAGATTCACAACTGTCAATTGAGGGAGGGGAGAGCGAGCGTGGGTCGCGAGTGCAGCAGGGAGGGGATCACGATTTGTGCGTGTGGCTAGTTGATGATGATGTGGTGATGAAGAGCCGCGTCTTGTAGTGTGTCGCGATAGGCAAAGTCGTTTAGGGTTAGGTGATGGATTTGCGGCGATGGAAAAATGGGTAGGTTGTCGCGACGTCCCCTATAACGTGCGATTTGGACGAGATGCGAAGGTAAGGCAGGAGTTGAGGGGGACAGTAGTTGCTCGACGACGAGGTGTAGGTACTTCCAGTTTATTTTATTAAATTATATATCTATACACACACACACACATTTTAGGAAATAGAAAAAATATAGATAGATATGATTTTAATTTACAGTAAGATATTAAAGAAATTATTTTTTTCAATTTAAAGATTTATATATATGTATATGTGTACGGTAAAGAAAAAGTATGATATAAATATAAATATACACACACACACATGCTTATTTTAATTTAATTATATGTAGGTAAACAGGAAAAATTATATATAGAAAAGATTTTGGGGAAAAAATATATAGGAATTCTAAATGTTGAAGAGTTTATTTAAAATTAGATTTTTGAATCTACATAAATTTATTTTTATAAGTGTATGGGTTTCAAAGAAAAGGAAAAATATAAATATAAATATATCTACATAAAAATATACATACATATTCTCACTTACTAGATTATTTTAAAATAATAGATTATGGTGATTAACATGTTCAATTGACTTTTTAATTATTCTAGTTACTAAAAATTATTAATCATAGGAAGATTAGTTTAAAATTAAATTATTAGTTTAAATTAAATCTATTAAATGGCAATTAATTCATCGGTTATTTAAAATTTTAATAAACCATGTAATGTTTATACAAGGTCTAAATCGTGAAGAAAACAAGTCGAGATGGAAATGGGTTGCAAACAAAAATAAAGGTGAGAATATCTCACTCATTTGGATTACCGTTTTAAATTTAAATGCCTAAATCTAAATTATTGGATGTTGATTGGATTGATAAATTTATAATTTATTGAACGGATGTTATATATATATATATATATATATATATATATATTAGCATATATATTAGTATTGGAGTGATTGATATTCCCGCATTATATAGCGGATGAGACCCGATGCGTCCCACATAATAGCTGAAGACCCTATACACCGCGATATCCCCCTTGAAATGGAATTGGTATTTTTATATTGTGCTAATATCTGTGGATGCAGGGAGACAGGTTGGAGGGATCCAATTGGAATCCTCAAAAATGTTGAAATTTGTTTTCATATTTAGTGATATGATTTACTTGATAATCCGTGATAGATTATGTTAGAGAATTGAATTAGATGTTGTGATATAGTTTGGGTATTATGAAATATCAAAAATATAAATACTAGGTTTTTGGAGGGAAGTAAAAAGGAAAATTTTAAGTAAAATATTCATAGTGAAGTTGAATAAATAAAAAGGGGTGAATTTGGAAAAAAGTAGATAGTTGATTTTGAAATCCTATTTAGTAAACTTTGGAGTATGGAAAAAGAATAGAATCTTTGAATAAATGTGAATTAAAGGGTTTTAAAAGTAAGGACTTAAGCAATATTGATTTTAAGTATAAAGAATTTATTTTTAAATATTAATTTTTAAATGGGTTGGGAAAAATTAATGGAGAAGTTTGGAATAAAGTATGAAATTTGGTATTTAAGATTTAGTAAGGTTTTAAATCATAAATAAGGAGTGAACCTGGAATTAATGGATTTTGGAATAAGTTTGGGTAGATCAAGAAATAAATTTTTAAATGGAATTAATTCAGAAAATTGATTTGAAAATCAATTTAAGTGTTTTGAAACAGTGATTAAAAGGAAAATGAGACCGTGGAATTTATGAACAAAGTTTTATAAAGTGAAGTAATTATCAGTGGATAATTTGGAAGTATAAATTCACTGTGGAAATTTATAGCGAAAGGGTAATTCGTTTTAAAAATAAATAGTGGTTTTATTGTCAAAAGCATGGGAAAGAAAATTTATGGAATTGGGACGTAAATTAAATTGGAGATAAATCGAGAAGGATATATAAATGGTTAGACCGGTTTTATTGGAGTGGAAAGTGTATTTTCCTGAAAAGCTAAGTATATTTTCAAAGAAGATTTTTAAGTATAAATTAGAAGTTAAGGAATGTTTTAGAAAAATTCATTATTTAATTGTTTTAAATTTTTTAAAGTAAATATAATTATGTTAATTATTTTTAAAGGATATATTGGTATTTTGATTTAATGGATAATTATTAAATACTTATGCTTTATATAATAGTTTTATTTTAAAATGTAGTTTTTGGCTAAAGTTTTACATGGGAAATTATTATAGAATTTCATAAGTATTATTTTGAATAAAGAAATTAAGTATCTTTATTTTAAATATTTTAAGTGTATATTTTTGATTTGATTTATTTGAAATCTAAATTTAATAATACTGGGTGTTTTCCAGTGGAAATAAAGTATTTGGTTGATTGATTGTTTAATTTGATAGTTAGATAACCTATTATCAATATTGACCAATGCGCTTATCGTTTCGAAGAGACCGGGATCCGGTTTAATTGTCCAAAAAGCACTTCAATCCTGTTTGAACGTAATAAATGAATAATGTGAAGATGATGAAGGCGGTGACTTGGTTTTTCCGGACCTAGGGAAACTTATATGGACGAGATATCAGACCATCATCATTGGAGGACGGTGAGCATTATAAGTGAAATTCGGTCTTAAAAGGTAACACTTAGCCTCAAGCCTCATTAACCGGGAATGGCTAAAACAGGGGAGGTGCAGCAAGGCTAAGTGGGTAGCACCCAATAAGGATAAGGTCATCCATGTCTAGAGTTTCTTGATCTCGGGTGTCTGGGCGGTTACTGATCCCAACCGCGGGGTGATCTTATTCGAACTATCCAGTAAGGGGTAGCTCCGGTCTTGTATTGTAGGGGATTAAGGGTGGTTCTCGGTACGCCGATCTAGACAAGGTACTATGACGAGCTGTAGCCCAGTAGCCCTCCCATTGTATGGAATTTATTTTCCAATAAGCGCCCGTGCGATTTTGATTATGTCCAATGCTGGAACGTGAGATGCAAGCAGTTCAGCTATATTTTATTTTAGTTTCTATGGACACTATTATAATATCAGACGGGTTTGATAAAAATGTTTTGGTTATCGTAAGGTAAAAACCCGACATGTTTATTTATGACGTGGTCTTACGAGATACTTTTGATTACAAAGGATTTTCAAAAAAATATAATAATCAAATTGAGTGTGATTTTTTCATGCTAGTTTTCCAGATTGACTCGGGTGTTATTTTATTATGATGCTTGGGTCAACCGAGCATTACAGATCCAGGATATGATGCAATGGAGCTCAAGAGACGAGCTGGATGTCGAGGTGTATTCTCGTAGATATGTATTTCTACCGTGTAAGGACAAGTTACTAAACTGTCTAAATTTGATGTAATGATTCTGTACTCTGATGATTGTAAGTATTAAACAGTTACAGATTCTTTTGTATAAAAATTTGTTATTATATATTATACTTTATTCCACTGCGATTGTGAGATTCTGATGTTGTTTTCTATTTTCTCCTTCTACCTTTTTCTTTTTTAACCTTAATGATTTGTTTTTCCTTCCAATTTGAGTTGAACTGATGGGGAATATTGTCAACTCAAAAGGGTACAGATTTGCGGGTCGTATAGTTGTTATTAGAGCTGAAGGTTACGTTAGAACCTTGGCTCTGGTGGGGGTTACTCTTTAGAGGTAGGGTCAGTAGCACCCTAGAATGAGTTTGAGCGTATTAATAGATATAAGCGCGTATTTGGTTGTGAATATAAAGCTGTTTTATATTGTGTTGATTGGTTTGTTGAGTAGCTTATGGATTCTGGTCAATACGAGTAAATAACATTATTGATAGGGATCCCTAAACACTTGAATAAAATAATTCGACAAAGTGTTATTTAAATGGGGTAAATGGAATAATTTTACCCAAATTATTTTTATATATAAAAGAAATAATTTTCGAAGACTATTAAAGTTACATTGATTGCTTGGCTGTTAGGAGGTGATAATAATAAATTATTATCATTGTTGTGTGGAAATTGAAATAAGAAAATGATGTTATAACTTCAGGAATTAATCTAGACAACAAAATGGAATTTGCAAATGTGAATTATAAATGTGATTTACGATTGACATGGGATAAAATTCCAGAGTAATATTTGAAATATAGATTAAAAGGATTTAGAATTCGAAAATTTGTGAAATTTAATTCCCTTTGAGTTTGAAAATGATTTTTAAAAGGTTTGGAGGAATAATAGTGATATTATTCGAAAATATTTTTGAATTGGATATGGAATCTGGTAGTATTTGGAATTAAAAATATTTGAAAATGTTTTTGAAGAGTAAAACCACTGAATTCATTTCGGTCACTGGAAAAAAATTTCGGTGATGATTGCAGCATCATCGATGTTCATTTCGAGTTTCCAAGGGAGGAGCTGCGACCTAATGTTGTGCATGTTGAAGATTGGGTTGGTAAATCGGTTTTGATTTTGAATTGCAAAGGAATAATCGGGTATACCAAAGGATTTTGGATACAACTGATTTCAAAAATGATTTTGAAATACTTAAGTGATTGTTTAAAGAGTCTGGAGTTGGTTTAAAAATGTTTATAGAATATCAACAAGTTTGAAGACTAATAATATTTGAATTAAAGTGAAAATCAACTTGAATTGAGTTAAGTAAAGTGAATTTGGGAGATTAAGCCTAAGTAGCTAACTGAAAAAAATTATTGAATAAATCTTTACCAAGTTGGAAATAATTTGTGAATGAACAAATTTATTTAGTGTAACTAAATGTAATTTGAAACTGAAAATTTGAATAATGCTTAAATTTGAATTATGTTAAAATAAATGAGTAAATAAAACAATTAAGTGAAATAAAATGGAAAGTATTGGGTGAATAGAATATTCGTAAGTTTGAACTTATAAAATTTGAAAATTTAACTAGAAAGGGAATTAATTTGAACTAAAAGGGATTTGAAAATTTAGCCCAAGTTGGATAAACAAAACAAAGGATTGAAAAAAAATTGGTATGTAAACTAATTACTTTAAATGGGTAAGCAAATGAATTGAAATTGAATATTGGAATGATATTTAATTTAAATTGTGTAAGTAAAGTGAAACCCGAAAATTAATTCGAATGGGGTAAATAAAATGAAAGGTTTGGAAATAAAAATTGATTGAGATATAAATCAATGAGTTAATGGAACTAATGAAGGGAATTGGTTAATTAAACGTGGTTTGAGAGGTAGTCGGTAATAAAAGTCAATATTTGATTTGATTTGGAAATAAATTAGTAACTGGAAGGCAAATCGAAAACAAATGGAATTGAAAATATAAATTGAATAAAAATGGATATAACTTCAGTGGGGAAGTGAAACAATAACTATAGAAGGTTGTATGAGATATTTATAATAAACTTATGGAAATTGAGAGAAATTGGTATTGGGAAAAAATTGAGTAAGTATTTGAATGAAAAATTAATAAAAGTGATGAAAGGGAAATCGTGAATAAGTAAATAGAAATCAAAATAAATGCGAATAAAAAGGAAATTGATATAGCTAAAAATCAATTGAGATAAATACGTAGGATGTACGTACATTATCCGCATAACGATTTGATCCAAATTCGAGCATAGAATTTTGAGATAGTTATGTCGATCCGAGTCGGGATTTTTCACTCGATTTTTGATGACGAACCCTAGAGATGGATTTTTTCATTGATTCTGGAAATTATCTATCATAGTATGTGGCTATGCCAGGAGAATGACAGTTTCTGATCAAGAAACCAGATCTGAGTTTGCACTAGAGAGTCGAGTGGACGATACTAGTTCGGAAGTGAAATTGTGTGATCGATTGAGCGATCTGATTTGATATTGCATAAGGATGGCATATGTGCTTAAGTGAAGCAAATATTGAGAATTTTGAAAAAGAAACGAATAAAATGATTTTGAATTCTGTGATTGGATTTTATTGCTAAGTAGGATACATGTATTTAAAAGCAAATTTTTTTTCTACTGTACTAGATTTCAGAAGATAAATTTGTATTGCCCGACAAAAAGGTATGTATTTAAATTTTGGTACGAAATTTGATGGTTTTATGATCTAGCCACTTGGATTTTGTTTTCTTTTGAAAATTTGGGGCCACAAGGGTAGTTTTGTAGTGTTTCAAATTGCCACGCAAAGGAGATGCTGATGAATTTTTCAAAAAATTAAGGAGTTAGAAAAATTTTGAAGAAAATTTTGATAGTTTAAAATTTGGTTTAAACTATAATTTTAATTATTGAGGGGATAATATTATATAGAACGGGTGGATGAATTTGGAAAGTCGGTACGAGTGATGGTGTGTTCTTAATAAACATATTTTTTGGGGAGTTGTTAAAACCTGTTAGGCTTTGGAAAATAGTTAACGGGTTGTGGACCATTCTTCTTAACTAGCAATTTCGAGGACGAAATTCTTAAGGGGGGAGGAATGTAACAATCCGGAATTTTTGGATATTTGAAATTGGAATATTTAATTTAAAAGTAATTTTTAACTGAAATTTCAAATACTCTACTTGTTGGATAATTTAATTGTTGTATTAAATAATTGAAAATTGGGTAAATTATTGAATATGGAGTTTTGGGCTTGTTAAAAATATTTCAAAGGCTTATAAAACTTATATTGATGATACTGAAGATGCTAAAAGTTTTAAAATTGAATTCGGAAGTGATTTGTTTATTTTTAAAAATACATCATTTAAATTGACATTTAAAAATAGCCTTCCGGGACATAATCTCGGAATTCGACGAAACCAGTTCCATTAGATCCATAATAGTGTATTATTATTGGATTTCAAGTTTCGTAACGTTTGGAGTTATCGTGTGGTCGTACGATATATAAACTCGCTGAAATCTATATCGAAAATTCAATATAATAACTGAATCCAAAAAATACCTTCTCCATACGATCGAATCAGTACTCGAAACCTTTTCCATTGCGCTCAAAATAGGGGTATAACATTATAAACGCCTAGCGACATGCCTCGATAGGAGTTTGAAATTTTAAGTTGCATTTATCGAGACAATTTGAATTTGAATTAATATATATGTGTGTGTGTTTGTATATATGTATTGGTATATTCTAATCAACCATCAGCTAAAATTCCTTCACATAAGCACTTTTACATTTCTCCTTCAAGTCACTGTAGCATGTTAGTTGGAGCACGCAACCATCTCTTTGTGTCTCCCTTCCCTCTCCTCTCTTTTTAAATATTACCCAGCCGATCAAAAGAAGAAGCAATTTCAAAAAATTTAAAGGAAAAAAAGTAAATGGCCAAACAAAAGTTTCAATCGCGAGCCTGTTCCTACCTCCCCAAATAAAATATCGCATATTCCATCTTCAATCAGTTGACGATTTTAAAAAAATAGAAGCAATTCGTTCGTCCTCCGCTTCATTCAACATGGAGCTTCGGTCGTCCTCCATTCGTCTGTCGATCAGTATAGGGGAGATTCGCGACTGTCAATTAAGGGAGGAGGACAACGAGCGTGGTCGTGAGTGCAGTAGGGAGAGGATTCACGATTTGGGTGTGTCGCTAGCTGACGACGACATGGTGATGAGGCATCGCGTATTGCAGTGTGTTGCGATAGGCGAAGTCGTTTAGGGTTAGGTGATGGATTTGCGGCGATGGAAGGATGGGTAGGTTGTCGCGACATCTCCTGTATCATGCGATTTTGGACGAGACATGAAGGCCTGGCAGGAGTCGAGGGGGATGGCAGTTGCTCAGCGATGAGGTGGAGGCATTTTCAGTTTACTTTATTAAATTATACACACACACACACATATTTTAGGAAACTGAAAAAAATAGATAGATATGATTTTAATTTATAGTAAGATATAAAAGAAATTATTATTTTTTAATTTAAACATTTATGTATATATATACAGTAAAGAAAACGTATATATTACACATGCCTATTTTAATTGAATTATATATAGGTAAACAGGAAAAATTATATATTATAAAAGATTTTGGGGAAAAAAATATATAGGAATTTTAAATGTTGAAGAGTTTATATAAAATTAGATTTTTGAATCTATATAAATTTATTTTTATAAGTGCATGGGTTTCAAAGAAAAAGAAAAGGAAAAAATATAAATATATCTATATAAAAATATACATACATATTCTCATTACTAGATTATTTTAAAATAGTAGATTACGGTGATTAACGTGTTCAATTGACTTATTTAATTATTCTAGTTACTAAAAATTATTAATCATAGAAAGATTAGTTTAAAATTCGATGGTTTTCTGGTCCAGCCACTTGGATTTTGTTTTCTTTTGAAAATTTGGGGCCGTAAGGGCAGTTTTGTAGTGTTCCGAACTAGCCGCGCAAAGGAGACGTTTGCGAATTTTTCGAAAATTTAAGAAGTTAGAAAAATTTTGAAGAAAATTTTGATAGTTTAAAATTTGGTTTAAACTATAATTTGAATTATTGAGGGGATAATGTTATATGGAACGGGTGGATAAGTTCGGAAAGTCGGTAAGAGCGATGGTGTGTTCTTAATAAAAAGATTGTTTGGGGAGCTGTTAAAACTATTTGGCTTTGGAAAATAGTTAATGGGTTGTGGATCATTCTTCTTAACTAGCAATTTCAAGGGCAAAATTATTATAAGGGGGAGGTATGTAACAATCCGGAATTTTGGGATATTTGAAATTGGAACATTTAATTTATTTTAAATATTTAAAAGTAATTTTTAACTGAAGTTTCAAATACTCTATTTGTTGGACAATTTAATTGTTGGATTAAATAATTGGAAATTGGGTAAATTATTGAATCTGGGATTTCAGGCTTGTTAAAAATATTTCAAAGGCTTATAAAACTTATATTGATGATACTGAAAATGATAGAAGTTTTAAAATTGAATTCAGAAGTGACTTGTTCAGTTTTAAAAATATATCGTTTAAATTGCATTTAAAAATAGCTTTCCGGGGCACGGTCTCGGAATTCAACGAAACCAGTTCCATTGGATCCATAATAGTATATTATTATCGGATTTCAAGTTTTGTAACGTTTGGAGTTATCGTATGGCTGTACGATGTATAAACGCGTTGAAATCTATATCGAAAATTCAATATAATAACTGGTGCCAAAAAACTACCTTCTCCATACGATCGAATCAGGACTCGAAACCTTTTCCATTGCGCTCGAAATAGGGGTATAACATTTTGAACACCTAGCAGCACGTCTCGATAAGAGTTTGAAATTTTAAGTTGCGTTATCTAGAAAATTTGAATTTGAATTAAAATATATGTATATATACTTGTATATTCTAGTCAACCATCAGCTGAAATTCCTTCACATCGGCGCATTTTCATTTCTCTTTCAAGTCACTGTAGCAAGTTGGTTGGAGCATGCAACCATCTCTTCATGTCTCCCTTCCCTCTCCTCGCTTTTAAATATCACCCAGCCGATCAAAAGAAGAAGCAATTTCAAAAAATTTAAAGGAAAAAAAAGTAAATGGCCGAAAAATAGTTTCGATCGAGACCCTGCTGCCTCCTCCCCAAATCAAAAATCGCACTTTCCTTCTTCAATCAGTTCACGATTTAAAAAAATAGAAGTAATTCATCCATCCTCCGCTTCATTCAACATAGAGCTTCGGTCGTCCTTCATTCGTCTCTTGATAAGCATAGGGGAGATTCGCGACTGTCAATTAAGGGAGGGGAGAGCGAGCATGGGTCGCGAGTGTAGAAGGGAGGGGATTCATGATTTGGGCATGTGACTAGTTGATGGCGACGTGGTAATGAGGCGTCGCGTCTTGTAGTGTGTCGCGATAGGAAAATCATTAAGGTTTAGGTGATGGATTTGCGGCGATGGAAGGAAAGGTATCGTGATATCTCTTATAGCTTGCGATTTTGGACGAGACGCGAAGGCCAGGTAGGATTTGAGGGAACGACAATTGCTTGACGATGAGGTGTAGGTATTTTCAGTTTATTTTATTAAATTACTAGTGTGTGGCCCATGCTACGCACATGGACGGTGTTGGTACCTTTAGATAGACAATTGTTTCTGGAAAGTGGTTGTTTCTTGTTTCCAGTTATTATAGGTCTGTTGGCTCTACACCATTTTGATTGTTTTATGCTTACTTTTTGTGTACATATAAGATGTAGATGTGAACAAATATCCGAAGTAGTTAATGTTGGAAATTTAGTTTTGAACATTATATTATTGTTAGTAGATAGAATAGTACTTGATACAATAATATGAAAGTTTAACTTCTAAATAAATGATACAATCTCTTGTCTTTAATTTTATATATGGAAACATTGCATACAACTTTATATCTAAGGAGTTGGCTTGATTAAGCATTCGCTTCTATGACCTTTTGAACATTATTGTAGTGCATATAAATGATACATAAAAATTATGGAATTTTTTTTCCAATTAACTGGTAAAGTGAATTGATAAATACATCTTATGTTTTATTATGTAGCAAACAATGGGACACATTATGTAAAGCAATCGTTGAAGTTAACCATTATTCCTTCACAAAATTATAACAAAATCTAGTTTCCTTTGGATATTCGTTTAGTAAACATATAAATTACATAAACAGTGAGCGAGTTTTGTACTTTGGTTACAACATAAATGTACAATCACAAGTTGATATTGTATCACCTACTTCTCAAACTCATGCTCTTGCAATTTTACTCTTCTATTTCAAGCTGCTAACTGTGCATCCACACCCTCTATCCTTGGTAATGAATATCCTACTATTATTACTCATCAAAATGCTCATAAAGATTTTCAAGTTGGGCTGGTGCTAGTGCACTTTGCAGATCCTCTCAAGCATGCTCGAGTCGCTGCCCTATCAGCTGCGCAAATGCTCTAGGATCTTCATGCAAATTCTAATTAAATGTTCTCTAATGTAATATTATGCGGATTAACACATGCCTATATACATCCTGCAAGGTATGATATGTTGTGTGGATTAATTCATGCTTAATTTTCCCATG
This sequence comes from Allium cepa, assembly GCA_030765085.1. Classification (NCBI taxonomy): domain Eukaryota; kingdom Viridiplantae; phylum Streptophyta; class Magnoliopsida; order Asparagales; family Amaryllidaceae; genus Allium; species Allium cepa. The sequence goes on from CM060939.1 coordinate 975,101,555, forward strand.
CTCTTACTATCGATCGTCATCCTGGCCTATCTGATCATGTTAAGTCTACCGTAGAAGCTTGTGCATCATCTTATGCACCATCAAATGCTCAAACAATTGATGATGCACCTCATCCCCATGCAACTGCTATTTTTGAACTTTAATCTGATGCTATCTTGCTTGGTTCGCTTACTCCTATTACTCGTTTTCTTAATGATGTGTGCACATTCTTTCGCAAATCATGCTCTAGCCCCTACTTCTATTCGTGCACACAACACAGTTGTTTCAGCTAGTAGTACCTAGTTTGCTGGACTGGATATTCTTATGGTTGAACATTCTTATAGTTTAGGATCATTTGCAGTTGGTGTTTCTGCTCTCATTTTCGACCAGTCTTCTCTTACTCTTGCTCATGCTTCTATGGCCTCATTCATTCATCATCTCGTTTAATCGGATGCACATACTGATGACCATTCCGATCCCCATTTTTCTACCCATGTTCGGATAGAATACCAATAGACTTAAAACAATGCAGCTGTTATGCATGTCTGTGATCACATCCACAATTCAAAAGATTGCACTTTCGTAGAAACTCTCTCGCAATGTGCGTTTCATGCACAGTCTGATATTTGGTCTAATGCATAAGTGCACAATTTGAAGGATACACATTTCCAAGTCGTGGAAATGCACATGGATTGGAATACCATATGCCTTTTGTACCCTAGCAGACAACATTTTATAACCCTTCCCGAAGTTGGAGAATTTTTTTTTAACATAAAATCGAAGAAGATCTGACCAGCTTAACTTAACGATTAAATCAGATCTAAAACCCAGCAAAGCATAAGTCACCATGAGTAGGAAAAATGGAATCGATGGAGTATAATTTGTAGAAGGATTATAGCAACAAAAAGTTGGGGTTCACTGATGGATGGATCTTGGATTTCATACACGGTGTTGTCAGTTTAGTGGGGTAAATGGTTGTAATGATAAAGGAGTATAAGTAGTCGTTGATTTGAAGTATAAGTAGTCCCACATCATCCAAGATATGTCATTTGTAATTGTATATAATTTAAGGGATGAATTTGATATTAAAAAGTTGTTTAGAAAATTAGCAAGTTCCTAACTTGGATGGCATATGAAAATTGGAAAGTGTGATTGTTGCATTTTTCGACTGTAGATTGCTTGCTTCCCTCAACTTCGATCAACTGCTGCTGATTTATATATGGAAAGGGCATTATCAGAATTTCAAAAAGACACCGAGTAAATCAGTAGAATGGATTCCCTTTATTAGTAGTAGAGATATATATATACATATTTCAAGAAACAGAAAAAAATATAGATAGGTATGATTTTAATTTACAATAAGATATAAAACAAGTTATTTTTTCAATTTAAAAATTTATACATATATACACATACATATATACGTATACAGTAAAGAAAAAGTATAATATAAATATAAGTACACATGCCTATTTTAATATAATTATATATAGGTAAATCGAAAAAATTACATATAGAAAAGATTTTGGGGAAAAAATATGTAGGAATTTTAAATTTTAAAGAGTTTATATAAAATTAGATTTTTAAATCTATATAAATTAATTTTTATAAGTGTATGGGTTTCAAAGTAAAAGAAAAAATAAATATATCTATATAAAAGTATACATACATATTCTCACTTACTAGACTATTTTAAAATAGTGGATTATGGCGATTAACGTGTTCAATTGACTTATTTAATTATTTAGTTACTAAAAATTATTTATCATAGGAAGATTAGTTTAAAATTAAAATATTATTTTAAATTGAATTTATTAAATAGCAATTAATTGTTCGGTTATTTAAAATGTTAATACAGCATATACTATTTATACAAGGTCTAAATGTGAAGAAAACAAGTCGAGATGGAAGTGGGTTGAAACAAAAATAAAGGTGAGAATCTCTCACTCATTTGGATTACCGTTTTAAATTTAAGTGCTTAAATTTAAATTATTGGACGCTGATTGGATTGATAAATTTATAATTTTCCTGATGGATGTTATATATATATATATAGTATCATATATATTAGTACTGGAGTGATTGATATTCCCGCATTATATAGCAGACGAGACCCTATGCGCCCCGCATAATAGCGAATGACCCTATATACAACGATATCCCCCTCGAAGTGGGATTGGTATTTTTATATTGTGCTAACATCTATGGATGCAGTGAGACAGGTTAGAGGGATCTAACTGAATTCCTTAAAAAATATTGAAATTTGTTTTCATATTTAGTGATATGATTTATTTGATAATCTGTGATAGACTATGTTGGAGAATTAAATTTATTGGATGTTGTGATATATTTTGGGTATTTTGAATTATCAAAAATATAAATACTGGGTTTTTGGAAGGAAATTTTTAAGTGAAATATTCATGGTGAAGTTGAATAAATAAAAAAGGGTGCATTTGGCAAAAAGTAAATAGCTGATTTTGAGATCCTACTTAATAAATTTCGGAATATGGAAAAAGAATAGAGTCTTTGAATAAATGTGAATTAAAGAATTTTAAAAGTAAGGACTTAAGAAATATTAATTTTAAGTACATAGAATTTATTTTTAAATTTAAGTTTTAAATAGGTTGGGAAAAATTAAAGGAGAAGTTTGGAATAAAGTATGAAATTTGATATTTTCGATTTTATAAGGTTTTAAATCATAAATAAGGAGTGAACTTGGAAGTAATGGATTTTGAAATAAATTTGGGTACATTAAGAAATAAATTTTTATATGGAATTAATTCAGAAAATCAATTTGAAATCGATTTAATTATTTTGAAATAATGATTAGAAGAAAAACGAGACTGAAATTTATAAATGAAGTTTTATAAAGTGAAGCAATTATCAGTGGATAATTTGAAAGTATAAATTCACGGTGGAAATTTATAGAGGGATGTGTAAATTGTTTTAAAAATAAAAGAGAGTTTTATTTTTAAAAGTGTGGGAATGGAAATTTACGGAATTGGACGTAAATAAAATTGGAGATAAATCGAGAAGGATTTATAAACGGTTAGACAGGTTTTATTGGAGTGGAAAGTGTATTTTCCTAAAATGCTAAGTATATTTTCAAAGAAGATTTTTAAGTATAAATTAGAAATTTTAAAAATGTTTTAAAGGAATGTTTAAGAAAATTCATTATTTAATTGTTTTAATATTTTCAAAGTAAATATTAATTAAGTTAATTTTATTTAAAGTTAAATTGGTAATTTAATTTAAAGGATAATTATTAAATACTTGTACTTTATATAATAGTTTTATTTTAAAAAGCAGTTTTCGGCTAAAGTTTTACTTCGGAAATTATTATAGAATTTCATAAGTATTATTTTGAATAAAGAAATTAAGTAGCTTTATTTTATATATTTTAAGATTATATTTTTGGATAATGTGGTTTAATTTATTTGAAATCTAAATTTAATAAGACTGGGTGTTTTCAAATGGAAATAAAATATTTGGTTGATTGATTGTTTAGTTTGATAGTTAAATAACTGACTATCAATATTGGCCAATGCCCTAATCGTTTCAGAGATACCGGGATCAGATTTAATTATCCAAAAACCACTTTGATCCGGTTTGAACATACTGAATGAATACCGTGAACATGACGAAGGCGGTGATTCGGTTTGTCCAGCCCCAGGGAAACTTGTATGAACGAATGCTATTAGACCATCGTCATTGGAGGACGATAAGCATTTTAAGTGAAATTTGGCCCTAAAAGGTAATGCTTAGCCTCAAGCCTCATCAACCAGGAAAGGCTAAAACAGAGGAGGTGCAGCAAGGCTAAGTGGGTAGCACCCAATTTGGATATGGTCATCCCTGTCTAGAGTCCCTTGATTTCGGCTATGAGGGCAATTGCTGATCTCAACCGCAAGGTGATCTTATTAGGACTATTCACTAAGGGATAGCTTCGGTCTTGTGCTATAAAGGATCGGGAGTGGCCCACGGTATGCTGATCTAGACCAGCTACTGTGACGGGCGGTACCCCTGTAGCCCTTCCATTGTATGGAATCCATTCTCCAATAAGTTCTCGTGCGGTTTTGATTGTGCGCAACTATGCTGGAACGTGAGATGCAAGCATTTCGACTATATTCTATTTTATTTTCTATAGACACTATTATAATATCAGACGGGTTTGAAAAAAAATATTTTGGTTATCGTAAGGTAAAAACCCGGCATGTTTATTTGTGGCGTGGTCTTACGAGATACCTTTGATTTCAAGGGATTTTCAAAAAATTATAATAATCAAATTGAGCGTGATTTGCTTACGCTGATTTTCTAGACTGACTCGGATGTTATTTTATGATAATGCTCGGGTCAGACTGAGCATTATAGATCCAGGATATGATGTTATAGATCTCAGGAGACGAGCTGGATGACGAGGCGTATTCCCATAGATTTGTATTTCCACTGTGTAAGGATAAGTTACTGAACTGTCCAGATTTGATGTAATGATTGTGTACTCTGATGATTGTAAGTATTAAACAATTATAGATTATTTTGTATAAAAATTTGTTATTATATATTATACTTTATTCCCCTGCGATTGTGAGATTCTGATGTTGTTTTCTATTTTTAACCCTAGTGATTGGTATTTCCATCCAATTTGAGTCGAACTGATGGAGAATATTGTGAACTCAAACGGATACAGATTTGTGGGTCGTTATAGGAATCCATTTGGATCCCTCTAACCTGTCACCTACAATAAATTTACATATTAAAAATATATGAACAATGTCCGCTTTGAGGTTGACGCACGCGCAAACGGTCATCCGCTCATACACGGGAACGTATAGGGCCTCATCTGCTCCAATAGGCAGGAATATATCCAAATACCGATCAATATGTATATAATATAGCATATATCATCCAAAAAATCATCAATCATCATAAATAATATTTATTCTCACTTATATGAAAATATCAGTGAGTCAGAAAGTTGAATTGTGCTCACATTGATTCCAATAGCAGTTGTAGTGTTTTATTCCGAATAAAGTTAAACGAGCGTTTATATTTACCCAAATTTACAATAACTCCACTCAACTCCAAACTAGCTTTAAAATATACCGCTCGTCAATATGAACCCAATGCAGTTCGTTTCACCAAAAACGGACCTCGTATGATGAAGATATGGCGTTTAGAAGTTGTACGAATTATATATATATATATATATATATATATGTATATATATATATATAAATTAACAATTTTAATTTTACTTTAAACATTTAACAGATCTGGGCCGTTGATTTTGGTTCATCACATCAGGGATGTTGATCTTTACGGCTTCCCTATCGTGAAAATCACGCGCGTAAGCCATTGAGCCGCCTTCTTCGATCAATTATCGAGTCCTTTATACTTGACTTCACAACGATCCAAGATCATCATCTTGTAGCCCATAGCCTCACGCACCTACGACATGAATTTGGACGAGTTCGGTGTCCATAGGCCTTGGGGTTTTAGCTTGTAAGCGCGTCGTTCATGAACAAATTGTCGATGATCCACGCCATTAAACACGATCACATCCGTATGGATTTGAAGATCTCGTGAAGCTCCACAACATTGTAGTTGAGTGTTTTGGCTAATTGTTTATGGATAGAGAGAGATTAAGGGGAGAATTTCAAAAACATTAGCCATTGAAAATCAAGGTGGTGGCCTGCCCTAGCTATTTTAGGGTTTGTGTAAATTGAGAAAAAATGGCCTTTTACAGAAATTTCTCGCGCACTATTCATCCGAATTTTTTCTGAACTCCAATCAAACCATGCCGCCTGACGTTTATAATGTTTTACCCCTATTTCAAACATAATGGAATATATATCGGAAGTTGATTCGATCGTATTTGAAAGATAGATTTTCGGATCGAGTTTTTAAATTAAAAATTTACGTACACAAATTTCTACGCGTTTTAGCTTGCTACGACTAAACTGTAAATCCGATTGACACGAAATTTGAAATCCTACAATAATATAACATTACGGAACCAATGAAACTAGTTTTGTCGAAATCCGAGACTGTGTCAAAAATGACTATTTTTACACGTTAATTAAATATTAAATTATTCAATTTTAATAAATTAACTTTTAATTGGATTTTTAAAAGTTTACTAACATCATTATAATCAAATAGAATTTAGTTCAAGATTATAAATCATTTTCATTCATATTAAATTCAAATTTCAGTTATTTCAGCAATTTCCAATATTAAATTAACAATTCAATTATCCAGTTAAATCACTATATTTCAAATATAAGTTATCAACTTATAAAATTTACTTGTGAATATTTAAAATCAATTAAATATACAAATTTTAAATGACTGAAATTCGGGGTCATTACATTCTCCCCTACTTAAAAGAATTTCGTCCCTGAAATTACCAAGTAAGAAAAAGTCACAAAATCCATTAACTTTTCTAAACAATTTGTTTAAACTAGATTTACCAAATCTGTTAAGTATTTAACGTTCCCAAAATCCAATATTTAAACTTCTTATAAAAACTTTACTACGTTTTCAAATTCATACTTAGCTACCTTTTTAAAACCAACTAATATCGTTTAACTTTTATAACTCAAAATCAAAATTTTAGTTATCAAATTTTTTCCAATTTCTCAAAATTTCTAACGCCTTAGATTTTCAAAAAATTTCACCATAGCCTGCTTTGCGCGGTTCGATCGTAGTAGGATCACAATATATATATATATATATATATATATATATATATATATATATATATATATATCACAATTATACATCTCATCTTCAAGGATGAGGCATCCCGTAGGGAAAAAATATAAAAGTACGACATGTAATCCGAGATATGTACCTTATATATTATTAGCGAGCATATATGGCTGGTATAGCACGAAAGCAAGCTCCAAATGCGAAGCAAGCACCATATGCACCTACTAAACACTCAACAAACCAATGACAAACATGTATATCTAAAAGTAACATCAATGCACAATATATACCAATACAACAACTATATATGCCAACATAGCAAATGCAATCAAAAACAAAAAATCCAACAATCATACAACTATCATCCAACTAACATCCAACAAACCAATATCTATCCAATCAATCCATTACCAAATCAATATAAATTCACTTTTCCTTAATATTCATTGAATTGATTTTCAATTTAATCACATTTGATTCATTAACATTGGATTTTACCAACATTCGTTTATTCATATTCAATTAGTTTACATTCACTAGTTTACATTCAAGTTTGTTCGCTTCCAAATTAAGTCAAATTCAATTCTATTTAGATTCACTTACTTCCAATATGGATTCAATTATTTATCTTCCAATTTCATTATTTCACAACTTCTTAACTTAAGTTTTATTCAGCTCTTAATAACAACATTTCCATTGCTAATTCATTTTACAATTAAAGTTGAATTGCATTTTATAACTCAAGTTCATATTCAATTCATCACTTCACTTTATTAATTCATTTGGATATCAAATTCAACTTCATTCAACATTTACTCATGTTATATTTCATTCAATTCTCACTTGCATTTACTTCCGCCATACAACTTAAGTTCATCTCTAATTTAATTCAAATCCTATTTTATTTAACTTTTACTTAAGTCAAATTTCAAATCACTATTCAAATTCGGATTTCGTTTTGCTTAACAAAATTGTTTAACCATTTCAACATTTGGTTTTACTTAGATTTTCCCATTTTATTAGTTATACAACTTATTATTCAAACTTCCAAATTCACATCATATAATCACTTACCATTTAAGTTTAAATTTCATTCCAATAATTTATTCAATCTAGTTCAATTTATTTCACCTTCCTTTAGTTAAATTCCAAATCATTTTTTATATTGTGCTAACTCAAATTTATTTCAACTTTACCAGAGTTAATTCTTTTTTTTTTCATATTATAAGTCCAAAACTCATTTCACTTATTTTTATCAATTACAACTTGGATTATAAATTCAAATTCGTTTATTACAACAAAACTTAATTTTCAATTTACTATTGGTAGAAAATCCATCATATAGAAACTCCAAAAGATATTGATGATGCTGCAGTCATCACCCTCATTACTTTCTAGCAACAGTAGTGAATTCAGTACTTTTATATTCTGTCAAAAATTTCCTTTTTATATTTACAAATCACATTTATAAATTCTTACTTATATAATTTCACTATTTCACTTTAGTTATATAAGATTCGTTCCAAATTCATTTATCTTATTTAGAATTATAAAAATATAATCTCTTTAATCTTTGAAAAATAACTTTCAAAATCAGCGGGATTCAAAATTTCAAATTCTTAGTTCAAATCCATTTTTATTACAACTCAAATATATAAATATAGTTTCACTTCTTATATATAAGATTATTTCATAATTGTAAATCATATTAATTATAATTCCATACTTATATAATTCGTTTGCTTATACAATTTATTCTTTTACAACTATTGTTTTTATTTAGATTATTCAAACAACCTTTATTAACTTATATATATTTACATTTTGAACAACCAAACAATTATTTATATACACTATAATAATTCTCGAAAAATGGTTCCTTTATATATAAAATATAATCAAGGTAAAATTATTTCATTTATCCAATTTAAAATAAAACAATGTCGACTTGCCTTGTATAAGTGTTTAGAAATCTCTATCAATAACATGACATCCTACATACCTACCAGAATTCACAAACAAATCAACGGATAAGTAAACATAATAAAAAATTTATATCACTAACAAATACGTGCTCATATATATAATACACTCAAACTCAATCTAGGGTGCTACTGTCCCTATCTATACTGAGTACAAATCAAAGCTTAGGAATATACAAATCTAAGCTCTAATACCAACTGTATTGAACCGAAAATCCGTACCCTTTTCATCGACAATAAACCACACATGTTCGACTCAAAAAGCACAGACTGACGGAAAGTCAAAAGAAAGAAAAGAAGAGAGAAGAAGAGAAGAGAAGAGAAGAAAGAGAGAAGATAGAACTAAACAGTACAATACATAATCTCACATCGCAGTGGAAAACATATAATATCATATTAATGATCTTTAGAAAATAGAAACTGTATATATGTACAATACAAAATAGTTGCTGATAATATAAACAACTAAGCAGCGGATAATCAAAACGAATACGTGTATACGAAATGGAGATCTTCAGCTCTTTTGTGGAAGCTCCGAAAGCACCAAAACTAAACCTATAAATATACTCGGTCTGACCCGAGCATTGAAAGGGAAGAACGCCCGGATCAGTCTGGTAAACCAGCCTGAGAAGAGCACTCAATTGAATTTATATATTAGCAAACCTTTTCTATATCAAAACAAAAGTATCTCGTAAGATAAGCCCATACAAAACACGAACATGTTTTTACCTTACGATAACAAAAACATTTCATATCAATTCATCTTATATTATATTAGTCTATGGTATACAAATAATATTATTCATAGCCGAAATTGTTACATTGATTAAATTCCAGCATATAGCCCAAAATCGGTAAAACAATCAAAATGGCAGGTGTAACAGCCCGCAAACCCGTACCCCTTTGAGTCGACAATATTCTCCATCGGTTCAACTCAAATTGGATGGATATACAAACCATTAGGGAAAAAGAAGAAGGAGGTAGAAGAAGAAAATAAAAAAGCAATATCAGAATCTCTCAATCGCAGCGGAACAACATATAATTGATAAAAAATTTATCATTATACAAAAGAACTATCGCTGTTTAATACTTCTAATCATCGGAGTACACAATCAATAGCATAATACTGGACAGTTATGATAACTTATCCCCACAAAACAGAATACATGGTACACCAAACACGACAGAATATATGTCAAGTACGTGTGATACGTCTCGCCATCCAGCTCGTCTCCTGAGCTCCACAGCATCATATCTTGTATCTGTAATACTTGGTCTTACCCGATAATCATAATAAAATAACACCCGAGTTAGTCTGTAAAACCAGCGTGAGAAAACACACTCAATTGAATTATTAAAGTTTTCAAAATCCTTTGAAATCAAAGGTATACCGTAAGACCACGCCATAAATAAACATATCGGGTTTTTACTATACGATAACCAAAACATTCTTATCAAAATCCTCCAATATTCTAAGTACAAATACTTATTCAAATAGCCGAAATTTTTACATTCATTTAATTCCAGCATACTAGGCTCTACAACTAAAACCGTAAAAGGAACATAGGGAGAATGAATTTCCAACTAATGATTAGGCACTGGGGTACCACCTGTCATGGTACCTGGTCTAGATTAGCATACCGAGGTCCACTCCCAATCCTCTGCAACACGAGACCGGAGCTACACCTTACTGAATAGTTTGAATATGATCACCCTGCGGTTGGGATCAGCAACCGCCTATACAGCCGAATAAAAGGAACATCTAGACAGAGGAAATCATACCCTAATGGGTGCTACCCATTTAGCATTGCTGCATATCCCCTGATCTTCAGTCATTCCTGGTTGATGAGGCTCGAGGCTAAGCGTTACCTTTTTAGAAATATTCACTTAGAATGCTCATTGTCCTCCAATGACAATGTACTGATAGAATTCATCCATACAAGTCCGTTCCCGGACCGAACGAAACCGAAGGCACTACTCCTACTACATCCATTTTGGAATCATCCTCAGGATTAGTAGTGATTAGCCCTTGCACTTTACTGCTCCATCTTCGACCCCAAGCTCTTGTCTTCGTTATGAAAATGTACTCGCTGGATCGAAGTGGTTTTGGGATTACAATTTCGAACCTGGTCTCTTCGAAACAACGTTCGTTATTTTCTGATAAACTCAACTTCGGTTCCTTAGGAAATACACAGAAGAAAATAAGATCGGAGATCACCTCCTGAACATTAATGGACAGAGTTCCTTATAAACGTCCTAGAATAATGAACGAGTTTATACGTATAGTACAGCACCTCGAACGGTAACTGTACCTTATAATTCCCGTATTTCTCTTAGATATTTCCAAAGTCATATTTGGGTCCAGAATTTGATAGTCGGTAATTTAACTATCAAGTAAACAATCATCCAACCAATATTTTATTTCCACTGAAAAACACCAGTCTTATTATATTTAGATTTTAAATAAATTAAATATCTTTATCCGAAAATATACACTTAAAATATTTAAAATAAAGCTTCTTAATTTCTTTATTCAAAATAATACTTATGAAATTCTATAATAATTCTCCAAGTAAAAATTTAGCCAAAAGCTTCTTCTAAAACAAAACTATTACATAAAGTATAAATATTTAATAATTATCCTTTAAATCATAATACTAGTTAACCTTTTAAAAATAATTAAATATAATGATTAACTTAAATAATATTTACTTTAACACTTTTAAAACCATTAAATAATAAATTTTCAAAACATTCTTTTAAAAGCATCTTTAAAATTTTCTAATTTATACATAAAATCTTTCTTTAAAAATATACTTAGCTTTTAGGAAAGTACACTTTCCATTCCAATATAACCCGTCTAATTATTTATAAATCCTTCTCGATTTATTTTCAATTAATTTACGCTCCAATCTCGTAAATTTTATATTCCACGCTTTTAAAAATAAAATTACTATTTATTTTAAAAAAAATTGCCATTTCCTAATAAATACCCACCGGAATTTATACTTTCAAATTATCCACTGATAAATATTTCACTTTATTTATAAACCCCATTTATAGATTCTATAATCTCATTTTCTTTTAATCACAGTTTTAAAAATACTTAATCGATTTCAAATCGATTCTTTGAATTAAATTCCCTTTAAAATTTATTACTCGATTTATCCAAATCAATTCCGAAATCCATTAACTCTAGATTTACTCCTTTATTATGATTTAAGACCTTATTTAAATCTAAAATACCAATATCATACTTTATTTCAAAATCATCCCTTTATTTTCCCAACTCATTTAAATTTGAATCTAAAAATAAATGCTTTTATTCTTAAAAAATATCGCTTAAGTTTTCAAAATTCATTTATTCCCATTTATTCAAAAATATCTTTTCCTATACGAGGAATTTATTTGATAGGATTTTAAAATCAAACTTTTAATCCTTTTCCAAATTCATTCTTTTAGTTTACCTAAATTCAGCAATATTTTACTTAAAATCCTCTCTTTTATTTTCCTTCAAAAATCCAATCTTTATATTCTGATATCTTCAAATACCCAAAGTATATTCAGCAAGCCCATAGTATTCAATATTTCCAATTTCCAACATAATCTATCACAGATAATCAATAAATCATCACAAACAATGAAAATAAATTTCAATATTTTTAATGAATCCAGTTGGACCCCTCCAACCTGTTTCCCTGCATCCAGAGATGTTAGCACAATATAAAAATACCAATCCCACTTTGAGGGGGACATCACGGTATATAGGGTCATCTGCTATTATGCGGGGCGTATAGGGTCTCATCCGCTATATAATGCGGAAATATCAATCACTACAATGTATATACTACTATATATAATATCACATCCAAGCTGATAATAAATCATCAATTCAATAAATTACTTATCAACCAATAATTTAAATTCAACAACTTAAATTCACCAGTAATCCAATTTGAGTGAGATTAACTCGCCTTTGTTTTTTGTTTGCTATCCATTTCAATCTCGACTTGGTTTTCACGATTTTTGACCTTGAATAAACATTAGACGATCTATTAACATTTTAAATAATCGGACAATTTATTACCATTTAATAATTTAATTAACTAATAATTTAATTTAAACTGATAATTTCCTTTTTTAAAAATCCTTTAGTAACTATAATAAATTAAATAAGTTAATCGAATAATTTAATCACCAAATCCATTATTTTAAAATAAACCAGTAAATCTAAAATGTGTGTATATATATTTATTTTTATTTTTGAAACTTCATGTATACTAAAAATATATAAATTCCAAAATCTAATTCTACATAAGCATTCAGCATTTTGAAACCTCTACTTTTTCGTTTCAAAACCTTATATCTATTTGTTTTAAATTAACCGGTGCTTTAAAATATGTATACATCTATTTTTTTTAAAAAACTTGACCCTACTATAAAATTTTCATCCTTATAGACCCACACACACAGACAGATATATATATATATGTATGTATTTATTAAATATATTTTAAATTGAAAAAAGAACCGCGTATACCTTACTGCTCCCGGTGAAGATCGCGACCCGCCCTCACCACCAAAAGCCTCACTCCAAGCGATGCCGAAGAGCTTCGCAAAGAACCTCGACCTGACATGAGAATGACCCACCATCTCCGTCGCTTGGCCAATCAAAACACCCCAAACCATTGCACGCACTACCTTCCTCCATACGCACATGCCCAACGCGCCCTCCTCCTAACCTCCTTCATGCCAACCCAAAGCAACGATGCTCGAATTAGTCAATCTGAGAAGGAATGAGGCGCACGTTCGATTTCGATTCGATTCATATTTTTTTTCTTGGAATCGATTTCAAAAAATGGGTGAGATTTCAATTAGAAAAAGGGGAGAAGATAGAGACAGGGACGAGGTAATAGAAGGAGATGAAAAACAGGATTATAGTTGTTAGTCTCTTTTATAACCGAATATATGAATTATCCTTAGAATTAATTTTTTTCTGTTTGCTGTACGGTCGCATGGATTTGAAAAGGAGAAAAGGAGGGAGACAAGAAGTGACGTTTGCGTGTAGGAGGTTATCTATAATGATTCTAAAAAATCTGATGGAAAGAAAAAGTTGATGGGGAAGAATTTGACCAGTCAAACAAACAATACATATATATATATATATATATATATATATATATATAATATTATTTAAATTTAAATTGTCTCGAAAATGCAACTTAAAATTTTGACCTCCTATCGAGGCATGCCGCGAAGTGTTCATAAGGTTATACCCTTATTTCGAACGCAATGAAAAAGGTTTCAAGTCCTAATTCGATCGTATGGAGCAGATAACTTTTTCGACCCATTTATTATATTGAATTTTTGATATAAATTTCAGTGCGTTTATATCCCGTACGACCAACCAATAACTCCAAACACCGCGAAATTTGAAATCCGATAATAATACACTATTATGGATCCAATGGAACTGGTTCGTCGAATTCCGAGACTCTACCTCGAAAGGCTATTTTTAAATGTCAATTTAAACGACGTATTTTTAAAACTGAACAAACCACTTTCAACTCAAATTTAAAACTTCTATTATCTTCAGTATCATCAATATAAATTTTGTAAGCCTTTAAATTATTTTTAGCAAGCTTGAAACCCCAGATTTCAATATTTTACCCAATTTCCAATTGTTTAATACAATAAATTAATTATCAAATAATTAGAGTTAGAAATCAACACCTGAATATTTAAAATCAATTAAATATTCTAATTTCAAATGTTCCAAAATTCTGGGTCGTTACAGTAGGCACATAGTAGAGTTTAGATTTCCATACAAATGACCAAGTGAAGGGACTACCTTCCAATGGGTATACCTCTAGATGGATGTTCTAAGAAACCATCGCAAAGTTCCTCTACCAACACAAGACTGGCCCACCTCTATAACTTGATAGTGTTGAATATGTCATTCTTCGGTCATTACCGACCTTTTTCAAGGGCCCTTGAAGCATACAAACCACAATAATCAAATACACCACATCATACCGTCTAAAGATATATCTAGAAGAGGATGATCATATCCTAATGGAAGCGAGCCACTTAGCCTTACCGCATCTAACCCTGTTTTGTTCATTTTCGATTGATGAGGCCTGAGGTAACGATTACCTTTCACATATCACATATCACATCACTTAGAATGCCACATGGCCATTTCCGTTGACTATTAATTGCCTTCCACAAAAATACAACCCTTAAGCTAATACGATACAAGGAGGGTGTTAAGCTAGGAGAAGTTGCCTTCTCCGCCAGCACTGATGTACGTTTGTAAAAGCCAATATACGTAATCTTTAGAAATGCAATGTCAAACAAACATCCATACAATTTGTCCAAGAACGGGACAAATCGAAGGTACTTTCTTATCACATCCTGTCGGAAAATACCTAGGATTAGTAGCAAATAGTCCTTGCATTGGATATTTCGTAACGAAGAGACTACTGCTAGTGGATGTATAATGGGATTTTAACCCAAACGATCAACAAGCAGTCCTCCACTATGAAAATTCGGAATATTAATATCATCACAACCAAGCAGTACAATCGTCACATAAATGTTTGTCTGGAGTGGTTTTTGGATAAACCGATTATGGTCTCTTTGCACCAAGAACGCAAAAACGTTTCTCAACATCACATAGAAACTAAGTCTCATAGACTTATCAGGTCTTCAACTTTTAACTTGCTATCCTTTGGGCCAAGAAGGAAGCTCGATATATTGGAGTAATACTTCGCACTACACGAATCAACATCCTCAACACAAACAATAGTCAAGCCTACATAGAAGGTTACGTACTAAGTGTACTACTACATAGTTCCCACATCAAGTCAAGGAACTAAAATGGCTAAATTTGATAGCCGGTTATTTAACTATCAAAAAAAAGAAACAAATACTTAGCACCATAAGCAATTGCAAGGCGCTTTTGATTAGTCTTTTATTGATTAAATCATTTGCCAAATATTCACCTCAAATTATCCTTAAAAGGTATATTCTCAAAACCATTTCAATATTGGGAAACATTTCCATATACTTATTTAATAATAAGTAATTCACAAAATCAATTTATTTTTAACACTTAGAAGATATTACATATATTTAAATCAGGATTAAGTATATATATTCTATTTTATAAGGAAAACATTCTCTTTAAACACATTTATTTAGGTCAAAACAAATGTTACGTAAAACATCGTTACGACAACCCAAAATCACTAGTATAAGGATTCAAAAGTTAGATAGATATACAAACCCCAATAATATACAAAAATATTTCCTTTCGAAAATCATTTACTATAACAACAGTGTTATAGTCTGTACTTCTTTCTCGAAAACGTCTATTTCAATGAATGTTAAAATCTATGGTTTCGATACTTAGCATATTTTAAAACATCTTTAACCATCTAACTTCATTTAAAATATCACTTCCCAAAACATTTATTTAATTCAAAATTTTATTCACTATCCAAAATCGTGAATATATCTCCTTTGCCAAATTCATCATTTCTACATATTTATTAAAGGATAATCCACTGTCCAAAATCGTGGATTTAATTTCTAATCAAATTCATTACTATTGCTCTTTTAATTAAAGGATTATCCACTGTCCAAAATCGTGGATGAAATTCCTTTAACAAACTTTTATATCTACTTTAGCAAAATCAATTGATTTGGATTAATAAAATAATGTTTATAAATTCCATTTATATTTTTATAAAAACTTTAATACACAAAATTCCTTTATTTACCAATCTTATTTATATCTCGTTTATATGCCAAAATCCAAATTTCAAGTTAATTTACTTATAAATCAGTTATTCACAAATTCATTGTTTTTATAACTTCATAAATTCATAGATCATATTTGCTTTTAAGATTCATTTATAGCTTCATTTAAACATTTATAAAACTCCTTTACAATTCCTCACTGTTGATTTATAAAATATCAATTTTATAAATCTTGTATATAAACCGTTCATAATAAATCAAAAATCTCAATTTAACTATTTTATAAAATAAATCAACTTCATATTTCAAAAAAACGTTCTGATTGTATTTCCCAAAAATCATAATTTTTATAACATAAATTATAACCCTTTATTTATTTAAAATAAATCCATTTCCTTAACAATTAAAAAATAAATAGAACATCTATTTTCAAAATCACTTTGAAATCCTTTTTAATTTAAAATCATCACTTTAACATTTTTAAATTACAAAAAATAGGCCCATGCTGCAACAGCACCAAATACATCAATCACGACATCCAAAATATTATATATCACATGATAACAGCATATATTAAAATATATGTAAATAAAACCAATACTATTGAGGAATCCAGTTGGATCCCTCTAACCTGTCACCTGCAACAAATATACATATTAGAAATATACGTACAATGTCCGCTTCGAGGAAGACGCACGTACAAAGGGTCATCCGCTCATACACAGGAATGTATAGGATCTCATCTAGTCCAATAGGCAGGAATATATACAAATACCAATTAATATATATATATATAATATAGCATATATCATCCAAACAATCATCAATCATCATAAATAATATTTATTCTCGCTTATATAAAAATAACAGCGAGTGAGAAAGAGTGAGTTGTACTCCCATTGATTCCAATAGCAATTGCAGTGTTTTATTCTGAATAAAACTAAAAAAGCGTTTAATTTTACCCAAAATTTACACTAGCTTCAATCAACTCCAAACCAGATCTAAAATGTAGTGCTCGTCAATACGAACCCAATGCAATTCATTTCGTCAAAAATGGACCTTATATGATAAAGATATGGTGTTTAGAAGTTGTATGAATTACATATATATAAATTTACAATTTTAATTTTATTTTAAACCTTTAATCGATCAGGGCCGTTGACTTTGCTTCATCACATCAAGGCCACCGATCGTTTCTTCTTCCCTATCGTGAAAATCACGCACGTAACCCATTGAGCGGCCTTCTTTGATCAATTATCTAGCACTTTATACTCTACTTCACCAAGATCCGACACTATCATCTTATAGCCCTTAGCCTCATGCACCTACGACATGAATTTGGACGAGCTCGGTTGTAGTTGAGCATTTTGGCTAATTGTTTATGGATATAGAGAGATTAAGGGAAGAATTTTAGAAAACGTCAGCCATTGAAAATCAAGGTGGCAGCCTGCCCTAGCTATTTTAGGGTTTGTATAAATTGAGAAAAAAGTTGGCCTTCTATAGAAAATCTCGCGCACTATTCATCCGAATTTTTTCCAAACTCCAATCGAAGCATGCCGCTTGGTGTTTATAATGTTTTACCCCTATTCCGAACATAGTTGAATATATATCAGAAGCCAATTCGATCGTATTTGAAAGCTAGGTTTTCGAATCGACTATTTAAATTTAAAATTTAGGAAAACAAATTTCTACGCATTTTAGCTTGCCACGACTAAATCTTAAATCCGATTGACACTAAAATTTGAAATCCTACAATAATATAACATTACGAATCCAATGAAATTAGTTTTGTCGAAATCCGAGAATGTATCAAAAATGACTATTTTTACACGTTAATAAAATATTAAAATATTCAATTTTAACAAATTAACTTCTAATTCGATTTTTTAAAAGTTTACTAACCTCATTCTAATTCAAATAGAATTTAATTCAACATTATAAATCATTTTCATTCATATTAGATTCAAATTCCAATTATTTCAGCAATTTCCAATATTAAATTAACAATTCAATTATCCAGTTAAATAACCATATTTCAAATATAAGTTATTCAACTTATAAAATTTACTTGTGAATATTTAAAATCAATTAAATATACGAATTTCAAATGACTAAAATTCTGGGTCATTACAGTTTGTTTACTAAAAACTTATTTTCTTCCCTTAAAATACTAACTTTACGCTCACAATCATCCAATTTAGCTAAAGCAATAGAATTGACCATTTGTGATGTTTTAAAATCTTTTAATAACTTCTCTTGCATTTGTAAAAGATCATTATATATAGAATCTAGGCGTATCGATTTTGATCTGAGATTAGCCATACGACACATGTACCTTGATTTTATTGATTGTTGCTCGCTTCTTGAAACTTGCTTTTTCTCGACTGTCTTTAAGCTCTAAATGGATCTTCTCTTTCTGGCCATTGTTGTCTGATGTTGTGACAATCGGTAGAATTCCAGGCTCCGATACCACTTGTTAATCGCTATGCATAGGATCAAGATGGCCAACAGTTGTAAACAATGTAAAAGCAATGAAAATAGTAAAGTAGATCACATAGTCGATTTTATACTGGTTCGAAGCACCTCTCCTACGTCTCATCCTCAAGCACCTCTTAGGAATTTCACTATCAACACCTTCACTTCACCCTGAGGAACAGGTTTATAGACTCCGCCTGAGCAACCATTAAGGACTTCAACAACATTTACAAGTTGTAATGATCTCGGTTTAAAGACGAATTTAATTTGTAATTCGATTAAATTTTTGGGTTAAATTGTGGATTTATTTGAAATTTTCAAATTTAACAAGAGATATGTACTTATTTGTTTTTGAATTTGGATTTGAAACTCCAAATAAATGTTTTCATTTGAATTGGATTGTAAATGAAATTTTGATTTGGAAATTCAAAATATATTCAAAATAAATTGGATTTAAAAATTATACTTTGAAAAATAATATGTATGATTATTATTAAAGGTATAAATTGTGTTTTAACTCATTTTCTTTAAAAGGTTATAAAAAGTATAAAATAAAATTTATCCTATCAATATTGGATATAAGTGTAAAGTATAAAATAAAATAAATGTTATAAATGTAATGTTTGAAAATCAAACAATAGCTGAAATAAAGATCTATAGTCAAAGCAAATAGAGTTTAAATATGTACACTTGCAAAATGAAGAAGCAAGAAATACCAAAACATCTATGTATAAAGAAAAGACAAACAAAAAAAATATCTATGCAATAAATTAACATAAGAACAAGAAACAAGAAAAATTATATCCACAAGCAAACTGTACATACAAAAAAAATCAAATGGATTATATGTAGACAAAATAGGACACATGCATTTAATAACATATTCTCAAGCACAAACGGAAATCATCTCAGCCGAAATATGTTAAAGTCATTTCAGTAAACAAAGAAAAAAAAACTTTAGTCAAAACAAAGAAAAAAAACCCTTTCAAACAAAAGAAGCTTGACCAGTTATGACCTACCCTGTATAAACATTGTTTCTGTATATATATATATATATATATATATATATATATATATATATATATATATATATCTTCTTATACTTGCTCGTTCATAAAGAAAAATTAAGCAAAACCAGAAAAAGAGATAAACATCATTATCTACAAATTCAAAACATCATTCAATTCAAAGAAAGCAGAACAGGGTTAAGGGCAGATCAAACATTGCAGTCTTCAAAACAATAATTTCTCTCTGTTCTTCAATTTGAGGTAAGTAAACATACTGTTTTCCAAATTTAAGCTTATATTTGATTTTGAGGGGTATGTGCTTTGATGTAGAATTTAAGCAAGCAGTTCTGTATAATTTCTGTTCACACTGGTAATTTGTATATGGTCTATTATTCCATATATTTGGTTACAAAGCAAAGAAAGGTAGATAAACACTAATACTTCTTCATATAAACATTTTAAACTTAGGATATCTTAAATCATAGTTTTGAACTTTGTTTGAAGCTTGACAGTATATCTTAGACTTTGGACATTCCATTTCACAGTAAAAAGGAATTTCATGATTTATTCGAATATGTTAAATTGTTAATTTGACTATATATCTTGAATAAAAATTCGAAAGTAAGATTTTTGAAACAAAAATGATGATTTTAGATGCGTATGCACAGAGCAGTTTCCAGTTGATCGAAATATGGGTTTTGACCAATTCCAGGTGGTCAGAGGCTCTATCGTGGTCGAGGCTTGGGCCGAGGCTAGGTGAGTGAGCGTGGAAGTCGGGAAAAATGGTGGAAGGGGTGCGCGGTGACTGTGGCGTCGGCGATGGGTTAATTTGATTTTTAACCCTAATTTTGGCGATGGTCGAAAAAGTGATCGCTGAGGCTTCGTGCGTGCATCGAGTTGCACGTGGCTTTATGAGATGATAGCATGGAGGGTGACAAGGTCGTTGCCAGAGTTTCAAATTTTCTTGTGGTCGGAGTCGCGGCGGCGAACTATTTCTTTGGTCAGAGGTCTGGTTCGAATTTCTCGAGCTAAGTTCGATTTTGATTTTGATGTGGTACTGGGTTTCTAGGGAGTGGGAGTGATCGAGTGGGTCAACGTCGGCTTGATGGCAACCTCGGTGATGATCAGAGATGTAATGATCGTCGGTGCACGGATACGTGTGTCACTTGTGTCTGTTGGTTACAACAATTGGAGAAGGAAGAAGAAGAATGATGGCCTCGGGTTTGTCTCGAGAAGAATGGGATTATGCTCGAGTTGGTTTCATGGGAACTCGAGTGGATTTTACAACGTTTTGAAAATTTAAACCTAAGACAAAGTTTTCAAAAAAACATTTTACTCGGAAAGTATCGGGGGGTTTTGAAGCCTGACTCGAAGATAGCCTCGGGTAATTTTGGAACAGCAAGTTTGAACTATTTTTTTTACAAAGTTTTAAAAATAAAAAGAAAATAAAAAAATAAGAAAACATATGTAAATTTAATCAAGTTTCAAAATGCATTAACTATATTTTAGAAGTTAAAATAAAATGCTTTCAAATTTTAAATTAACTTAAGGAACTTAAGTTGTTTTATCTGTGAATTGTGATTTATCATAAAGGTTTAAGTAGTAAAAGTTTTTAAAGATAATTAAGATATATAATGATTCATTTTTGATTCATAAAGAATCATTACTTAATGTGATCACTGAAAGGTTAATTTCCTTAATTTAGTTAAAGGTTGATTTATTAGAATAAGTAATTAAGAGGTAATTACTTAACAATTAAAGGATAATTTATTTAAGTAATTAATTAAAGGTAAATTAATTAATAATTAAAAGATGATAAATTCCTAATTTCTTAAGGGTGATTAAGGGAAAATCAATTAACTTAAAGATTGATTTAAGTAATGAGACTAATTACGGAATAATAAATTAATTAAGGAAAAAAATTATTAATAAAAGTAATTAAAGATATGATTAATTAACAAGTAAGTATTTAATTTATTTGTAATGAAGAATTGTTAGTTAGATGATTAAAGTTAATTAATTTATGATTAGTAGTTAATTTAGATAATTAATTAAGGAATAATTAATTAAATCTTTAATTAATTTATCATTAAAAATAGTTAATCATTGATTTAAATAAGTCGATAAAAATTATTATGTGGTTAATTCTTTTAAACCACGTTCACCTTGATTGAAAAAATAATAATCAACTATTGTTGTACACTGGATTGATATTTTTGTTGTGATACTATGTGATGTGAATTATGCTAAACTGTGATTTGTGATTTGTTTCTGTATATATGTGAAAACCTATTTGCCCGTAAAATAGCATTTGAACTTCGATACGACAGGGAGTCGGATCCCAGTGGGTTATCTGAAACCCACATCGAATTGTAATGATGAATCTTTTTAATTGATAAATTTACTTTATCTATGAATCTGTGAATGAAGACAAGCGTTAAAGGTTATACCGCTCATCGATATTGATATATCTGTGATGATTGATGTTGTGCACTATTGTGTAAAAACCCCTGGACCACACTTATACACACACTAATATAGATTGCACGTGGAAATCGGTTAAGTCGTGGAATTTTAAATAGTTTTGAATTTAAATTTTAAATCCAAATGGTTTTGGGAAATGGATTGGGTTTAAAGTGAAAAGCTTTTGAAAAGGGGTTTCAAAAATAAAAGTTATTTTGAATAACTTAATAAAGATTTGAAATTTGAATAATTTGATTCAAATTGGAATTTAATATCTGAAATTGAATTCTATATTCGGTATTTATGATATAAAAGGATTATACAAGCTTATATGAGTTTTAAACCTTTTTTTAAAATGTTGTTTGGGAATTTGAATTAACCCCAAAGATGTTAACTTTTATAAATAAAATCGGATTTTTCTGAAATAAAACTATTGTTTTCAAATTATAAAAGCTTTCATATGAGAAATGAATTTCCAATTGTATTAAAGGGATTTCAAGTTTGAATTGAAATTTTTTTCCAAGTTATGGATGAATCTTTGAAAACGAGTTTTGAAAACTATCTTGATTTAAAGATTCAGTAAATTAATCCAATTGAAATGGAAATTGTTTTGAAATCCATGAATGGATCTTTGTGAAACTGGGTGAACTTTGTGAAACAAATCTTTTTGTTTAAAGATTTGAAATGGTAATTGGTTTAAATCATTTGAAAGAAAGTTTTGAATTTTTAAGTTGTGACTTAACTAAAATCCCATATCCATATGTTTTTAAACATTGCGCTCATTATTCTGTTTAGCCGGGAGAGGACTTTCTGTCATATAACCCATTCCGAGTAATGATACGTCGTTATGGATTGCATTTGAAGACCGGTGGTGAAGACCGGGTATTTGCGAGAACGATAGGGTGACCTATCGATTGTCTCTGCACCGAGTAGCTACGGTATAGAGATTTCCTAAGTGATGGGAAGTCTGATCGGGATTGTGAATACCCAGATTGCAAGGGCTTCTTGGAAGTGCCTTCGGTTCTGTTCGAACCCAAAACAGACTTGTATGGTTGTATGTCTAACATTACACTTTGAGATATAACGCAGATTTTTTTTCAAATACATATCTGTTGGTGGCGGAGAATTTATTCTCTTAGCTAACACCCTACTCTGAGACGCACGAGCTCAGAGGTTATGTAATTGAAGGTTATCAACGACATACTCCTAATTTGGTAGTGTGGCATGCTAAGTGCTGTTGAGTGTTGATGATCATTTGTGATCAAAGCATGGCTTTTGTGTAAAGCGTAGATTTGTGGATGAGACCTCATCGAGCCTCACAAACCGGTAATGGTCGAAACAGGAAAGATGCGACAAGGTTTCAGGGGTAGCTACCCTAGGGTGTGACCATTCCTTCTGGAAAAGGGTAGTATCATGGTATGGAGCCCGGATATTTACTCATGTGGGCACTATAGTTTATTTATTACTGTGTGATGTTGTTGGTGTAGAGGTACCTCGTATAAAGGTCCCAAAGGACCGGGGGTGGCATATCTGAGGTTTTGCTTCCCAGGAAGAGGGTAACCGGCCTTGTGTTAGCAGAGAGTCGGGTAGGTTCTCGGGGCATCCCGCCAGAGGCGTTCCCATGTGGCAATAGGAAGTTCCTTAGCCTGACCATTTGTTGGAAAATCCAAAGAAATAATACGTTCCCTGTACGGTTTTAGTTGTATAACCTGCCATCTACTTATGGTGGCGCCCTAATGTTTGGATGGTAGCTATAGTAGGCATAGTTCGAAATGTCTATGCTGGCTAAGATTAATATTATACTTTTGAAATGTTTTCCACTATGCATTAATAATAATATCAAAAGAATTTTTTTTGCGTAGTAAGCATTTTTGACTATCATAAGGAGAAATCTCCTCCAATTCTGCATTTGCATGGTGTGTGTGGCGGGAGGCCTTACGGTAGTTTCATTTTTCAAAAAACATTGCGGACTTCAAATTTAAATTCTTTTGAATGTTTTTAAAGACAAACCGTTTTTGTTTTCTCATACCAGTCCCATGATCGACTCGGAGTTTATTGTTCCTTTCCTAAACTCTGAGTGCCCACAAATTTCCACACAGACAATCTAGAGTTTGGTTTTTCAAATAGTCAGGTCTAGCAGGTTATCTGGGGTCATCTCAGTCCTTGGACGACTGACCTTGCTTATCTAGGTGAAACGTTGATGGTGGATCGAGCTTGAAGTTTTGGAGTCCTAGCTTTGGATTTTTGGATTGGAGTTACAGTATTGAATTTTGTTGAAGACTCGTCTCATATTATATCGTGTTCCGCTGTATTTTGTGTTGTATATTCTCTGATATTGACAATTATCATTGTATCAAATTGATGTATTGGATATTTTATTCACGTTGTATCAGTGATATCATCTTTTATCTCCGCCGTGTAATTTATCATCTAATGTTGTTGCAAGCTCCGGCGATACGAATTTGATGTTGTTTGTCGGATATCGAGTTCGGGTCGTCACACAAGTAGTGTAACAAATGTTACTTTTTGACAAAGCATATCTTGATATACAGAATGTCACTTAGATGTACAATAACTCCTATAACCAAACCAAACTATATTGAGTAGATGTGTAGAGGTTAAGTAGTTGATTCGACTAGAATATGGGGATGCGGAGATGAAGCACACTATTCAAATCTTTGAATCACATGAATTTCATGGAATTCGGAGTATTACATAGGAATTGAGTTTTTGAGGACCAGAATTCAAAGCATAGAGTTGTGTTTCAATTGTTCGTGGCTCAGGAATGTTTAGGGAATTATATAGTTGTTGTAGTGATGCCAATGTAGGGGTGCAATCTCCCAAATTCGCCATTAATGAAGAGAAGTGGCTGCAGAAGCAAAGAGATGCAACTTCTGGAGCGAAGAGGCACGAAGGCACCAATTTAAAAAAATAGTAGTTTTTGTTCTAGCTCAATCGACAGAGGATCAATTCAGTCGACTGAAACTGGCCAATTTTGGTCCAAAACTTCAGGCCTGATTCAGTTAGCTATTTTTTATAAGCTAATCAACATAGACTAGTTTAGTCACTGATCATGGATTTCAGTCAACCGAATAAGCATAATTTTCCAAAAGCTTACTTAGTTCGGTGGTAAAAGCATGCGCTCATCTCTCTGCCTATCTGGGTTCGAGTCCCGGCTTAACATATTTTTAGCCAATTTATTTTTCATCTTTTCCATCATCGTTTTGACCTGTATATATGGTTCTAACAAAGGGGGACGTACCATCCTAGTCATTGTTAGGAAATTCCTTTTTCTTATGTTTGATTCAAATCTTTAAAAGTTTTCTTAATCGCATCGAGAAGTAACTAGAGCTCTTCTCGATGTTTAATTATTTGTGTCCATTCTTCGTGTTTGGATTTTGATCTTGTTTATACCCAGCCTTATAAGTTTGGGTTTTGTTCTAATTTGTTTCCACTCTTACGTGCTTGGAAGTTGTTCTTGTGAGGTAAAACCCCTTTCTTGTTTAGCGGCATGGTCTCACAAAATTATTATATGTTCACCATATTACTAGAGTTTTCTCACGCTGGTTTTTCAGGCCGATCCCGGTATTATTTTAGTATAATGCTCGAGTCAGACTGAATACTTTCCTAGGTTGTCACTGGTGGGACATATTGCTCATGGAGAAGAGCTGGATGTTCATTTACCGTAATATTTTTATTTCCGCTGTATTATTACATACATACCCATCAAGAACTGTAAGGTCATGAAGTTATAACTATCTAGGCTGATGAGGTTTGTTTTTAACTCTAGTATACTATGTATTTTGGAGTAACGGCTTTTACTGTCTTTGTTATTTTATAGGTTGTTATTCCACTGTGAGATTCTATTTTCCCTTGTTTGTTTTCTTTTTCTTTTTTTACCATAACAATCTACCTTTTCGGCACTTTGATGTTTGACATTTGAATACCATGAATATATAGAGTGTCAACTTTTAAGGGTCGAAAGGCAGGTTGTTACGCTTGGTATCAAGCTGAAGGTTAAGCGAGAACCTTGGCTTTGGAGGGGTAAATCCATTAGAGTTAGGGTAAGTGACACCCTAAAATGAGTTGAGAGTAGTATATTTATGAGGGCATATTTTTTATTGTTATAAAAATATATTGTGCTAATTGGTTTATCGAGTGGTTTATGAATTCTAATTGAGGGGTGGTATGCCATGGTATTGATAGGGATTTCTAAGCACTTAAACAAAGCAAAAAATCATGATACTAATTTTTTGAAATTTAATGTGTGAAACATTTTACCCAGGATTATATGTTTCATATATATGAAGGAATAATTTTCAAAATTATATAGTTATTTATGGTGTTTGTTTGTTAATGATAATATCTCGTTATTATCATTATTGTTTGAATTGTCATGCTTGAATAGTTTATGAGCATTGACTATTGTTTGTAAGCTGTTAATTTATGCTCGTTCAATTTATGGGCAATTTATTATTTAGATAATTTTGAGTACATTAAAAATGAACCCCTTGTGAGTTATGTTACACAATTTGGCTACAAGATTTTTGGAAAAAAATTTAAGTTAAGAATCATCTTTTAATCATGTTGAGTTAAAAGTAAACTTTTAATCAAAGTTGTTTAATATAATGTAAATGCAAAGATATGACATTTTGAGGATAAATAATTGCGAATAATTTGTTATAACAAAGGAGAATTATTGTAATATGAGATGATTCTATATAATGGCGATTTTATATAAATTTGGTTTATAAAATGTGTTTCACAAAAGGGCCTTTGAGAATTTAAATCTCGATATTCCTTGAATTAATTTAAAAATTATTTTTGGGAAAAGCAATACTGATAGTACTTGGAATATTTCTAAGTATAAATATTTCAAAGAGAATTTATAAGAAAATATTTTTTTATATAGTTCAGAGAAAACATCTCGGTTAGTTTTGTGGTAATTGGAATAATCTTCTTAGTGACGGTCGAATGTTTGTTTTGGTGAACATTGTAGCGCACTTAGTAAATCATTCTTTTTTATCATTATGCAATTCAAAATAAGTTCAAATCTAAATGACCTTAAAGCGAGTGTTGATTAATAAATTGCTAAATTTATTATATATATGGAAATATATGTAGTATGATTTTAAATAAGGTTTTGAAATGAGAAAATAATCGGGTATTTAGTTCTTAAGTTTCCTTAAAAGAAATTGATTTAACATAAAAAGTCTTTTTTAAGAAAATATTTTTATAAATGAAAATTTAAACTCTAGGATAGAGAATAAATAATTTAACTCAAGTTTTTAAGTGGGTTAAATTGGATAAGGAGGTTTTAATATGCATTGTTCAATTAAGACCATAGCTTTTGTTTAACCGTTTAAGTCTCACAAACTATTACGTATTATTGGGCCGACTGATAATATCTTTAGCTTAGGGATGTCTAAGGAAAGTAGACTCTGGGATTGAGTTTGGATACCAGTATCTTATTCTTCTTTGCTACTTTCCGGACCAGATAGGTAAAAAGGTCGAAATAGTCAACTCAATTTTAGGACCTATATTTTGATTGGGGCTCCATTTGAATTTTGAGAAGAATAAAAATAAGAATTAGTCAAGAAAATAACATTTGATATTTTAAATATAATCTTAGGATGCAGAAGTGTGTTATACAAGTAAATAAAAAGTGGATTAAGCTTTTAATTTAATGTTTTATAAAGTTATG
Source organism: Allium cepa (assembly GCA_030765085.1). NCBI lineage: Eukaryota > Viridiplantae > Streptophyta > Magnoliopsida > Asparagales > Amaryllidaceae > Allium > Allium cepa. Next base: position 975,129,643 of record CM060939.1, read on the forward strand.
TCTTTATAAAATGTTTATAAACTTAAGTGGAAATTTATGGAATAATCTATGAATAACTTTAGTATCGAATAAAATATTATAAGTAAAAATGAAAGTGATTTAGAAAGAGATTGGTGTAGTCAATAAACCAATTGGACTAAGTACGTAAGTTATACATAGATCATTTTATTCGCATGATTATTGATCTAGCGTTCGAGTACATAACTTCAGGTGATTGCACCAGTTCGAAAAAAGATTTCTCACTTGATTCTTGTCAGTAAATAGTTGATTTGTATTCTTGATGTGATACTGAGGTTTTCTATCATAGTATATGACTATGCAATGAGAACTGATATTTCTAATCAAGGAACCTGATTGGAGTCCGCACTAGGGAGGTCGAGTGAGCGATACTAATTCAGAAGTAATGTTTATGTATTCGAGCAAGTGACTGGATCCGATTTTGCATATAAATGATTTATGTACATCATACGGCTTAAATATATTTGTATGCTTTGTTCTGTGGCATGGGAAAGCTTAGGAAGTGACTTTCAATGTTTTTCCAAGGTAACCTAGATAATCTTCTAAGTAATAACCAAAGGCTAACTAGCATAATTGTACGTTAATGAAATTATCTATATCTTGGATAATCGAGAAAGTTGTGAACCTAAGCAAAAAATTTAAAACTTGTGTTAGTTATTTGAGATTTTAAATGATGTTAAGCGTTAGTTTATTCCTTTATAGAATTTGATTTGGTTATATTGTGATTTTGTAGACTACGTTTATAAAGTTGTTGTTTATTACATCTTAAATTTCGATGGTTTTGAAATTTTTTTAAAAGAATTTGTGAAAGAAATAATAATATTATTATTTTGGAAACTTTTAGTTGAGCATTATTGTTTCAGAATATTTGACAGGAGTTTTGGTGAATTGGTTTTTCAAATATTTTGGTTATGACTAAAGTTGGGCGACTAGGGTTTTCCGATTTAGAAGATTCGCCAGGTATATTTGTTTGCTCTAGTTGTTGTTTAAAGAGGAACCAGAATACCACTGGATGCTCCATGTTGTTTTGATTCTACAGTTATACCATGCTTTGATATTAAGAGCCTCTTCCTTGTCATAGTTGATTTTGGCATTGATTTATTTCTCTTTAGAGGAATTTGAATATATATTTTTAATATAAAATCCTATTTAATCAGATCGAAAAATTCATCTTCTAAAAGAAAAGATTGGATACTTAGTATTCTAATACAGAGTATTCTCTATACTTGTATTGCATATGGTTGTTATATTGTTTATATTGCTAGTGTATTTTACTTTTGTCAACATGATTCTCTTTTGAATTTTGTATGTACAAGGAAGCAAGAGGTTACTATTTGATTTCTTGTGCACCTGCATTCCCATTGAGATAGTAAATTGCTTGCAAAATAAAAATCAAAAGCAAAAAGGTATGTAGTAGATACAGAAATTGGCATTTTGATTGATAATTTTATGCCTAAGATATGGGAGGCCACTTGGCTTTCGTTTCATTTATTGGTTTGGGGGCAGTTGTGGTATGTTGTAGTTTTCAAATCTTACCATGTAGAGGAGGTGCTGCCAAAACTTATTCGCAATATAAGGGTTTGGAGACATTTTCTTCGTTTGGGAATTCCGAGGACGAAATTCCTTTTAAGGCGAGAATTTAACATCCCGGAATTTTACCATTTTGATTTTGAATATTTTGTTAATTTTAAATATTTAATTAATTAGTTTTCAAAATATGAATAACTTATATTCAAATATAGTGATTATTTAGATATTTAAATTGTGAATTAAATATTTATTAAGTAGATCTAATAACCATATTTAACTCCTTTTAATTAATAAGTAATATGGTCGACTCATTTTGTAAATTTATTTACAATAATCATTATTTTGCTGAAGATCTTTGTAGATAAGCTCTAAGGGGTTTCTCATCAATATTAATTTTCTTATACTCCGATGTTACTTATATTGTTGTTTGTTTGAAATATTTGTGACGTGTTATTTGATTTGTGCAAGTGTTATTATAGCGATTTCGCTACACCATCACTAATAAAATATCTTCTCCTTAAACCCTTGTTGTGAGTTGAACTTGAGCTTATATTTTCACAAAATAAATGTTTGGTCATGTTTTTTCACTATAAAAGTTTTTTAAACCATATTTTCATGTATTTAAGAATTTTGAAAACAAAGGATAGGTGTTGATTAAAATTTATAGACGGAGTTAAAAATTCAGTTAATTATCTTTCAGAATAATTAACATTGTTTTAAATTTATAAAGAGATTATAAAATTTGATTATTATATTTCAAGATAATTAATGTCGTTTTAAATTTATAAAAATTACAAATTGGATTTAATTATATTTAAGGATAATCAATGTTGTTTAAATTTATAAAGGTTATTTACCTTAAATATTTTGTAAGTTCTTTATAGATGAGTCTATAAGGAATGTATAAGTATTTGAAAAGAACCGAGGGTTTAAATTTATTCTTAATTATCATTTAATTGAGACGACCCGACTTTCTCACCACAGAAAATCGTATCATCTTGAAGAAAGAAAGAGATAGAAAAGAGAAAAGAAAGAAGAGAAAGAAGAAACAACATCAGAATCTCAACAGCGGAACGAATAAATTATATTAATAACATAAATATTACATAGTTTACAAACATTATCAGAGTTACACAGAGGACACATCTCCTACTAGACAGTTATAAACACCTGTCTAGTTATACAACTCAATGCAATACAAGAGAACTACTCAGAGAAACCAACACAGCGGAAAACTATATATCTACACGCAGAAGCCTCCTGCTCCAATGCTCCTCCACAATTCGTCAAAGCTAACCTGAATCCCTTGGCTACTCGTAAAATTTGAGTACCCAAGAGTTTAAGAAAAACAGAATAAACTCCGGGTCAGACATGGGTCTAGTGTGAGTAAACGGTTAAAGTTGCTTAACTTTTAAAAACCTTTTGAAAGAAAGGTATCACGTAAGACTTCCCACATATAAACATGGAAAAAAATTTACCTTACGCTAACTAAAACATTTGATAGGAAATCCAGTGATATTATAATAGGGTCTAGGGTTTTCAAAATAAAATACAGAAATAGCTGGAATGCTTACATCTCACGTTCCAAAATAGTTGGGCACAATCAAAACCGTACTGGCACTTATTGGAGTTTGGATTCCATACAATGGCAGGGCTACTCGGGTACCGCCCGTCACAGTACGGGGCCTAGATCACCGTACCGAGGATCACTCCCGATCCCCTACAACACAAGGCCGGACCCATCCCTTACTGGATAGTTCCGAACAAGACAACCCCGCGGTTGTGGCCAACAACCGCCCACACAGCCGAAATAATAAGGGACTTCTAGACAGGGGAAAATCTTGCTCTCAAGTGGGGGCTACCCACGAAACCTTACTGCACCTCCCCTGTTTTAGCCATTCCCGGTTGATGAGGCTTGAGGCTACGATTACCTTTAGAGAACACATCTCTTAGAATGCTCATCGTCCACCCGACGATGTTCTGAAAGCATTCAATCCATACAAGTTCATTCCGGGTTCGAACGAAACCGAAGGCATTATCTCGTTACACTCATTTTGGAATCACCATCAGAGTTAACGACGATAACCCATGCACTCTGAATCTTTATCTTCACTTGATTCACGACCTATCGTTAATTTGGATCGATGTGGTTTTCGGATATCCAAATTTGGAAACCCGATCCCGGTCTCATCGAAATCCAAAACGCCATCTTTTAGGTCCAAGTTGTTTTAAAGTTTTAAAACAATTCAATTCTATTATCTATATACACACAGATAGATAATTCACAATATCGCAATAGAAAATCTACATTATCACCACAGATAATTTATGTTATCATAACAAATAGATAACTCATACTATCATCTCAATTCAACCAAACATCCATATCATACATCACACATATCTCATCAGAGATATCAAACAATCAAACCACTCAATATAAATCAGCCATCCATAAACAATGATCTATTAATCACCATCTATAATTAATTTAAAATGAATTAAATTAATTACTTCATCTCTAATTAATTTAAAATAAATTAAATTAATTACCTTATCACCATAAATCTTGCTTACTTATCCATTAATTAAACTAATTAATTAATCATCATCTTAATTAATCATCCTTGATTAATTACCCCTTAATTACATTAAGTAATTACCTTAATTAATTTATTAATTAATTATAATTAATTACTTTAATCCTTAATTAATTACAATTAATTGATCGCGCTTAAAGTAATTAAATCAATTTTAAACATTAATAAATTACTCTTAATTACTTCTATGAATCCTAGATTTATTTTACCAAGTAATAAATCCTTAATTACTTTACCAAGTAATTATCCTTTTAAAGTACTTCCCATTAAGTAATTTTTCTTATCTCAATTAGCTCCATTAATTTATTCATCAATTACTTACCTTAAGTAATTACTCTTATCAAATCTTATTAAGTAAGCGTACTTAATCAATTACCAAATGATTTCCTTTAATTAATCAATCCATTTGATTAATCCAAATTAATCACACTTATTTGATTAATTATAATTGAGTAATTCATTCCTTAACCATCCCTTTTTAAGTAAAGTAAATAATCTTAAATTATAGATTAATTAATACTTAATTATTAATTAATACTTAATTATTAATTAATAACCTTAATTATCAATTAATAAAAATTAATTAATCCCTAATAATAGTTAAATAATCCTTAATTAATTATAAATTAATTATTTCTTAATTATCAATTAAGAAAACTTAATTATTAATTAATAAATCTTAATTATTAATTAATAAACTTAATTACAAATTAAATACCTTTTTAAATAAATTAATCTCTAATTACTAACTAATCACCTTAATTACTTAATTAATTAATCTTTTAATCATTAATTAATTATCTCTAATTATCTGGTTAATTAATCTTAATTATAAATTAATTAACTTCTAATTAATTAACTTATAACCCCTAATTATTGATTTAAAATTAATTAAATCAATTAATGATTCTTAATTAATTCCTTAAATAAAATTTTAAATTATTATTAATTAAATTAATTAATCAAACCTAATTTCCTAAATTAATTTAATAAATTTAAAGATAAATAAACCTATTAATCTTAACATAAAAATTATTTTATAAATACCTTAAATTCCATTTATATTTTCAAACCATTATAACTTTAATTTTAATTAACCAAATTTAACTATACATATTTTAAACTTCTTGATAAAATGTTAAAGAAACACTTATTTTTATAAAAAACAAATAGTATTCAATAACAACAAGATTTATTACAAAAGTCAAAAACTTCCTTTACTTAAATTTGAAAACTTGTTTATGAAATTTAAAAATTTAAAAATTTAAAAATTTTCTTTAATCAATCAGCTGGTTGCACTCGAGTATCACTCGAATTCCACTTCAAGTTCATTTCTACTTAAATTTTAAAGGATAGATTAAATTTACATTTAAAATCCTGAAGCAACACACCTTGCTTCAGGTTTTAAAACCTTCAGACGACTCGAGTTCACACTCGCGTCTTTCTTCCAAAAACCCGAGTCTATCTTCGAGGAACCCACTCAACTCACCACCCAGCCAAATGACACACTTCCCCTCCCTGTGCACATGCACCGTCACCGGAGTCGTCTTCCATCGCCGACGAACCTACCAACATATCGAACGTCACCGCGGCAACCACCTCTGGTCATCAAAACACCTTCACTCGTCTCAAATCAGAATCGAGCTTCCCCAGTAAAAACTGGAAACACAGCCATGTCCCAAAACCACCTCGACGTCACAACTCCGACAATTTGACGATGAGCAACCTCGGCCAGACCAACTCCGTTCATCCATGAACCCTACTCCAAAATCTTATCAAACTCGATCACCGATAGAAGTGGCCATGACCTCTTTTACCAAGCCGACAAAAATTAGGTTTAAAAACCCAATTTCCCTACCGCCATCGCTACGGCGATCATCCAATGTCGTCACCAATTTTCCCCTACTTCCTGATCCTACCTCCACCTCCACCAAAAATTTCGATCACCATAAACTTCGAGATCACCAGATATTGACTCGAAACCAACTTCCAGTCATTCACCCAATTCCCATTCAATACTCCATTTAATACTTTGATTTTTGTACTAAAAATCATAATTTCTAAAGATGATTCAAATTAATATCTTGAATCAGTAAATTTGGTTCATAGATTTTAACATGTTAATGTAATTCCTACTGTCATAATCTGTTTACAGAGAACTCTTACATCCATTTGCTTAAATAGGATTTTTAAACTTAAACTAATGTGAAAACAAACATATCATGCTTAATCTTAATACCTGATAATGAACAGATAAGAAGATTTAGAATTTTCCTCTATTCCTATTCTCTGTAGTTTAAAAACAGAGAGTAATCATCAAACATATATGTAAAGTTTCATCCATATTCATACACACAGATTATACTTTAATATGCACACATGCAAGCATTGATTATTCCAGAAATTGACAAGCAATAAACAGTTATTACTTAAAGTTTATAGATAGATGTTTACTCACCCCTTTATAATAAAATGCAGAGAGTTTTTCTTTTTTTTATTTGGAAAAATAGGATTTGAAACCTGAATTACTTTGGAAATGCTTCATATTTTTTTTAAAAAACTGCAAAGCTTGAAACTTTGCTTTCATTTTTTTTTGTTAAACACTGGAGTGCTTGCTTAAAAAAAACAACCGAATGCCTTGGACTTGGTTTTAAATTTGAAACCTGTAACAGGAACAGGAAGACAACATGTAGGCATGCATATTCTTCAAATGTACAGAATACATTTAAACAATCATCACAGATAAAATTTCACAAGCAACCATATATTTTTACTTAAATTTTAAATTTAAATATTTACTCACTGATCAAAGAGGCAGAGTGTTGAAGCAATTTTGATCAGGGCCTGAAAAACAAACTAGAACTTGAAGATGTTCTGGAAATCCTAGTTGATGCTTCAGGTTGCAAATTTGAAGATGATCCTTGCTTTGAAGTTTTGTTACAGGGTGACTTGCTTGAATTTTGAAAACATGCTGCAGATATGGGAAAATGCAGAGCTTTAGTAGGTGGATTGTCATTTGCATGCATCTGTTACATGCCTGAATTCATTTCTGGTTGCAGACATAACTTAGCTTCTTTGGTTACAGGTTTGAGCTTCTGATTTTTGCCATAGAGGAGATTACAAGCTTGATGTTTTGAGGAATAGGTGACAGTTTTGAGCATAAAACTGTTATTCAGGTTTGAGCTTTGAAAGTGTTTCAGATTGCAAATTTTTGAAATTGATTCTGCTAAAAAAAAACTTAGTACAGGCTTTGGAATTTGGTTTTGGAATGAGTTACAGGGTTTTTAGCTTGAGATGGTTGTAGATCTAGAAATGTTTTCATGGTAATTTGACAAATGGTTAAACTGCATTTTGTTTGAGAGGAGATTTCATATTTTTTTCTCTTTGATTTGTTTCAGAGGAAATAAGTTACAGGTTTTAAAAAAAATGAATTTCAGTTTTGAATTAAGAAGAGTTCTTGCATTAGATTGAAAAGATAAAGAAGGAAAATAGAAGAGAGGGGAGATGAGTGTTTTATTATAGGATTGAATTAAAATTAATTTAGATTAAAGAAAAATGGAAAATAGTTCATGCCACTTGTTATCATACTTACATTTGTCACCTATAATAACTAATTAGCTAACACATGTATATTAGCATGCAAAAGAATTTAACACATGTAATTATTTGTTTTCATTTGTTTTTAAGATCATTTAAAAACTTTTTAAATTGAATTTCCTAATTGATGAATATATTTTAAATGCCTTTCAAAATATATACATATAACCTTTTAAAGAAATAGAATGAAAACCCATTAGATTTTAAATAAAATCACATGAAAATATATTAAATTCATTTTAAACGTTAACATAACTTTTGTATTCATTTATTATTAAATAAATACTTTCTAAATTTCTATAAATAAATTTCTTTAAAGAAAACAATATAAAATAAATCTTATTATTAAGTAAAACTTTATTTCATATTTTATATCCAAACTATATTATTATTTTAATATATATATATTCCCTTAAATTTAAATTCAAATTCAAAGTCAGTTTAAAATCCAAATTTAAAGTCAATTCAAATAAATATGGATAACAATTTCAAACAAACTCATTATTATTTATAAATAAATTATTCTATTTTCAAAATTGATTTAAATACATAGATATATATATTTAAACACACTTAAAATTTTTGAAAACAATAAGTCAATTTAGAACTTACTTACACAATCAAAATAATTATACTTGTTTAAAATCAATCTAAAATCAAAATTTTAAACATCTCATTTTTAATTGTTTGGCTATTTATATTTGAAAATAACAATTATATCAGATTTAAACAATTTAATTATGAGATTAAGACATTTTAAATTCCTGGAAATTCCGGGATATTACATTCCTCCACCCTTAAAGAATTTCGTCCTCGAAATTTAAAACAAAGATAATCCAAAGTTTAATTTTATTTTAACCAATCCAAACATACATATCAATCAAACAAACAATTTCATCCAAACAACCATTTCAATCAAATAAATAACACTAGCTATCCGGACACAGATTCGGATTAGCTTTCTAAAATTATCTCGAGTTTCCCAGGTACAAACACAGGGATACTCGCTTTATTAAATCCAAACTAGCTATACTACTAAGCTACCGAGTTCTTACTCAGCTTGATCTATAATCTGCACAAGATATCAGGCCATAGAGAAGACTAACCAACAACCAAATCCTTCACAGAACTACTGTTTTCAAAACCAGTGATGGACTAGACACGTACTCCCTCAGAGACACGTTATATACCTTGAATTCCAGTCATCCAAACTGGCAATTCAACTTTTCAGACCAAAGCACTTATCCTTATAAAACTCAGAAGAACCCAATACACCTCGGAGCTTACCTCATAATCTCTCAAATCTTGTTGCTCCCTTTACCAGAGAAAAACCTCAACAACAACGAAGTCTCCAACTTCAGAATCCAAATTTCTCCGTCTCTTAACCTCAAAACTCTACTGACGATCCTCCGCTGTTCACAGATCCTACCAAATCAGCTCAATCTTCGCTGATGCTTCTATAAACAAACTGGATCAAAACAACTTAACAAACTGATCTTCGCAAGATCTACCCAAAATCAAGAACACAATCATCAGAAGATTACAACCTACTTCTCCTATCCGGAAAATACAAAATAGGATCACTCTCCAACTTGCCTCGGATCCTGAAAAATTCCAGTAGAAATCCTCTAATCAAAAACACTGCAACTTCCAGTTGCTTCTACTCTAGAATAGCTACCACAATACTTCCGCTGCACAACTCTGATCTGGAGCAGATGAGAATACAGATTAACAGCACATCCCAAAAATATGGTTCAACAGAAGTTCCAAGAAATACAGAGCTGCTTCACCAAAAACTTTCTCCAGAAGCTATCCTTCTACCTAGCTGAATCCCCGGTATTACTCCTGACCTCAATTCGATACAGAACTCAATTCCCAAAGCAGACAAATCTCTAACTTCCCGGGAGATATCGGAAAATCTTCAACAACTCTATAACTCCTACCTCTTCTTGAGATGCTTCAAACCCAATTAAAAGATTATCCAAGAGAATCAGCCAAACTATCGCAAGTCACTTTTGCGATCAACCCAACCGAAATTCCAAAAAATACTATTCTATCTTCACTCATCAGAACAGTTTATCCTCGAGCAACTAATCCATCGAAGAAACGGTTTTTTCTCTGCTGCTTTTGAATTTCACCTTAGGAAATTGCTAAGCCAAAAAAAAAAATCTTCCTGCCGGATCATAGAATACTTCCGAGCTGCATCGTTGACACAAATGCTAAAGACTTCTTAATCCAATGCTTCTTGAGAAACTCAGACCTCAAACCAAGAACAACCATCTTGCTGAACTCAGCTACAACACCGAAGCAGACACACTTCCTTATACTTTCTCCAAAAGAAAACATCTTTGGAGACATCCATAGTCACTGCGTCTCATCACGCAGCTACTACTTACTGAGGTTGCCAAGATACCATTACTTGCTTCTGCCTAACCGACAGATCCAAATTCTCAAAAATCCGCTCTCACGAGCGCGATCAAACTTACACCTCAATGATGGACTCCGAACCTTAACAGTTTTCCTTCAGAGATCATTGAAATCCTTTATCACTCCAAAACTCAATCGAGACGGTATTGGGTCTAAAATCTCGACAAATATACTTCCAACCGCAAATATTCAAACTCCAACCATTGATAGTCGTGTTACACACACCACTATCCATTTACCTTTATAACTTATGTTAGAAAACCCGAACAGGTAACCCAACAGATAGGTAGAAATAAATATATATTTATATATATCAAAATTACAAATACGCTCTCTCAAGATAGACACCACTCCAGAGCCTAGGTATTCACTCAACCTAATGCTCTGATACCAAATGAGACGACCCGACTTTCTCACCACAGAAAATCGTATCATCTTGAAGAAAGAAAGAGATAGAAAAGAGCAAAAAAAGAAGAGAAAGAAGAAACAACATCAGAATCTCAACAGCGGAACGAATAAATTATATTAATAACATAAATATTACATAGTTTACAAACATTATCAGAGTTACACAGAGGACACATCTCCTACTAGACAGTTATAAACACCTGTCTAGTTATACAACTCAATGCAATACAAGAGAACTACTCAGAGAAACCAACACAGCGGAAAACTATATATCTACACGCAGAAGCCTCCTGCTCCAATGCTCCTTCACAATTCGTCAAACCTAACCTGAATCCCTTGGCTACTCGTAAAAATTTGAGTACCCAAGAGTTTAAGAAAAACAGAATAAACTCCGGGTCATACATGGGTCTGGTGTGAGTAAACGGTTAAAGTTGCTTAACTTTTAAAAACCTTTTGAAAGAAAGGTATCACGTAAGACTTCCCACACATAAACATGGAAAAAATTTACCTTACGCTAACCAAAACATTTGATAGGAAATCCAATGATATTATAATAGGGTCTAGGGTTTTCAAAATAAAATACAGAAATAGCTGTAATGCTTACATCTCACGTTCCAACATAGTTGGGCACAATCAAAACCGTACTGGCACTTATTGGAGTTTGGATTCCATACAATGGCAGGGCTACTGGGGTACCGTCCGTCACAGTACGGAGCCTAGATCACTGTACCGAGGATCACTCCCGATCCCCTGCAACACAAGGCCGGACCTATCCCTTACTGGATAGTTTCGAACAAGACAACCCCGCGGTTGTGGCCAACAACCGCCCACACAGCCGAAATAATAAGGGACTTCTAGACAGGGGAAAATCTTGCTCTCAAGTGGGGGCTACCCACGAAACCTTGCTGCACCTCCCCTGTTTTAGCCATTCCCGGTTGATGAGGCTTGAGGCTACGATTACCTTTATAGAACACATCTCTTAGAATTCTCATCGTCCACCTGACGATGTTCTGAAAGCATTCAATCCATACAAGTTCGTTCCGGGTTTGAACGAAACTGAAGGCATTATCTCGTTACACTCATTTTGGAATCACCCTCAGAGTTAACGACGATAACCCTTGCACTCTGAATCTTTATCTTCACTTGATTCACGATCTATCGTTAATTTGGATCGATGTGGTTTTCGGATATCCAAATTTGGAAACCCGATCCCGGTCTCATCGAAATCCAAAACGCCATCTTTTAGGTCCAAGTTGTTTTAAAGTTTTAAAACAATTCAATTCTATTATCTATATACACATAGATAGATAATTCACAATATCGCAATAGAAAATCTACATTATCACCACAGATAATTCATGTTATCATAACAAATAGGTAACTCATACTATCATCTCAATTCAACCAAACATCCATATCATACATCACACATATCTCATCAGAGATATCAAACAATCAAACCACTCAATATAAATCATCCATCCATAAACAATGATCTATTAATCACCATCTATAATTAATTTAAAATGAATTAAATTAATTACTTCATCTCTAATTAATTTAAAATAAATTAAATTAATTACCTTATCACCATAAATCTTGCTTACTTATCCATTAATTAAACTAATTAATTAATCATCATCTTAATTAATCATCCTTGATTAATTATCCCTTAATTACATTAAGTAATTACCTTAATTAATTTATTAATTAATTATAATTAATTACTTTAATCCTTAATTAATTACAATTAATTGATCGTGCTTAAATTAATTAAATCAATTTTAAACATTAATAAATTACTCTTAATTACTTCTATAAATCCTTTGATTTATTTTACCAAGTAATAAATCCTTAATTACTTTACCAAGTAATTATCCTTTTAAATTACTTCCCATTAAGTAATTTTTCTTATCTCAATTAACTCCATTAATTTATTCATCAATTACTTACCTTAAGTAATTACTCTTATCAAATCTTATTAAGTAAGCGTACTTAATCAATTACCAAATGATTTCCTTTAATTAATCAATCCATTTTATTAATCCGAATTAATCACACTTATTTGATTAATTATAATTGAGTAATTCATTCCTTGACCATCCCTTTTTAAATAAAGGAATTAATCTTAAATTATAGATTAATTAATACTTAAATATTAATTAATAACCTTAATTATCAATTAATAAAAATTAATTAATCCCTAATAATAGTTAAATAATCCTTAATTAATTATAAATTAATTATTTCTTAATTATCAATTAAGAAAACTTAATTATTAATTAATAAATCTTAATTATTAATTAATAAACTTAATTACAAATTAAATACCTTTTTAAATAAATTAATCTCTAATTACTAACTAATCAACCTTAATTACTTAATTAATTAATCTTTTAATCATTAATTAATTATCTCTAATTATCTGGTTAATTAATCTTAATTATAAATTAATTAACTTCTAATTAATTAACTTATAACCCCTAATTATTGATTTAAAATTAATTAAATCAATTAATGATTCTTAATTAATTCCTTAAATAAATTTTTAAATCATTATTAATTAAATTAATTAATCAAACCTAATTTCCTAAATTAATTTAATAAATTTAAAGATAAATAAACCTCTTAATCTTAAGATAAAAATTATTTTATAAATACCTTAAATTCCATTTATATTTTCAAACCATTATAACTTTAGTTTTATTTAACCAAATTTAACTATACAAATTTTAAACTTCTTGATAAAATGTTAAAGAAACACTTATTTTTATAAAAACCAAATAGTATTCAATAACAACAAGATTTATTACAAAAGTCAAAAACATCCTTTACTTAAATTTGAAAACTTGTTTTATGAAATTTTAAAATTTTAAAATTTTCTTTAATCAATCAGCTGGTTGCACTCGAGTATCACTCGAATTCCACTTCAAGTTCATTTCTACTTAAATTTTAAAGGATAGATTAAATTTACATTTAAAATCCTGAAGCAACACACCCTGCTTCAGGTTTTAAAACCTTCAGACGACTCGAGTTCACACTCACGTCTTTCTTCCAAAAACCCGAGTCTATCTTCGAGTAACCCACTCAACTCACCACCCAGCCAAATGACACACTTCCCCTCCCTGTGCACATGCACCGTCACCGGAGTCGTCTTCCATCGCCGATGAACCTACCAACATATCGAACGTCACCGCGGCAACCACCTCTGGTCATCAAAACACCTTCACTCGTCACAAATCAGAATCGAGCTTCCCCAGTAAAAACTGGAAACACAGCCATGTCCCAAAACCACCTCGACATCACAACTCCGACCATTTGACGATGAGCAACCTCGGCCAGACCAACTCCGTTCATCCATGAACCCTACTCCAAAATCCTATCAAACTCGATCACCGATAGAAGTGGCCATGACCTCTTTACCCAAGCCGACAAAAATTAGGTTTAAAAACCCAATTTCCCTACCGCCATCGCTACGGCGATCATCCAATGTCGTCACCAATTTTCCCCTACTTCCTGATCCTACCTCCACCTCCACCAAAATTTTCGATCACCATAAACTTCGAGATCACCAGATATTGACTCGAAACCAACTTCCAGTCATTCACCCAATTCCCATTCAATACTCCATTTAATACTTTGATTTTTGTACTAAAAATCATAATTTCTAAAGATGATTCAAATTAATATCTTGAATCAGTAAATTTGGTTCATAGATTTTAACATGTTAATGTAATTCCTACTGTCATAATCTGTTTACAGAGAACTCTTACATCCATTTGCTTAAATAGGATTTTTAAACTTAAACTAATGTTAAAACAAACATATCATGCTTAATCTTAATACCTGATAATGAACAGATAAGAAGATTTAGAATTTTCTTCTATTCCTATTCTCTGTAGTTTAAAAACAGAGAGGAACCATCAAACATATATGTAAAGTTTCATCCATATTCATACACACAGATTATACTTTAATATGCACACATGTAAGCATTGATTATTCCAGAAATTGACAAGCAATAAACAGTTATTACTTAAAGTTTATAGATAGATGTTTACTCACCCCTTTATAATAAAATGCAGAGAGTTTTTCTTTTTCTTTTTTATTTGGAAAAACAGGATTTGAAACCTGACTTGCTTTGGAAATGCTTCATTTTTTTAAAAAAAACTGCAAAGCTTGAAACTTTGCTTTCATTTTTTTTTATTAAACACTAGAGTGCTTGCTTAAAAAAAATAACTGAATGCCTTGGACTTGGTTTTAAATTTGAAACCTGTAATAGGAACAGGAAGACAACATATAGGCATGCATATTCTTCAAATGTACAGAATACATTTAAACAATCATCACAGATAAAATTTCACAAGCAACCATATATTTTTACTTAAATTTTAAATTTAAATATTTACTCACTGATTAAAGAGGCAGAGTGTTGATGCAATTTTGATCAGGGCCTGAAAAACAAACTAGAACTTGAAGATGTTCTGGAAATCCTAGTTGATGCTTCAGGTTGCAAATTTGAAGATGATCCTTGCTTTGAAGTTTTGTTACAGGGTGACTTGCTTGAATTTTGAAAACATGTTGCAGATATGGGAAAATGCAGAGCTTTAGTAGGTGGATTGTCATTTGCATGCATCTGTTACATGCCTGAATTCATTTCTGGTTGCAGACATGACTTAGCTTCTTTGATTACAGGTTTGAGCTTCTGATTTTTGTCATAGAGGAGATTACAAGCTTGATGTTTTGAGGAATAGGTGACAGTTTTGAGCATAAAACTGTTATTCAGGTTTGAGCTTTGAAAGTGTTTCAGATTGCAAATTTTTGAAATTGATTCTGCTAAAAAAAAACTTAGTACAGGCTTTTGAATTTGGTTTTGGAATGAGTTACAGGGTTTTTAGCTTGAGATGGTTGTAGATCTAGAAATGTTTTCATGGTAATTTGACAAATGGTTAAACTGCATTTTGTTTCAGAGGAGATTTCATATTTTTTCTCTTTGATTTGTTTCAGAGGAAATAAGTTACAGGTTTTTAAAAAAAATGAATTTCAGTTTTGAATTAAGAAGAGTTCTTGCATTAGATTGAAAAGATAAAGAAGGAAAATAGAAGAGAGGGGAGATGAGTGTTTTATTATAGGATTGAATTAAAATTAATTTAGATTAAAGAAAAATGGAAAATAGTTCATGCCACTTGTTATCATACTTACATTTGTCACCTATAATAACTAATTAGCTAACACATGTATATTAGCATGCATAAGAATTTAACACATGTAATTATTTGTTTTCATTTGTTTTTAAGATCATTTAAAAACTTTTTAAATTGAATTTCCTAATTGATGAATATATTTTAAATGCCTTTCAAAATATATACATATAACCTTTTAAAGAAATAGAATGAAAACCCATTAGATTTTAAATAAAATCACATGAAAATATACTAAATTCATTTTAATGTTAACATGACTTTTGTATTCATTTATTATTAAATAAATACTTTCTAAATTTCTATAAATAAATTTCTTTAAAGAAAACAATATAAAACAAATCTTATTTTTAAGTAAAACTTTACTTCATATTTATATCCAAACTATATTATTATTTTAATATATATATATTCCCTTAAATTTAAATTCAAATTCAAAGTCAGTTTAAAATCCAAATTTAAAGTCAATTCAAATAAATATGGATAACAATTTCAAACAAACTCATTATTATTTATAAATAAATTATTCTATTTTCAAAATTGATTTAAATACATAGATATATATATTTAAACACATTTAAAATTTTTGAAAACAATAAGTCAATTTAGAACTTACTTACACAATCAAAATAACTATATTTGTTTAAAATCAATCTAAAATCAAAATTTTAAACATCTCATTTTTAATTGTTTGGCTATTTATATTTGAAAATAACAATTATATCAGATTTAAACAATTTAATTATGAGATTATCACATTTTAAATTCCTGGAAATTCTGGGATATTACATAACTATAATAAGGTTAATTGATAAATTTATGTATGATGTTTAAAGTTAACCAACTAACATAGTAAAAGCGTTTCAAAGTTAATTAAATAGTTTATCAAAAGTGATTATAATTAATTAGCCGATTTAACAAAAGTGATTAAAATTAATCAATCAATTTAATAAAGGTGTTTAAAATTAATTAATTGATTTGTTAAAGGATTTATAAGTTTGATTAATGGTCTCTTGTGATAATTAATGTGGTTTTAAATTTACAAATGAATTATATCAATTATCTTTTGAGGATGATTAACATTGTTTTAAATTTATAAAAGTATTTTAATTGATTTATTATCTTCTGGAATAATAAATGTTGTTTGAAAATTTACAACGATAGTTTGTAAATGAGAAAATCTTTTAAATGGAATTGGTTTTTAAAAAAATAAAGCTAAATGCAAATTGTATTGGGTTTATAATAAATAATGTTTTAATGACATTTGTTTTTTGACCCTTCTTTTTACTACACTTAAAACTATAATTTGCACTTAAAAAAGAATATTTTAAAGAGGGTTTTACAAATATTTGTGATGTGAAAACCAAGCACAAGTTCAGTTTCAAAAGTTTAAAAGGTTTGATTCTGATATGAAAAGGATAAGAAATTTAATTTCAGTAAATGGTATGGCTTATATGAAAAGCATTTAGTCATATTCTTTGCACTAAACGGAGGTATGAGAGCTCTTTCTATCTCGAAGGTTAAAACTATTGTCAAAGCAATGCCTAGAGATAACACTACATTAACCTACCCAACTTAATTTTCAACCAAGTTATAGTAAAAATTTTTAATTGATAAGTAGTGGTAAGGATATAAGATTTAATTTCCATATACGATCATTTTGATTATTTCCGACAATTGATTTATTAACTATTGATTCAGCTTTCTTTTTTGTATACTGTCAATTTAAGAAGATTTATTTCTTATTTGAGCATTGATATAAAAAGACAGTAAAGTGTCACAATAAGATACATGGTATATCAAAATTAAAAAACAAACCTCATCATCATGGACACTTATAACTTCCTGAACTTAAATTCCTGGTGGGTATACATAATAATACATCGGAAAGTAAGAATACTACGATGGGTAGAAATCCAGCTCTACTCCATGTGCTCTATGTCCCACCAATGACAACTTGAAAAAAACATGGCCTGACCCAAGAATTATTATAAAATAACACACAGATCAGTCTGAAAATCTAATGTATGAATACTCAATAAATAAGGTGAACATATAATAGTTATGTAGAGTCTGAAAGTGTACGTGTTGTACTAAGGATCGTGTAATATGGTATATAAATGCGAAAACTGATAATAGCAGTAAAATAAAAATTAAAGTAAGCACACCAGGAATTTTTATAGTGGTTCGAACTTCCCGTTCTACGTCCAGTCCCAGAATATCCTCTGGATTTAAACTAAACCCCTCACTTAACCCGGAGGAATAAGTATACGACACCTGAGCAGCCGAACAGGAATTTTTCCGCCTCAACAGCCGAAGAGGACTTTAACTTCAATACAAATAGTTTGTTGACGAATGTGTTCTGAATAACACTAATTGTCTTTTGATAGTACAGCTTTTCTATAATCAAATCCTCAAGAGTATATATGTGTGTGAAGATTTAGAAGGAAGATAATCACGTAGAATCGAAGTTTATGATTTAAATCAAGGATTCTAGTGATATTAAATAAGAATGAATGCTTTTATTTGCAGAAATAAATAGAGAATAGATTTCATAATTATGAACAAGAATCGGTGATTGTTGAAGTGATTTGAACATGTTTATATAGTTGTAGAATAGTTACAATCTTTCATGAAGAGTTTCAATCAAAAGTTGTGTCCGTATCTCTTGGATTGAGGGACATTCCTTTTCATGAACCAATCACAACTCTTCATAAAACTAGCCGTTATATGCAGGTCGGTCAACCGAAAAAACTGGCCGGTCAACTGAGTTTGAAACCGTGTACAAAAACAGAGAGTATCTGTGGCACTGACTATAGGGTCGGTCGACCGAATATCCTGGACGGTCAGCCGATCTGTAGTTATATGCACAGTGCACACTTATTTGTGTATAAATTAATTCGTGTGTGTATGTGACTACTTGAGGAATGATTTTAACAATATTCTAAGACTAAATACATTAAAATATTCATAATAAACTCTGTATTGTAGTCTTGTCTCCTTTGTAGTGCATAATATACACTTATTCTCTTTTTGTCGCTTTCGTCGTATGATATATGAAGCTTGTGTCATGAATCAAAACTCTTGAATCAACATTCTCCCCCTTTTTGATTGATGACAATATCTATGTGACGTAGTAGTATATATTGTAATTCTCCCCCTGAATATATGGCGACATTTCTGCAAGAATTTGTTAGCTTGCATATATTTCTCCCCCTTTGTCATCGACAAAAAGGAATACTTAGTGGATGTTTAAAAAATATGGAATATGTGACGGAACATAAGAAAACATCGATTTTTTTAAATAATACATACTCAAAGAAAATAGGAATATTACTGATGCTTTACTGTAGTACACAACATCTAAAAACAGAATACTAGAAACTATGAGATAGCAAATTGTAAAACAATATGATCACTCCTCATCATCATCGAAATCTCCAAATTCTGGACGGATATTTTCGTCCGGAGGAGCATGTTCCTTATCACGTCTTTGAGTGTTAGAAGTGTGAGTTCCCGATGTACCGGAACTTGTATTCTCCGAAGTTGAAAAAGTGAAGTTTGGTGCTGGCCTTTTTCCGGGAGCAACATAAGAGGCACCGGCTTCGGTAGTACATGATAAGGCATCCCATAAATTCACGAAGAAGCCCTTGATTTTCGTAAAACGACCGTCAATTTTTCGAAGGCGGGCATCTAAGGCTATTTGATTTTGAGCCAAAATATCAATAGCCGCTTCTGTACTCATTTCGGGAGTTGGTCTTTGAACAGAGTGTTGACGTGTTAGACGCTCTGGAGCATGAGTTAATGGATGAGGTGTAGATTGACTACGGCGTAGTTGTTCTCGAGGAGTACTCCGCCATTGGTTAAAGGTTAAAAATCTAGGTGGTGCATCGGGCAACTTCATTAGTTTTATGGTCCTTGAATCAAAAGAACGAACTTTGGAAGTTTCGGATTTCGGAGCATGTTGGATGAAGCTATTAATCAATCTCATTATGTATTCTCCATAATAGATATGAAGCATCTTTCCTTGATTGGATGTAAGAAACTCATCCATGAGTAATTGTGCCCAATTCACTTGTGTATTTGAACATAAAGCATATAGAGCTTTAAAATTCTCAGGATACACTAAGTGGTAGGAGCCACCTCTTGGTATAATTGATTTCATCATGAAACGATGAAAGAGTCGAGCTTTGGGTCTAAGTGATGATGTCTGTCTAAAATCCGTAGCATCATCTTCGAAAAATAAATGACTTATGTGGTCACGACTTGATATATTACAGTCTACGTCGTGTAATGAAATTCCACCCGGTCTAGCAGCTAATATGTGGTTAATTCGAACAATGGAGAGAAAGATTGAGGTGCCACAAACCGATGTCCAAACACAATTTTCAGCATTTCAAGGTGGATTGATAAGATTTAGGTTAGCTAAAAACAATTTAACCATAATGTGGTTAATTTTCAAATTATTTTTTCGGTAGTCTAGAAAAGCATCTAACCCACTTCTAATTGCGGCATCTTTAATTCGATAGGTAACAAAATCAGGATAACTTACATATGATTCTTCAAATATTTTGGCATCTTGAAGTCGTATCCATCTTTGAAGTGCTACATCATTAACAAGCCATGAGGCGATTTGAGTATCTACGGGAGTTGATGAAGATGAGCCACCGGTAGTCTTTGATTTTTCCTTTGGAGCCATTGTTTTTGAAGAAAAAATAATAATTTGAGAGAATTTTAATGGAGGCTAGGGTAAAAACCGAAATTGGGAAAGTAGAAGTGAAGAGGTAGGTTGAAAAGGTGAATAGATGGGATATTAATATGAGA
Source organism: Allium cepa (assembly GCA_030765085.1). Classification (NCBI taxonomy): domain Eukaryota; kingdom Viridiplantae; phylum Streptophyta; class Magnoliopsida; order Asparagales; family Amaryllidaceae; genus Allium; species Allium cepa. The sequence goes on from CM060939.1 coordinate 975,150,248, forward strand.
TAAAAATTTGCAGATTTCACGATCGGTCGACCAAAAATACTGGGTCGGCTGACCGATTTGATAAACAGAGAGTAGCTGAAACTCTTGGGAAGGGTTCGGCTGACCGACTCAGAGTTTCGGTCAACCGACCTTGTTAAATGTGCATATTTGATGCTTGCGGCCTGGTGTCAGCTGACCGACTCGGGTTATTCGGTCGGCCAAATTGTTAGAAATGCACATTGTATTTAAAATATAAATTTTATATATATGTAGGGACATATAAATTTTATTATTATATTATATTTATACATTTTATTTAAAGCAATATACATATATATTTATAAAATTTTATCCACCATTCTTTAAAATTTACGCTCCCATGAGTTTGGAGATGGAACATCTTCTACAGGTGACCATTTTGGAGCTATTGGAGTTTGAACAGGTTTTGAAGAGGATGGAGTTCTATAGGAAGGTTCGGCAACATCATCCTTTTTTGATGAACAAACTTTCATGGCAATTTTTTCTAGAAATCTTAGACGTCTTGCCGTTACTTTCTATTCATAGTAGATCTCTCGTTGCATATTCATTTGCTGTTGTTGGTAATGGTGTATTTCATCAATATTTTGCTTTGTTGATGGAGATATAACCATTGTATGCTTCCCCTTTTTATTGTTAGGTGTATAGCTTGTATGGGAATCTTTCCATGGTTTCCATCCGTGTCTGGGATCTTTATCCGGAGAAGAGAAATCAAGAACATGATTAGGCATTGGAAAAGTTGGATAGGGACCATTTTCAGGAATGCGATCGGAACCATCATCGTCTGGAGATGAGAATGATAGATGAGAATTGTCGGAATTGTAGACTTCATTGTTTGAAGACATTATAATTATTTAAGGTTTTGTTTTTAGAAATATCCTTAGTATGTATTTTTTTTTAAAAAAAAATTAAGGATAGTATTTATAATCATAAATTTGCTGAAGAATATGTGGATATGGATTGTTTTCAAGGATTGTCAAAGAAATTTAAAAACAAAATGATTGTTAATGTTTGAATCATAAGTTATAGGGCTAAGAATAGTAATTCTGAGAAACAACAGTAGTAAAATAAAATGTAAGGAAAAGCTAAGATAAGAAACACCCATAGCTCAAGTGGCTATAACATAAAATTTATCACGCTAGTCAGAGATCATGAGTTCGAGTCCTGCTTTGGTTAGAAATAAAACAATTTTTTGCATATTTTATTTATAAATCTTTTAAAGACATTATACCTAAGTCACGTCTTAGTTTTATGAAATTATTTTCATTTAAAGGTTTAGTAAAAATGTCAGCAGTTTGATTTTCAGTATTAATAAATTCTAAATTTATTAAACCTTTTTCCAAACAATCACGAAGAAAATGATGACGAATATCAACGTGTTTTGTTTGTGAGTGATTTACTGGATTTTTAGAAAGATTTATTGCACTAGTATTATCACAATAAATAATAGATTTTTCAAGATAACAATTAAAACCTTGTAGTGTTTATTGCATGTATATGACTTGTGCACATGCCAAAGCAGCAGATATATATTCTGCTTCACATGTTGATAAAGAAACACAATTTTGTTTCTTACTAAACCAAGAGACTAAGGAACGTCCAATGAAATGACACGTTCCGCTCGTACTTTTTCGATCCGTTCGACTTCCTCCAAAATCAGCATCGCTATAGGAGTCTAATTCGAATGGACATTCTTTTGGATAAAATAGACCGAAATCTTTGGTTTTAGTTAGATAACGAATAATGCCTTTAACTGCTCGCATATGTGATTCTTTGGGATTTTCTTGAAATCGAGCATATAGACAAACACTCATCATAATATTAACGATCCAATCATACTACGATATAGTTTTTGATCAACGCTTTTGCCTTCTTCATCTCTATCGAGATGAATTGTTGTGCTCATTGGTGTTGGTTTGGCAGAAGTGTTTTCCAGACCAAATCGTTTAATTAAATTATAACAATATTTTTCTTGATTAATAAAAATTCCATTTTCTATTTGTTTAATTTGTAATCCAAGAAAATATGACAATTCTCCCATATGAGACATTTCAAATTCATTTGTCATTATAGTTGAAAAATCCTGACATAGTTTTTCATTTGTTGAACCAAAGATGATATCATCAACATATATTTGAATTATTAGAATATCTTTATTAGTTTTCTTAATAAAAAGTGTTTGATCTACTTTACCAATTTCAAAACCAGATTCTAATAAATAGCTTTTAAGACGATCATACCAAGCACGTGGTGCTTGTTTTAAACCGTATAAAGCTTTTCTTAGTTTATACACATGATCGGGACATTTTTCATGATTAAAAAGAGGTGGTTGTTCAACAAAAACATTTTCTTTTATGTAACCATTTAAGAATGCACTTTTAACATCCATTTGATAAAGTTTAAAATTATGAAAACACGCAAACGCTAATAAAATTCGTATTGCTTCAAGTCGAGCGACTGGAGCAAACGTTTCTTCATAGTCTATTCCCTCTTCTTGATTATATCCTTGTGCAACTAATCTAGCTTTATTCCGAGTTATATTTCCTAGTTCATCTGCTTTATTTTTAAAAACCCATTTAGTACCAATGACTGTTTGATCACTAGGTCTAGGAACAAGTTCCCAAACTTCGTTTCGTTCGAATTGATTTAGTTCTTCTTGCATGGCAAGAATCCAGTAGTCATCAGTTGAAGCTTCTTTTATATTTTTAGGTTCTATGTTAGAGAGAAAGCTACATGACCAACTTGATTTAATTGATGTCTGGTTTTAACATTCGTATTTACTTCTCTAATTATATTTTTCATAGGAAGATGTCGTAAAATTTTAGGTGGAGATTTTATTATATTAGTAGAAATATTCTCACTTTCAGTAATATCATGATCATTATCGAAAGTTTCTTCGGTATTATTATTTTCATTCTGAGTAGTTTCATCATCAGAATCAATAATAACATTTCGATTTATATTTTTAAAATTTTCGTCAAAAGAAACATGTAAACTTTCTTCAATAATTTTAGTTCTTTTATTATAAATTCGATAAGCCTTGCTTCGTTCCGAATATCCAACGAATATTCCTTCATCGGATTTTGGATCGAATTTACCTAGTTGATCTTTAGTATTTAAAATAAAACATTTAGAGCCAAAAACTTTAAGATATGAAATGTTTGGTTTTCTTCCATTTAGTAGTTCATATGGAGTATTCTTAGTTAATGGTCGAATAGAAACACAATTTAATACATAACAAGCAGTAGCTACAGCTTCTTCCCAAAAGTGTTTCGATAAAGTGGTTCCATTTAATAAAGTTCTTGCACATTCTTGTAACGTTCTATTTTTTCTTTCTACGACTCCATTTTGTTGTGGTGTTCTAGGAAACGAAAAATTATGGTTAATACCTTTCTTGTTACAAAATTGTTCAAAAGATTCATTTTCAAATTCTCCTCCATGATCACTTCTTATATTTTTAATTTTCAAACTTTTAATATTTTGAATTCTTTTAACAAAGATTTTAAAATTATCAAACGTATCACTTTTATTTTTCAAGAAGAAAATCCAAGTATATCTGGAATAGTCATCTACAATAACAAATACATGTCTATTATGATTAATAGATTCCACTTGAGTTTGACCAAAAAGATCCATGTGTAAAAGTTCAAGTGGTTGTTCTGTAGATATTACTTTCTTTGACTTAAAAGAAGATTTTGTTAATTTTTCTAATTTACATGCATCACAAAATATATTAGTTTTAAATTTTATGTCAAGTAATCCTTTAACTAATTTATTTTTAGCTATCTTATTAATGGTTTTAAAATTGATGTGACAAAATCTTTTGTGCCAAAGACGTGAATCATTTTCCTTAGCTATTAGACATAAATTTGAATCATTGTTAACATTCATATTTAAAATATAAATATTTTTATCTCTTATTCCTTCAAAGATAGTGGTATGATTTTTATCGAGAATATTACATTTATTTTCAGAGAAATTTATATTAAAACCTTTATCACATAGCTGACTAATACTTAATAAATTGTGTTTTAAATTTTTAACTAATAAAACTTCAGTAATGAGAGGTAAATTAGAGATACCGTTGCTACCGACATCGCCTTTGCCGAAGATATATCCTTTTGAGTTATCTCCGAAGGTGACTGCTCCTCCATTTGAGTATATAATGTTTGACAACATTTCTTTGTTTCCAGTCATGTGTTTTGAGCAACCGCTATCCAAAATCCATTTTCCTCTCTTCTTATGTGGTACCTGCAAAAATATTTATAAAAAGTTGGTACCCGTTTCTTTTTAGGGTCCTAAGAGTAAGATCTTAGGAAATCAAACCCATATGGGTTCAGAATTCCCTTTATAAATATAGTTCTTGTTATTATGAACAGTTTCCATGAACATTTTGATATGTTTATTCCTTATCAAAACATTATTATTTTTTTGGGATCCATATCTTGATAGTTTTAGTATTTGGGTAAACTGTTTTCTTAATATCCCTCTTAATATTATCATTAATCCTACTTTTAACAAAATTATTTTGTTTCTTAAATCCTAGTCCAGATTTATTGTTAGAGGATTGAGAATTTTCTAGTATATTAGAAAGATCCTCTCTTCCTTTATTGAAGTTAGATACATTTTTAGAAATATCATCAAATTTTATCTTAAGACTAGATTTTTCTAACTCTAAATCCATAATCATAGAGTTTAAACTATTATTTTTGAAAAGTAAATCATCATTTTTATTCTTTTGAATTTCTAGTTCTTCAGATATTGATGAATTTTGAGATGATAAATTAGAATTTGACTGTTGAGAATTTTCAAGTTTTTCTTCTAATATTTTCTTCTCATCTTTCAGCATATCTACTTCTAAGACTGTTCTATCTAACTTTCTTTGCAACTCCTTATTTTTCTTTTTAAGTTGCTTTGCTACATTTACTAATTCAGAATTTATTTCAATTAAATCTTCAAAGGTAAAATCACTTACATTGTCTGACGAAGCCACGAAGCACACATTTTCTTGTTCATTATCACTCTCACTCTCTGAAGATGATGATGAGTCAGTGTCATCCCAAGTGACAGAAAAAGCTCTTCGTTTTGTTTTGTCCTTCTTAAAATTGCTCTTTTTACGTTCTGGACATTCTTTCTTCATGTGACCTTTCTTGTGGCATTCATAACATTCCATTGCTGAAGATGATGGTTTGTTGCTATTAGAATTGTTGTTGGAGTTATTTTTGTTTCCCTTGAATTTGTTTCTGTTGAATTTCAGAAACTTTTTGAAATTTTTAGCGATCATCGCCATATCTTCATTATCTGAGTCGGAATCATCTTTTTCTGCTTGAAAAGCCACATTTTTCTTTTCTTGTGCTCCATTTCTTTTTTCTGCAAATTTACTTCGTAGGACATTAGATTACCTATCAATTCTTCTGGTTTTAATGTTGACAAATCACTTGCTTCTTCAATGGCTAAGACTTTTCTTTCCCATTCGTCCGTTAAATAATTCAAGATTTTTGTAACAACATCAAAATCAGTAAACTTTTGTTCTAGTGATAATAAAGCATGATAAATATCCTGAAATCTAGAGTACATGTCATTTATAAATTCATTTGGCCTCATTTTGAAATTTTCAAATTGATTTTTCTATATAGAGATTTTGCTTAATTTAACTTTGTTTGTACCTTCATGTGTTATCTTAAGTGTTCTCTAAATTTCATAACCTGAAGTGCACATGCTAACTCTATTGAATTCATTTCTATCTAATGCACAAAATAAAATATTCATAGCCTTTGCATTTGATGTAGCATCTAGTTTTTGTGTGTTACTCCAAGTTGAGTATTCTCCAGTAGGAGTTATGTATTCTCTTTGTATAATATTCCAAATATCAAATCCACTAGATTGTATATAGATTCTCATTCTAGTTGAGCAATAATTATAATTTATATCATTAAAAAATGGAGGTCGTGAAGTTAATTGACCCTCTGTGAAATTAGTATTAGTGTTAGTGCCAAAATCGTTAGTTTGTGTCGTTACCATATTACTAGAAATAAATATCAAATAACTTTGTGACGATTATAGGATGACCTTGCTCTGATACCAAATGAAAGTGTACGTGTTGTACTAAGGATCGTGTAATGTGGTATATAAATGCGGAAACTGATAATAGCAGTAAAATAAAAATTAAAGTAAGCACACCAGGAATTTTTATAATGGTTCGAACTTCCCGTTCTACGTCCAGTCCCAGAATATCCTCTGGATTTAAACTAAACCCCTCACTTAACCCGGAGGAATAGGTATACGACACCTGAGCAGCCGAACAGGAATTTTTCCGCCTCAACAGCGAAGAGGACTTTAACTTCAATACAAATAGTTTGTTGACGAATGTGTTCTGAATAACACTGATTGTCTTTTGATAGTACAACTTTCCTATAATCAAATTCTCAAGAGTATATATGTGTGTGAAGATTTAGAAGGAAGATAATCACGTAGAATCGAAGTTTATGATTTAAATCAAGGATTCTAGTGATATTAAATAAGAATGAATGCTTTTATTTGCAGAAATAAATAGAGAATCGATTTCAAAATTATAAACAAGAATCGGTGATTGTAGAAGTGATTTGAACATGTTTATATAGTTGTAGAATAGTTACAATCTTTCATGAAGAGTTTCAATCAAAAGTTGTGTCCGTATCTCTTGGATTGAGGGACATTCCTTTTCATGAACCAATCGCAACTCATCAGAAAACTAGCCGTTATATGCAGGTCAGTCGACCGAAAAAACTGGCCGGTCAGCCAACCTGTAGTTATATGCACAGTGCACACTTATTTGTGTATAAATTAATTCGTGTGTGTATGTGACTACTTGAGGAATGATTTTAACAATATTCTAAGACTAAATACAATAAAATATTCATAATAAACTCTGGATTGTAGTCTTGTCTCCTTTGTAGTGCATAATATGCACTTATTCTCTTTTTGTCGCTTTCGTCGTATGATATATGAAGCTTGTGTCATGAATCAAAACTCTTGAATCAACAGAATCATATCGCTAAACACGAAATGAGTTTTACCTTACAAGAACAACTTCCACACATAAAAGAATGGAAACAAATTGAAAAAAACCCAAACTTGAAAGAATGGGCATAAATAAAATCGAAATACAAACTTAATGAATTGACACAAAATTAGATATCGAACCCCAGGCACTTCTTGATGCAATTACGAAAATAATTCAAAGATATGGAAAATGGAGTTTTCCAACAATGATTAGGAGGGTGCGCCTCTTAATGAAAGCATACATCTAGAAAATATACTTGAGAAGTACAATGGCTCTCGGAAACCTCTAAGCCGGACTCTTCACCTTAGCGAGTATCCGAGTATTTCATATCTCTGCACACATATGACTGGAACCAATTTATAGTAGGTGTGAAATACGCTAGTGGAAGCAACCTAACATACCTTGGCTTCCACTCGCTCTTTATTTAGTCATTACCGATAAATGATATCAATGCCCAAATAAGCAACAAATCATCGATCTCAAACTAATACTACCTCGGGGAAAACAATGAAGCTAGATTGGTAAGGGAAGTGTTGCTCCCCACCTTGGCATAACAACATTCTTAACTTTAAGAATAACAATATTTTCCTCAACGAATAAAAAATCATCTAAGATTGACGAACACAAAGAAAATAGCAAGATCGACAGTCAAAAAATCAACTATTGGGAAATAAAATGGTCATTTGTGAAAATTAAATCACTTAAAAAATTTGACTTACACTTGTGCTTGATTATCACATCAAAAATATTTGTAAAATATTATAATAACACTCTTTAAGAATGTTCTTTTCAAAGAGCAAATTGTATTTCTAAGTGTATTAAAAAGAAGGTCAAAAAATATCTTTAAAACATTGCTTTGCTATAAACCAAAATCAGTTTACACTTAGCTTTATTTTAAAGCATTCCTTTTTAAAGATTTTCTTATTTATAAACTATCATTTATGACTTTAAAACATCATATATTATCCCGAAAGATAATAAATCAATTTAAATATCTTTATAAATTTAAAACAACATTAATCATCCTGAAAGATTGTTAATCAAATTTATAATCTTTCTATAAATTTAAACAACGTTAATTATCCCGAGGCATCCCACATCTCAACAAGAATTCAAAATTCAAACTTAACATACCAATTAACACGATATGTTTTTATAGCAATAATAAATATGCTCTCATATATTTAATACTCAAAACTCATTCTAGGGTGTCACTTACCTTATCTCAAATGAGTTTACCCCACCAAAGTTAAAGTTCTCGCTTAACCTTCAGCCCTAATACCAAATGTAACGACCTACTTTTTCGACCCTCGAAAGTTGGCACTTAATACATCCATGGTATTTAATTTCCGAGCATCCAAGTGTTGGAAAGTTAGATTATTAGGGTAAAAAGAAAAAAAAGGGAAAATAGAATCCCACGGTGAAATGATCACATATAATACAACAAATACAGTAAACTATCACTCTAAGATACATGGTATATCAGAGTTAAGTACAAAACTCAGCCTAAAAAGTTATAACTTCCTAACCTTACCATTGCTGATTGATATACACAATAATATGGCGAAAGTAAAAATGCTACGACAGGTGAGCACCTAGCTATACTCCATCAGCTCCTTGTCTTAACTAACAACAACTTGGAAAAAAACTCGATCTGAACCGGGCATTATAACAACATAACACCCAAAGCATTCTGAAAAACCAGTGTGTGAATACTCGAGAAATACGGTGAACATATAATAACTCTATAAGACCATGCGTTTAAACGCGGAATAGGTTTTACCACATCGGAACAACTTCCACACATTAAAAAATAAAAAGAATTAGAATAAAACCCAAACTTGAAAGAATGGGCATAAACAATATCAAATTTCAAACCAAAGGAATGGACACAAATGATTAAACATCGAGAAGAGCTTCAAGCTATTCTCGATGCAATTAAGAAAATAATTCAAAGATTTGAATCAAATAAGAAAATGGAACAATGACTAGGATAGTGCACCCCCTACACCAAAAATATACCTCTAGAAAACATATATAAGAACAACGATGGCTCTCGAAAACGTCCAAGCTGGACCCTACCAACCTTATCGTGTATCAAAGTATTTCACAACTCCACCCGCAAATAACTGAAACCAATCTACAGTAGATTTGAAAATGCCCTAATGGGATAACCCCATATAGTTTGGCCCTTGCTCGCTCTTTATTTAATCATTTTCTGACAAAGGATATAAATGCACAAATGAGCAACAAATCTTCAGTCTTAAATTAGTACTACCTCGAGAAAACGATGAAACCAGACAAGTAAGGGCAGTGTTTCTTCCCACCTTGTCACGACAATATTCTTAACTTTAAGAATAGTAAGAATTTCCTCAGCGAACAACTAATCATCTTAGATTAACGAACACAAAGAAGAGAGCATGATCGATATTCAATAAATCAACTATCGGAAATAACAAAATGGTCGTATATGAAAATTAAATCTCTTAAAACATTTGACTCACACTTGTTGTTAATTATCAAATCTCAAATATTTGTAGAACACTTAAAAACACTCTTTAAAAATATTCTTTCTAAAGAGCTAGTTATATTTGCATTAATAAGATGGTAAAAAAACAAATGTCATTAAAACATTGTTTACTATAAACACAAAACAATTTACACTTCGCTTTATTTTAAACATTCCTTTTCAAAGATTCTCTTATTTATAAACTATCATTTATAACTATAAAACAACATTTATTATTCTGAAAGATAATAAATCAATTTAAAATATCTTTATAAATTTAAAATAACATTAATTATCATGAAAGATAATTAATCAAATTTATAATCTTTTTATAAATCTAAAAGAACACTAATTATCCCTAAAGAAATTAATCAAATTTATAATCAATTTTAATAAATTTAAAACAACATTAATTATCACGAAAGACAATTAATCAATATTCTTTTTATAAATTTAAAACAACGTTAATTATCCTGAAAGATAATTAATCAAATTTATAATCTTTTTATAAATTTAAAACAACATTAATTATCGTAAAAGATAATTAATATAATTTATAACTGCTTTTATTAATTTTCAACAATATTTATCCTTGATTTCAAAATTCTTAAAAATACTTGAAAATATAGTTTAAACAATTTTCAAAGTGCTAAAACGCGACCAAGCATTTATTTTTAAAAATACAAGCACAAGGTCAACACAAACAAAGGTTTAAGGAGACGATATTTCATAAGTGACAGTATATCGATAATCGCTATAACCACACTTGCACAAATCAAATAGTATGTCACAAATATTTCAACCAAACATCTATAAGTAACATAAGAATATAAGTAAATCGATATTGGCGAGAAACCCCAAAGGGTCTCTATACGGGAGTTCTTTTTTAATCACATATATGTATGTGTATTTCAAATTGTTTCTTAGTGATCTATTCTCTATGTACACTTTGACTTCCTCTTACTTTTGTTCCAAGAAAAAAATAGTTATTTATGTATCTGTTTCCCAACGGAAATCAAATCCAAACAAACAATCAAACAACGATATATGACTATCATCCAAGCATCCAATAATAATCTATAGCAGCATAGTTATCAAATAGTTTATTCATAGGTGAGTTAACTCACTAAAATACTAGTTGATACTTTCTGTGACAACCGCACTTTTCGACCCTCGCAAAGCGACACAAAATACTCCACAGTATAATATGCCGACGATCAAGTGTCGAAAAAGATAGATTGTTAAGGGAAAGAAAGGAGATAGAAGGAAGAAGAAACTAAACAATATCATAATCTCACAACCGCAGCGGAACAAAATATAATATATAATATCGGATCTTTACACAAAATGAAAACTATATTTTTTTTATACAATATATCATCAGAGTATCACAACAAACAACAATTTCTACCCTTACAATCTCAAACGATCGCAGCAGCGGATATAAACAAGTACGGATAATACGTCTCGGACTCCAGCTCCTTTCCTGCTCCATAGAATCCTATCCTGTAATCTATAATACTCGATCTGACCCGACATTATAATGAAATAACACTCGAGTCAGTCTGGAAAACCAACTGACATTAATAATACACCCAAATTGATTATTAAAGTTTCAAAAATCCCTTGAAAACAAAAGCATCTCGTAAGACCACGCCATGAATAAACATGTTGGGTTTTTACCTTATGATAGCTAAAACACTTTTTATAGAAATCCTCTGATATTATAATAGGGTTTATATATAAATACTTATAAAATAGCCAAAATTATTACATGATTAAATTCCAGGTACTAGCCACAATCATGGGTAATACAAACAAAACTCGTAAAAGGCGCGTAGGGAGAATGGATTTTCAACTAATGACCAGGCACTGGGGTACCACCTGTCACAGTACCTGGTCTAGATCAGTGTACCGAGGACCACGCCTGATCCCCTGAAACACAAGGTCGGGACTACCCCTTACTGGATAATCTCGGGTAAGATCGCCCTACAGTTGGGATCAGCAACCGCACCACCAAGCCGAATAAAAAGGGACATCTAGATAGGGATGACCTCACAATGAAATGGGTGCTACCCACCTAGCCTTGTTGCATAATCCCTGATTTTCAGTCATTCCCGGTTGATGAGGCTTGAGGCTAAGCGTTGCCTTTTAGAATGTTTCACTTAGAATGCCCATCGCCCACCTGACGATGTTCCGAAAGAACTCATCCATACAAGTCCGTCCCGGGTTCGAATGGAACCGAAGGAACTACTTCTACTACATCCATTTTGGAAATATCCACAGGATTAGTAGCGACTAGCCCTTGCACTTCACTGCTCCATCTTCGACTCCGAAATCGTTTTTCCCACAAAAACGTACAAACCGGATCGAAGTGGTTTTCGAGAAATTAATCTCAATCCCAGTCTCTTCAAAACGATCAACGCATTGGCCACTATTGATAGTCGGTGATTTAAATATCAATTAACATTCACAAACATCCATCACACAATAATAATTTCCCACATTATTTATTTTCCTCAAAAAATATCTTTGCAAGGCATGTTTTCATATTCCAATCCCTTTTAAACAGTTTCAAACCCAACTCTTCTCATGGAGTAAATTCTCAACTCTTTACTTCCTCTGGAAACATCCAAGTACCCATATTTAAGATTTAAAATAATTTAAATTCTTTATTCTTGAAAATACATTAAAACATTTATATTAAAATTTCTTACATACTTAATTTAAAATATGTATACCTTTAAAAATATTTCAAATCAAACTGCTTTATAAAATATAAACTATTATCTTCAGTTAAGTCGTACTAATTTAAAAATAAAGTTCTGAAACCCTACATAAGTTTTCAAATATAACTTTAAAATAAACCCATTTTATAAAGCATAAATATTAATAATATTCTTTAAAACATACTACCGCTTACCATTAAAATATTTACTACTATAACTAGTTTGATAGATGTTCACTTTTAAAGGTTCTTACCACTTAAATGATTTTCCTGAAACCATTCTTTAATAAAACTTAAAAACTTCTAACCATTCAAAAATCTGCCTTAAAAACGTACTTGGCTTTTCAGGGAAAAACACTTCCATTTTAGGATAACCCAAAGAATTCTTTTTATCAATCCAACACGATTTACCCCAATTCAGTTTCACGTTTATCCCGTAAATTCCTTTCCCTATTTTAAAAATAAACTTCTCATATTGCTATTTCCTAGAAATCATTTCAAAACATATGTTTAAAATATTTAAAATAAAGCTTCTAGAAATTTCTTCATTGAAAATAATACTTAAGGAAATATGTTGAGGTTTTCTAAGTAATTTAAGACAAACTTAATTTTTAAAGTAAAGTTATTAAATCAAATATTTATATTATAACTCCCTTTGAAAACTTAATACTAGTTTACTTTTAAAAATAATTAAATACCATAATTACTTAACTAAATTTTTGCCTCCACTTAAAAACAATTAAAAATAATAATAATTTTCTAAAATATTTTAAAAACAACTTTACAAAACTTTCCAGTTTATACTTCGAAAATCCTTCTTCAAAACATGCTTAGTTTCCAGTAAAGCATACACATCCCATCCTTTAAAAATAAATCCCGCTATTAATTTAAAACAATTCACATTTCCTTTATAAATCACAATATCAAACACTTCAAATTTTCAACTCATTTCTTGAATTTAATTCCTTTAACTCCTTTACTTAAGAATTTCTTTTATTTCCTTTAAACCCAATTTATTTATTTATGTAACAGCCCACCTTTTTGGATGGTTCAAATCGACAATAAACCACACATGTCAGAATCAAACCATTCAAAAGGGAGGATGGTTAATGGGGTAAATAAGAAAAAAAAAGGAAAAGAGAAAACAAATACATAATCTCGCAGCGTAATGACAAAATATAATAATCAAAAAAACAGTTCATGAAGCTGTTTTACAAATAACATTTCATTACACTTTTACAAATTTAGATCAGAGTTATACATATATCATAAATAACCAAATAATGCAGCGGAACACAGAATGTAGTGGAATAATAAATAGCAATAATATACCGAATCTTCGTCTTCGTCCACCAGAAATAGTCTTCAATGCTGAAAAACTCAGGCTGACCCGAGCATAAAGGAAAATAATACACTCGAATCAGAACTTAAATTCTTATGCAAATTAAATCAAAAGTATATGAAATAAGGAATGCAGATAACTACATTTTTGAAGGTTCAAATTTATGGAAATGTTATTGTTTCCATATTCAAAATAAAATGGATTTCACAATAGATCCATTCTAGTAAATTATAAATTACAGAACAATTCCCAGTTAAATTTCATAGTTTTAGAGATTTGGTTTATAAAAATGTTCCAAAGTTTCAATATTCACTTTTTTGGAAACTTTCCATTTTTCAAAATTTAATTTTGAAAATTTTCAAGTAAGGTAACGACGGTTTACTTCCCAAAATCATTTTTATGGTTCAAATAATAAATCTAAACATACTATTTTTCCTCTGATGTAAATACTTAAAATTCATGGGTTTTACATCCTTATTCAGTGTGCAAATAATCAATATGAAAATTTAAATAATTACAATAAACTATTGGGTGATAACAAGGATATATCAAATAAATGAACAAATATACATTCAATCACAATAGTATCCATCATAATATACAATCAACGTTCAAATCAATCAATTCAACAAATCAACCAATTCAATAACATGTCACAGTAATTATTAGTGACGCAGCGGATTAATCAAACAAAACTTCGATCGATGAAATGTAGCAATCGGTGAGTTGAAGATACCAAAACGCCCAAGTTCGTTGATCCAAAGATACCGAACTCTAGCTATCTCAAACACGTTGATAGCGCACTATACCGTGTTCAAAGATCTACGATTCTTCGCACGTTGATCTAGCGCACTAGATTCCGTGAATCGGCTTCTACGATCGTTGAATCGAGCGCACTCGATTAACCGAAAGAGGAGATAGGAGATTACACTCAACTACCAATTGGTATGAAAGCACAAAGCTAACAAAAGGAAATTTTATTCAATATTCAACAACTACAAAAATTACAACACACACGCTATTTATAGAGAATTACAACTCAACCAACAACAACACCCAACTCTTAGGTCGGCACCGACTCACGACCCATTTTAAGTCGTGACCGACTTAACACTTGCGACTCAACGTTTTTACAACAGACCAAAATTCAACCGACTCATCCAAGGTCGTTAACGACCTAACACATTACATCTATGACCGACTCATCTCTTGCCGACTCAACAAGCCCAGCGACTCACGACTCAACCGACTCATCAACTGACCGATTCAATCTTCCATCAGTTGAACCCTTCTCCCTCTTGATGTTAACTCGGGCACGACTTATGGATAAGTTGTTGAGTCGTGTACGACTCATCAGGTACGAACACCCCACGATCTCCTTGAGTCGTAATCTTGTTTCCTTAACTCGTATGCGACTCAAGTATCTGTTATCTCGTGCCTCCTCTTCTCTCGCCCAATTAGGTCGGAAACGTTCCATGCTCTTGAGTCGGAGACGACTCAAGCCCGATGCCTCATCTCCCCTTTTGTTAAGCCGTAGCTCGTTCCTCCAAGCTTCGTTAGGTCGGACACGACTCATGCATCTATTAACCCGTGAACGACTCATCAAACACGTATGACTTAAGCCGTTAAGAGATGCATCCCTCTCATATATCTCCTTCAATTGTCTCGTGTACGACTTACGAGTTAAATCCGAAGCTCCTTGACTTGTGCACGACTTAATATGGTCTAACTTCTGAATTCCCATAGGCCTTGCTGCATCATCCTCCCCTGGTTGAGAAAAATTCGACCTCGAATTTGTAAATTCTTCCTCAACAACCTCATTCCCATGATACGGAATTAAGTGTTTGATGTTAAAAACATCAGAAGTATAAACATCATCTGGTAACTTTAATCGATAAGCATTCTCATTGATTTTCTTCAAAACTTCAACTGGACCAATCTTTCGCGCCTTCAACTTGTTATAAGCACCCACTGGAAAACGATCCTTTGTTAACACGGCATAAACCAAATCGCCTTCATTAAGTTCAACATTTCGACGTTTCAAATCTGCAAACTTCTTATATTTTTCGTTCGACTTTTCCAATCGTTCCTTAACGATTCTATGACATTCAGTCAGCTCATCAACAAAATCAGCACCTCGTTTAACTGTTCCCTTCGACTGTGGTACTACTGCTAAATCCAACGGTCCCCTGGGTAAATTTGAATAAACAATCTGAAATGGACTGAATCCCGTGCTACGGTTTACTGCATGATTATGAGCAAATTCAGCTTGGCATAATTTCAGGTCCCAACTTCTCAAATTATCCTGTACAAGACAACGCAACAAATTTCCCAATGACCTGTTAACAACTTCTGTCTGCCCGTCAGTTTGTGGATGATAAGCACTGCTAAATTTCAGTTTCGTTCCCACCATCTTCCACAAACTCAACCAAAAGTGACTCAGAAAACGAGTATCTCGATCAGAAACAATAGATTCTGGTAAACCATGAAGTCGATAAATCTCCTCGAAAAATAACTGCGCCACTCGAACTGCATCTGCTGTCTTCTTGCAAGCAACAAAATGTGCCATCTTTGAAAACCTGTCCACCACAACAAATATCGAATCATTTCCCCTTTGAGTTCTCGGCAAACCCAAAACGAAATCCATGCTAATATCAACCCATGGCTTAGTTGGTACTGGTGATGGCATATACAACCCTGCATTCGTTGCTGTCCCCTTTGAAACCTGGCAAATATGACATCGCTCCACGAACCTTTCAACCTCTTTCCTCATCGACGGCCAAAAATAAGACTGTGAAATCAACTGCAAAGTACGATCACGGCCCACATGTCCTTCCTCGTGCAATTCCTTCACAATTTTCATCCTCAAACTACAATCCGGAATACATAAACGATTTCCTTTAAACAGAAAACCATCAACTAACATGAATTCATCGGTACTCCCATCCTTCACTTTCTCAACATATTTCACAAAGTAAGGATCTCCTTCAATCATCTCAGGCAACATTTCAAACCCCGTCACTTCAACCTTCATTGTCGTTAGTAAATGACTCCTCCTACTCAAAGCATCAGCTACTCGATTCGTCACCCCTGATTTGTGTTTAACGACAAAGGTAAACTGCTGTAAATAAGAAATCCATGATGCATGTCTCGCGGAGATCTTATCCTGCCCCTGTAAGTGTTTCAAAGCTTCGTGATCAGTGTACAGAACAAATTCCTTCTGAAATAAGTAATGTCTCCAATGCTTAACAGCCTGAACAACAGCATAAAATTCAACGTCATATGTACTGTATCTCATCTTTGCCCTTGACAACTTCTCACTGAAATAGGCAACTGGTTTCCCATTCTGACTCAATACTCCTCCGATACCAACCTTCGAAGCATCAGTGTGTAATTCAAACAATAACTGAAAATTCGGTAAAACAAGAATTGGTGCAGACGTCAACAATTCCTTGATTCTCTCAAAGGCAACTCCCGCTTCTTCTGACCACACAAACTGTTTCCCTTTCATGCAATCAGTCACTGGCGCCATCACGCTACTGAAGTGTGGAATGAATCTTCGGTAGAATGACGCTAGCCCATGAAAACTTCGTACTTCTGTAATTGTCTTTGGCTGTGGCCAATTCCTGACTGCCTTCACTTTACTCTGGTCAACTTGAATACCTTTCCCTGAAACAACATAACCAAGGAATAAAACAGTAGGTGTCATAAACACACATTTCTTTGTAGCAGCATAAAATTGTTCTTCGCGAAGAATAAGCAACACTTCCCTCAAATGTAGAACATGCTCCTTCATACTCCTGCTATAAATCAGAATATCATCGAAGTACACCACAACGAATTTCCCAATGAATGGTCGAAAGATTTGATTCATCACCCGCATGAATGTACTAGGTGCATTAGACAAACCAAATGGCATAACCAACCATTTGTACAACCCCTCTCTAGTTTTGAAAGCTGTCTTCCATTCGTCTCCAGGTCTGATACGAATTTGATGATAACCACTCTTCAAATCAATCTTTGAAAATATAGTTGCCCCACTCAACTGATCCAACCAATCATCCAACCTTGGCATAGGAAATCTGTAACGTACAGTGATCTTATTCAAAGCTCTACTATCAGTGCACATCCTCCAAGTTCCGTCCTTCTTGGGTACCAACAATGCTGGCACAGCACATGGACTCAAACTTTCCTGAATACGTCCCTGTTCAAGCAACTCTTCCACCTGCCTTCGTAATTCCTCATGTTCCTTTGGACTCATTCGGTAATGTGGTCGATGTGGTAACACTGCTCCTGGAACAAGATCAATCTGATGTTGAATGTCTCTAAGTGGCGGTAATTCCTTTGGCAACTCCTCTGGAAAGACATCTTCAAATTCTTTCAAAACAGGCTTTACTTCTTCTGGAATCTCAACTTCTTCGCTACTCTCTCTCCCAATTAACAGAAACATTTCCGGTTCTTCCTCTACTTCCTTGACAAACTCTTTCAAAGTCAATAGAGTTTTCAATTCTTCAATCTCCTCCAGTTTGTTCTCCTTCTGCTGTTGCTTCTTAGGAACCAAAGTGATTTTAGTACCCTCGAACATGAAACTGTAACTATTGGCACGACCGTCATGTTGAACTGCTCTATCGAACTGCCATGGTCTGCCCAACAATAAGTGACAAACATCCATATCTACTACATCACACCAAATTTCATCTTTGTACTTCTTCCCAATCGAAAAATTAACACAAGCCCTTCGACACACTTTCACTTCACCCCCTTTCCTTAACCATGCTAGCTTGTATGGTTTAGGATGCTTCTCGGTCTTCAAGTTCAATTTTCTAACTGCCTCTGTAGAAATAATATTATCACAACTTCCCGCATCAATAACGAACTTGCAGACTTTTCCCAAAATAGTACATGTCGATTGAAAAATATTACTTCTCAGCCAACTACAATCCTCCTCTTGCTTTGGTGTCAAACAACTTCTCCTCATCATAAGATTACAACCTTCATCACCCGACACTTCTTCTTCCTCCTCAACATAAGGTACATTTGAATACTCTGCCTCCTCACCATCATCTGCTTCAACCTCTGCAACCATGGTTCTCTTCTTCGGCTTCGGACACTCATTGCTTTTATGCCCCAACTCCTGACAGTTATAACATTTGAACCCACTACTAGCCTTCGCCTTCTCAACCTCCTTGACCACTGGCTTTGTAACAGGTTTAGGAACACTAGAACTTCCACCAACACCCTTCACTGGATTATTAGAATTAGTAAACACACCTCCTCCACGCCTTCCTTGTTTCTCCCAAGCTAACGCTTTCTGATGTGCCTCTGCAACGGATCTAAGATCGAACATATTAACCATATCCTGGATCTGCATTCTCAATCCCCCAATGAATCTAGCCGTTAGTTGTTCTTCTGTCTCCATAATATCGTTTCTAGCAATGAGTTGGTAAAATTCATCAGCATAATCACTAACAGACTTTGTCCCCTGCCTTAAATTCTGCAACCTCTGGTACATAAGTGACTGGTAATTATAAGGTAAGAAAGTAGATCTCATCAACTTCTTCATCTTCTCCCAAGATTCTATCTTTGACTTTCCCATCCGTTCTCGAGTAAGTTTAGTTTGCTGCCACCATGCCAATGCTCTCCCCCTCAACCTTGTAGCAACTAACTTCACCCTTCGATTCTCCGGCACCTCCTTGAAATCAAAGATTTCCTCCACATTTGAAACCCAATCTAAAAACTCTTCAGCAATCATCCCGCCTTTAAACTCCGGAATCTCCATTTTCATACCCGACTCCCAACGACGATCATCTTCAATATCACGATAAGAATTTCGAACTTGGTCTCGATCTCGATAATGAATACTTGCTCTATCACCTTCTTCAACAAAATCAAAAGTACGCCTACATCGATCTCGACCAATATCATCCCTTCGCTCATGCATGCTTCTTTGACTATGTCTCTCCTCATCTCTATATGCTTCATGGTCAAATTCACGTTGACTTCTTCTTTCTTCATGTGCATAGTCATGATGATCTCTTCGTGATGAAATTGATGTTTCTCTTCTATCTCTACAAGAATGTGGCGATACCCTCCTCGCTTCCGTAACCGATGGCGAAACTCGGTTTCCTCCATGGTTCGAGTTTGGTGATCTCCTCCTTTGATTCAAATCATTCATCAATCTTTCTAATTTACCAATGCCTTCATCAAATTTATCATTAATACGTTGTTCCATAAGCTCGGCTTCTTCTCTACGATACAAAGCTTCAACGTTTTGATGACGATTAGCTCTCCTTGGTGGCATGGTTGAAAACTTCACAAAACTTCAACAATTCAATCACAAGACTTCAAAAATTCACATAAGACAACAATCAACAAGTCACGGCTCACACTAACTCGGCAACGAGTTAACGACTTAAGTAAGGTCACTCCAACTTGTCTCGGCTCACCCTTAGATCGGCAATGGATGTTCACGGTTCAAATAAGGACGGCTCACCTAGCTCGGCCTTCAACTCAATCACTTGGCACGACTCAAACTAGCTCGCAGCAACTTATCTCGGTCCACCACTAAGTCGGTAAAGACTTAGCTCGGCAAGGTCCTACACTTCAAACCTTGGCGCGCAAAACTTCCACAAGTCCAATTCAAACACCTTTGCTCCTTTTGATCCTAAATGGAATGGATCAAACTCTTCAAACTTGATGCAACTTCAATATGAACACAATGAACAACTTCAAACTTCATAAACTTCAAAAAACTTGGCTCCAAGAATCAAACTTAGCTATGATTGGCTAAGTATGGCTCCGATACCAATAATGACGCAGCGGATTAATCAAACAAAACTTCGATCGATGAAATGTAGCAATCGGTGAGTTGAAGATACCAAAACGCCCAAGTTCGTTGATCCAAAGATACCGAACTCTAGCTATCTCAAACACGTTGATAGCGCACTATACCGTGTTCAAAGATCTACGATTCTTCGCACGTTGATCTAGCGCACTAGATTCCGTGAATCGGCTTCTACGATCGTTGAATCGAGCGCACTCGATTAACCGAAAGAGGAGATAGGAGATTACACTCAACTACCAATTGGTATGAAAGCACAAAGCTAACAAAAGGAAATTTTATTCAATATTCAACAACTACAAAAATTACAACACACACGCTATTTATAGAGAATTACAACTCAACCAACAACAACACCCAACTCTTAGGTCGGCACCGACTCACGACCCATTTTAAGTCGTGACCGACTTAACACTTGCGACTCAACGTTTTTACAACAGACCAAAATTCAACCGACTCATCCAAGGTCGTTAACGACCTAACACATTACATCTATGACCGACTCATCTCTTGCCGACTCAACAAGCCCAGCGACTCACGACTCAACCGACTCATCAACTGACCGATTCAATCTTCCATCAGTTGAACCCTTCTCCCTCTTGATGTTAACTCGGGCACGACTTATGGATAAGTTGTTGAGTCGTGTACGACTCATCAGGTACGAACACCCCACGATCTCCTTGAGTCGTAATCTTGTTTCCTTAACTCGTATGCGACTCAAGTATCTGTTATCTCGTGCCTCCTCTTCTCTCGCCCAATTAGGTCGGAAACGTTCCATGCTCTTGAGTCGGAGACGACTCAAGCCCGATGCCTCATCTCCCCTTTTGTTAAGCCGTAGCTCGTTCCTCCAAGCTTCGTTAGGTCGGACACGACTCATGCATCTATTAACCCGTGAACGACTCATCAAACACGTATGACTTAAGCCGTTAAGAGATGCATCCCTCTCATATATCTCCTTCAATTGTCTCGTGTACGACTTACGAGTTAAATCCGAAGCTCCTTGACTTGTGCACGACTTAATATGGTCTAACTTCTGAATTCCCATAGGCCTTGCTGCATCAATTAGTCATCACATATTGGAATTTAGCTATTCAAATTAAGTATTAATAAATATTCCAAACCAATAATCAAAAATTTATCACTATAAGACCCGGTTTAACTTGCAATAAAATTTTAGTATTTCGTGAGTGAGTTTAAACACTCACCTTCTGGATTTTCCTTTTCTAGTCAGATTTGGATCCGCTACTACTTCCTCCTTTTGATTTGTTTCCTTCTATCTTAATCTTTTTTTAGAATGTTTTGGAAGAGATAGAGAAGTTGTTATAGATCTAGATTTGAAAAAAAATATTTGGAAAAAAGAAGAATGTTTGGAAAAGAAGAAGAAAATTTAAAGAAGATGAAGAAATTGAAAAAGAAAAGGAAGCTTTCAAAAAGAATAAGATTTGAAGAAGAAGAAGAAACAAAAAGATAAAGAATGAAGCAAAAAAAAGAGAAGAAGGGGATTTAAAGAAGAAAAAATGAAAATGGAAGGAGGAAGGTGAAGAGGGAGAAAAATGAGATAGAAGTTTTATTTGGAAAATGAAGCTATAGAAGATGAGAGTAGAAAATGAAATATGACTAAAGGAATGAAGATGGAAAAAAATGAAAAGATAATAAGGTATGTATAACCAAAAATGAGATGGGAAGAATTAAATATAGCCTAAAAGCTTAGGCTTAGGTATTGGACCGATGGAGAAATGAACGGACTAAGTTTTAATAATGAGGTAACTATTTTAAAACGTACATGCAATAAATAAAAAGAAATGATTCGAAACGTAACCAAATTAATTTCATTCACTCAAATAATACTCAATTTGTACACATATAAATTTTTATCTATGCACAATTAATAAAATTATACCTACCTTAAAAATGAGAACGTTCAATTCTTTTATTTCCACTAAAGCACCATTTCTGTTTAACACAAAATGTATATTTCTTTTATTAAATCTATTAATTGCAATCAAAGTTTTCTTTCCTTTTAATCGAAATCTTTCCATTACGTTAACTGCAATTAATAACAAAGTTAAATTTCAAAATAGATAAACCAAAATGGATGAGAAATAGGATAATTGTTTCCTTAAGTCATTTAAACATGTTTATAAATTTGTTGTTTTACACCACCGTAATAAATAACTTAAATTATATTCCTATTTTTGAAACCAATCTGTATGCTAAAATAGCGTTCAAATAAATATATATTTCCTTTTTTTTAACAAATCATTCTATTCTTTACTCTAATGAAATTAAATCTACATTCACAAACGAAATATTTCAAGGCAAGGCTCGCGTGTAAATAAATAAAACATACTGGAAGACCAAAAGAGGCATGTATTTAATGAAAGAAAGTAGTAATAAAATAAAATAAATGAAAGCGTCAGATTTAAATTTGAGAATGTATTCCGTACATAGAAATCACAGATCAAATATACAAAAAAACAATTCATTTTAACATATTTTATTAACCCTAATACGCTCAAATTTACACACATATATGTATTTTTATTTAGTAAACAGTAAATAAAATTAAACACTACAATTAACATAATGAGGACCGCCACCCCACACATTAAAAGATGAACTGAGACCCCAAAGTCAAATTTGAAATGGAATAAATCTGCTATGTTAATATGCTAACTATTCCAAATCAAAAACTTAAGGAAACCTTCAAGTTGTTTTCTTACCATTTTATTATTGTATATTTTTTTTAATTAAATTCAAATTAAGGAATATTTAAATAAATCAAATATTCCAACTAGAAACATACAACAAAATTCAATTCTTTGTTTTAATGAAATTAAATTAACATTCATAGATGAAATATTCACTTTATTTGATAGGAATATTTTTATCAAAAAACCATCCTTTTCTTTTATTTTTATCAAAACATATTTCTTTTTATTACACATTCATTTACAATTAACACCTCCCCCTTTAAAACCAACTTATATTTAAAGATTATCCAATTAAAGAGACACAGAGATAATACTTCGTACAACCACATCATTTCTTTATCAATTAATTTCATATAATCGTTATATTTGTACCAAATTTAAGTGCTTACAATTTGAACGTAATATTCCTCAATGAAATTCTCATTATATTTTTAACACAAAACATATGTTGCACATATCATTAATTAATTACCATTTACTTCTATCTCATATTAATGGCAAGATATAATTACTATTACTTACAATGATTAAATCTCAAAACATACCCTAATACAGGGAAGATAATTAATCCAATTGTTTCCTTTGAAATCCAATTTTCTATGTTAAACCCAATATCAATATACTAATTTAATTCCAGCATTTAATTACAAATGTAATAAAACCTCTCCATTATATATTTAAATTTCAAACAAATCCTTTTATTTTGATTTACATTCTTATTATCAAATTAACTATTCCCTTATGCAATTGATTAACATAAGTTTTACACTCACCACTCAACAGTTAACGTTTCTACTTATATCTATTGTAATATTTCAATTACATTAATTCTCCATTAATTACCAAATAAATAAAACAATGGTTATACGTTAATAATCCATATCTATTAACTTATTGTTTACAAACAAAGGTTAATAAATTTACGTACAAAATAATTGATTTCATACTCCATATTAAAACCAGTTGCAATTAATAACATAAGATTACATCAATTTATACATCATTTATTCTATTCCTTATTAACCTTTATTATTTAAATTGATCGAAATTACGTTAACATAGTATAGCAGTCAATTTCATTCAATCAATATTAGCCAATAATATGTTTTATCTCATTAAAGTATTTGTTTTAAGATTTATCTTAAAGTCAAAATTTCTAATCTAATAAGGTTTAATTTAATAAATCATAAATTTTAATTTATGACAATATTAAAGCCCAAAACCTTATTAAATTTAATATTTTTAATTATCAAAATATGGGTTGTTACAATTTATATTTAAATTCCCAGGTTGTATTCATCCAATTATAGCACAACACAATTTAATTTTCAATTCAATCTATCCCAGTATATAAATAAAACACAGCATAACAAGATCTAAAACAATTTATCACAGGTTATCAATGAGATATATATCATAATATAAATAAAAGTTCTATTTGTGAGGAATCCAGTTGTGTAACGGTCCTGAATTTTGAACAATTTAAATTGAAAATATTTAATTAATTTTAAATATTTGAATGATGACTTAAATTGAATTTCCAATATAACTATGAATTTGGCGATTAAATTTTAGAATTTAATCTATTAAAAGTTGAATAAAAATTTGAATTTAACTTTGGAGTTGAAATTGAATATTAAATTTGTAATCGAAATTCGAACTAATGACTTAGAAGAAAAATAATTTGGATTTAAATTTGAATTGGGATTTATGAAAGATGTAAATATCTTTGAAATATGGATTACTTTGTAAACATGAAAGAAGACAAAGTAGCAATTAATACAAGATCTCTAGTACACAACACTTTATCTCATCAGCCGAAATAATGTGCATAAGCTTTTGAATAAGAAACAAAAAAAAATGGATTGCAAAAATTTTTGGTTCACATTTCTATCATCTCAGCCGAAGTAAAAGATTGCAAAATCTCTAGTACACTGCTATGTATCCTCTCTCTGCAAAATCGCGTACCTTCAGCCACCCTACTCTGTACGCTTGCCATCGCGTACGCTGTCTCTTCTTTTTATTTTCTCCCTCCCTCCATCATTTCAGATTTCATACGAAAAAAAAAAATAAAGAAACAAAAAAGGAAATGAAAATTAATGGCGGCCACGAGTTCTTCGTCCCCCTTCCAAAATTAGGGTTATTCAAAATTGAAGGCGCCGGCAACAACTTCGTTCGAGTTCGATTCTTCCTTCGTCAACTTCGCTCGCATACTCCTGTTCATTCGTCTTCAAGCTCGCGGCTGCTCGACCTCGTTGCGCGCTCGTCTTTGATGGCCTCGGCCTCGACTTTTGCTTAATTCGTGCTGGGGGGGGGGAATAAAAAGGTGAGTAATGCTTAATTACTCACATCTAATTCAAGGATTTAGCAATTTTGAACTTGTGATTTCGTGATTTCCTCGGTTTGTTTGAATTTTTGCTAATATTTGATTTTGTTCTTTGTTTCTTTCGGTTCCAGTCAGCGGTTCATGGATTGGACTTCGGTCGATTTGATATGTGAAAACACTGAGTTTGAAACTTAACTAGAATTCGGCATACTTTGATTCAAACTGCTGTTGTTTTTGGACTTGATTGAAAACTTGATTTTTGCGAAAATAAATGAGATCTGCCATGTAAACATATGAATGTATTGCTGTATGCATGCTGGTTGTTGTATTTTTCTTGCTGTTCTTAGTTCCAGGCTCAAGATTTAAATAAGGAAATCATTTTCTCTTAATCTATTTGCTGTTAGGATTTTAGCTTTAAACAATAATGGTTTGTTTAATTATAAATTTAAGTTTAAAAGTTTAATTAAGGAAAACAACTTTGAGTTACTCTGGAAAAAAAAATTGTAGCTTGTAGTTGATTCATCTTTGTTCCTCGGTGGAGAGTCTGATGCATGTCTACCTGTCATTTCTGGTTTAATTACTAAGGCTTGGTCATGTTCCAGTTTCATCACTGTTTCATCTAGTTTTTCACTTGTTTGAGTCTTTGATGTTGTTTACTCTGATGCATTTGATGTTGTTTATGTTGGCATCTTGTGTGCTTCGTCTCTGCATTTACTTCAAATATATTGACATTGATCATCATGTAGATTCTTTTGAGTCTTGTTGCTATCTGCCTTAATCTCTGGCTTGTTTATCTGGACTGCCTGTTGCATTTGGTATACTTCATTCTTGAGCTTTTGCATTCTTGTACATCTGGTTATATTCTTGGTAGTCTGATCATTTTATTTATACTCGGCCATTTCATCTGAATCTGGGTTTGTGTCTGCATTTCTGTAGTGGCTTTGTTCGTTTCTCTTCAATTTGGTTTCTGCTCTCTTGGCTTGAACCATACTTTGATTCACTGTCTATTTTGTTGCCATAGCTTGATGGTTCCTGTGCACTCTGGTTTCATTGAAGTTTTCACTGTTGTGTCTTTGACATTCCAGTCTTTGGTTGTCTGCACTATGTCTGGTTGGTTCCACATTCCACATGATTTTGTTCGGCCTTATAGTATTGTTGCACTGTGAAGCAAGTTGTGTAGTCTTTGGTTTATAACTTGCTTGATCCATTGTTTTGACTTGTTTCATTTTAATCTTGTTTATATTTCCTTGTAATGTTCATTCGAAGCTGTGCAGTTCCTTTGTCTTTGCTTTGATGCTTTGATTAATTGAAGCTCTGCCCTCAGTTTACTGTTTGGCGCCTTCTTGAATTTTTGTAGACTGTGCATTAACCTTGAGTTGAACCCAGCTGACTCTCGGGTTTGACCTTGTATCACCGTAGTGGTTCGTATTTGCAAATTTTTAGTGCTGTACCACTATTGCGTATTGTGCACTTGGATATTCCTTTGGTTTTGCTGTTATCTCTGGTTTGGCTTCGCAGTTGTGTTGAGTCTTGGTAACAATGACTTGACCTCTGCATTTTGTAAATATTTTGACCTCTGCAGTTTTGATGGCTGTTAGTATTCACTGTATTGGCGAGGCAGTGCACGCGTGCGTGTACTGCAGCCAATCAGTTTTGTTTTTTTAAGTAACTTTTCAATTATTTGAATTGATTTGATTTAAACTGATGATATTGTTGTAAACTGCCGTTTAGGCAAATTTTGATGTTTTCTAAATTATCTTCATAAATAATTCCTTCATCTATCTTCGTTGATAATTTGAATCTACTGATTGTTGTTTAACATTGTTAAGTGTTATATTTACCGTTATCCGATTTCTTTGTTAAGAGGATCGGATAGGTAAATTTATCTTTGACCGTCGTCTAATTTCTGTTTAATTATTATTGCCTCTATGCACTAATAACTGAGTTTGAATTAGACTGACCTTGCTTGTCTTAGTGAAATGTGATGGGAGGTTCTCGCTTCGCGGTTAGGTGGCGAATGGGAGACTCTTACCTCCACACGGCCTCTTAACGGGGTTGGTTAGGCGTAAGCCGTGACAGTCGTCAGACCGAGTATTTTTACAGCTTGAAGATTTTCACGCAGCGAAGTTAGAGAGAGGGGGATTAAAGCTTTACTTCAGTTTTCAGGATTTCTTTTGTACTTTAAAAAGATATATATATATATATATATATATATATATATATATATATATATATAATTGTTCCGCTATATTAAAATCCGATTCATTGTATAAAACTCTGATGTATAAAAGAAAAATTATTTATGAGAAATATATGATTGTTCTGTGATTTTGTGACTGATTCTGTTTAAATTACATAAACTAAATAACAATCCGTCATTTTGAACGTTTTTAGTTGGTTTAATTACCGACTAGAGGCGGTCAGAGAGGCGGGTCGTTACAAAAGTGGTATCAGAGCTTTGGTTTACACAAAGCTTAGTTTATGGCGTTTAATATGAATAGTTACTAGAATCACTTTAAAGAAAGTGTTTCCAAATCTAAAGAAGTTTAAAATTGTTTTCTTTAAAATAAAAGGTATTTTGAAAATTAGAATCTTTTCGGAAATTCCCCTCTCTAAATGTGAGTTTGCGATAGTTCTCTTCGGTGAGGTCTCATTAGATTTGAGTTTCAATCGTTCGGAAACTCATTATCGAATTTTTGAGAGTTATGGAAAATGAAATATATGTTAAGTGAATTAATGAATTGGTTTAAATTGGTTTAAATCAAATATTTTGAATATCTCCAAAATAACTGTGAAATAAAATGACATGTTGATTTGGTTATAACCAAGCGGATCATTGAATTGTAACTTGAGAATTTGGTTCTGAATTCTTTTGAAATTTGATTTCAAATGTTTTGAAGAATGATTTAGTAAATAAATGGATTATAAATATTTAACTTATAATATGAACTTTTGGTATATAATTGAGTTATATAAATTGAATTGAATTAATAAAGGAGATTATGAAACGAAGTCTTATGAATAGAAGTGGAATTTGTAAAGATTGTTGATAAATGAAACATAGAAGTTATTAATTAAAGGAGATATATTCGCGATTTTGGACAGCAAATTATCCTTTAAGTTAAATATTGTGATAATAAAAGTTGGTTGGGAATTTTATTCACAATTTTGGACAGTGAATATATTATTAAATCAAACGGATATGTCTTGGGAAAATGATTGAATAATCCGACCTTTGCTAATAAGGATTGCAAAATTTTGATAGGAAATTTATTTTTCAACTTAACTGTATGAATCAAACTAGTTTTGATGTAAAAGCTTATATTCCAAGTTTAGACTAATGCCTAAAATAGTTAATGTGGAAATATAAGATCTAATGAAACCAAGTCGATGAATAATTTACTAAAGAACTAGTTGATTATTTTGAAATAGAAAGCAAGTGCAAAGTTCAAATGAGATTTAGATTTCAAATTGAAGTTTGTTAATATGAAAATCCATAATAGATTTAATAGATTCAGTGATGAATTTGAACTTGAACGGGCAGAGAATCAAGTTAAATGGAAAACTTAATATTGGAAAGTTTGAAGTCGGTTTAAAACCAATATTGTGAAATGTATGCGGAATTCAAACTGTGAATTAAGTCGAAGTTGAAAAAATTAAATGGCAATGTTTTGGGGAAGCAATATTATGAAATGAAGTTAATCCATTTGAAGTTGTTTTAAAATGTGTTAAGAATCGAAAGCATAGATTTCAACATTTATTGTTGAAATAGACGTTTTCGAGAGAAATGAAAGGAAATGGTGGACTATAACATTGTTGTTATAGTAAATGATTTCCAAAAGGAAATGTTTTATTTAGTATTGGGATTTATATATCTATCTTAAATTCGAATCCCTATACTAGTGATTTTGGGTCGTCGTAACAATGTTTTACGCAACATTCGTTTTGACTCAAACAAATGTGTTTAAAAGAATGGTTTCCTTTAAGAATGAAATATATACTTGATTATGATTTAAGTATATTTTTCCAAGTGTTGAAAATGAATGGATTTGTGAATTACTTATTATCTAAATAAGTATGGAAATGTTTTCCAATATGAAATGGAAAGTTTGAGATTTTATCTTTTAAAGATAAATTGAAAAATGAATATTTGAAATTTGTTTCAAATAGTTAAGTGTGGAAAATTATATATCTTGTAAAGATATTATTTTGAGAAATTTGAACAATTAGTTCAACTTGGAAATTTTTCAAAAAAAAATTGAATTTTGAGTTAAATTTAGTTTAACTTTGACACCCAAAAGCAACATAAGTTGAACTTTGAATTTTGAATGATCGATTTGGATTGTATGTCTAACATTGTGAATTGATGACATATCAATTGATCTCTATTAAATATATATCTGTTGGTGGCGGAGAATTTATTCTCTTAGCTTAACACCCTTCTCTGAGACGTACGAGCTTAGAGGTTATATATCGGTAGACATCAATTATGTGTTGAGAATTGACGATGTAACGTGAAATCCAAATCGAATGTGAAGTCGATAATGAATTGGATTATGAATATGAATTGGGTTTAAGATAACCTTAAATTTTCAAATCGACTTAGAGGAAAATTTTAAATGGATAATGAAATGGAAAATTTTGGAATCCTCTATTTGTTATGGATATGAAATATTGTGGTTTTCAGAACGTATATATGAGAATACGATAAATTCGAAAACCATTAGTTTGGAAAGTAATTGTTATGGAAAACTTATGTAAGTACATGAGTATGATATGTTCGAACTATGAAATAAAGTACTATGTATGTATGATATTATGTTTTCCAAACTGAGGATATGGAAAAGTACCTTCCATTTAAAATTTGAGAAGGTATTGGAACTCGATATGAGTGTCCATTTGAAATTCGTAGCTACGTTGAATTTCCATATGTGGAATGTCCATTCGGACTAAAATACCCCACGATGGATCATCGTGTTTGGGACCGGGAACTAGCGGAATTCGAGGGGCGAGATGCCTATGGGTACAAGCGATTCTACTGGGATAGTAGCGTAACCGCCGGGTATACCGCGATCTAGATGATATGAAATAGCGTAATTCGAGAGGCGAGATGCCTAGGTTTACAAGCGACTCTACTGGGATAGTAGCGTAACCGCCGTGTAAACCGCGATCTGATGGTATAGCGTAATTCATGGGGCGAGATGCCTACAGTTACAAGCGATTCCACTGGGATAGTGGTGCAACCGCCGAGTAAACTGCGATCTATGCAACAACCATGGCGAAATTCAAGAGATGAGAAATCTATAGTTTACAAGCGATTCTACTGGGATAGTAGCGCAATCGCCGAGTAAACTGTGATCCATGGGGGAATGTGCTTTCCATATCCATTTTTAAAAGAATTTTTAAAAGTATTTTCACTGGGAATTGAAGCAAGTATATTTAGTACTTGGAGATTTTTAGACCTGCGCCTGGCCAGCGTATGCCTAATGTCTGTAAGAACGACAATAGACTTGTTAAATTTCGAGTTAGCAAGTATTTTCGAACTTTAGATGGCAAATCAATAATCTGGAATTAAAAATTGCATAATTCCAACCTAATAAATTAAGGAAGAGGATTTTTGAAATGTTTTGAAAGTCTACAGCTTTGGAAAAGTTATACTATGTAAATCTCTTAAATGAAGAATTTAAAGTTTAAATTTGAGTTTTGTAAGTCGAAAATTTTGGTAAAAACTTTTGCGTCTTGATTGTAGAAATAATGAACAAAGCTAGTGAGATAATATAAAAGAAATGAATCCTATATTTATTTATAAGTTTCGAACTTGGCAAAATTGTGTAGGGTATAAACATCAGTGAAATTTTAACAATCATTTCTCCTAACTTGTAATTTCGGGACGAAATTCTTTTAAGGAGGGAAGATTGTAACGGTCCTGAATTTTGAACAATTTAAATTGAAAATATTTAATTAATTTTAAATATTTGAATGATCATTTAAATTGAATTTCCAATATAACTATGAATTTGGCGATTAAATTTTAGAATTTAATCTATTAAAAGTTGAATAAAAATTTGAATTTAACTTTGGAGTTGAAATTGAATATTAAATTTGTAATCGAAATTCGAACTAATGACTTAGAAGAAAAATAATTTGGATTTAAATTTGAATTGGGATTTATGAAAGATGTAAATATCTTTGAAATATGGATTACTTTGTAAACATGAAACAAGACAAAGTAGCAATTAATACAAGATCTCTAGTACACAACACTTTATCTCATCAGCCGAAATAATGTGCATAAGCTTTTGAATAAGAAACAAAAAAAAATGGATTGCAAAAATCTTTGGTTCACATTTCTATCATCTCAGCCGAAGTAAAAGATTGCAAAATCTCTAGTACACTGCTATGTATCCTCTCTCTGCAAAATCGCGTACCTTCAGCCACCCTACTCTGTACGCTTGCCATCGCGTACGCTGTCTCTTCTTTTTATTTTCGCCCTCCCTCCATCATTTCAGATTTCATACGAAAAAAAAAATAAAGAAATGAAAAAGGAAATGAAAATTAATGGCAGCCACGAGTTCTTCGTCCCCCTTCCAAAATTAGGGTTATTCAAAATTGAAGGCGCCGGCAACAACTTCGTTCGAGTTCGATTCTTCCTTCGTCAACTTCGCTCGCATCCTCCTGTTCATTCGTCTTCAAGCTCGCGGCTGCTCGACCTCGTTGCGCGCTCGTCTTTGATGGCCTCGGCCTCGACTTTTGCTTAATTCGTGCTGGGGGGGAATAAAAAGGTGAGTAATCCTTAATTACTCACATCTAATTCAAGGATTTAGCGATTTTGAACTTGTGATTTCGTGATTTCCTCGGTTTGTTTGAATTTTTGCTGATATTTGATTTTGTTCTTTGTTTCTTTCGGTTCCAGTCAGCGGTTCATGGAATGGACTTCGGTCGATTTGATATGTGAAAATACTGAGTTTGAAACTTAACTAGAATTCGGCATACTTTGATTCAAACTGCTGTTGTTTTTGGACTTGATTGAAAACTTGATTTTTGCGAAAATAAATGAGATCTTCCGTGTAAACATATGAATGTATTGCTGTATGCATGCTTGTTGTTGTATTTTTCTTGTTGTTCTTAGTTCCAGGCTCAAGATTTAAATAAAGAAATCATTTTCTCTTAATTTATTTGCTGTTAGGATTTTAGCTTTAAACAATAATGGTTTGTTTAATTATAAATTTAAGTTTAAAAGTTTAATTAAGGAAAACAACTTTGAGTTACTCTGGAAAAAAAAAATTGTAGCTTGTAGTTGATTCATCTTTGTTCCTCGGTGGAGAGTCTGATGCATGTCTGCTAGCCATTTCTGGTTTAATTACTAAGGCTTGGTCATGTTCCAGTTTCATCACTGTTTCATCTAGTTTTTCACTTGTTTGAGTCTTTGATGTTGTTTACTCTGATGCATTTGATGTTGTTTATGTTGGCATCTTGTGTGCTTCGTCTCTGCATTTACTTCAAATATATTGACCTTGATCATCATGTAGATTCTTTTGAGTCTTGTTGCTATCTGCCTTAATCTCTGGCTTGTTTATCTGGACTGCCTGTTGCATTTGGTATACTTCATTCTTGAGCTTTTGCATTCTTGTACATCTGGTTATATTCTTGGTAGTCTGATCAGTTTATTTATACTCGGCCATTTCATCTGAATCTGTGTTTGTGTCTGCATTTCTGTAGTGGCTTTGTTCATTTCTCTTCAATTTGGTTTGTGCTCTCTTGGCTTGAACCATACTTTGATTCACTGTCTATTTTGTTGCCATAGCTTGATGGTTCCTGTGCACTCTGGTTTCATTGAAGTTTTCACTGTTGTGTCTTTGACATTCCAGTCTTTGGTTGTCTGCACTATGTCTGGTTGGTTCCACATTCCACATGATTTTGTTCGGCCTTATAGTATTGTTGCACTGTGAAGCAAGTTGTGTAGTCTTTGGTTTATAACTTGCTTGATCCATTGTTTTGACTTGTTTCATTTTAATCTTGTTTATATTTCCTTGTAATGTTCATTCGAAGCTGTGCAGTTCCTTTGTCTTTGCTTTGATGCTTTGATTAATTGAAGCTCTGCCCTCAGTTTACTGTTTGGTGCCTTCTTGAATTTTTGTAGACTGTGCATTAACCTTGAGTTGAACCCAGCTGACTCTCGGGTTTGACCTTGTATCACCGTAGTGGTTCGTATTTGCAAATTTTTAGTGTTGTACCACTATTGCGTATTGTGCACTTGGATATTCCTTTGGTTTTGCTGTTATCTCTGGTTTGGCTTCGCAGTTGTGTTGAGTCTTGGTAACAATGACTTGACCTCTGCATTTTGTAAATATTTTGACCTCTGCAGTTTTGATGGTTGTTAGTATTCTCTGTATTGGCGAGGCAGTGCACGCGTGCGTGTACTGCAGCCAATCAGTTTTGTTTTTTTTAAGTAACTTTTCAATTATTTGAATTGATTTGATTTAAACTGATGATTTTGTTGTAAACTGCCGTTTAGGCAAATTTTGATGTTTTCTAAATTATCTTCATAAATAATTCCTTCATCTATCTTCGTTGATAATTTGAATCTACTGATTGTTGTTTAACACTGTTAAGTGTTATATTTACCGTTATCCGATTTCTTTGTTAAGAGGATCGGATAGGTAAATTTATCTTTGACTGTCGTCTAATTTCTGTTTAATTATTATTGCCTCTATGCACTAATAACTGAGTTTGAATTAGGCTGACCTTGCTTGTCTTAGTGAAATGTGATGGAGGGTTCTCGCTTCGCGGTTAGGTGGCGAACGGGAGACTCTTACCCCCACACGGCCTCTTTACAGGGTTGGTTAGGCGTAAGCCGTGACAGTCATCAGACCGAGTATTTTTACAGCTTGAAGATTTTCACGCAGCGAAGTTAGAGAGAGGGGGATTAAAGCTTTACTTCAGTTTTCAGGATTTCTTTTGTACTTTAAAAAGATATATATATATATATATATATATAGATAATAGTTCCGCTATATTAAAATCTGATTCATTGTATAAAACTCTGATGTATAAAAGAAAAATTATTTATGAGAAATATATGATTGTTCTGTGATTCTGTGACTGATTCTGTTTAAATTACATAAACTAAATAACAATCCGTCATTTTGAACGTTTCTAGTTGGTTTAATTACCGACTAGAGGTGGTCAGAGCGGCGGGTCGTTACAAGTTGGATCCCTCTAACCTGTTTCCCTGCATCCACAAATATTGGCACAACCAGTAAATATCTATTCAATCTGATAATAATTATCATATTCAGCTAAACAACCAATCATAGATTTAAATATTAGCTATTTAAATTAACTGGTATCCAGATGTGAGTGAGATTAACTCACCTTGGATTTTCGACGAGCGTTCAAATTTAAATTAAATCGAACGGCGTTCGATTTAACCTAAATTTTTACTCGCTCAAAACGATCCCAGAATTGCTCCACTGTGTAGTACTCGTCTCTGTGATCCCAGCGTCGCCAGTTTTTTCAAAATATGATAATGTACGCATGAGATATTAATTTTTAAACACTTGAATAATAATTATATTACTTAATTTACTTTTCTTTTAATTTATACCCAGACTTCATTTTGGTCGCATGATCTAGAAAGAAAAATCAGGGTCGCAAGTCTTCATCTTCAACAATGCACATCTCTAGCTGAAACCACGCAAATAGAATCCACCATGCACAACCTTTGACCAACGGTCGCCGCCCCTACGATCATCTTTCCATCGATCGGCCACCACCCTCAAGCACGTCGCAACCAGCTCCACCCACGGCTGAAGCACCCTCGAGCTCGGTCACCTCCGCAGTTGGGAAAACGCGAAAGAACGGCGGCATCCTTCGACCAATTTCAGGCTTCAAACGGCAACGTCGGCAAAGATCCACCGTTGGATCTGACGAGCTCGAAGAGCTATATAATTTGCCAGTTGGAAACTTTTGTAAAACCTTAATGGATTTGAAGAAAAGAGGAGGAGAAGATCGTAATGTTTCGGCCATTAAAATTGTTTGGTGTCGGTTGGAAGAAAATAGGGTTAGCGTTGGCTTTGACGTGAATATATGTACGTATATAAATATTATTTTAATATTAAAGCCGTTTTAAAGCAACTTTTTCGCACGATCTCCAAACGACGCGTGCCGTTAGGCGATTATAATGTTTTGTCCGCATACCGAACACAATGGAACGTGTTTCGGAAGCTAATTTGGTCGTACGCGCGAGTTACGGATATAAACGATCAATTTTAAATTAAATCGATTAAAATAGTTTCTATGCGTTTTGAGCTGCCAGGGTTAAACGACAACTCTGATTGCTACGAAAATTGAAATCCGATAATAACTAACTATTACGGATCCAATGGAACTGGTTTTGTCGAATTCCAAGACTGTGCCTGTGAAGGCTATATTATTAACTAGTCGATTAATTCGAGCGATTTCCAAAATCGTCGAAACCACTTAAAATTTCACTTTTAAAATTTTCTTAACTTTATTATAAATAGTATAAAATTTATATTCACATTAGAAATCATTCTGCTTCAGTTTAAATCAAAATCTGATTATTTACATTATTATAATATTAAATCCCATTATTAAATTAATATAAAATTCCAACTTTAATTTATCAACTTTTGGTTTCATCAAAAAGTCCAATACTAATAATTCAAATCCAAATAGACTTAAAATAAATTTTAGAATCTATTTTTACATCTATTTACGCCCAGAATCTCCAAGTACCCCAATTCTAATATTAAATTATTATTATTCAAATTTCATTTAAATTCTCGTATTTGAAATTTAACTAATTCTATTAATTTAACGAAAATCTTTTTACTTCAAAATCAATTCAAAATTCACATTTAACATTTAAAATGAATTAAATGTTTCAAATCTAACGACCAAAAATTCTGGGTCGTTACATTCCTCCCCCCTTATAAAAATTTCATCCCCGAAATTTGCTAAGGTAAAAGAATGCTCCAAACCCAATAGCAAAACCCACTTAGTGAAAATCTCAAATTTCATTTTGCCTAAATTCTTTAGTTTCAAATCAAACTGCTAGTCTCGATTCCTATTCCAAAATCCTTTTATTTTAATTTTAAATTGAAATCAATTTATAGTTAACGAAAAGTTTCAAAATTTTCAAAATTTTTCGAACTCCCAAAATTTTCGGAAAATTTTGGCAGAGTCTCCTTTGTACGAAGGAGCTTTTGCAAAATCACAATAGATATAAATATATATACATCGACCCACACGGTCGGAAAACAAAATATATCACAATATATATATCATTTTCTTAATTTTATTGCGTAGGCGTACCTTTTATTAGCATTTTAAAAGCAAGCGGCTAAATATTACTGCATACACGCGCTCCAACTCTATCTATTGCCTTCCGTAGCTGTACTTACTTAAACAAACACATCGGTTTTCAATAATATGATAATTTATTAACATTCTATTTATTAATCTAGCCAAACACATCAATTTCATAGTTTAAACAAGTAACTTCATAATTTAACATGTTAACCATATTTTATCAACAATCCAAAGATTTCAATCACCGTTTTAATTTCCTGACAAATCCAAACTTCATTTTTAATCTCCTCGAATGATTTAAATTCAAGATTACTTTTTACAATTCATATTTACTACAACCAGTTCACTCACTCTTCAATATGATTAACATATGCTTTACTTCAATTTATTCCAATCCAATTCCAAATTGATTCACAATCAAATTCTTATTTTAAATTTGATACCTTTGCATTTCTATTATGACCTACTTCCATTTTTATGTAAAACTACTTAATTATATTACACTTATTTCAATTGAGCCAAAACCAACTTTATTTACTTCTTCAAATCAATCCACTCCCGTTTACAACAATCGACCAATTTCTATGCAAATTTAAAGTTATCCAAACAAGTAACCATCACTTAAGCTTATAATCATTTAAAATTAATTCCAACTTAGATTTATATTAATTTTATTTCACTCGAAATTTTTCACAATCCCAAATATTCTTATTTCCGTGCAATTTTTAAATCAAATCCTTATTCTCACTTCAAGTTCATCGTTCAACTTAAGTTTAAATTAATATCATCCTATTCTGTATTATTTACAACTCATACATTCTTATTTCATCACAATATTTAATTAAAACCATTTCACTTGCAGTTCAATTTTGTTATCTAAACAAATTTTATTCAAAACCACTTATAAAGCTCGACCACAATCATTTTCCAATTTGCTTAAGTTATTTCAATTTCACAATATTTCCATTTCTTCTATATCAATTTTATTTTGTTTTAATTTGATTTTCATCCAATCAAATTCCAATTCGTTTACAAATTTTAATTCAATTTGTTTACTTATTCAATCCATTTTAAATTTTAATTCATCTCCTCGATTCATTCTAAATTTTATTAATAATATGACCATTTTCAATTCTCTTATACCTCAAACTGAATTTTACTTGCATTTTGGACCATATCCATTTTAAATTGATTTTTTTTTTTCAATCCAATACAATTTCCATTTAATTTAGCTTACACTAAATTCATCTTCATCCTATTCTTTTAAATTTAGTTGAGTTAAAATTTTATTCATACAATATCCTTTCAACTTAATTAAATTTTCTTTCAATTCAATTCTTTT
Source organism: Allium cepa (assembly GCA_030765085.1). Taxonomy (NCBI): domain Eukaryota; kingdom Viridiplantae; phylum Streptophyta; class Magnoliopsida; order Asparagales; family Amaryllidaceae; genus Allium; species Allium cepa. Next base: position 975,188,444 of record CM060939.1, read on the forward strand.
CAAATTCTAATTCAACTTCAACTAAATTTATTCAGCCAACTTAAACTCATTCCACTTCCTTAACTACTTAAATAAGAACTGAATTCCATTCAATATTATTTATAATGTAACTGAACTTTAATTTCAATTCAATCCAAATTTAACTCGATTCCTTTAATTTAAAAAAATCCAGCTCGATCCAATTTTAATTCTCCATTCAATTTAAATTTTTACTCTCTAATATATAAGTTCAAAATTTTATTTAATAACTTAAGTCAATTCACCTTTTATATCTCACTTTACCTTATCTTACTTTACATTTCATTTAGGATTAAGTTTGAATTCACCATATGATTCAACTATTTCCCATTTGTGATTATAATTCCATTTTACTTGGGTTTACAAATCTGATTTTCTATTCTTAAGTTCACCAATTTATTTACTTAAAAGCTTATATTGCTCATTTTAATCCATTTACATCTTATAATCACAATTCCAAATTTTATATATATGTATCACTGAATTCTTAAGGATACAAATTTTCTTTCAATTTAATTCTTTGCACAATTTTAAATCCACAATTTCAGATTATAAGTATAACACTTAATAGCTTACGGGTACAATTCATTACACAATGACCCACAATTACAAAGTCATTTTACATTTCAATTTAACCTAAATCAATGTAATTCTAAGTCCAATTTATTTAACTTATCCCAAGTCAAATTCAAATTTTCTATTCACTTCCATATACTCAGATTAAATTTTAATTCCAGGATTAAAAATTTCATTTTCTTCTTATTAATATCAATTTCATTTTATAAGTTCAATAATTGTTTCATTTTAACTTTACACATTATTTCTAAATAGAATTTCCAGAATCCAATTGCCCAGTTTTATTCCAAAACCATTTTGAAATAAAAATCAACACATCCCCACTTGGTATATCAAATCAAATCTCCGAATTTCAAAACACTTGGTTTTACCAAAACAAATTTCCCTTTTGAAATTTCTAAAACCACTTTTACACCCATTAAGTCCAAACAAATATCATAACCAATCACCACGGAAGCAATCCATCACCTAAGAAACTCGAAAATGAATTCTGATGATGTGGCCAACATCATCAAGATTATTTTCCAGCGACTGAAGTGAGTTCAGTGCTTCCTTACTTTCACAAATTCATTTCAAAACAGTTTCCATTCAAACATATTATCCAAAGTAATATTCCATCATTGCCTTCAAATCTTTGGACAACATTCCCAAACATTCTCAAGATTTTAAATTTCCAAATTTTGTTTTCAATACATTTAAAACACTTTTCAAAATTTCTAGGATTTAAATTTTGGTTTAATTCAAATTTAGTTATTCTTCTTTAATATAATTTATACTCATAGAATTTTATTTGATTATAACCATTTTAAATTTAAGATTCTTATTTGATTAAGATAGTAACAACCAAACAGCCAAATATGTATATAATAATTTCAGAAAAATTATTCCTTTTATATCAGAATATAATTTTGGGTAAAATTATTTCATTTACCCATTTTAAAAACAATACTATGTCGGTTTATCTTGTTTAAGAGTTTAGAAACCCCTATCAATACGGTTGCACTTCCTGTACCGACCAGAATTCATAAACACTCAACCGATAAGTCAACACAGTATAAACACAATTTTATATTCACTAACAAGTACGCTCTCATATCTGTTATTACACTCAACTCATTATAGAGTACTATTGACTCTGTTTAATGAGTAATTTTCCCACCGAAGCCTAGGTTGTCGCCAACCTAAGCTCTGATACCAAATGAGACGACCCGCCCTTTTCGACCCTCGTAAAGCGACACAAAATACTTCACAGTATAATATGCCGACGATCAAGTGTCGGAAAAGACAGATTGTTAAGGGAAAGAAATGAGATAGAAGGAAGAAGAAACTAAACAATATCAGAATCTCACAATCGCAGTGGAACAAAATATAATATATAATATCAGATTTTTACACAAAATGAAAACTATATCTGTTTTATACAATATATCATCAGAGTATCACAACAAACAACAATTTCCAGCCTAACAATCTCAAACGAGCGTAGCAGCGGATATAAACAAGTATGGATAATACGTCTCGGACTCCAGCTCCTCTCCTGCTCCATAGCATCATATCCTGTAATCTATAATACTCGGTCTGATAATGAAATAACACCCGAGTCAGTGTGGAATACCACCTGATAATAATACACCCAATTTGATTATTAAAGTTTCAAAAATCCCTTGAAAACAAAAGCATCTCATAAGACCATGCCACAAATAAACATGTCGGGTTTTTACCTTGCGATAGCTAAAACACTTTTTATAAAAATCCTCTGATATTATAATAGGGTCTATATACAAATACTTATAAAATAGCCGAAATTGTTACATGATTAAATTCCAGCTACTAGCCACAATCATGGGTAATACAAACAAAACTAGTAAAAGGCGCGTAGGGAGAATGGATTTCCAACTAATGACTAGGCACTGGGGTACCACCTGTCACAGTACCTGGTCTAGATCAGTGTACCGAGGACCACGCCCGATCCCCTGCAACACAAGGCCGGGACTACCCCTTACTGGATAATCCCGAGTAAGATCACCCCACGGTTGAGATCAGCAACCGCACCACTAAGCCGAATAAAAAGGGACATCTAGACAGGGATGACCTCACCCTAAAATGGGTGCCACCCAACTAGCCTTGCTGCATAACCCCAGATTTTCAGTCATTCCCGGTTGATGAGGCTTGAGGCTAAGCGTTGCCTTTTAGAACGTTTCACTTAGAATGCCCATCGCCCACCTGACGATGTTCCGAAAGCATTCATCCATACAAGTCTGTCCCTGGTTCGAAAGGGGCCGAAGGCACTACTCCTACTACATCCATTTTGGAAATATCCTCAGGATTAGTAGCGACTAGCCCTTGCACTTCACTGCTCCATCTTCGACTCCAAACTCGTTTTTCCCGCGAAAACGTACAAACCAGATCAAAGTGGTTTTCGAGAAATTAATCCCGATCCCGTTCTCTTCAAAACGATCAATGCATTGGCCAATATTGATAGTCGGTGATTTAACTATCAATGAACATTCACAAACATCCATCACACAATAAATAATTTCCCACATTATTTATTTTTCTCAAAAAAATATCTTTGCAATATATTTTTTCATTTTCCAGTCCTTTTTGAACAGTTTCAAACCCAACTCTTCTCATGAAGAGTAAATTCTCAACTCTTTACTTCCTCTGGAAACATCCAAGTACCCATATTTAAGGTTTAAAATAATTTAAATTCTTTATTCTTGAAAATACATTAAAACATTTATATTAAAAAAATTTACATACTTAATTTAAAATATATATACCTTCAAAAATATTTCGAATCAAACTGCTTTATAAAATATAAACTATTATCTTCGGTTAAGTCATACTAATTTTAAAATAAAGTTCTGAAACCCTATATAAGTTTTCAAATATAACTTTAAATTAATTATCTTTAAAATAAACCCATTTTATAAAGTATATATATTAATAATATTCTTTAAAACATAATACTGCTTACCATTAAAATAATTACTACTATAACTAATTTGATAGATGTTCACTTTTAAAGATTCTTACCACTTAAATGATTTTCTTGAAACTGTTCTTTAGTACAACTTCAAAACTTCTAACCATTCAAAAATCTTCTTTAAAAACGTACTTGGCTTTTCAGGGAAATACACTTCCATTTTAGGATAACCAAAGAATTCTTTTTATCAATCCAAAACGATTTACCCTAATTCAATTTTACGTTTATCCCATAAATTCCTTTCCCTATTTTAAAAATAAACTCTGCATATTGCTATTTCCTGGAAATCATTTCAAAACATATGTTTAAAATATTTAAAATAAAGATTCTAGAAATTTCTCCATTAAAAATAATACTTAAGGAAATATGTAGAGGTTTTCTAAGTAATTTAAGCCAAACTTAATTTTTAAAGTAAAGTTATTAAATCGAATATTTATATTATAACTCCCTTTGAAAACTTAATACTACTTTACTCTTAAAAATAATTAAATACCATAATTACTTAATCAAATTTTTGCTTTCACTTAAAAAATTAAAAATAATAATAATTTTCTAAAATATTTTTTAAAACAACTTTACAAAGCTTTCCAGTTTATACTTCGAAAATCTTTCTTAAAAACATGCTTAGTTTCAAGTAAAGCATACACATCCCATCCTTTAAAAATAAATCTAGGTATTAATTTAAAACAATTCACATTTCCTTTATAAATCACAATATCAAACACTTCAAATTTTCAACCCATTTCTTGAATTTAATTCCTTTAAATCCTTTACTTAAGAATTTCCTTTATTTCCTTTAAACCCAATTTATTTATTTATATTTAAATTCCTAGGTTGTATTCACCCAGTCATAGCACAGCACGATTTAATTTTCAATTCAATCTATCCCAGTATATAAGTAAAACACGGTATAACAAGATTTAAAACAATTTATCACACGATATCAATGAGATATATATCAGAATATAAATAAAAGTTCTATTTGTGAGGAATCCAGTTGGATCCCTCCAAACTGTTTCCCTGCATCCACAAATATTAGCACAACCAATAAATATCTATTCAATCTGATAATAATTATCATATTCAGCTAAACAACCAATCAAATATTTAAATATTAGCTATTTAAATTAACTGGTACCCAGATGTGAGTGAGATTAACTCACCTAGGGTTTTCGATGAGCATTCAAATTTAAATTAAATCGAACGGCGTTCGATTTAACCTAAATTTTTACTTGCTCAGAAAGATCCCAGGATTGCTCCACTGGGTAGTACTCGTCTCTGCGATTCTAGCGTCGCCAGTTTCGTCAAATTCTGATAACGTACGCATGAGATATTAATTTTTAAACACTTGAACAATAATTATATTACTTAATTTACTTTTCTTTTAATTCATACCCAGACTTCATTTTGGTCACACGATCTAGAAAGAAAAATCAAGGCCGCAATTCTTCATCTTCAACAACGCGCATCTCCAGCTGAAACCACGCAAATAGAACCTACCACGCACAACCTTTGACCAACGGTCGCCGCCCCTATGATCATCTTTCCATCGATCGGCCACCACCCTCAAGCACGTCGCAACCAGCTCCACCCCACGGCTGAAGCACCCTTGAGCTCGGCCCCCTCCACGGTTGGGAAAACACGAACGAATGGCGGCGTCCTTCGACCAATTTCAGGCTTCAAACGGCGACGTCGGCAAAGATCCACTATTGGATCTGACGAGCTCGAAGAGCTCTATAATTTGCCAGTTGGAAACTTTTGCAAAAGCTTAATGGATTTGAAGAAAAGAGGAGGAGAAGATTGTAATGTTTCGGCCATTAAAAATTGTTTGGTGTCGGCTGGAAGAAAATAGGGTTACGGTTGGCTTTAACGTGAATATATGTACGTATATAAATATTATTTTAATATTAAAGCCATTTTAAAGTCACTTCTTCACACGATCTCCAAATGACGCGTGCCGATAGACGATTATAATGTTTTACCCACATTCTGAACACAATGGAACGTGTTTCGGAAGCTAATTTGCTCATATGCACGAGTTATGGAAATAAACAATCAATTCTGAATTAAATCGATTAAAATAGTTTCTATGCGTTTTGAGCTGCCGGGGTCAAACGACAACATCGATTGCTATGAAAATTGAAATCCAATAATAACTAACTGTTACGGTTCCAATAGAACTAGTTTCGTTGAATTCCGAGACTGTGCCCTGGAAAGCTATTTTAACTCGTCGATTAATTCAAGCGATTTCCAAATTCGTATAAACCACTTAAAATTTCACTTTTAAAATTTCATTAACTCTATTATAAATCGTATAAAATTTATATTCATATTAGAAATCATCCTGATTCAGTTTAAATCAAAATTTGATTATTTACATTATTATAATATTAAATCCCAGTATTAAATTAATATAAAATTGCAACTGTAATTTATCGACTTTTGATTTCATTAAAAAGTCCAATATTAATAATTCAAATCCAAATAGACTTAAATAAATTTTAGAATCTATATTTATATCTATTTACACCCAGAATCTCCAAGTACCCCAATTCCAATATTAAATTACTATTATTCAAATTTCAATTAAATTCCCGTATTTGAAATTTAACTAATTCTTTTAATTTAACCAAAATCGTTTTACTTTAAAATCAATTCAAAATTCACATTTGACATTTAAAATGAATTAAATGTTCAAAATCTAACGACCAAAAATTCTGAGTCGTTACACTTTTGTTTTCCTGTTCATCCTCAAAATCAAACTCAGAATGCTACTAGCATCTAGCTCGATGAATCCAATTCTAATGCATAGATAACATCGATCCAAAAGCAAAATACCACGTCCAAATCTGATCTCATATGGATAAGATATCTATTTTATAAGATCTTTGATTAAATAAATTAATTAACTCACTTAATTAACTAATTAATCACCTAGTTAATCAAAATCCTTTCTTCCCCAATCTTCTCCATTCCTGTGCATGAAATGGTGTACATGCTGATGCCTAACTTTGTCGTGCATCTCCTCTCCCTCTCTCAGTCACCTCTCAATGAAATCTAAAGTCGTCTTCACTATCGCAAAACACATTGCAAGCCCTACGCCGCGGCTGCCAAAAATCAAAGCTCGATTGGCCAAAAGAAAATGCGATCGTGGCATCCACACTTGCAAACCTTAAAAATGCATTTTGCCAGAGGCGATCGACCCTCCTCTAACCGACGCCAAACGATATCTCTTTGATCTAATTTAGCAAATGTGCACTCTACTGACCAACGTGGCCCCAATCTCCAACCAAGCTAAACCATAGGCATAACAAGAAATGTCAAGCATCCTTAACCTCAACCGCACCTGACAAACAACGCATGGATTTGAAGCCCATTTCTGCACGAGTTCAACGAATCCAACGGTTTTTTATTTTGTTAACTATGGCTTAAGATTTAATTGCAATAGGAAGTCGGCTACTTTTTTGGTTATAAGAAAAGAAAAGTAAGAAGAGAGAGAAAGGAAAAATGAGAATAGGTTAAGGTTATTAAAATTTGAAATTTCTAGCTTTTCGCTACATAATATTTTGTTCGTGTACAAAATGCGAACAACGGAAATAAAATACATTATTGTACAATAATGCGACATGATTCCGAAACAACAATAAAATATATTGGTTGTATTATTCTGTGAAATTTCAAAAACACCATCGTTTTTGAAAAATACGTCATATGATAATTTAAATATTTTCAAAATTAAAAATTATGGAAAAATCGAATAAATTCATTTTTAAATACGTCAATAAAAATCAAATCGTTTTATTAAGGATTAATTTTCTTAATATTTTTTCGAACTAATTATTATTATAAATAAATTTACAAATGAGTTCGCTATTATTATTTATCAATTAAAAGGAGTTTATAATGCTAATAAATCCATTCAATTAATATTAAATTCACAATTCAAATATTTGAATAATCCCTATATTTGAATATAAATTATTTATATTTTTCCAGGATGTTACACTCTCCCCCACTTAAAAAGAATTTAATCCTCAAAATTTCCAGTAGAAGAAAATACCCTCTCGCCCTTGGGATTTTAAAGTTCATTATATTACGGAAAATTTCGACAGCATCTCCTTTGTACGGAAGATTTGGAAAAACTATAACTTGTGGAAAATGGCCCAAATCAAAAAGAAAACAAAAGTTAAAGTGGCCTTCCATATCCAGAGCATAAAATATTAATCAATCACCAGTCTCTAAATCTACCAGATACCTTTTTGAATTTGACTTTTATTTTTGCATGCAACTTACTAACTCGATGCGAATGTAGGTGCCTAAGCTATCAGATAGTGATCACTTGCTTCCATGTACCTATCGTGTACTTACACAATCTAAAAGAGAATCATGCTGATAAAAGAGCAATACATTAGAAACATAAATAGTATAACAATCATATGTGATAAGGCAATATGATGCAGCTAATAATAATGATGCAACTCTAATGTGACATGAAGCCATATGCAACCAAAATCAATATAACAAGCATATGCAACAAAACTACAAAAAATACTCTATAATAAAATACTATGCATCCAAACTTTACAAAAGATAAATTTAGAATTAAATGCTTGGGTTATATATTCGAAATATATTTTCAAATTCCTCCAAAGAGAAATATATCAAAGCCAAAATTAGTTATGACAAGAAGGGGGTTTCTCCTACCGAAACATGGTATAACCCTAGAATAAAAACATATGGAGTGTCCAGTAGTATTCTGGTTCTTCCCCAAACAATAACTAGAGATATCAAATATAGCTGGCACGGCATCTAAATTGGAAAACTCCCAATCACCCAACTTTAGCATAACAAAATATTTGAAAAATCACCTCACAAAAACTCTTTTCAAATATCTTGGAAGAATAACACTTCACAAAGTTACAAAATAATAATATTATTAATTATTTCACAAATTCTTTCGAAATCACATTTCAAAAGCACTGGGATTTAACTCTAAATAAGCAACAACTTAAAAATCCTTCGCTTGTAAAGTCATACTTTATAAACCATAGTATATAAAATCACACTATCGAACAATTCAAATTTTATAAAGAAATAAACTATCACTAAACATTATTTAAAATGTTAAATGAATAACAAACAAGATTTATAATTTTTCTTAGGTTCACAACTTTCTCTATCGTCTAACGATATAGATAATTTTCTAAGCGTACCGTTATGCTCATCAGCCATTGGTTATTGCTTAGAAGATTATCTAAGCTCCCTTAAACAAAATTGAAAGTCACGGCCCAAACTTTCCTAAGCCACGTAACAAAGAATAGAAATATACTTAAGCCCATATGATGCACATAAATCATCCATATGTAATATCTGATCTAACCACTTGCTCGGATATATAAACCTCACTTTCGAACTAGAATCACTCACTCGACCTCCCTAGTGTATACTCCGATCAGGTTCCTTGATTAGAAACCTTCATTCTTCTTACATAGTCATATGCTATGGTAGAAAACTTAGTATCATGTAAAGAATTCAAATCAAGTGTTTGCTATCAAGAATAACATAAGGAATCCTTTTTCGGACTGGTGTGAATATCCCAAAGTTATGTATTCGAATCCTAGATTATGAACTATTCGAATAAAATGATCCATATATAACTTTCGTAAATCTTATTGATTTTCTTAACTACACCATTTTTTTTCTAAATCATTTTCATTTTCATTTATAGTATTTCATTCAATACTAGAATTATTTATGAATTGCTTCATAAATTTTCACTTAAGTTTATGAACATTTTGTAAAGACTCAACTTTATAAAATATCAAACAAAATTTTATAATACTCTTATTTAATTATATAATATTCTTCTATATCCTAAGGGTATACATACAAAATGTCAATTTTTTTCCAATTAACAAAATTCAAATGGAGTCCCAAACATAATATAGGTCTTAAAATTGAGTCAACTACTTTAACCTCTTTACCTATTCGATCTATTAAGTAACTAAGAAGAGCGGGATGCTAGTATCCAAACTCAATTATAGATTCTACTTCTCCTCAGACATCCCTAAGGTAAAGATGTTTATTTTTCGACCTAAAAACATCAAATAGTTTATCAGAGTTACAAGTTTAAACAAAAACTATGGTTTTGATAAAATAACTACCTTCCTATCTAATTTAACCCATTTAAAAACTTGAGTTAAATTATCTCTTTTCTGTGCAAGAGTTTAAAATTTTTATTTATCAAAACATTCTTCGATCAAAATAGATTTTATTTTAAATCAATTTCCTTAAGGCAACTTAAGAATTTAAAAATCGATTTTTATTTCAACCATTTTTGAAATCATACTACATATATTTCTATATAAAAAATATATTTAACAATTTATTCACTAACACTCACTTTGGGATCACTTGGATTCAAACTCATTTCGATCGCACAATGATAAAGAGAATAATTTACAAAGTGCAATACAACGTTCGCCTAAGCAACATTCGATCATCACTTAAAAGATTATTTAGATTACCATAAAACTAATCGAGATGTTTTACCCAAACTATCTAAGGAAAATGTATCTTCCTTTAAAATTCTCTTTGAAATATTTATTCTCATAAATACTTCTAACTAATACCAATATTACTTTTGTCAAAATATTTTTGAAATCAATTAAAGCAATAGCGGGATTTAAATTCTTAAAAACACTTTTAACGTATAAAACAACCTTTTTTATGCAATATAAATCATTTTATATACCATATTCATGTAAAATGTATCTTTAAAATCATCTTATATTATAATAAATTTCCTTTAGATAATAAACTTTTCACTAGTATTTATCATTTAAATATCTTATGTTCCTACTTAGATTATATTAAATAACTTTATTTAAGACGACTTCTAAATTAGTACTTTCGCCGAACATCTTACAGTAAAATTGTGAAACTTAATTCATAAGGGGTTCATTTTAATACACTCATAATTATCAAAACAATAAATGCCCATAAACTTACGAGCATAAATCAATAATCAACAAACAATAGTCAGTGCTTTTAAACTATTCGAGCTCGACAAATCAAACAACAGTGACAATAAATAAATATTATCATTAACAAACAAACACCATAAATAACTATATAAATTCAAAAATTATTCTTTTATATATATATATATATATAATCCTAGGTAAAATATTTCATTTTCCAAATTTTAAAAATCAATATCGTGTCGTTTTGCCTTGCTCAAGTGTTCTGAAATCCCAATTGGCACGAGGCATCCCATATCTCAACTAGAATTCAAAATTCAAACTAACAGATCAATTAACATAATATGTTTTTATAGCAATAATAAATACGCTCTTACATATATAATATTCAAACGCTATTCTAGAGTGTCACTTACCCTATCTCAAATGAGTTTACCCCACCAAAGTCAAGGTTCTCGCTTAACCTTCAGCTCTGATACCAAATGTAACGATCCGCCTTTTCGACCCTCGAAAGTTGGCACTTAATACATCTACAGTATTAAAATCCTGAGCATCCAAGTGCTGGGAAGTCAGATTATTAGGGTAAAAAGAAAAAAAAACAGGAAAAGTAGAATCTCACTGTAGAATGATCAAATATAATACAACAAAGACAGTAAATTATCATTCTAAGATACATGGTATATTAAAGTTAAATACAAACCTTGGCCTAGAAAGTTATAGCTTTCTAACCTTACCATTGCGGATGGATATACACAATAATACATCGAAAGTAAAAATGCTATGACTAGTGAACATCCAGCTATACTCCAAGAGCTGCAGGTCCAACCAACGACAATCTAGAAAAAAATCAATCTGAACCGAGCATTATAGTAAAATAACACCCGAAACAATCTGGAAAACCAGCGTGAGAATACTCAAGAAATATGGTGAACATATAATAAATCTATGAAACCACGCCGCTAAACACAAAAGAGGTTTTACTTCATAGGAACAACTTCCACACATGAAATCGAAAAAAATTAGAATAAAACCCAAACCTGAAAGAATAGGCATAAACAATATCAAATTCCAAATTTAAGGAATGGACATAAATGATTAAACATCGAGAAGAGCTCCAGGCATTTCTGATGCAATTAAGAAAACAATTCAAAGATTTGAATCAAATAAGAAAAGGAACAATGACTAGGACGATGCACCCCCTATGTAAAAAATATACCTCTAGAAAATATATATATATATATATTTATATATATATATATAAGAACTACGATGACTCTCGGGAATGTCCGAGCTGGACCCCGCCAACCTTACCGAGTATCAAATTATTTCACAACTCTAAGCGCATACAACCGAAACAATTCTATAGTAGATTTGACAATGCCCTAATGGGAGCAATCCCACATAGCTTGGCCCCTGCTCGCTCTTTATTTAGCCATTTTCTGAAAAAGGATATCAATGCTCAAATGAGAAACAAATAATCGATCCCAAATTTGTACTATTCCGGGAAACAATTAAGCCAGGCGAATAAGGGCACCGTTGCTTCCCACCTTGTCACGACAGTATTCTTAACTTTAAGAATAACAAGATTTTTCTCAACGTACAACAAATCATCTTAGATTGACGAGCACAAAGAAGATAGTAGGATCGATAGTCACTAAACTATCGGAAATAACAAAATAGTCGTATATGAAAATTAAATCTCTTCAAATATTTGAATCACACTTGTGCTTGATTATCAAATCTCATATATTTGTAAAACACTTAAAAACCTCTTTAAAAATGGTCTTTTTAAAGAGCTAATTATATTTCTAAGTGTATTAAAAAGAAGGTCAAAAACAAATGTCATATGAAACATTATTTACTATAAACCCAAAACAATTTACACTTCGGTTTATTTTAAATGTTCCTTTTTATAAATTATCTTATTTATAAACTATCATTTATAACCATAAAACAACATCTATTATCCCAAAAGATAATAAAGCAATTGAAAATATCTTTATAAATTTAAAAAAATATTAATTATCATGAAAGATAATTAATCAAATTCATAACTTGTTTATAAATCTAAAAGAAAATTGATTATCCTAAAAGAAATTAATCAAATTTATAATTTTTAACAAATTTCGAATAACATTTATTATCCCAAACGATAATTAATCAACTTTATAGTTTATAAATTTAAAAAAACATTAATTATCATGAAAGATAATTAATCAAATCTATAATCTTTTTATAAAGTATAAAAAACATTAATATCATGAAAGATAATTAATCAAATTTGTAGTCCTTTTATAAATTTAAAGCAACATTAATTATCATACAAGATAATTAATCAAATATATAACTCCTTTTATAAATTTTAAACAACACTTTCTCTTTATTTCAAAATTCTAAAAAAAGTACTTGAAAATATATTTTTAACTACGTTCAAAGTGCAAAAACACGGCCAAACATTTATTTTGTAAAAATACAAGCACAAGTGCAATACACATAAAGTTTAAGGAGATGATATTTTATAAGCGACGATATAACGATAATCATTATAACGACACTTACACAAATCACATAGTATTCATAAATATTTCAACCAAACATCAGTATACGCAATATAAGATTATAAGTAAATCAATATTGACGAGACCCCTTAGAGTCTCTCTACAAAATTCCCTTTTAATTCACACATATGTATTTCGAAGTGTTCCGTGACAACCTATTCGCTGCATGCACTTCGACTTTCTCTTACTTTTGTTCTCTGCAAAAAAATGGTTATTTATGCCATCTACTACCCTACAGGAGTCAAATCCAAAAAAACAATCAAACAACGATACACAAACTATCATCCAAGCATTCAACAATAATCTATAGCAACATAGATATCGTATAGTTTATTTAGAGGTGAGTTAGCTCACCGAAATTCTAGTTGATGCTTTTGCATTCAAGTTTGATCTAAAATAAAATGACTTTCCATTTTATCCCTAAATTCTACTAGATCCAAACTCGATGATTTTAACTTCAATGCATAGATAACTTCGATACGAGTCCAATGCAAAAGTCCGTGTCCATATCCGACTTCGTATGAAAAAGATATCGATTTTATACGAACTTGGTTTAAATAAAATAATTAACACTTAATTAGCCAATTAATCACCTAATTAATCGAAATCCTTTCTTCCCTAAATTATTATCACCATTTACATGAAATAGTGAACACACTGATACCCAACTTTATCGTGCATCTCCTTCCTCTCTCTCGCTCGTCTCTTAAACGAAATCAAATGTCGTCTTCTCCAACATGACATAATCGCAAGCTCTATGCCCCGACCACCAAAAATCAGAGCTCAATTGACAAGAAGAAAAAGCGACCAATGCGTCCTCACTTGCAAACCCTACAGACACATTTCACCCGAAGTGATCGGCCCTCCTCTAACCAGTACTAAACAACTCCTCTTTGATCAAATTTAGCAACTATACACTCAACTCGACCAACTGTGGCCCTAATCTCCGACCAAGCTAAACCATAAGCGCGGCAAGAAATGTTAAGCATCTTTAACTTCAACGCACCTATCAAACAATACATGGATTTAAATCCCATTTCTGCACGAGTTCAACAAATCCAATAGATTTTAGTTTTATTGACACATCTCAAGATTTAATTGCAAACAGGAAGGCGTCTACTTTGTTTTGGTTACAGGAAAGGAAAAGTAAGAAGAGAGGGAAAGGAAAAATGAAAATAGTTTAGGGGTTAAGGGTTAAGGTGTTTAAATTTTGAAATTCATGGCACTTCGCAACATAAAATTTTGTTCACTTATGAAATGCAAACAAAAAAAATAAAAATAGATGGCGCACAACAGTGCGACATGATCTCAAAATAATAGTAAAATATATTGGTTATATTATCCTATAGAAATTCAGAAATACCATCATTTGTCGAAATATATGTCAAACGACTAATCAAATATTTCCAAAATTAAAAACTATGGAAAATCCCTGTAAATTAATTTAAAAATACTTGAATAAAAATCAAATCGCTTTATTAGTAATTGATTTTCTTACTATTTATTTGAACTATTTATTTTTTAAATAAATGAGTTAACAATTATTATTTATTAATTAAAAGGAGTATAATACCGTTATTAAATCCATTTAACTAATATTAAATTCATAGCTCAAATATTTAAATAATCCTGATATTTGAATATAAGTGATTTATATTTTTTCCGGATGTTACAGATGCTTGATTATGTAGGGTACAATTAAGGGATGTTTTAGGATCAAAATACTACATACATTTTACCAATTCTCTTGCATCTTAGCCCTATATCTCAATGTCTCTTTAGCACAACATGGCCACCTATTACCATTATTGTGGCTAAAAAAACCAGCCCCTTTATGGGCTTTAAACCTATTTACAACCGGAATAAATGTTTTGCATTTCACTCTAATTTAAACTCTTATCGATATTGTATATCCATCAACATATTTATAACTATTATAAATACATTTAATATTTATTTATCCAATAAAAATAAGATTTATAACTAATATATTTCATAATATTAATTAATTTATAACTACAAATGTCAAGTACTTGTGGTCCAGTGGTTTACGACATGAGGTGAGTTGCTGCATCTTGTTGTGGTGGCACAGGTTCGATTCCCAGCGGCCACAAGTATGAGACATGAGTGTCTGGGCACTATAAATCTCAGTCTAACCAAAGGTCAGGGCGACATAGTCTCCCTGTCCCCAAAGTTTTGTCAAGTTCTAGTGGTCCAGTGGTTTCGACATAGTGGATGTTGCTACATTGTGTTGTAGTGGCACCGGATCGATTCCCAGCGGCCACAATAATGAGACATAAGTGGTCTGGGCACTATAAAACCAGTCTAACCAAAGGCCAGGAGAAACATAGTTTCCTTGGCCCCAAAGTTTTCAAGAACTTCTCTCATGTCTGTTCCTCTCTCTCCTACCCACGTCCTATCCCATTCCTCCTCTCCTACTAACAGTACTATTCCCATACTTCCTGTCCTTCCCTCGACCTCTCCCCCTAACTCTGCCAACTTCACCACCAACGACCCCGTCCTTTCTCTCCCATCTATTCCATCAGTCCACCTTAACTCTTCTGTTCTCCCTTTTACCACTGCCATTTGTGATGTGGCTCCCCTGGTGCCCCGTCCCGCTGTCTCTGACCCTACTCCACCAGTTCCATTGCCACTTGTTCCTCCTGACCCACCTCCAACTCTTTTGACATCCAACTCGAACCCATCTTCATCTTTTGACTCGTCCCATCCAACTCTTGGTCAACAGAAATGGACTTCCCTTTTTAAGCATAAACCGATGAATGCGGGGAAGTACATCCCTGTTGATCTGGTCCCGGTGTATGAAAACAGCATGCTGGTGCCTCCGAAGGTTGTATTAGAAGCTGGTGACTTGATATGGAAGGACTCTCTGGTGGGCTTCTTCTTGGATAAGCCACTTTCTTACACAGCAGTAGTATACAGACTTAAGTTATTATGGAAACTTAAGGGGTCGGTAAGAGTTAAATCTGATGGAACGGTATTTTTATTCAACTTCTCTTGTGATGATGATAGAGAAAAAATTCTACAATGTGACCCAGTTATTATTAAAAACAAGCTTTTCATTATAAAGCCATATGATGCCACAGTTAGCAATATTAGTGGTTCTGTACCTTCTGTTCCAGTTTGGGTTCATTTCTATAATCTGCCCTTATATGCATGGTCTCCTCTTGGTATAAATTGGCTGAGTAGTCACCTTGGCAAGCTTTTGTGTATGGATGAGATGACTGAGAAACAGAATAGAATGAGTTATGCGAAATGTTTGATAGAAGTAAAACCAGATAGAGAACTCCCTCATGAATTTCTGGTTAAACTGGTTGAAGGAGGGTTTCAAAAAATTTATGTGCAGTATCAATGGAGGCCTGATGTTTGTATCAAATGCAAGAAGTTTGGACATGCAACTAATAACTGTGATGCTGTTGTTACTGGTAACTCAAGTAATACCAAAGAAAGAAACAAAAATGATAGACCCCCTCCTGGAGAAGCAAAAGTGAACAAGGTTCAAGGGAATAGAAACTTCAATCCTCCCCTTAATAAGAATGATAGAACATGGCAGAAGGTTGTAAGGAAGAAATCAGACAATTTTATTAGGAATAAAGACATAAGTAATACTGCGGGGGATAAGGTAGAAGAGTATTCTGAAGTAGAGGAAAAAAGATCTCTAGTAATTCAAAATGATGAAGGGAATAAGCAAGACCATGTCAATATTATTATTGAAACTTCAAAAGAACAAGGGGAAATAACTGATGAAGATGTGGAGGAAATCTGTATTCCAGATGAGACTGAGGAAGTTAATGAATTAGGGATAGGCAATAATTTGGAAACTGATGTTGATGTAACAGTTGAGGACATATTGTTAACTAATAAATTTGATGCTCTGATAGAGCTTGAAGACACTGAGAATGTGGATGCAGTGCTAGAGGAAAATGAAAATAGTACAGAAGTAGAAGAGCAAGAAACTAAGGGAAAGGAAAAAAAAACACCAAGCAAGGCAGAATGTATTCAACTATTAGCAGAACAAGGAGGTATCAAAAACAAGCATGTTAAAATAAAACCAAAAAGACAAGCAAACCAACAAGAAATTCAGTCAATATACAATTCTGCTATTAAGAATGGTAACATGCAGTGTGAAAAGGATAAATTCAAGTTAAATGAAGTAGCTACAACATCTAATGGTATGAAGATCCATATGTCTCAAAATCAGGGTGGTCACCATGCCTTGTTTGCAGCTGATAACATGCACAAGATACCAATGACATGCACAGATGTCTCTTCTCATCTTTCTGATAATCCAACTACTCCCAGTCAATTTCAAATCAATCATTATTCTGATATCATCCCTCCTAAGGCTTATAAACCTCCCAAATCTTCAACCAATTCTTCTCATCCTGCTCAAGCATTACCCAATAAGTCTCTCATATCTCCAATTAAAGACAGACCTTCCAATAATGATTTGACCCCACTATCAGCAACTATTCCTAATTACTTGGCATCAAAGCATGCAGTAACAAGGAAAATGAAGTTAGAGATGCTTAATACCCCCAAACTCTGATGATGTCCACCATAGGGGCATGGAATATTCGTGGGGGTCATAATATAATCAAACTTGACCAATGCAAACACCTTATTACTTCTAACAACTTATCAATCCTAGCTATTCTTGAAACAAAACTGAATCTTCCTCTTACTCTTAAGGCTGCTGAATACATAAATAAAGAGTGGAAGCTCATTCATAACTTAAGTAATTCTCCATATGGGAGAATTATGATCCTCTTTAATCCCCTTCACATCTACCTAACCTCTCTCCTATCCACTGATCAAATGATTCATTGTCATGCGCGAGATATCAATGATAACTCTACCTATTATATTACCTTTGTTTATGCAGCGAACTCTGCTAATGCTAGGAAAACTCTTCATGAAGTCATCCCATCTTTGCGGCAGAATACTCATCCTTGGTTGATTTTTGGTGATTTTAACTGATGTTTAAACCTATCTGATAGAGTTGGAGGGAATCCACTGACCCCAAATGAAATTCAACCATTAAATTCAACTCTGATGGATGCTGATCTTATCCCAGTGAATTCAGTTGGGATGCAATACACATGGAATAATAAAAGAAGAAATGGTGTTAGAACTTTTTCACGAATTGATCATTCCTTTTCCAATCATAAAGCCCTTCTACAATGGCCTCTCTTGTATAATTTCCTTCCCCCTCCTATCCTCTCTGACCATTCCCCACAAATCATTCACTTGAGAGTTATGGACATGAGAAGAAAATCAAATTTTAAATTTTTTAACTCTTGGGTTCTTGAACCTGATTTTGAACAAATTGTTACTAATGTTTGGAACAAGACTAAAAGAGGTAATAGTATGTTTGTTTTGCAGGAAAAATTAAAGGACTTAAAGGCTGTTTTGAAGCAGTGGGCTTACAACAAGTATGGTAAAGGGAATGGTCTAAGTGCCTCTATTCTGTTGAAGCTTGGAGAAGCTCAGAAAGCAATGATGAATGATGTTAATAACTCTCAACTTTCTGAAGCAGAAGCTGCTCTCTCCAAGCAATACTATGAAGCATTAACTGTTGAAAAAGAGATGATGAGGCAAAAGTCTAGAATTAAATGGTGGGATAAAGGAGATAGGAACACTGCCTATTTTCATGCATGCCTTAAAAACAATCAGAGCAAAGAGAACTTAATTACTGTTGTTGATAAAGATGAAGTTCAACATTCTACTTCTGCAGGAGTGCAACAAGCATTTGAAAACTACTTCAAATCTCTGCTTGGTAACTCTAATAATTTCAAGCCTGATATTGATTCCATTCCTTCTGAAGTATTACCTAAACTTGTTCAGAATGACTATAATTATCTATGCTCTGAAGTCACCACTGCTGAGATTCATGATGCTATGTTCTCTTTAAAGACTAACTCATGTGGTGGACCTGATGGAATGAATGCATGCTTCTACACTGCCTGCTGGCCCATAGTTGTTGATGATGTTTGTAAAGCCATCTGTCTTTTCTTCAACAAATCCAAACTGTTTAGGTCATATAACTATACTAATATTGCCTTAGTGCCCAAGATCAAGAATGCTTTGCATGTTAAAGACTATCGTCCTATATCCTGTTGTAACACTATTTATAAGTGTATCTCGAAAATTATAGCCTCTAGATTAAGATTAGTCCTTCCCACTATTATTTCTAGCAACCAAGCTGCATTCTTGCCAGGCAGAAGTATTCTTGATAACATTCTTCTTGCTCATGAATTACTTAAAGGCTATAATAATAAAAACTCTGCCCCTAAAGCTATGATGAAACTTGATATCATGAAGGCCTTTGATATGCTGCAGTGGGATAGCATTGTTCGCATAATGGGATATATGAATTTCCCTCCACATTTTGTTGCATGGGTTTACGAATGTATGTCTACTCCAACCTTCTCCATTAACATCAATGGTGTGATGAAGGGATTTTTTGGAAGCAAACAGGGTATTAGGCAAGGGGATCCTCTCTCTGCTTATATTTTTATTCTAGTTATGGAGCTTCTTACTAGAATGATTAATGATGCCATTCAACTTAAAAGAATTAGGCTTCACCCTAAATGTGATGCTCCTCAGATTTCTACTCTAATGTTTGCTGATGATCTTATATTGTTTTGTGCTCCTGATCTTGACACTGTACAGGAAGTTATGAATACTCTTAATCATTTTTACAACATGACTGGTCTAAAAGTGAATATTCAAAAATCTTCTATAGCTGTAGCTGGTGTGAGTGTGCAACAAATTTCTCAATTAGTCAGTATCTCTGGTTTAACTCTGAGCATGGCCACTGATTCTTACCTTGGATTGCCTCTATCTTCTTCCAAGATTACTATTTCTCAGTGTCTTCCTTTATATCAAAGAATTACTGCTAGAATGAATTTGTGGACCACCAGAAAGCTTAGCCAAGCAGGAAGACTTACTCTAATCAAATCAATCATTTTTGCAATGCAAGTGTACTGGGCCAGGATGTTTGTTCTTCCCTTCAAGCTTATTAAAATGATCAGAAGTGCAATTATGAAATTCTTTTGGACTGGCAAGACTGTGGGCAGGTATCTTACTCCTGTTAAATTCAATGCTCTCGAGGCACCTTTAAATAAGGGAGGACTTGGTCTTTTCAATCTCAAACAGTGGAACAAAACTGCCTTTGCCAAACATATTGACACTTATTTCAATAATACTGCTAGCATTTGGACTTCCTGGTCTGAAAATAATGTAATCAAAGGAAAAAACTTGTGGAGTATGAACAAACCACAAAACTTAAGCTGGACTTGGCAGTGCATTTTCAAACTAAGGGACACTATCCTCCCTCTAATACAAATGAATACTGATCCTATCTATAAGACTAGCTTCTGGGAAGACCCTTGGCTTGATAAGGGGTACATTTTAAAAAGAAAAATGACTTACAATGAAATAATGCAATCTGGCATTCATCTCTCTGCTAGGGTTATGGATGTTCTATACACTTTTCAGGGTGGAGGCAGGAATTCTTCCAATCAACGTTTGCAAAATATTTGGGATAAGATAAAAAACTTTACTCCTATGCAGCCTACCTATGATAGAATTGTATGGGGTGAAAAGAATAATGTGTTTAAAGTTGGTGAAGTTTATGAGACAATACAATGTAACAGTGACATTCAGTGCTGGCCTTGGTGGAAAACTGTATGGAGTAAAGATAGTAGTATGAAACATAATTTGATACTATGGAAGGTTCTGAAGGATGCTCTACTAACTAGGGTTAAATTGGCTAGCAAGGGCATGAGCATTGCTGTGATGTGTCCCTTCTGTGGTATCTATGAAGAGACTGCTAATCACTTATTCTTTAACTGTGACATAGTGCTGAGCAGATGGAATGATATCATGGCTTGCATTGAAGGAGGTACTCCTTCTCCTGACAGCAATGTTGAGTGGAACAGAATTCAAAACAAGACAAAGGGAAGGAACCAGTGTAAGCGTATTTTCACTGTGGCTTTAAAGAGCTTTATTTATGCTGTATGGAATGAACGGAATATTAGAATTTTTGATTCTAGCAAGAGTAAGTCTGCTGTGTCATTCAAACTTTGGATTAGGCATGAAGTGAAGAGCTCCTTGGATATGCTGTTTTTTCATGATCCCGGTATACACATGTTTATGCATTTCTAGTGCTCAGTCCTCCTTTTGTCTTAGTTTGTGTTTGTGTGTCTCTGCCTATGTGTGTTTGAGTATTGCTTGTGTGAGTGTTCCTTAATGTTTCTCTGTTTTCTTTGTTTTCTATTTGTACTTTATGTTTTCGTGAGTAATAAATTGGTCGGGGACCAATTAACCCCGTCGGCCATGCCAAAAAAAAAATTTATAACTACAAATTAATTAAATCATTTGGTCAATTGAGTATTCATTGTTTCAGTTGTGTGACTCATTGGGTGAAAATTTGGTCATTTATTTATATCGAACTCTTCGAATATTGATGTTCACATGTCACTTAGCAAGTGGTGTGACTCTTTGGCTAAATTTTTCACTTACTTGGATTAGATAAAATCCAATTTTACTTTGTTAAGCATTATCCATCTGTGACTATTATTTACACCAATTCTCTTCGCCAAAACTATATCATTTTGAACTTATGGAATTTGGTAATGGTAAAAATTCTAATTGTCCATATTCAACTCTATATCCAAATATAAACTTCTTGGTTCAATAATAACAAATTTTATTAACCGAATTGCTCTAGTCAGAGATTTTGACTTTGATTTGGCTTGAGTTGATTGTGATACTAACCTCATATAACCTAGAAGACGAATCCTCTCTTGAATAGTATTTCACTTCCAATACATCCACTCGACCCAACTATAGTAACCTGATGGGCGTGGTGGCATGATCATACTACAATCAGATAAGAGAGCTTTCATATTCAATATCAATCATATTCTCAAGTTGCAGAACTATGCAATCACCTCGATATTTACTGTTTGAACTTAGTTATATTAACCAATAGAAAACTATCGAGTAAATCGTTCCATGGTTATCCTATAACTATTAGGAAGTAACTTCTTAGTGCCTCCAATAGTCCTGAGCAACACACCATCCAACATTCGGAGAGCGTTACATACTCTAGTGTCAATGGATACATCGATATTCAGTCTCAATGCATCTTGACTAGGAACACTTAAAATAATGTGTATTATAACATTGTGATACAATGCTCATGATTACAACTATTTGTAAATTTCTATCACAAAAACACCATTTGTGGATTATCTATTAAATATATTTTAATTAAGCATTTAATTATTTATAACACGTCATAACAAATATATAACATAAGGAAATACACCTTTATTATGAACGAGAGTTGATTATAGAGTTAGTTAATTTACAATAAATTACAGAGTTGCCCTTAGGGCATACCCCTAACTCTATCAACTCACTCAATGGTTTCTGTTGGTTAATACAACCAAGGTCGAACAAAAAATATCGATGTGATAAAATTACATGTTCTCTTGATCTGAGAATAATGTTGATCTTCAATAGAGAAGCCCCGCTTTGATTATAGGTAACTCATGGCATGACATCCATTGAAAGACTATAGTTGTGTCGAGTTGAAACATTGGAAGTGAAACACAATTCGAGCGAGGATTCGTCTCCTTAGTTATATGAATTAGTATCATGGTCAAATGAAGTACTCAAAGTCAAAGTCACTGGGAAAGTTTTTTTTTGAGTCAATAATTATTTTTATGTTAAACCAAGGACATTGTGTTTGGATTATGGAGTTGAATATGGATGATATCGGAATTTTGACCATTACCAAATTTCATCCAAAATTGATATATTTTTGACAAATGGAGTTGGTGTAAGTAATCATTATAATTAGGTAACGCTTGATAAATTAAAATTGGATTTTACCAAAACCAATTAAATGTTAAATTTGGACATAATGTTAAACCATCTGCTAAGTGAAGTGTGAAGGTTAATATTTGAATTGTTTGATATTAATCGGTGAACGATTTTGCACCTAAGAATCACACAACCGAAACTTTGAATACTTCTTTACCACCGAATTTAATTACTTTGTAGTTGTTATAAATTAATTAGTATTTATGAAATATTAATTATAAATTTTTGTTTAGTGTGTTTTTAACAATATTAAATAGTGCACATAATAGTTATATAAACATTATTCAATATTCGATATCGATACGCCAATTGGATTTAAATGTAATAGATATTATTCGGGCTTGAAATGGATTTTAATTCCCATACGCGACATGCTAATTTCGGCTATGATAGGGACATGGAGGCCGACAATAAAATGGCTATGAGGGGGGATTTTGAATGTTTAAAATGAATGGAACGGGTAAGAGATATTTAAGAATCTTGATCCTACTTTTTCTCTCTACTCTCTCCCTTATATAAACATCTTAACACGCACTTTAGGTTAGATCATTTTTGCGACCTCCTTCCTCGTTTTCGCAGGTCGAACACTCCCCCCCCCCCTCTCCTAAAATATTCAAGCAATCTAAATACGAGCAACGTCAGGATTGGAATTCGATTTAAGGAATTCACTTCTAGCAACTTTGTGATTGAAATTCGATTTAAGGAGTTCGCTTCTAGAAACTTTGGGATTGAATTTCTATTTAAGGAGTCTTTGTTTCAACATGTAAGCTTTAGTCTTTGATGAAAGGTATTCTTCTAGTTTATTATTATATTGTAATGTTTATATGATTTTTGTTCTATATATTGTTTTGTTAAAAATATCACATGTCACACGTTGATGGTTATGTATATATGTAAGTGTGTATAATTAAAATGATTTTTTTCATGTTTGTTTGTACATGCACTCAGCTTGAAATTTTAAAAAAAAAACATTTTTTCTTTTCTGAAATACAACAGAATTAAATATGAAATCTTATTTCAAAAGTTTAATACTATATAATATATTCATTTTAAAGCTCAACAAAATTAAATTTTTGTTAGTATGGTTTTTGGAAAAAAAAATTTAGGGATATTTGGTACATACATACATACATACATATATACACACACACACACACACACACACACACACACACACACACGCTATTATTTATTCAAAATTGATTATATAAATAAAATGTGCGTATATATAAACACACAAATAATATAAAATTTTTGAAACTTTTTACATAAATTTTATGGTTTTGAAAATAATTTTTTGAATATTTTTAGTCTTATTTTCGTATGGTTTACTAATTAATTATAATTTTTTAACAAATAAATTATTTAGATGTCAAAAATTAAATTAAAAAAGGTTATTTTTATTATCATGCCAGAAGTAGTAGCAAAATATATTTTTACTTATAAATCCTATTTATTTATATTTATATATATAATTATAACTTGTTATGTGCACATGTAATAAGTATTTAATTCAATATATATATATATATATATATATATATATATATATTAAAATGCATACATTTTAGTTCAAATTTTATCATAAATATTCTAAATAATTTTACAAATTAATGCTTAAAATAAATTTATAATTTAATTATATTTATTCACATATTTATATTTATATGCATATGTACTTTATTTAGTGTTTTATGTAAATAATTTACAGCTAATATTTTATAATAATTATATAATATTATTTTCACTTGCGTGCGTGGACATATATATATACAAACAATTTTATGCATACACACATACATTTGGACTATCAATTTGTATACATGAGTAGGTAACGCGTTAGTTGCCATGTGTAATATCTACATACAGGCATGTCAAACCATGTATGCATTACCCTTTTACACGTACACGCATATACATATGTGTATATGATAAGAATATATTTAATATAATACAAATTATATAAAATAATACTTTATTTATAAATTTAAACAAATTACTGATTTTATTTAAGAGAAAATTTAGAAAAACTCTAAATGAATCAGACTACATGGGCCGATTAAAGATCCAATAATGGATTTTTTTACGAAATCTATCCAATTTCTCCACTACATGCTAGTCTAGTTCCAACAATGGTATCATAGAGCAATAGCTTATGTCGTGTAAATTAGCAGTATCAAGGCTAACTTATTAAAGCCTACTGATAAAGTAGGGTGCTTAGAAAAGTAGTGTCTAAGGATGGATTTTGGTAATCAAAGTACTCTGCCCTACCTGGCAATCGACCTAGCCGAAAGGATGAGGTAAGCATGAAAGTTATCCCTAATAGAAAATGCTCAATTTGAATAGGGCCTTGGGGTAATTTCAAAAAAAAATGAAATAAAAAATGAAATTTAAAATAATAAATTTATTATAAATGTTATCATATTGATTTTCAAATTGTTTTGAAAATTAAAATGAAAGTTTTAAATTTAAAATAAAAACACATATTATAAAAGTTGTAATATAATTTTTCAAAATGATTGAAAATGTTATAAAATTAATTTCAAAAATATTATTCAATTCCTCTATACCCGTTTAAAATATAATTTTGAAAATTTATAATATAATTTATTTTATGATTTTGAATTCATGAAATAAACGTATTTTATAATATTTGGTTCCTCTGTCCCTATTTTCCATATCCTTTGCGCCAAATTCATCTCAGCCATCAATTTTATAGAATTTGGTTATTTCAACAGGTTACACTCAACAATTAAATTATATGATATATGGTTGAGATTCAATTGGGCACATGGGAGTGTAGCGACCCGCCTTTTCGACCCCCGAATGTCGACACTAATACATCCACATTATTCACATGTCGAGCACTCAAGCACCGAAAAGATGAGTTGTCAGCATAAAATAAAAGGAAATAGAACAAGAAAGAAGAGAATGCAATATCAGAATCTTACAGCGGACTAATAATATATTATATCAAATGAACAATACAAAGGGTTACTCCAAAGTAGAAATTTTGGAGTTAACTAAGTATTATCATCAACCTAGATAGTTATAACAACCTGCCCTCACAAATGCTGATACATCAAATTATAATGCAGCGAAAATAAGAATACAACTATAGCTGAAACATCCACCTCATCTACTTGAGCTCTAGTAAACATCAAATAAGACTTTCCTTTCTCAGACTACTCAAAAGAGCCAACGAAGAATTTAAGGAAACCAAAAACCAAGCATCAGACGGAAGTCTGGTGTGAAATACTTAATAATATGTGATCAACATATAGCAATACTTTTGTGACCACATGGATTGCCATAACGATTATCCCCTCAAAAGAACCATCATCTAATAGGCACATAAGGCGATATAATAGATAATGTCTAGGTGTAGAATATAAATATTATAACATAGCTAGAATGGTTATATTGGTTAAATTCAACAGCATATTACAATACAGTCAAACCCAATAAGAAACATTTGCATAATGGATTTTCCATTAGGAACATCCCGAGATAAACTGAACCCAGCCTCTTGACAAGGAACAAAAAAAACCTCTGTATGTCATATATCTCTAAATAAAATCTACCATTAAGGTAAACACAATTAGCCGACGCACAAACATATAGAACCACGTGGAACCAAGTACCATCAACTACCGCTGGCCAACAGTTGATAAGCATATCTAGATATGGAGTTAATATATCCCGTCGTTTGTAGCAAAACCCTGGGCTGTGCATCCTACTCGGTTTTCTATCATTTCTTGTGTCAGGGTAACATTTGGCATCTTTCACATGAGTCTTCAATACCCAAACAGAACATGAATCCCCAATTGGATTCTCACATCTCGAACAAATCTCAAAATCACACATGGATTCTAGCATCTCGAACAAATCCAGTTCAAAGAGGTAGAAAACATATCTCAGTCTTAAAGTTGCTTTTGGTAAGTAAAACATTTACCGATCTTGATCTCTTCAGGACAGAATCGACGAACTTGGTCATTCAATGATAATGAGAATGATCGCATATGGAAACAAAGTCCATACATATACCTATCACATTTTTGATATTTTCATCACACTATTCCTCGATCAAGAGTGAAGCCAATAAGTTAGAGCTGTGTTTCTCATACCTTCACATGAACATTAGCCTTGCTTCCCACAGATAGTCAATCCTACTTCATTAGCTTTTAGTGCTAAGTATACGACTAAATGTTTTCCATAAATGAGTAAACATACAAAACACTATCAAGTCACAAAAAGCACGATCAAGTCACATAAGAAACTACTTATCCTTTTTATTGTTAAATTTAACTTTTATTAATTAAAACCTCATTTATTAGTAAACAAAAGGTCATTTATGAATTTCTACTATTCATTTGTGCTATTTCCAATACTTCAAAAACTATACATATACTTATCTCAAATGGTATAGGTATATACATAAATCATTAACAAGATTTCTTACTTTAAACCTTTATTTTTCCTATACTTCAAAAAGTATTCATATACTTATCTCAAATGGTGTGAGTATAGTCACAAACCATTAACAAGATTTCTTACTTTAAATCTTTACTTTTTCTATCATTTTCCAAATGATTCCATACTTATAATTTCCATTAAAATATCAGTTTTAAAGATCTAAGTGCTTTCGCAAATCTATTCAAAAGATTTATGATTAATCTTATATAAACATTGTCACTACAAACCCAAAACCAATTCACTTATGCTTATCTTCAAATCATTCCTTTTTAAAGATCTGTTTGCATTCACAAGTATAATAAAAAAGTGTTAAAGACGAATGTTATTGACACAATGTCACAACAAACCCAAAACCATTTCCATACTTATGTCATCTTTACAACATTCTGTTTAAAGATCTATGTTATAATAGGTTAAGTTTGATAGTCGACTAATCGATTGTCTAGTTAAAACAATTGCTTATACAAATCAATGTTCGTATACCTAACTCATTTTCGACATTTCAACTTATATTATTCTTCATCCAAAAGTGAAGCCAGATATGTTAGAACACTGGTTGCATAATAGCCTTCCCTAGACAATTCATTCTTAAATTTCACAAATAGAGAAGCATACACGTCGGCTTTTAGCGTTAAGTATAGTATTAATGATTTCCATAAACAAGTAACAAACAACATGATTAACCCACTTCCAACATTCCCGTCTTATCTATACCTCATTCAAGAGGGAAGCCCATTAGGTTAGAGATTTATTGCTCTGTCCCTACTCGACATCAATCTTAACTCTCATAAGTAGATAAGCCTACTTCATCGGCTTTTAGTGTTAAGCAAAGCTAATTACCTTTTAAACAAGTAAGTGAACAACAAGATTAACATATTTCTGACATTCCAACTTAACTATTCCTCACTTAAGAGGAAAGCCTAGTAGGTTAGATCTCTATTTCTCCATTATTTGTCACGACCCGAACTCGATATCCGACAAAAAACATCAAATTCGTACCGCGGGAGCTTGCAACACCCATTAGATGATAAATAACACAGTGGAAATAAAAGATGATATCACTAATACAACATGAATACAATAATCTGATACATCAATTTGGTACAATGATAATCATAAATATCAGAGAATATACAACACAGAATACAGCGGAACACGATACAATATGAGATAAGCCTTCACAGAATCCAATATCGCAACTCTGATCCAAAAACTCCAAAGACAAAGCTCCAAAATTTCAAGCTCGATCCACCATCAAAATTGCACCAAGATAAGCAAGGTCAGTCGTCCATGACTGAACTAGCTTTAAATAATCTACTAACCCTAACTATCTAAAAAACCAAACTCTAGACTGCCCATGTGGAAAATAAACTCCGAGTCAGTCATGAGACTGGTGTGAGCAAACGAAAACGGTTTGTCTTTAAAAACAATTAAAGATTTTAAAATTTAAAAATCCGTAATGCTTTTTGAAAATGAAACTACCATAAGGCCTCCCGCCACACACACCATGCAAATGTAGAATTGGAGGAGATTTCTCTTATGATAGTCAAACATGCTTGATACATAAAAAGCACTTTAATATTATTATTATTAGTGCATGGTGGAAAACGTTTCGAAAGTATAAAATTAATCTTAGCCAGCATAGACATTTCGAACTATGCCTACTATAGCTACCATCCAAACAGTGGGGCGCCATCATAAGTAGATGGCAGGTAATACAACTTAAACTGTACAAGGCTCGTATTGGATGAATGGATTTCCAACAAATGGTCAGGCTAAGGAACTTCCTATTGCCACATGGGAACGCATCTGGTGGGACGCCCCGAGAACCTACCCGGCTCTCTGCCAACACAAGGTCGGGTTCCTCCCTGCCCGGGAGTAATACCTACAGATATGACATCCCCCGGTCCTTTGGGACCTTTATCCGAGATCTCTCAACACCAACAACATCACACAGTAATAAATCTACTACAGTGCCCACATAAATAAGTATCTGGGCTCCATACCATGATACTACCCTTTTCCAGAAGGAATGGTCACACCCTAGGGGAGCTACCGCTGAAACCTTGCCGCATCATTCCTGTTTCGACCATTACCGGTTTGTGAGGCTCGACAAGGTTTCGTCCACAAAGCTACGCTTTACACTTTCTTTCAAATGGTTTAAACCAATTACCATTTCAAACCTTTTAAACAAAAATATTTGTTTCACAAAGTTCACTCAGTTTCACAAAGATCCATTCACGGATTTCAAAATAATTTCCGTTTCAATTGGATTAATTCATTTAAATCTTTGAATCAAGATTGATCTCATAGCTTTCAAAACTCGTTTTCAAGATTCATCCCTAATTTAGAAAACTATTTTAATTCAAACATGGAATTCCTTTAACATAAATTTAAAGTTCATTACTCATATGAAAGCTTTTATTATTTGAAAACAAACTATTTTTATTTCGGAAAATCCGATTTCATTTATACAAATAAAATCTTCAAATTCCTAAAACAACATTTTAAAATGGTTTAAACCGATATGAGCTTGTATACCTTTTTTAAATCATAAATACCGAATACAGAATTCAATTTCAGATATTGAATTCCAATTTAAATCGAATTATTCAAATTCCAAATCACTATTAGTTATTCAAAATAACTTTCATTCTTAAAATGCCTTTTCAAAAGATTTTCATATTAAACTTAATTTATTTCCAAAACTATTTGAATTTAAAAATTCAAATTCGAAACTATTTAAAAATCTGTGACTTAACCGATTCCCACATGCACTCCATATTTGTGTGTGTATAAGTGTAGTCCAGGGGGTTTTACACAACAGTGCACAGCATCAATCAACACAAATATATCAATATCGATAAGCGGTATAAATCCGTAACGCTTATCTTCATTCACAGTTTCACAGATAAAATAAATTTATCAATCACAAAGATTCATCATTACAGTTCAATGTTGGTTTCGGATAACCAACTGGAATCCGACTCCCTGTCGCATCGAAATTTAAATGCCGTATTACGGGCATATTGTCTAATTAATTTAAATAGTTTAATTCAACACTTTGAATCCAAATAACATTTATCATAGAAATCATACACTATCATCATATATATATATATATATATATATATATATATATATCAAGAGCAATATCATAGAAACATCACAGAATATCACCAAGTAATTATCACAAATTAGAGATTCTATATATACCATTATCCATAAGCAATCATCTTAAATTTTTATTGTAATTAATTCAAATTTAATCAATTACTTGATAATTAATTACTTAACCCTGTTTAAATTAATCATTAGCTATCAATTAATTATTTATTCCATTTCAAATTATTTAATTAATAAACCATTTCTAAATCAATCTTAATTACTTCATTCCCTCTATTTAATTAATTCCTTCATAATCAATTCATTTAACCTTAATTAACTATTCTTTAATCATTAATTAATAACTTTAATTTTTAATTAATAAAACTTAATTACCCATTTATTTACCATTAATTACTTAGTTAATCAATTATTAATTCTTAATTAAATTCCTTAATTAATTAACTATTAATTATTCATTAATTAACTTAAGTAGTTAATTACGATTTATTTATCACCTAATCATTAATTAATCCCTAATTACAATTGTAAAGTAATTATTCTTAATTGCTTTTCAAAAATAATCAATTAATATTAATTATTCGCTTAATTAACATCTAAAAAGAAATCTTCTTTAACTCTTGAAATAAATTTATTACTAATTACAAACACATATGTTAATAATTTTTATACTTATCTTGTATTAATTACTTAATTAGCATAATAATTAAGAGTTTATGAACATTGTTAAGCTTTGATCACAATAATTAAAACTTGAATAAAGTCTTAACTTAACTGTTAACCATTTCTAAATTTACAGTGTTTAAACAAATTTGCCTAACTATCTTTATAAAATGCTGCAATTTGAATCATACCCGAGAATCTCCTCGTTCAAATTTGAGTCGCACATCAGCTTCCCCGAGAACACACCCCATTACCACGCAAAACCTTCTTCTTCTTCTTTTTTTTAGTAAGTTTAAATTTTAAACTAGGTATAAGTAAAGAATCAGTAATACACTTACTCGAACACGAATACAAACCCCAAGCGATCCCCAAAATTTCTCGAGAACGACTCGCGCCCCCTGACTTCACCTCACTGACACGCATCACCACCGCCGTACACGTGCACGGCGGCGCCACTGGACTCCAGTGAACCCCAATGCCATCGGCAGGTCCTAAAATCCCTACAAACTCGAAATCAAGATTCGAATTGCCTGGAAAAATTCAAATTTGAAAATTTGGCTTCTGCTCAAAAAAACTACGTCAAACTCCTTCGGCAAAATGCCTTGCCACCACCGCTCCAGCCACCTGCGGCACCCAAACCTTTGCCCACACGACGACAATACGATAAACCACCAACCTCCAAAAACTCTAGCCACTCGATCGCATGATGAAGATGAACTCGACACATTTACAGACAAGTTCAAGAACCCGAAGTAAAACCCTAAGATGGTCTCGTCTTCTTAATTCACAAATTAGAAAAATTATCTGGTAATTTTTACAACATCACTAATATTTATTCTTGCTTCAATCTAAATTTCAACAATTTAAATTGATTCAATAATCTTAAATTTGTAAAAATGCAAATTTTATTCAATTACTAACTGCTCATAAATTACCAATCTATAAATCTTCATTCTTGTATTAAAAATCATCATTTTCAGTAGGCCTTCAAGTTATCAACTTGAATTAGCTTTTTATAACAGTTGGATTTATCACTTTATTCCTAGATTACCTGTAAACCCAGCTTCCAGTAGAAATATTCACTAATCATGTTTTAATCTACTTCGAAAATCTTGTTTGATGTTTTAACATCTTGTTTGATTGAAAAAAAATAAAAACTTTACAATGATTTAGTTGAAAACAAACTTAAGTTGAATGATAATCAATCCTGAATAATATGTAGAGTAACATATATATATATATAGGATCATAACCAAGGAAAAAAAACAAATACAAACTATATTGTTAATGAAAAATGAACTATTTTAATTAACTTAAACTTTAAAATCCTTGTATACTCACCGTATTTTTTTTCCAGAATGAACGGAGTTCCATTTTGGTTGAAACAGGCTTGAAATTGTAACTGAATCCTTCTTCTTTGCTTCTCTGATTTGTCTTGGTTTATTGTTGTTAATTTATAAGGTTGAAATTTGTTTAAAGTTGTAAGAATTTGGAATTCCTCTTCCAACCCGTCCCGGAAGATGAAGCTTGCTTCAGATTTTGCTATGGATGAACGAACTGATGCTAAATGGATTGATATATAGGATGTGAAATTTGCAGTATATATTAATTTGCACAACATGTGGTATTATTTTATCTTGCACAATCCATCTTTGACTAAACTAAACTTTATTTCGGCTGATAGATGATATTTTGGTGGCTATGCAGATTCCTACTTGGTGGCTGATGAGATATGTTTTGGTGGCTAAAGATTCTTGCATTCTCTTTCTCTGTCTTATTTTATAAGCTTTGCAGATTCTTTTTTTTCAAGTGTACATTTGTCTTGTTTTATATGTCTATGCTTATCTTCTTTTATTCTCATACTTAAACATATGTTTTTGTCTTCTTATACAAGCCTAAGGATATTCATATTCTTGTTTTGTTTTGTCTTTGTCTTGTTGTATGCATACGTTTGTTTAATATCATACTTTAATGTTCTTAGATTTTTATTTTTATTTTTATCCATATACCTTTGTAATATTTAATATAAGTGATATTTATTTCTTTCTCATAAATCAAAAGTTTTCAAATAAGTTTTACATTACATTTTTCTTATTATTATCATATACATATTATTTTAAAAGAAAATGCTATTAATAAAAAAATTATTTTGTATGACGATATTTTGTTTTAAAGTTTTAACTATCAAACATTTTCTAAGTCATTTATTTAAATTCAAAATACAAATTCAGTATTCAAATTCAAATTCTAAGGTCAAATTCAAATTTTATTCCAAAATTTACATTAACTATAAATTTAAATTCAATTCAAAACTGGGATCGCTACAGATTCCCCCCTGAAGAAATTTCGTCCCCGAAATTTGCTGAGGAGATAACCAAGAACGGATAACAGATAGAGAAATATCTTTCCAAACCAAATCGAATTTCAATTTTGCATTTGGCTTAACAAATCAGAATATCAACAATAGATGTGAGAACAAACTCAATCAACTATGAAACAATTGGGTTATCTAATCTACGAAGTATACAGGGGTATTGGTTAGTTCGAAGGGATAACTAACCATTCATAGATTATATCGAAACCCAATAAAATAGACAGAATAGATTCGACTTTGATCTCAGATTCAAGATTTAACTCATTCACGATTTGCTGAGAAATACAACTAAGGGTAGTTCTCATGTCGAACAAAATTCAAACAATTTAATCGTAAACGAAAAGATTACCTTATGAAATTTCACTTCCTTAATTAACTTTTGAGGTTGAAGAATCACCTTTGAGTTCACAGGCCCTCGCTGCTTGAACTTGCTTCAGTGTTGGGCAATTCATGATCCTATGTCCTGGATTATGGCAGTAACAACACTCCCTACATTCCTATCCTAGCTTCATAAATGGCTCTCCCTGTCCTTGTTTCCTGGGGTTCTTACAATTGTTCAAGTAATGACCTTTCTCCAAGCAGTTGAAACAAGTAACATTTTTCACCTTTTGCTTCTGTATATCCTTCTTTCCTGTATCTTTCTTCGATTTCTTTCCACCAAATTTCTTTTTTCTCCAATTCAGATTACTTTCATCTCCATTTTCCTCCGGATCTTTTTGCTTATCCAGAGTATCGTATCTATAACCCATATCAATTAGTTCAGAAAAAGATTCCTTAACGTGAGTAGTCATCCTTTCCTGAAACTCCTGGTTCATTCCCCGAATAAACTTTTCATTCTTCTTTAACGGTGTACTCACCAATTCTAGACCAAATCGAGATCATACATTAAATTTGTTTAAGTATTCCTCAAATGATAAGTTTCCTTGCTTCAAATCTACAAACTCCTGGTACATTCTAGAGATACCAGCAGACGGCATATATCGCTGCTCGAACACTTCCTTGAAACGACTCCAAGTAAATTCATCAGCTGGCTCATCCGATGTAACTGTTTCCCACCAAATTAAAGCCTCTTCCTGGAGCTGCCAAGAAGCTATCAATCGCATCTGATCATCTTTTAATTTTAGTCCTTTGAAAATCTTTTCACACGATCGAATCCAGGCTTGTGCTTCGACAACAGATTCTTTGTGTGTGAATGGTTTTCCACCAAGTCTAGAAAAGCTTCGATGAAGATCAGCTAGATTTGATGGAGATTGAATGGGCATATCTGTCGTTGCAGGGTTTTGACCAGTTGTAGTGGTACTTCCCTGTCTCTTATCTCGTCCTCTTCTTCCACTCATTCTTACTATCTGTAATTACTAAGAAGACTGATTTAGGCATTCGGACGAAATATCTTAGAGAATAACAACAGATAAAGAGAATAGATTGAGAAATTTGGGTTTTTGGTTCCACTGGTTGTACTCATTCTCGGGTATACTTCACCCTATCTCTAACGAGCCATCTAATGTGTTACACTCCGAAGCTAAAGTTCTTACTCAACGTTTAGCTCTGATACCAATCGGTCACGACCCGAACTCGATGTCCAACAAATAACATCAAATTCGTATCGTGGGAGCTTGCAACACCCATTAGATGATAAATAACATAGTGGAAATAAAAGATGATACCATTGATACAACATGAATACAATAATTCGATACATCAATTTGATACAATGTTAATCATCAATATCAAAGAATATACAACACAGAATACAACGGAACAGGATACAACATGAGATAAGTCTTCATAGAATCCAATACCGTAACTCTGATCCAAAAACACCAAAGACAAAGCTTCAAAACTTCAAGCTCGATCCACCATCAAAATTGCACCAAGATAAGGAAGGTCAGTCGTCCACAGACTGAACTAGCTCCAAATAATCTACTAACCCTGACTATCTGAAAAACCAAACTCTAGACTGCCCGTGTGGAAAATTATGGGCACCCAGAGTTTAGTAGAGGAACAATAAACTAGTCGGTCATGGGACCGGGTGAGCAAACGAAAACGGTTTGTCTTTAAAAACAATTAAAGATTTTAAAATTTAAAAATCTGTAATGCTTTTTGAAAATGAAACTACCATAAGGCCTCCCGCCACACACACCATGCAAACGCAGAATTGGAAGAGATTTCTCCTTATGATAGTCAAACATGATTGATACATAAAAACCATTTTGATATTATTATTATTAGTGCATAGTGGAAAACATTTCGAAAGTATAATATTAATCTTAGCCAGCATAGACATTTCGAACTATGCCTACTATAGCTACCATCCAAACAGTGGGGCGCCACCATAAGTAGATGGCAGGTAATACAACTAAAACCGTACAAGTCTCATATTGGATGAATGGATTTCCAACAAATGGTCAGGCTAAGGAACTTCCTATTACCACATGGGAACGCATCTGGCGGGACGCCCCAAGAACCTACCCGGCTCTCTACCAACACAAGGCCAGGTTCCTCCCTGCCCGGGAGTAATACCTATAGATATGCCACCCCCGGTCCTTTGGGACCTTTATCCGAGAGATTTCAACACCAACAACATCACACAGTAATAAATATACTTCAGTGCCCACATGAGTAAGTATCTGGACTCCATACCATGATAATACCCTTTTCCAGAAGGAATGGTCACACCTTAGGGGAGCTACCCCTGAAACCTTGCCGCATCATTCCTGTTTCGACCATTACCAGCTTGTGAGGCTCGACGAGGTTTCGTCCACAAAGCTAAGCTTTAGACGAAAGCCATGCTTTGATCACAAATGATCAACCAATGATCATCAACACACAATAACACTTAGCATGTCACACTACCAAATTGGGAGTATAACGCTGATAACCTTCAACTACATAACCTCTGAGCTCGTACGTCTCAGAGAAGGGTGTTAAGCTAATAGAATAAATTCTCCGCCACTAATAGATATGTATTTGAAAGAAATCTGCTTTATATCTCAAAGTGTAGTGTCAGATATACAACCATATAAGTCTGTCCTGGGTTCGAACAGAACCGAAGGCACTTTTGAAGAAGCCCTTGCAATCCGTGTATTTACAATCCCGATCGGACTTCCCATCACTTAGGAAATATCTATACCGTAGCTACTCAGTGCAGATACAATCGATAGGTCATCCTATCTTTATCGCAAATACCCGGTCTTCACCACCGGTCTTCAAATGCTATCCATAATGACGTATCATTATTCGGAATGGGTTATATGACACAAAGTCCTCTCCCGGCTAAACCGAATAATGAGCGCAATATTTAAAAACATATGGATATGGGATTTCAATCAAGTCACAACTCAATAATTCCAACTTTCTTTCAAATGGTTTAAACCAATTACCATTTCAAATCTTTTAAACAAAAAAATTTGTTTCACAAAGTTCGCTCTGTTTCATAAAGATCCGTTCACCGATTTCAAAATAATTTCCGTTTCAATTGGATTAATTCATTTAAATCTTTGAATGAAGATTTATCTCATAGATTTCAGAACTCATTTTCAAGATTCATCCATAATTTGGAAAACTATTTAAATTCAAACTTGGAATTCCTTTAATATAAATTTAATGTTCATTACTTATATGAAAGCTTTTATTGTTTGAAAACAAACTGTTTTTATTTTGGAAAACCCGATTTCATTTATACAAGCTAAAATCTTCAAATTCACAAAACAACATTTTAAAATGGTTTAAACCGATATAAGCTTGTATACCCTTTTTAAATCATAAGCGCTGAATACAGAATTCAATTTCAGATATTGAATTCCAATTTAAATCGAATTATTCAAATTCCAAATCCTATTAGTTATTCAAAATAAATTTCATTCTTAAAATGCCTTTTCAAAAGCTTTTCATATTAAACTTAATTTATTTCCAAAACTATTTGAATTTATAAATTCAAATTCAAAACGATTTAGAAATCTGTGACTTAACCGATTCTCACGTGCAATCCATATTTGTGTGTGTATAAGTGTAGTCCATAGGGTTTTACACAACAATGCATAGCATCAATCATCACAGATATATCAATATCGATAAGCGGTATAAATCCATAACGCTTATCTTCATCCATAGTTCCACAGATAAAATAAATCTATCAATCAAAAAGATTCATCATTACAGTTCGATGTGGGTTTTAGATAACCAAATGAAATCCGACTCCCTGTCGTATCGAAATTTAAATGCCGTATTATGGGCAAATTGTCTAATTAATTTAAATAGTTTAATTCAACACTTTGAATCCAAATAACATTTATCAGAGATAAATCATACACTATCATCATATATATATCAAGAGCAATATCATAGAAACATCACAGAATATCACCAAGTAATTATCACAAATTAGAGATTCTATATACACCATTATCTATAAGCAATCATCTTAAATTCTTATTGTAATTAATTCAAATTTAATCAATTACTTGAGAACTAATTGCTTAACCCTGTTTAATTAAACATTAGTTATCAATTAATTACTTATTCCATTTCAAATAATTTAATTAATAAATCGTTTCTAAATCAGTTATTAAGTCTTAATTACTTAATTACTTCGTTCCCTCTATTTAATTAATTCCTTCATAATCAATTTATTTAACCTTAATTAACTATTCTTTAATCATTAATTACTAACTTTAATTATTAATTAATAAAACTTAATTACCCATTTATTTACCATTAACTACATAGTTAATCAATTATTAATTCTTAATTAAATTCCTTAATTAATTAACTATTAATTATTCATTAATTAACTTAGTTAATTACGATTTATTTATCACTTAATCATTAATTAATCTCTAATTACAATTGTAAAGTAATTATTCTTAATTGCTTTTCAAAAATAATCAATTAATATTAGTTATTCACTTAAGTAACATTTAAAAAGAAATCTTCTTTAACTCTTGAAATAAATTTATTACTGATTACAAACATATATGTTAATAAGTTTTATACTTATCTTGTATTAATTACTTATTAGCATAATAATTAAGTGTTTATGAACATTGTTAAGCTTTGATTGAAATAATTAAAACTTGAATAAAGTCTTAACTTAACTGTTAAACATTTCTAAGTTTACAGTGTTTAAACAAATTTTCCTAACCATCTTTATAAAATGCTGTAATTTGAATCATACCCGAGAATCTCCTCGTTCAACTTTGAGTTGCACATCAGCTTCCACGAGAACACACCCCGTTCCCATGCAAACCTTCTTTTTTTTCAGTAAGTTTAAATTTTAAACTAAGTATAAGTAAAGCATCGGTAATACACTCACTCGAACACGAATACAAACCCGAAGCGATCCCCCAAATTTCTCGAGAACGACTCGCGCCCCCTGACTTCACCTCACTGACACGCATCACCGCCATCGTACACGTGCACGGCGGCGCCACTGGACTCCGGTGAACCCCAACGCCATCGGCATGTCCCAAAATCCCAACAAACACGAAATCAAGATTCGAATTGCCTGGAAAAATTCGTATTCGAAAATTTGTCTTCTGCTCAAAAAAACTGTGTCAAACTCCTTCGGCAAAACGCCTTGCCAACGCCGCTCCAGCCACCTGCGACACCCAAACCTTCGCCCACATGATGACAATACGATAAACCACCAACCTCCAAAAACTCGAGCCACTCGATCGTGTGATGAAGATGAACTCGACGCATTTACAGACAAGTTCAAGAACCTGAAGTAAACCCCTAAGATGGTCTCGTCTTCTTAATTCACACATTAGAAAAATTATCTGGTAATTTTTACGACATCACTAATATTTATTCTTGATTCAATCTAAATTTCAATAATTTAAATTGATTCAGTAATCTTGAATTTGTAAAAATGCAAATTTTATTCAATTACTAATTGCTCATAAATTACCAATCTATAAATCTTCATTCTTGTATAAAAAATCATCATTTTCAGTAGGCCTTCAAGTTATCAACCTGAATTAGCTTTTTACAATAGTTGGATTTATCACTTTGTTCCTTGATTACTTGTAAACTCAGCTTCCAGTAGAAATATTCGCTAATCATGTTTTAATCTACTTCGAAAATCTTGTTTGATGTTTTAACATCTTGTTTGATTGAAAAAAATAAAAACTTTACAATGATTTAGTTGAAAGCAAACTTAAGTTGAATGATAATCAATCCTGAATAATATGCAGAGTAACATATATATATATATATATATATATATATATATATACATACAGGATCATAACCAAGGAAAAAAACAAATACAAACTATATTGTTAATGAAAAATGAACTATTTTAATTAACTTAAACTTTAAAATCCTTGTTTACTCACCGTATTTTTTTCCAGAATGAACAGAGTTCCATTTATTTGAAACAGGCTTGAAATTGTAACTGAATCCTTCTTCTTTGCTTCTCTGATTTGTCTTGATTTATTGTTGTTAATTTATAAGGTTGAAATTTGTTTAAAGCTGAAGATAAAGCTTACTTCAGATTTTGCTATGGATGAACGAACTGATGCTAAATGGATTGATATATAGGATGTGAAGTTTACAGTGTAAATTAATTTGCACAACAGGTGATATTATTTTATCTTGTACAATCCATCTTTGACTAAACTAAACTTTATTTCGGCTGATAGATGATATTTTGGTGGCTATGCAGATTTTTTTACTTTTTTTCCTACTTGGTGGCTGATGAGATATGTTTTGGTGGCTAAAGATCCTTGCATTATCTTTCTCTGTCTTATTTTATAAGCTTTGCAAATTCTTTTTTTTTTTTCAAGTGTACATTTGTCTTGTTTTATATGTCTATGCTTATCTTCTTTTATTCTCATACTTAAAC
This sequence comes from Allium cepa, assembly GCA_030765085.1. NCBI lineage: Eukaryota > Viridiplantae > Streptophyta > Magnoliopsida > Asparagales > Amaryllidaceae > Allium > Allium cepa. The sequence continues at coordinate 975,228,972 of CM060939.1, forward strand.
ATATGTATCTGTCTTCTTATACAAGCCTAAGGATATTCATATTCTTGTTTTGTGTTGTCTTTGTCTTGTTGTGTGCATACATTTGTTTAATATCATAATTTAATGTTCTTAGATTTTTATTTTTATTTTTATCCATATACCTTTGTAATATTTAATATAAGTGATATTTTATTTCTTTCTCATAATTCAAAAGTTTTCAAATAAATTTTATATTACATTTTTCTTATTATTATCATATACATATTATTTTAAAAGAAAATGCTATTAATAAAAATTTATTTTGTATGACGAGTTTTAAAGTTTGAACTATCAAACATTCTCTAAGTCATTTATTTAAATTCAAAATACAAATTCAATATTCAAATGCAAATTCTAAGGTCAAATTCAAATTTTATTCCAAAATTTACATTAACTATTAATTTAAATTCAACTCAAAACTGGGATCGTTACATTACTACTCGACATCAATCTTATATCTCAGAAATAGAGAAGTCTACTTCATTTGCTTTTAGTGTTAAACATCTTTTTTCTTTTCTGAAATTTATATATTATCATTAAAAAATATTTAAACTTCAATCCAACTTTAATATACTTCAAAAAATATTTGAAAAATATATCTATAAAGATTATAGAACAATAACAAATTTAAATATTATTTTCAAACACTTAAAAGCATAAGTGACTTACTATAGCATTTATAAATGCTAAGTCCTTGTTAAAAGAGTATTGAAAAAAACTATCTTCGTAACTAACTTAAACCACTTTAACAATTGATTTAAGGCTTTAAATTTTTGTTATAAGCACTATCATTAGCATACTTAAAAATCATGGAAAGAAACCTATAAGTTTATCTATCCATTTATTTATAAAAAATTTCGAAAACAAGGGACTTGGAAGTGCACTTATAACGACTATTCTTGCTTCAAACTTTTTCAAACTTACTTCAATTTAACAAACAAGTTAAAAACCATTTACACATCAACTCAAACCCACAACACAAGTTTAAGAGGGTGATAGAAGTGATGTTGTACAATATAAATTTATCATTTCCTTTCAAAAGCAAGATGAGTCTAAAGTTTATAACTTTAATTAGTTAATATCACTTAAACTTAATACTTTGCACACAACATATATACCCATAATATATACTTATAAGATAGTGTGATAATTCACTCAAATCTATGAAGAACCTAAGCATAAGGCCATAAGAACGAAGGAACCACTTCCTTCATCACCACAAGCCTAAAGATCCAATCTTTAGCACTTCCAAACCAAAGCACACCTCCACTCCTCCTTCCATGCTCACTCCCCCTTCAAGGTCCACCTCTACCTCACACCTTCTCCCACTTTTTACTTCCTAACTCACATGATGTTTAGCCTATAGCCAAAGTTTAAAAGAGACTGGAGATGATTTGGTTAAGATTTGAAAAGGTTAGAGAATAATTAGTGGATTAGTGCTTAATCACTTCAACCATTTTTAATTCTCGTACTTCATCTCAAGCTTAGCGAATTAGTGATTTATTATGTATGGCATGCCTCTCCTTATATTAGGTTTTAAAGAGGTCATAACCATCTCTTATCTTCCATTAAAGGTCACAAAGAAGCCTCATGTTTATATGTTAACTTTATACCTCTCTTCTTTTGCTTAAAAGTTAAGTATTACCATAAAAGGTCATTTTCTAAATATCTTTGATGACATCACCCATGGAATCTTCCAAAAAGTTTATTTCCATAAATTGAAAAGAAAAAAGTTCAATTCATTTTGTTAATTTTCTAAGCAAATAAGTATGTGTAAAAAAATTTGACCAACTTCTGGCGGTTAAAAAGCTGTTTATCGATAAAATGATTTTTAGTCACACATTATCGATATTTTTTCAAAGTATTTATTTTTGTAAACATTTTTCCAAAACAAGTTTACCATCATTACTTATAATTTGAAAGGGGATTAAAAAGCATATTAAATCATTTTAAAAACATTTAATCCAAGATTCAAATATTTAAATAGTTTAGATAGTTAAATACGAAATGTTCGAAATTCCAGGTAGTTACGTTTCCCCCACTTAGAATTTTTCGTCCTCGAAATTCAACCAAAAAACAATCATATAGAAATACTTAACAGTATTTAAAATCACTAAACAAACAAAACTCATGGTTTGCTTAAGTTCAAATCCTCTTATCGTACAAGGATGATAAACGAACTACTAAGCATAGCGTATGCTCAACAGCCTCAAGATATCACTTAGTAGCCAATTCATGCTACCACATAACAAATCAAACATTCATCACCTAAACTTTCCAAAAGTCAACAAAGCTTAGTATGCATATACTAAAACCCATACGATGCACATGGACCATTCATATGCAATATCTAATCTGATCACTTGCTCGATTATATAAATTTTACTTCCCAACTAGTATAGATCACTTAACTTCTCTACTGCGGAGTTCGATCAGGTTTCTTGATTAGAAACCTCCATTCTCCTTACATAGCCATATACTATGATAGAAAACTTTGGGATCATATTAGAAATCTGTACCAAGTGTTTGCTGTTTAGAATCTAGTGAAAAATCCTTGTTCAAACCGGTGTAAATTACCTTGAAATCACGTATTCCAATACTGGAAGAGGAATAGTCATGCGAATAAAATGATCTACGTTCAACTTACGTATTTATCTAATTGGTTTCATAACCATACCAATATCTTTTACCACATTCTTTTACACTAATCATGTATCTCATTTAATAATAAAATCGTTTATGAAAATTTCATGAAACATAACTTTAAGTTTATATATAGTTATAACTTAAGTTCATACTCGTATAATACTCCATGACATCCTTAGACTATATACAAAACATTAGAATCTGTTTTACTTAATAAGCATGTTTAACAAATTCAAAACTTGTTTTAACTTACTACCTTTTCACTTCAAGTGTTATATAAACTCAAATTTTATATTTTAAAAACTCTTTTGTTTCAACTTCTATACGATCTGGAACTTTTCGACTGTCCAAATTCATCGAAAATCCCATTTCATTTTAATGAATGAAATCTATCAAATAACATATCATAACATGATGCACACCCATATAATCCTAATGCATAGGCTACATGTGTCAATAAAATAACTGAAATTTCAATAATTTATTAAACACTCTTTGCCCACAAAGTGAAAACATGAAAAGTTCCAACATTTATTTCGGGCTATGTCGTTGCCACTCGGGCATCCTACACAGTATACATATAAAAAATTTCTACATGATAAATTCATATCAAATTCCTCTCTAAAGAAAAACATTAGAACTAAACACCGGGTTTTATTTCAAATCATTCTGAAATAATAATATATACATATATCTTTTTATATAACAAATCATACTTTTTAGATTTTAATCGAAATCTATTTTACTAAAACTATCTTATAGCATCCTTATTTAGAAACCCGAAAATGAATGCCGATGATGTCAAAGTCATCAACAGAATTATTTTCAAGCGATAGGAGTGAGTTTAGTACATCCAATTCAAGCCTTTCGTACTTAACAAAAATCATTTCAAAATGGTATCAAATACTTCTTATATATTACTAAGTGCCATGATCTCTATATCTTAAACCAATTTTCCAACTATATACTTTTAAATAATACCACTACTATTTTCTTCAAAATCTTGAAAAAACGTTTTCAAAGGTATTGGGATTTAAGTTCTCAAAATATCAGATTAAATCCATTTCGTTTATAAACCACATTTTATAAACCATACTTATATAAAATCACTTTCTTATATAACATCTTTTCGCACATGTTTATTTTACGAAATATCTTATCTTTCTTAGATTAAAATAAACAACTTCTAAATTCAACTTTTATAAGAGTTAACTTTTAACCCAACATTATCACCGAGCTCCTTATAGTAAACCATGAAACTAAGTTCACAAGTTGTTCATTTTAATGTATATACAAATACTGTCTATCCTACCCATGCAGTATGAGGTAAAACTGCTTATCAACTATTCGAGCACAAATCAATAATTAACAAATTACAGTAAATTCTCATAAACTGGTCAAGCATAACTAAACAAATTAACGAGGGGTAACAAATGAACATCACTAATCCTTTCATTAATTAAACTACACTTTAACAATTCACACTTATATAAGTTATCTTATATACGTTTATAACAATTACAAATATGCTCTCATACACTCAACTCATGCCCTATCTCTAAATGAGTCATACTTCTTGGTTAACCTTCAACTCTGATACCAAGTATAATGACCCACTTTTTTTACTCTAGAATGTCAACGCTAGTACATCCATGGTATTTACACACCAAGCACCCAAGTGCTAAAAAGATGAATTGTTAGGGTAAAATAAAAAGAAAAAAGGTAAGGAAAAAAGAACAAGAAAGAAAGGAATACAATATCAAAATCTCTTAGCAAATGGTAATATATAACATTCAAGGAACTGTAAAAAAAGGTTACTCCGATATAGAAGTTTCGGAGTTATAAACCTAAGTAATATCATCAGCCTGGATAGTTATAATAACCCATCCGCATAAATGCTGATATAAAAAATAGTAATGCGGCAGAAATAAGAATAATACAGTAGGTGAAACATCCAGTTCATATTCTCGAGCTCCAATGAACATCAACGAAAACCTGCCTTTCTCATACTACTCGAAAGAGCCTGTAAGGAATTTAGGAAAAACAAAAACCAAGCATTAGACATGAGTCTGGTATATGAAACTCCAGAAATATGTGATCAATATATAATAGTACTTTTGAGACCACATGAAATGCCATAATGGTTACCCCTCAAAAGAACCACATCTAATAGGTCCATAAGGTGATATAATAGATAATGTCTGGGGTGTATAATATAAATATTATAATATAGCTAGAATGGTTAAATTGGCTACATTTAACAACATATTAGAGTAAAATCAAATCCAATAAGGAATGTTTGCATAATGGATTTTCCATCAAAGACATCCCCAAATAAAATGAGGCCAACCTCTTGGCAAAGGTCAGAAAGTACCTCCGAGTGCCATATATCTCTAAATAAAATATACCACTAAGGTAAACACAACTAGCCCGTGCATGAACCTATAGAACCACGTGGAACCAAGTACCATCAACTCTCGCCGACCAAGAATTGATAAGTATATCTAGATATAGAGTTGATATACCCCGTCATGGGTTACCGCAACCTCGGGATGTGCGTCCTACTCTGTTTTCTATCATTTTCGACATTGAGGTCATATCCGCCATCTTTCACATGAGTCTTCATTACTTGAACAGAACATGAATCCTTAATTAGATTCCTACATCTTGAACAGATCTCGAAACAACACATAAATTCAAGCATCTCGAACAAATCCACTTTCAAGAGATGGAAAACATACCTCAGCCTTAAAGTGGTTTTCAGTAAGTAAAGCACTTACCAATCCCGATCTCTTCAGGAATGAATCGATACACTTGGTCATTCAATTATAATGAGAATGATTGCATATGGAAACCAAGTTTCGTATACCTATCACGTTTCTTATATTTTCATCTCACGCTGTATCTCAATTAAGAGTGAAGCCGGTAAGTTAGAGCTCTATTGCTCATATTCCTACATGAACATCGGTCTTATTTCCCACAGATAGACAAGCCTACTTCATCAGGTTTTAGTGCTAGGTATACGACTAAACATTTTCCATAAATGAGTAAGCATACAAATTAGGATCAGTCATAGAAGCGACTTCTAATTCCTTTTTATTATTTAATTAATCTTTTATTAATTAAAATCTCTTTTATTAGTAAACTTCTTTTACCTAATAGAACTTTATTTATGAATTTCTACTATTCATTTGTACTCTTTCCAATACTTCCAAATATATTCATATACTTATCTCAAATGGTATGAGTATATTCACAAATCATTGACAATATTTCTTATCTTTAACCTTTTCTTTTTCTATACTTCAAAAAGTATTCATATACTTTTCTCAAATGGTGAGTATATTCACAAATCATTAACAAGATTTCTTACTTTAAACCTTTCTTTTTCTATCTTTTTCCAAAAAATTCTATACTGATAATTTCCTTTATAATATCCATTTTAAAGGTCTAAGTTCTTTCATAAATCTATTCAAAAGGTTTAAGACTAGTGTTACTTAAACATTATTATACAAACCCAAAACCCATTCAATTATGCTTATCTTTAAAACATTCTTTTTAAAGTTCTATTTACGTTCATAAGTATGATAAAAAAAGGTTAAAGACGAATGTTATTAACACATTATCCACCCAAAACCATTTCCATATTTATATCATCTTTAAAACATCCTTTTTAAAGATCTAATGTATAATAGGTTAAGTTCGATAGTCGACTAACCGATTATCTAATTAACACAATTGATTATTGTAAAGACCCGTAAATCCGTACTCCTTGAATAGACACTAATCTCCATTGATTAACTCAAGGTGAACGAAAATACGAACCCTTATGGTTTTTTTTTTTAAGAAAGAAGAAAGAAGAGAGGAAAGAAAAAGAAAAAGGTAGAAGAGAGAAAATAGAGGGAAAAGAAAATAGAAAATAGAACGGAGCAGAAAATAACAGAGCAACATCAGAATCTCACAATTCGCAGCGGAACAACATATAATAGATAAATGAATAATCTTTAAACAAAGAACTATATCAGTTATTTCATTACATTACATCATATCATCAGAGTGTACAACATTAAACAATGCAGCGGAAAAAGAACTACTATATAAACTAGTGATACGCCATGCCATCCAGCTTGCCTCCTGCAACTCCAGAATTCCAGAATATCCTGATAAACCTTAACTCTTGACTGCCCGTGTGGAAAATTGGTGGGCACCCAGAGTTTAGGAAGGAAAACAATAAACTCCGAGTCAGTCATGTGACTGGTGTGGGAACTCAAAACAGTTTATTTTTCTTTAAAATCAAAATAGAAGAATATTTTTAAATTCAATTCGCAATGCTTTTAAAAATGAGACTACCATAAGTCCTCCCGCCACACACACAATGCAAACGCAGACTTGGGGAAGATTTCTTCTTATGTTAGTCAAAGATGCTTGATACGCATTAAAAAGAAACATTTGATATTATTATTAGTGCATAGTGTAGAAAACAGTTTCGAAAGTAGAATATAAATCTTAGCCAGCATAGGTACCATTATATTATGCATACTATAGCTACTTCCTGAGGAAGCAGGTTCTACAACTAAAACCGTACAAGATCGTATTGTTTCTTTGGATTTCCAACGAATGGTCAGGCCAAGGAACTTCCCATTGCCACATGAGAATGCCTCTGGATGGACATCCCTGAGAACCAAACCGGATCTCTACCAACACAAGGCCGGGTTACCCCTAACTGAGTAACAACTGACCGAATATGCCATCCCCCGGTCCTTTGGGACCTTTCACCGAGCGCTCGCAATCAATTCACACAATCATAAAGTGTTTTCAACATGAGTAAGTATCTGGGCTCCATACCATGATACCACCCTTTTCCAGAAGGAAATGCACACATCCTAAAGGGCGCTACCCCTCATAACCTTGCTGCTTCTTTCCTGTTTTGACCATTCACGGGGTGTGAGGCTCGACGAAGTTTCGTCCACAAAAACACGCTTTATACAAAAGCTATGCTTTGGGTCAACAAATGATCATAGAAATGATCACCAAGATAGACGATCAAACAAATGATCCTATCACAAATAATCAACACAATGATCATTTCACAGCAACACTCAGTATGTCACATTACCAAATTGGGAATATATTGCTGATAACTTCAACTATATAACCTCTGAGCTCGTACGTCTCAGAGAAGGGTGTTAAGCAAAGAGAATAAATTCTCCGCCACCAACAGAAATATATTTGAAAGAAATCGGCTTTACATCTCAATTTGTAATGTCAGACACACAATCCATACAAGTCTGTTCCGGGATCGAACAGAACCGAAGGCACTTACAAAGAAGTCCTTGCAATCCGAATAATCTATAATCACGTTCGGATTTCCCATCACATATGGAGATCTCAATACCGGGGATCAGCCAGTGCAGAGACAATCAACAAGAAACCCTTACGTTTTTGAAAATATCCGGTCTTCAACACCGATCTTCAAATGCAATTCATAACGACGTATCACATATTCGGAATGGGTTATACGACCCCAAGGTCCTTTCCCGGTTAACCCGAATAGTGAGCGCTTATTTTTAAAAAAATAAGTGTGGCATCCAATTTCAAACAAATCACAACTAATACCTATTTAAAGGTAAATATTGATAGTCGGTTATTGAACTATCAATAGATATGCCAACATCACCAGATTCCAAATAATTTTCCAATTATTTATTTTCCAAAAATATCTTTATAAGATATACATTCTCTATTCTTTAAAAAAATAAATCAATATTTATTTTTTTACTCATTTTCCAAATTTCATTTATAAATTCCATATTGAATTTACATTCCAAAATATTTATGAATATAAGATTTCCATTCAATTTCTAATATTCATTTTCAATTTATCTTCAAAAAGATAAATTCCAAATATTCACTTAATATTGGAAAAACATTTCTATACTTATTAAAAATAAGTAATTCACAGATCTTTTTATTTTCTATACTTAGAAAATATTTAATATACCCTAATCGAAATTAAGTATATATTTCATTCTTTAAGGAAATCATTCACTTCATCATATTTATTTGGGCCAAAACGAATGTTGCGTAAAACATCGTTACGACAACCCAAAATCACTAGTATAGGCATTCGAAATTAAAATAGATATGTAAATCCCAATACTATACAAAACATTTCCTTTCGGAAATCATTTATTATAACAACAGTGTTATAATCTACCATTTCCTTCTATTTCTCGAAAACGTCTATTTCAACAATGAATGTTGAAATCTATGGTTTCGAATCTCAATACATTTTAAAACATCTTTAGATCGTTTTAATTCCATTTAAAACATCACATCCAAGATAATTTCTTTAACATAATATTCACTATTCAAAAACGTGAATATACTTGTTAACCAATTTCATCACTTCTATTCATTTTATTTTAAAGAATTATTCACTGTCTAAAACATGAATATAACTCCATAAATAATTTACAACAATTCACTTATCAAAATAAGTCGTTGCGGATTTATAAAACAATGTTTATAAATTCTATTTCTATTTATTTTATAACAAGTTCCTTTTATAAATTTCCTTTATAAATCTATTCAATTTCATATCTCAATGATATACTAAAATTTCATATTATAAGTTAAATACTTATAATTTATTTGTTTATAAAATCGTTCCTTTAAACTTCATAAATTTATAAATCTTATAACTTATAAGATTCTTTTATTTATCAAAAATCTATTCTTTTAAATAACTTTATAAATTTTATTTAAAAAAATTCTATTTATAACTTCACCGTTATAATTCTATAAATTTCATTCATTAGTGAAATTCATTCACAATTCTTTCTAATACTTATAAAAGCTCGTTTTATAATTCAAGATATTCTAAATTTATAAATATCAATTTATAAATCTTTTAATATAAATCAATTTATATTATTACTTTAAACATCCTTAAACTCTTTTATAATTTCATCATTTCTGATTTATAAAATAAAAATTTTATAAATCCTATTTTTAAACTTCTTATAATAAATTCAGAAATTCCAGTTTTAACTATTTTATAAAATCATTAATCTCATATTTTTCAAAAATCAACTTTTAACTGTATTTCTAAAAAATCATAATTTTTTTTATAATATTAAAATTATAACGTTATTTATTTAAGATGAATCAATTCCAAAAATATTTTATAAACGTATATTTCCAAAAATCACTTTAGAAATAAAAATCGTTATTTTTTAAACTTCAAAGAAATTGGATCCGATGATGCAACACATCAATAGTCAATTACGACTTTCAAACATCATATATCATTCATGATAAACAATCAAATATCACAATATATGAAATCAAATAAATATTTGTGAGGAATCCAGTTGGATCCCTCCAACCTGTTTCCCTGCATCCACAGACATTAGCACAATACCATTCCACTTCGAGGTGGAATATCGCGGTATATGGGATTTTATAAATATTATCCGCTTACTAACGGCGCAATAGGGTCTCATCCGCTAAAAAAATGCGGGAAATCAATCAACTGCAATATATACATATGCCAATATATATATATTGCTATATATATAATATAATACCAATTCCACTTCGAGGTGGAATATCGTGGTATATGTGTGTAATAAATAACCTCCGCTTACTAACGGCGTATAGGGTCTATTCACATCCAATATATATATATATATATATATATATATATATATATATATAACAATCATCATTCAAGCATTCAATCAACAAATTTTAAATCTAACTATTTAAAATTTAAATAAACAATAAAGTTCCTTTTGAGTGAGAAGTTCTCACCTTTGCTTTTATTAGCAATCCATTTTCCATCTTGACTCGATTTTCTTGATTTATACCTTGTATAAATATTTACACAATTTATTAATATTCGAAATAAATCGAATAATAAATTTTCATTTGATTTAACTAGCTTATAATTTAATTTGGGTTTAATCACTCATTTTACTTAAAATTGATATCTTTAAATCAATTCCTTTTAATAAATTGTAAAAATTAAGTTTTAATCTAAATTTCCTTTAAAAATTTATTTAACTAATTTTCCTTTTTAATAAATTATTTTTCATTTGAAACTAAAATTTCTATTCAACTAATAATTTAGTTTTAAACTAAATTTTCTTTAAGTTTTAAAATTCCTATTATGTAAATTAAATTAGCCAACGATTTTATTGATTTAATTTTAAACCAAAAATTCCCTTTTATATACTTGTGTACATATATAAACTGCATTTTGATTTCTTACTATAAAAACTATATTTTTTTTTTTCTACTTGCAAATTAAACTGAAAACTGCAATTTAAAATCTGAATTAAAAAAATAAATAAAACTAAAAAAAAATCGAATCACCTCACTGCTTCCATTCGAGCCCGTCCTCACTGCCACCATCGATCGAGATGAACGCAAATCGCCCCCCTCACGCCGCGGCCTCGCCCCCACCAGGTCGTCGCTGCTCCTACCTCGAATCGCGCGCCTTGCTTGGAAGCCTCGCCTAGCCGCCTCCTCCCACGCGTGTGCTCGTGCCTCAGTGTCGTCGCCACTGTACAGTCGCCTCCATCCACTCGAGATGCGCCACCACTCTTCCTGCTATCGCGACCCCATCTGATAACCCTAATCGCATTCGCGTCGCTCCACTCGACCGAGCGACACGAGCTCCTCCCCCCCGCCGCCGCCTTCGTCCCTCACGAGCTCGAACTTGCGCGGCACCCACGCGACATCGCCCCTGGCTGCGGCCATTGATTTATATTTTTTTTTTCTTTTGATTTTGAATCGGGGTTGGGTTTGCTGAAGGGGGGAACGCGGCCATTACAGTTTATTTTTTTTTTCTTTGATTTGAAAATTGAACTGAAGGAGGAAAGGCTTGGGTTATATAAAAAGAAATGGAGGCATGGGTTACACGATCAATTTCGTGATTTTTAGGCGAGAATCTAGGACGAACGTGGTGAAGTTTGGCCAATATTTAAATTTAAATTTCAAATTGAATTCGATTAAATCCCAATGCGTTTACGCGCCGTGTGATCACGTATCAACTCCAAAAAATACGAAATTTGAAATCCGGCAATAATTCAATATTACGGACCCAATGGAACTGGTTTCGTCGAATTCCGAGACTGTGTCTCGGACGGCCATTTTTAAATATCGATTCAAACGATTTAATTTCAAAACTGAACAATTCACTTCCAAATTAAATTCTGAAACTTCTAAAATCTTCAATATTATCAATATGAATTTTACAAGCCTTTGAAATATTTTTTTAATCAGCTTAAATTTGAAGATTCAAATTATTATTCACTTCTCAATAGATTAGATTCTATAATTTAATCGTTATATTCATTCTGATAATTTGCAATTCAAATCAAATCATCATTCAAATATTTTAAAATTAATTAAATATTCTCAAATTAAATTGTTCAAAATTCTGGGTCGTTACAATTATACAAATCGATGTTCATGTACTTAACTTGTTTCCAACATTCAACTAATACTATTCCTCGCCCAAGAGTGAATCCAGGTAAGTTAGAGCACTGGTTTCATCAAAGTCTTGCCTAGACACTTCATTCTTGAATCTCACAAATAGACAAGCATGATCATCGGCTTTTAGTGTTAAGTATAGCATTAATGATTTCCGTACACAAGTAACAAACAACATGATTATCCCATTTCCAACATTCCCGACTTAACTATTCCTTGTTCAAGAGGGAAGCTTGGCAGGCTAGCGCTCTATTTATCCATCCCTACTCGACTTCAATCTTATCTTTTGGATATAGAGAAGATTACTTCGTCGACTTTTAGCATTAAGCGAAGTTAACTACCTTTTAAACAAGTAAGTAAACAATAAGATTAACACATTTCTGACATTACAACTTAACTATTTCTCATTCAAGAGGGATGCTCAGTAGGTTAGAGCTCTATTGCTCCGTCCCTACATGACATCAATCTTAATTCTCAGAAATAGGGAAGTCTACCTTGTAAGAATTCAATGTTAAATATCTTCTTTACTTTTTCGAAATTTATATATAATTATTAAAAAATTATTTAAACTTCAAGCAAACTTTAATATACTCCAAAATGAAAATATCTCTAATAAGATTATACAAAAATACCAAATTTAAATATCATTTTTAAACACTTAAAAACATAAATGACGTACTACAGCATTTATAAATGATGTTAAAAGTCCTTGTAAAAACAACATTGAAAAGAATGATCTTTGTAACTAGTTTAACCACTTAACAAATGATTTAAGATTTGAAAGTTTTGTAGTAAGTACTACCATTAAGGTACTTGATAAACATGAAGAAAGCCCTTAGAATATCTTCCTATTTATTTATTAAATTCTCGAAAGCAATGGATTTGGAAGTGCACTTATAACGACTATTCTCGCTTCAAACACTTTCAAATTTACTTCAATTTAACACGCAAGTTAAGAACCATTTAAACATTAAATCAAGGCCATGCCACATGTTTAAGAGGGTAATAAAAGTGATGTTATACAATATAATTTATCATTTGCTTTCAAAAGCAAGAGAAGTCCAAAGATTATAACTTTGATTAGTTAATGTCACTTTAACTTTATACTTTGCATACACCATATATTTACACAATATACGCTTATAAGATAATGAGATAACTCACTTAGATCCATGAAAATCCAAGTACAAGGCCACTAGAACCAAAGAACTACTTTCTTCCATCACCACTGGACTAAAGATCCAACCGTTAGCACTTCCAAACCAAAGCCACACCTCCTCTCCTCCTTCCATGCTCATGACCCCCTTCAAGATCCCCCTTATCCTCTCGCCTTCTCTTAATTTTTATTTCCTAATCATGCCTCCTATGATGTTTTAGGCCTATAGCCAAAATTTAAAAGAGATTGGAGATGATTTTGTTAAGTTTTCAAAAAGTTAAAAAATAATTAGTGGATTAGTGCTTCAGCATTTCCATCATTTTTAATTCTCATACTTTATCTCAAGCTTAGTGAATTCGTGATTTAGTATGTATGGTATGCCTCTCCTTATATAGGGTTTACAAAAAATCAAAACCACCTCTTACCTTCCATGAAAAGTCACAAAGGAGCATCCTTTTTAAATATTAACTTTACATCTTTCTTCTTTTGCTTAAAAGTTAAATATTATCATAAAATATCATTTCCTAAATATTTTTGATAACATCACTCATGACATCATCCAAATAGTTTATTTCCATGAATGGGAAAAAGTTTATTATTTCATTTTCTTAATTTCGTTAGCAAACAAGTGTATGTAAAACAAATCTGAACAACTTTTGATAGTTAAAAGGCTGTTTAGCGATAAAACGATTTTCGTCACATTATCGATATTTTTTCAAAGTATTTATTTTTCTAAATATTTTTCCAAAACAAATTTATTGCTATCAATTATGATTTAAAAGAGGGTTAAAAAGCTTATTAAATCATTTTAATAACATTTAATCCAACATTCAAATATTTAAATAGTTAAAATATTTAAATACAATGTGTTCGAAATTCCAAGTCGCTACCGGGATAATATAAAGCGGACAGAAATTAATTTATGGAAAGGGGATAGGAATTAATATGCCATATGTATTAAAAAAATTGTGTCACGTAACATCGCATCTCCCTTAGTTAATTACAGGAATTGTAGCCATTCTTCACATTGCGAGGGATAGAAGAAAATTAGGCTAGAATTTAGTCAATCATGACCTAATACTACGATTTACATCGAATGTGCTTTATTTTTAGTTTTGAATAATTTTAGCATACTTAATGACTTAAATATTCAAAAAAAACAACATTTAATCATGTTTGAAATCTTTTTTTAGGTAATACACTGCATAAGTCAAGGACTACTAGCTCAAATAGTTAGTGGTATGATACTATAGAGGTTTAGAGGTCATGAGTTTGAATCCCTAACACGTCAAAATAAGTACTTTGCTTAAATAAAGTATCACTCTTACTATATAAAAAAGATAATACGCTACATGACGTTCAACTTTTTTCCCATACTTCGGAGATTTCTGAAAAAATTACTATAGTAGAAAGTTAAGATTATACACACACACACGAGCACGTGTGCGTATTGGCATTTCTACGTTATTCTAATTTAGAATTCTATGTTTTGAAATCATTTCTAACTGTATTTTTCAAACAAAAGTTATCCAACGAAAAACAATTTAAGCTAGAAGCAAATATTTGATTATTTCAAGTAAACATTATTTTGTTTGAAGGCAATTTTTTTTTATATGCATACTCGTTACATGTGTCAAAATATGCACAATCTGATAGAAAATATTAGCATTCTTTTCAATTTCATTCGTAAACAAGTTTCAGTCAAATTAGTTTTTTCTTCTACAATTAATAACAACGACAAACCATGAGCTAAGTCTTATAAAACGAAAAGTAACTATTAAGTCAAATAGTCGGATTAGCATACTAATTACATAAAAATACTTTTTAAAATTATTTTTGACTTCACCATATATAATCCCTTTACTAATGATAGAAAAAATAAGGAGAGAAACTGTTGTATAAAGAGTGATATTATATTAAAGTATAACATTCGTTTAATATATCCAAAGCTCGAACTCATGACATCTAGAACTAATGTCTAAAATGTTAAGCTAGTGGTCCTCACGATATTAAATACGTTTATATTAAACTTATTTATAGGTTTTACATTTGAATGTGGTGTTATGATATTAAAAGTTAGATGTTTTGTTTTAAATTTTCGATTGAAACTTCCTATTTTTAACTTGTAAAGCGTGGAACATTTGCACCATTAATTATTATTGTTTTTTTCAAATACATGTTAATTTATGTTGTATTTTAGCCGCAACATGCATTAATTATTTTTTTCTTCCAGACACATGAAGTGCCGTTAGATTCGTCATAATAATTATAATTATTATAAATAAGGTAAACGTCTAAAAATAACAAGTTAAAAAGCCACTGACTACAAGCATTCCTTCTTCTCTCCAAGGAAAATCCGTCATGAACTCTCAAAAACCCACTCTCACTCGAACCCAATCTTCTCTCCGCTCCAGTCACAACCTCTCCATCCTCTGCGTAGAAGAAGAAGTCGACACCAAAAAAACCCAAAAAAGACCCAAACCTCACCCACATTTCCACCAGCTCCTCTTCTTTCTCCTTTTCGCTCTCACCCTCCTCTTCTACCTCCTTTTTGACCCAACTTACCCCCACTTATTCATCTTCACCTTCTCGATCGCCCTCTTCTCCCTACTTTTCAAAAAACTCCTCAATACTCATTCTTTCAAATCGACCCAAAACGTCAAATGGTTCATCGGAAGTGAAAACGATCCAATTCTAAAATCTGAGTCTTCCTCAAAATTCAATTTCGTGAAGGAGGGCATCAAGTTCTACAGCAATGGCGATTGCTACGAGGGCGAATTTCACAAAGGGGCGTGTAATGGAAGCGGCGTTCATAATTTTTTCGCCAGAGGCAGATACGAAGGCGATTGGGTTAACGGTAAGTATGATGGGTACGGAATAGAGAGCTGGGCAAGAGGAAGTAGGTATAAGGGCCAATATAGAAATGGCTTCAGACATGGATTTGGAGTTTATCAGTTTTACAATGGCGATTGCTATAGAGGCGAGTGGTTGAATGGGCAAAGCCATGGAAGAGGAGTGCAATCCTGTGCTGATGGTAGCTGCTATGTTGGTGAATTCAACGGTGGAGTTAAGCATGGATTTGGTTGTTATCGTTTTAGGTAAATCGTGATTTCTGGATTGAAATTTTAATCATTTTGGTTGTGCTTTAGGTTAATGGTAGCTTCATGTTTGATGATTTTTTATATTTAATGTTAATTTCTGTCATACATGAACATGACCATGTTAATTGACATTTCATTAGAATTTTCCATGAATGATCTAAAAAAGAGTTACTTATTATCTTTGTTACTAGTCTGAAACGTTGATAATTTTTCATGAGTTCGCAGTCAATGTCCAATATTTTTTTTATACCAAGAATATTTAGAGTAATGTAATGTTACGTTGTTTTACAATAAGAAATATTGATTATCTAGTAGTACTTCAATGCAAATTGCAATAATGATTTGGTATACCTATCTCATTGCAATCATATATTCCCTTTTTATGAAATGCAACAATTAAATGTGTTTGGGATGGTCATCAATATATTATATATATCAACTAGTATACCTTAAATCAGATTAGTACATTGTGTTACGTATTGATTGGGGGACCTATTGCAGTATATACTATACATATAATATATGTACATACATGTATATATACATATATATTTATATCAAAAATGTTTAGAGAAATGTAATGTTAAGTTGTTTTGCAATAAGAAATATTGATTATCTAGTAGTACTTCAATGCAAATTGCGATAATGATTTGGTATACCTACCTCATTGTAATCATATATTTCCTTTTTATGAAATGCAACAATTAAATGTGTTTGGGATGGTCATCAATAATTCAATATATTGATTATATATATATATATATATATATATATATATATATATATATATATATATCAACTAGTATACCTTAAACCAGATTAGTACATTGTGTTATGCACTGATTGTGGGATCTATTGCGGTGTGTGTATATTAAATATTGGGTATAAAAATGGTGATACATGATCGTACTGCAAGTCTTTAACTAGTATATAACATACTAATGCCAACAATCTTTAGTGGTTTGAATCACACGCTACACAACATTCGAATCTGTGACTTTATAGACCAAAGTCAGACTGTCTAATCATTGAAATAGTGATGCTGGACTGCGATTTTCTTTTTGAATATACAGGTAATGTTCGATTTATCTGGGTACAAAAAAACCAAACTAACTCTGTATATTTTCTCATGTGTAACGTAGAAATGGGGATAAGTTTGCCGGTGAGTATTTTGGAGATAAAATCCATGGTTTTGGGGTGTATCATTTTGCCAATGGACATTGCTATGAAGGGTCATGGCATGAAGGAAGAAGACAAGGATTCGGATCATACACTTTTCGTAGTAATGAAATGAAGTCTGGAGAGTGGGACTATGGAGTTTTGAAGCGTCCAATTCCCTCATCGGATCTTTCAGTTCAACGTGCTATCCAGGTACATCACTGTCTTCTGCTTAATTTTTTTTACTTTGCATTATTATATGATTAACCCAATTTTCTACTACACCCTTGGTAATTTTATGAGCTCAAATTCAATTGAATTGCATACTCTAGAAGATACAAATATTTGATGCAGCAAACGCTTGCTACAACTTTGTTTTATTTTTTCCAAGTTGCTTCGATAATCTTTTGATGTAGGATGTAGCTGCTTTTAACTTATGTATGGGTAAATCAAGAAGTTTGTGACATTTCAGTTTGAGTGTGTGTTAATCTATATATATATCACACACATATGAGAAAGTCTATTTAGACACAAAATATAGACACGGTTGATGACACGAAGAATTTCCACCATCGGATTGCCAACTGAATTCCATCTTTTCCATAAAGACAAAAAAATTCAATGGTGCAAATCTTTTGTGTAACCGTTTTGTGTTTAATTTTGTGTCCAAGTAGCCGACCCATATATACCTCTACTACTAATAAAGAAAATTCGTTGAATTAATTTCTCGGTGTCCTTTTGAAATTCCAAAAATGCCCCCACTTCCATTTACATGTCTACACTAACATGGTTACTACCATATGAAAGAATTTTCAATTTATATAACTAATGGCTCAAACAAAATATCAACGTATACAATAATACAAACAGTCCGTGTGCGAAGTACGAGCCTATACTAATACACACACATATATATATACATACACACACATATACATATATATGTATGTGTGTGAGTGTATTCGAGTTATTTAATGCTAATAGCAGGCACTAAACAAACTTAGTGGAATATCAGTATTAGCAAACTAAGCAATCCTTCTATAAACAGTAAACCTTGTGACATTTTTCTTAATATCTCTCACTGTAGGCTGCCAGAAAAGCTTCGGAAATTGCTATTAAAGCACCGCAAGTAGAAGAGCAAGTAAACAAAGCAGTTACCGCCGCAAATAGGGCAGCAACCGCAGCCCGCGTCGCTGCGATCAAAGCAGTTCATAACAGGATAAATGGAAATTTTTGCCCCATAGATGTCTGAGCTTGAAAATTTTGCATCTAATTATCAAACTTCTGCTTTTTTCCCATAAGAAAACAAACTTCGTTGTTGTTATTAGATTTTGAGTTGTCTGAGTTTGTGGATGAAGTGCAAAATTGCCTTCATGATCCGAGAGCTTGTAATTGTACATAATTGTGTTCTAATGCAATAGAAATATCAAATTTTAGTTTCTTTTATGTTAAAAAAATAACATTTAAGTTAATTCTATTCGTACATCAACAATTACACATACACTAGAAAATACAATGAAATAGTATACACAAAAAACTACTATACAGTTTACATACACCATCATTTTTTCATTTTTACAAAATTACCCTTATTTACATATTTCTTATCTTGCCTTTTTCAAATTTAAACTCAATTGCATAAGACTAAAAATTCCAAACATTAAATGAAGTTAAAATTGAACAAAACAAACTTTAATTTTAATATCATTATTGTAACCCTTTTTTTTTAATGTTCAGTTTCAGTAAAGTTAACTCTCATTTCGAAAAAGATAAATACTTTCAAATTGTAGCAAGTAGTTGCGGAAATTTTTTTAATTGATGTTTAGATTTCACGATAATAAATTTCATTGAATTCTTCATAAAAATATACCAATTAGACCAATTTTTTATTAATTTTAAACTTTTAATTTGATAGAATATAAGAGAATAATAAAATAAAAAAATTAAGAAAAAGAATATTTTAGTAACAAATTATTTAAAAAGAAAGAATTGCGTATGTTAAAGTAATTTTGGTTGCATGAACAAAACTTAGCAGATATTTATCATTAAATGTCATAAACATATTTCAGTGAGATTCTATGTGGTATGTAGCTACTTTTCAAATAATCACTTAAAAGCAGGAAAAACAAAAGTTAACTTGATAAATAGCATAGAAGCCAAAAGTACCAACTTTTGAAAACTTTGCCTTGTTTAACTTTATTTTACTTCCCATAAGCAGATGCAGATACTACACCTATGTCTACAGAGATATAAACAATATTAGAAAAGATGACTTTTTCTTCAAATAATAAATTCAGAACATGAGTTTGCATTATTGTTGTATGCTACTGTCCCCCTTATTAGCTTTTGTCCTTCAACTGTACTGCACAACACCACTTATTTTCTCCATATCTCATGTCTTTTAAATACAAAAATAGATTTCAACAATAAAATAAGTACATAATTGGAGCCCATGTGTTGCCATTTTGATAACCCATGATAAATGTTGCATCTTACATGTGCAAACTTCGACTTTATTCAACTATTGATCTAATGTTAGACAATGGTCCATGTACACTTTATTCATATGTGCATGTGATATCACTATAGTTTAAACTATATTTTCTAAGTTAGATCTATGTGATATTTATCTAAGTGTAGTTTAAACTTCAACTTTATTTGACTTGTTTCAGACGGACCAATCTAAGTAGCCCAGGACAACCAGAAAAGTATCAACCATATTGGAAAAATTGCTTACTGTTGTTGGTAGTTACCAATGTTATAAAAGTGTTAAGTTATGGTTGTTTTTCCAAAGAAACAGTAAACTCACCTCAGTGTTGACACCAAGAAAATGTCTGATAGCATGATTGACTAAATTTTGAATTGGTCTTTGAATGCTTTCTCAATAAATGTGCCTAAAGGAAAATATCCTTGTTCTGGTTTCTTTTGTTGGGAGGATAGAACAATTCTTGATTTACTCGTCAGATATAAACTGGACAGTGTCGTATTCATGTCTACAACGATTTTAGAATATCGGATATACATATCCGTGGATGCAGACGGATTTTAAACATTCATCGAATGTTATTAGACAAGTTCACAGCTAGCAAATCTAAACGAATAAATTAAAAATTTTATTTCATTATAAATCCATTTCAGTGCTAAAAATATAAAAAATGCTAAATAAATAAATTTAAGCGGCAAAAATATTAATTTTTATGTTCATATTAATTTTTTTTATCTAAATAAAATAATAAATAGCAATTATTTTATATCTAAAATACATAATAAGTAATCATAATCTTGATAAAAATTGAACGAATAATTATTGGATACGTCTCCGCATCCGTATGCATTTTTCGGATATTAGATAATCTTTCATATTTCGAATACGGATACAGACGAATTTTGAATTTTTCGAATAATCATCGAAAACCCTATTGGAAGGAAAATATGTTGGATTCAATCATAACAAAGTAGTTACCAACTTTATTGAATGTTTGGAACTATATGATAAAAAAAATTGAATGTGCAGTAGTAATATAAAAATATAACCTTTATACTAAATAAAGTTTAATTATAATTTTTTTACCGATTGTAAGCATAGCTCATAATATACTGCTCTAAATTTTTAACTGATAATCATGCTGAATGAGATGGACATTTATAAGTAATTAAGGGATTAATCTTATTGAATCATAGTCGTCAAATCTGAAGTTCAAATCAATAAAGTATATAAGAGCATCTCTAACGGTCGAAGACTTTAATATATAGCGTTTGAATATTAAAGGCTGAACATAGACGAAATTTTACGACGATCAAACACCCATTAAATAGACGTTTAACATAAAAAATACACCTATTAAATAGAGGCTTAACATAAAAAATTATTAAATAATCTTAAGCATCTATTTAATAGACGTCTCAGCTTAAAAGTCTATTAAATAGACTCTTGAAAATCAATGTTTTATTTAATAAAAAGTTCATAGATGTTTATTGAATAAGCTTCAGAACATTACGCAGATGCTTGAAGTCGGACGCATGTTAAATAGACATCCGTGGTCAATTCGTGATACCGAAAATCAATGGTCGGAGTGAGGTTTGCAAGAGATGTAGAATATAATTATTTTAAGGCAGCAATATGAATCTATGCTAAATAGTAGTCAAATATGCAGAGTTGGTAGTTCTGCAGCACAGTGATCCACTTAAATGTAAGTTGTAACATTGTATTTATTTTACTAGGATGCTGGTATCGGTTTGTTAGAACAGGCAGCTAACATTTATGTCCATGTAAAGACTTTGAAACATCACAATAAACGACATTACATATATTAGATTAAAATTCAACGACTTTTTGTTAACACGCTTTTCTTTTTCTTAAGCGCAGTAAAACTGCTGTGAATTTGGAGCATATGACCTGTAGGCTTACACGTAGAAAATTAGATATGATTAACTCAAATATATGCTTGCATGCATCAATTTTTACATAAGCTACCTAGAGCTAAATAGATGCAACTCAAAATTAATTGTAATTTCAATTTTATTTCTTAACAAAGTTGATTCAAAGAATAGATTACAATGAATTTGAGTTAATGTCAATTCAAAACTTAATTTGAATTAAATGCATATCTTTTAAGGTGAAAAATGACGGATAACTTAAACCCTAGTGTTTCAATTTTTTGTCTTTAATCCTTGTTTTTTAATTTTAACTTACAATAATTTCTTCATTTTCAAATCTCTACAATACAAATATCTATAAATCTACAACATATTAATCTTCTAGTATTAATTACATAAATTTCAATAAATCCGAGGCACTTTTTTTGCAATCGAGTACATGGAGGCATTGGATCAGCAGCATGGTGAGGAGCAGGAGGTTGAGGTATGGACCACAGTGGGGATGAAGGGTAAGGCAGTCAAGCAGCCATCGAAACCACCAGTAAATCTGCTGGCCGGGAGAACTTTCTCACGTGCTTATGACAATTAGAAGAACATGAATTATAAAAAATCAGAGCATATGTTCGCTAACACGAATTCGGATCCTCAGGAGGGGTGACTGAGAGTGTTCCTAACAATTGTGCATCCGAGGTCAAAAATGATTCATTTCTGAACAATAATATAGTGAACCCCAGCAGTGGTTCACTAGAAGAATCTCCTGATGAATGGGTAAGGGTTATTGATGGAGCAAGTGTAGTATCTGAAGCTAGACCAAATGTAGTATCAAATCATCTGAGTGAACTGAATTAACATCAATGCAACAGAAGAACAAATGGAAAGGAGCACACTCGTTGTTAATCCCTTGGCAGAGCATCACCGTGAAATTACTGTTTTAGATTAGGAAATCACTAGTAACGCACTATCATCATTGGATCTTAATGAGGACCCAGTATTTTGGGCAAATAACAACTCACAGCAAAAGGAGTATAGCAGGCCAATTATAACAGCAAACAATTTAAATTTAAATTCCTCTGATAATAATGCTGTTTTTTTCATCTGATGTGCAGGTTCCCACTGAAGTAACAAGGCCTGGAACTCAACCTGAGAACTCTCAATCTACATCCCAATCCTCTGACTCATTGAATAACTCACCTGATAAGAATATTGAGGGGGACAAATTAGTTGATATTAATGTGAAATGGAATGAGAAAATGTGTAAAAAGAATAAAATGAAAGTTTCGCATAGAGGAAGAAGGGTCTGCTCTGCCTGTGAGGAGGAGCAACAGACCCCATAAATAATGATTTTTTGATGGAATGTAAGGGGGTCCAATGTAGCAGTTGCTAAGTAAATATAAACCATCGGTGTTTACTTTGTTAGAAACCAAAATATTATATGATAACATTGATAGAATTGTGGATAAATGTGGTTCAGAATGGTTATGCCTGCATAATACTATTCCAAATAGAAAATGTAGAATTATGGTTTTCGTAAGTGCTTCTCTTTGGAATGCTACTTTTCAATCTGAAAGTTCACAGCACATTACTATGCTATTTAATAATAACAAATGTGGTACATTTAGATGCACTGTTGTTTATGCTGAGAATCTTCCAACAAATAGGGTAAGCTTATGGAAACATTTAGCAAAATGCTGCCCAATTTAATCAAAGGCCCTGGTGTATGTTTGGAAGAATTTAATCGTGTGAGATTGATCTGTGAAAGATCTGGAGGAAGTAAACTTTTTGAAACTAGATTAAAGGAATTAAATGACTGCTTGATCAAGATTGATTTGTATGAAATTACAAGTAGTGGCTTCAATTACGCTTGGAGACCTAGGAAAAATATTGCATGCAAACTTGATAGAACTTTGATAAAAAAAATTCTCAATCTACAGTGACATCTCTCCCATCTGAACTAGTGATCATACCGCTATGCTACTTAACATTTTTGACAAAGCTAAGATCAAAGCATTTAAACCATTTAGATACAAAAATTGTTGGTGTTTCTTTTAAGGATACATGACATTGTTAAAAAAAATTTCAAAATCAATAGAAGGGGTAATTTATTGTTTAATTTCATCTTTGCTACGAAGACATTAAAATTTTCTCTAGAAAATTATGTAAACAAATTGAAAGTGTTTATCAGCTAGTGGATTCCACTAGGAAAAATGTGCATGCTTTTGGAAGATAATAAGCAAAAATCTAAAATCAATTGGCTGACTATGGAGGATGATTGTACAAAATTCTTCCATGCAAATGCGAGTCCAAGAAGACATATAAATAGTTTGGATGGCCTTTTGAAAGGGGATTTGAATTCACATGATGACACAAGTGATAAGGCGGCAGAATTCTATAAAGCTCTGTATAATGGTGAAGGATGTGTAGCAATTTTCCAGCGGTTACATGTAAAAAATTGTAAACAGTAATGGCAATTGCTATCGTAATAGTCCAATTGATCTGAGTGAGATCAAAATAGCTGTTTTCTCTACTCAAGATGATAAAGACCCTGGACCAAATGGGTACAATGCAAAGTTTTACAAGTTACATTGGAACAACCATTATAACTTATTATGGAAAGCAATGCAAAGTGTTTTCAACAGTGGAAAAATTGTAAGGGAATTGAATCACACTTATCTGGCTCTTATTCCAAAAGAAACTTTTGCAACCAGTTTATCTAACTTTAGGCTTTTGCCTGTTGTAATATGTTGTACAAAGTTGTTGCTAAGGTCTTATGCAATAAAATTAAAACACTTATGGAGCATATAATTTCTCAAAATCAATATGCATTTATACCTAATAAAAACATCACTGATGGTATTATTTTGGCACATGAACACATGAGGGGATTTCACACTGGTGGTTCAGGGAAAATGAGCGTCAAAATTGATCTTAAAACGGCTTACGACAAACTAAATAGGAAATTTATTTTGCATATGCTAAGAATGATGGAATTTCTTGATAAATGGTCGAGATTATTGAGAAATTAATTTCTACTCCAAGTTTTGGGATTCTGTACCAAGGCCTTCCTTGTGGGTATTTCCTTAGCAATGGGGAATTAGACTGGAAGATCCTCTCTCCCCTTATCTTTTCTCTATTGCCATGGAGTACTTAAGTATTAAAATGGAGTCTAAAACAGCTAGTGAGAAAATTAAACCAATCAATGATACCATGCCAAGCCTTACACATCTTATTTACGTAGATGACGTGCTGATTTTTATGAAAGCAGGTATAATTGGAGCAAAAGCTATTAAAAAAAAAATCTTTCAAAAGCTGGAAAATCTTGTATGGTTGCAAATTAACAATGAAATGAAAAGACAAAAATTATGTTCAATAAAGATTGTGAAAATAAAAAAAATTCTAACATGCTGCCCTTTAATGAAGGTGAACTTCTAACGAAGTTTTTGGGAGTTCCTCTGTAGGTAGGGCTGTCAATTTCTAGCACGACCCGAAACCCGCACGAAAATTAGCGGGTTAACTCGACACATTTAAAAGGGCGGGTCATTTTTGGGTAAACCCGTTAGAACATGTTTAATAAAGGGGAGGGTTTAGGGTTGACCCGTGAACCAAAATTTGACCCGACTAACCCATTTATGGGCTCAGTATTATTGTACAGTTATCATTTTAGCTTGCACAAGAATGGTATGGTTGTTATTCGCTTATTCCTATACATTCACACTTAACAACTCCCTACGTTTACATGCCCATTCCCACGTAACAACTTCCCAAATTTTCATACCCATCTTAGCTTGCAATAAAGGAATGACAACAATACCCTTCTGTTGCTCTAAAATCTCATTTTAGCTTGCAAAAGAAGAGTATGACAAGTATTGTTGTCATTCACTTATTCCTACACATTCGTATAACAACTTCTCATATTTTCATGCTCATTTTCATTTCTTTATACAAATATTTTTCTTAACGGGTTAAACGAATCAACCCGAAACCCACCCGATATATAATCAAGTCAACCCGAAACCCGCCTGTTTAATAAATGGGTCGACCCGACCCGTTTAAAAATCAACCAGCATCCGAGTTGATCCGACCCAAACCCAACCCATTGATAGGCCTATTTGTAGGTGCAATATGTCAAGGACAACATGTACAGTGGTTTGATAGATAAGGAAGAGAGTGTCAGGTTGGGAATGTAGTTTGTTAACTTTTGCAGGCAGACTATAACTCATCAGGGCAATTGTATATCCTATGGTTCAATTTTTGCACAGAGCTTCAAATCTCCTAAGGCAACTATTAATAAAATTATTAATGTCTGTTCCTATTTCCTCTGGAAAGGGAAAGCGGCAAAAATCCCTTGGTCTACTGTGCGTACCTCTAAAGTAGAAGGTGAATGGGTTTATTGAACATACTTGAAATGAATGAAGTTCCAGGCATCAAACTCCTCTGGAAAGTACTAAACAGACATGGCTTATGTGGTGAATGGATTTTAAAAAAGCGTGTTAATGGAAAATCTTTGTGGGAATTAGACATAAACAATAGTTTCTCATGTACTTTTAAGTTTATGCTTTTGTTAAGAAACAAAGAATTGAATGTATCTGAAAGACGGATAGTTGACGGGAAATCAACCAAAATTTGGTATGACCCTTGGCTTAATGGTGGCAATTTACTTACTATGCTTAGGTTTCAGTCTTTGACTATATTAGGGAGAGATAATTTTACAGTCCATAGGAATATTAGTAACGGCAACTGGGAATGCTACAATCTTCCACACACTCAAAATTTAAGTAATGAGATTTCAGAAGTTAAAATCTATACAGACAGAACTGAGGATTACGGCATTGTAAGAATACATCTAATGGAGACTTTCAATTCAAACAAGCAAGGGAAAATCTCTAAACATCAATTCCAAATGTTTTATGGTCTAAGGTTGTTTGCGATAAGATTAATAACCCTAAGATGTCAATTTGTGTTTACAAGGCACTTACCAACAAATTATCTACTATTAATAATCTTAGACAGAGAAACATCATTGTCGATAACAACTGTGTATTGTGTAACCAAGATGAAGAAACTGTCAAGCATTTATTCTTCCAGTTTAATTACACGGCTTATGCGTGGCAGTGGTGTAGAACTAGATTAGCATCTCCTATTCTAACTGATTTGGATTTGTGGCAACTTGCAGAATATATTACAACTAAATTCGCAGCCAAAGACAGATTAAGAGATTTAGCTAGAGCGTTTTTTACAACATGTATATGGTGCTGCTGGATTGAGTGAAACAACATGATTTTCAAGCACAATCATATTAACAAATTTCAGATCTGTATGAAAATTGATCAGATTGTAAAAGACATTATGCTAAAATCAAAGAGAAATAGAAGTCCATCACCGGATTATGAGACAATTTGTGAGTTTTGGTCGATATCACCTGATCCCAAAATTGACCCCAAAATAGAAGTTAGGGATAGTGAGGTCTCAGTGAGTCGTAGAGGTGAGTCGAAGAAGACTACTTGATGTTGAAGACTTAAGTCGACGTTATCGAAGTGATGGAATCAAACATCCACTGCCACCATGAAATTCTGTGGAGAATCTCATTTGTGGTAGCCCTAACTTGAATATGTAACGTAATAACTCAAGTATGGTTCGATTTATTTTGCGTCCGAAGGAGTTAATACGTTATCTTGTATTGGGTTTCTTATTTGCGTATGGACTTTCAATTGGGCCTTGTACTCCTTTATTAATTTTGGTTAATAAAAATCAATGATTCTGACTTCAAATAGAAACTTACTTTGGATTAATGTCAATTTAAAATACGGTTACAACCTCGGATACCTTCTTGAAATTAAAACAAATAAAAATAAAAGAATATAATATAAAATGGCTTGATTTTCTTATTTTATTTTATACCTTTATTTAAACACGTTTCAGCTTAGTTCTAAATATGAAAATGACCGACAAGTATAATTATTCTTAGTAAGTAATCTAATATAATTAATCATTCATTGATAAAAATTAATTATGATTGGTTCTTTGAATAAGCATTAAAGATAATTTATTCAAAACTCAAAATTCAAAATCGAAGTTTAAAATTGCAATTAGTTACTTAATGCATATTATGACCTCTAACATATACGAAAAACGAAGTTCGAAATTGTCAATCATGATAGAGTTAAGAGTGTGCCTAGACATAGTTATGTAATTTATTCCTTAAACTCTTATACAGGATTTTGTTCGAAATGACGTAACTATATGGTTTTATTTTCTTTTATATGTATATTTGTCTGTGTGTCTGTGCGCGTGGGCATGCGCATATGTATGTATATACATACACATAATGAATTAAATACAGTAAGCACTTTATAGCGGGATTGATGGCGGTATATGTTCCAACAATCATATAGTACCGTTCGTGTGACGCCCCACCTCTATACTTACATCAACCAAGGACAATACGGGGTAATGCCGTCGACTAACACGAAAAATAAGCCTATGAAGGAGCGACCATCCGTTTAATTGTTTTGTACGAGTACCGATATTTCAGATAGAAGGTCGCACATTTCATTTAAAGAGGAAATCCGACACATCTAGTACAAACACAAAGCTACCACACAGTGACTATGTGATCTTCAAAAACAAATATAAAATAAACTTAACATAAATCAGTCACAGATATTCATATCACTAAGGCGGAAACAGATATGAATATAACACATAAAAGTGTACATCAAAGTAGTGGTCATATAAGATCCACTACATCACAAAAGAATAGGTACAAGTGCTAGACAAAAGAATATGAATGCATCAAGGAGTCTATATCTCGAATGTATAAAAGCAAAAACTACTAAGCTAAGAAAGTAAGCCAAAAGTCAGATGACAGATCTTGAAAAGAAGTCAAGCAGAAACACCTGAAATACCTCGGTCTGACCCGAGTATAATTTAATAAAAAATAATAATAAACGGATCGGTCTAGCTATAAATATCAGATAAAATGAGATATGATAAGAGATATGACAGAAATGTGTGATAACGATAATGCCATACTGTGACAAATATAAATTTAACAACAAAAAAAAATCATACAATATCTCAAAAATCTCAAAAACAAAAAAGAATGTCATATTCTTTAACATATTCACCAAACCACAAATATTAATAAAACTTATCAATGTAAATCACAAAAACTGGTGAAACACAAATTCTAGAAATCATCAACTAGAAATTCAGAAATCACAAAAGGGGAGGCCTATCGCAAACGGGAGCATGAAAACTCACCAACACATGCATCGCAAACGGAAGGCTATTCCATGGTCGCTAACCATCAAATTTGAGCCGAAGCTCCACAAACGGCCCAAAGACCTTTGAGCCGAAGCTCCACAAACGGTCCGAAGATCTTTGAGCCGAGGCTCCACAAACGGTGCGAAGAACATGGGTCCCTACCCCCACTAAATTGAGCCGAAACTCCAACGAATGATCATCATAGATCAACAAGTGTAAATTACACTAAGCTAGTAAATAAATGAGTTAGGCTTCATGTCCCATAACCACTGCCTTAACTTAATTATTTACGAACAAATTGTAGAGTTCCACTCGAAAATAAGTGTAAATTACACTAAGCTAGTAAATATATGAGTTTAGCTTCATGTCGCATAACCACTAGCTTAACTTAAATATTTACGAACAAATTATAGATTTCTACTCGTAAGTTGTCGCAAGAATTCAATCGAACAAGTCCAAGAATTAACCGACAAAGTAAACGCAAGCGTTTCATACCACTTGTTTTGTTAAATCGTTTAATTAGATTTCTCGAACGAATGAGGTAAAGGTTTGTATATACTAATAGGTTAGAAAACGGATTTAAAAACAAACTTTGTATAAAAATAATTGTTGAAATCATGTTTGCAAAAGAGTTTGAGTATTTACTAATAGTATAGAAACCTTTGTATTTTAAAGTGACAAATCACAGAAATGATCGTAGGAATAATCTATCACCAAAAATTCACATTCAACGAAAACGTGAATCAAAACCATAAAAATGGATATCAAATCCAACAAATAAATATTCCCAAAAATCCATAAAATAAGTCATCAAAGTTGATAATAAATGATAGCAACTAACCGGACCAACAAAAATCGATTAAAATTAGAAATTCACTCAAAAACAGTCAAAATAGACAAAATTAACAGTTCCATACGTCTGGTCGCTGTTTCCAGACGTCTGGCCCTATATTCTGGAAGTAAATGTGTTTTCTCCTTTCTCTTTTTAATTCCAGATCCATTTCAGACGTCTGAAATTTTCAACCAGACGTCTGAATTTGGTTTTAGACGTCTGAATTTTATTTCAGAGTCTGGATTTTGACTTTGCCTTTTTTTCTATTTCCAGAACCATTTTAGATGTCTGGAATTTTCAACCAGACATCTGGATTTGGTTTTAGACGTCTGAATTTTTTTTTCAGACGTCTGAAATTTTCTGCTAGGCAAAAAAAAAAGCCTAACCCAAAGAGGGCAACTCCAAACCGAAATGCGATCGAACGAGCGATGGATGCTAGGGATTTATGCCAATCGACAACCCAACACTATAGGGCCCTCGATACACCACCAAAAACATGTTCAAACATCCAAGATAGGATCTTTAAAGATTTTGACTTAAAAACACCAAAAATTGAAAATTCACCAAATCAATTCAAATCAAAAGCAAATGAACATGAATAGATGTTAGGAATTCATACCTAACAACAATGAAAGCTACAGACGTAGAAGTGAGTTCAAAAACTCACCTTTAAACCCAAATATAGAAACGAGAAGCTCTAAAACAAGGCGAGATGAATTCCTCTACAACTACTCCTCTAAGATCATCAATCTATTATCAAAGATAAAGTTTTTCCTAAGTTAGGCTATAGGAATTTCTGAAAAATGCAGAGAGATTGAGATGGAGAAGATGAAGAAGATGCTTACCTAAGCTTCTCTTTGATTTTAAAGCAATAACTTGAATTTCCTAGGAGAACTAGGGCTTGGGAATTTCTATTTCCTTTTCTCTCCCCTTATTTTTTTTCTTTAGCTTGAGTGTTAGGAAATGAGGAGTAGAATGAATGAAGTGTTGAGGAGTTAGGGTATTATGTTAGGTTATTGGGATGAAACCCAAACCCAAAGCCCAATAGAAAAATAGCAAAATTTAACTCAACTCCAAACATATCGATGTTTATACTCAAAAAGGTCGCAAATGCCATTTTGAACTCAATGGAAGTGGTCTGGAGTCCTAATTCGACTGTTTGCAAAAAGTATCATTTTAGACTTTAATCCGACTAACGATGCTGTATTTAAATAAAATATTTAAATATACAATCGCAAAATATGCGGGTTGTTACAGACTATCCTCTTTAAAGAAACCGCGTCCTCGCAATACTTAAGAAGAAAACAAGGAGTAACAACCATAGAAGCATATCAACACAAAAGAAAATTTGAAGTAAGAAGTTCACCTTAAGGAGCACGAGAGAGTAAGTCTGGATATGCTCGGTCGATGAGTTCTTTGGATTCCCAAGAGTAATCCTTAGGATTTAAGGAACATTGAACTTTCACAAAAGGAACATCTTTATTTCGAAGGCGCTCAACCTCCGAAGCAATGATGCGAATAGGATGTTGATCGTAAGTCAAATTAGGCGAAACTTCAATTTCTTCAATAACACCGAGCTGAAGAATAGAATCGGAATCCTAAGGTATTTTCGTAGTCGAGAGACATGGAAAACGTCATGAATAGCTGAAAATTGAGCCGGTGCAACGACGTAGTTCAATAACGGTACCCTCCAGGAACCGAAACTCGAATAATGTGGAGCAACGACGTAGTACAATAACGGTATGCCAGATGAACCTGCTAAAAAGACCATTCCATTCAGACATCATCATAGAAACAACCGCTTGTTACTTACGACTAAGGGCATCGGCAATATGATTCCCCTTTCCGGGGATATAAAGAATATCAAGATCATAAGATGCAAGGAACTCGAGCCAACGTTGTTGATGCAAATTAAGTTCCTTTTGAGAAAATAAATATTTCAAAGATTTATGATCGGTACAGAGAACAAATTTCTCTCCCAAAATATAACGATGCCAAATTCTAAAAGCGAAAACAATGGCCGCGAGCACTAGATCATGAGTGACATACCTAGTCTCGATAGGCTTTAACTGTTTAGAAGCATAACTGATAGCACATTCCCTTTTGCAAGAGAACGACTCCCAAACCAACACGACTAGCATCGGTATAAAGAGTGAAGTCTTGATTCTCTTCGGGGATCACAAGAATAGGAGTATTGGAAAAGAGTTCTTTCAATTGATCCTCTTTCCCGAAAAGATAAGACTTTCAAAATTATAATTAATTTCATGTAATCACCTTTTTAGAAAAATTTACTTATTCCAAGTCAATTTACTGTGACTGAGTGTCTCACCATAGCATTTAGGAGATTCCTATCGATAACGTTAATCAAGCACATCGACCAGAATTCTTAAAGCACTCAACGGGCAAAACAACACAAAATCATCTTCAATATGATAAACATGTCTCTTAATTTTTTTTGAATATTCTTTGCCCGTTTAAGAACAAAATCCAATTATACTTACAGATATCTTGTTAAAAAGATTTGCAAAATTTTAAATTATTGGTTTCATCCAAAATCAATGAATACAAAGATGGTCACATCGAAATATTCGCAGAATACTCGATTAATAAGATGGATGAAATAAGCATGACAACTTGAATGACTTCACGAGTCACTTATAAGAATCATAACGAGTGCGGAATGCGGTAAGTGGAATGCTATCCTCCGCAACTCGTAGCTGATGAAAACCAGTGGCAAGGTCGAGCTGAAAAGACCTTAGCACCACTCAAAAGATTGCTTAGGTGATAATCCTAAGACAAGCTCAACGATATCAGGAAATTCTCGAACTAATTGAATGAGGGGAACAACATCTTCCTCAACAAGTGGGTCTAGAGAATAAAATCATGTCACCAAATTAGAATCGAAATAATTAAGAAAAGTAGAAATCTTCTTAACAGATTGAGAACGTCAAAGATTGATAGTCCACTCGAGACATAGGATATGGCTTCATAATGATTAAGCCAATCCTTCTCTAAAAATTAATTCCGAAGCCTAAGTAATGCATAACATGCAAATTGGCTTGGAAAGAATAATCACATAAAATAAACTCGACATCTTTACAAAGCAAACTGAGTGTCACGGATCCACCAACCGGATTCGCAATTCTCAGTGAAGTCATCACGCCCAAAATGTTTAAAGAAAAATAATCAACAAGTTCTTTTGATATAAAATAATGAAATGAACCCGTATCAAAAAGAACTCGAATAGGATAATCACATAACAAATTAATGCCATTTTGAGGAGTAGCACTAGAATGAAATGAGCCCGTATCAAAAAGAACTCGAATAGGATAATCACAAAACAAATTAATGCCATTTTGAGGAGTAGCACTGGATTGACCGCGCTGGGACGACCAAGTCTAACCATTTCTCTACTTTAACAAAGAAAGAAAAAAGAGAAAAATGTTATTATCAGAATGAATATCAGTCAAACTTGATTGATAAAACAAGGCATCATAAAAAATGGGATAGAACGAGTCCTAAGACTCAGATAAATGCTAAGGCACGACTCCTAAGAGAGACTTAGGACAATGATCCTTGCTAAATTATTCTACATTGTTATGAAGTTTTTCTCTGATACCAAGCTGTGATGCCCCACATCTATACTCACACCAGCCAAAGATACTATGAGGTAATACCGTCGACTAGCACGACGAATAAGGTTGTAGAGGAGCGACCATCCGTGTAATTGTTTTGTGCGAGTACCGGTATGCCAGATAGAAGGTCATGCATTTCATTTAAAGAGGAAATGCAACACATCTAGTACAAACACAAAGCTACCACACAGTGGCTATGTGATCTTCGGAAATAAATATAAAATAAACATAACATAAATCAATCATAGATATTCATATCACTAAGGTGGAAACAGATATGAATATAACACATAAAAGTGTACATCAAAGTAGTGGTCTTATAAGATCCACTACATCACAAAAGAATAGGTACAAGTGCTAGACAAAAGAATATGAATGCATCAAGGAGTCTCAATCTCGAATGCATAAAAGCAAAACTACTAAGCTAAAGTAGTTAGTCAAAAGTTAGATGACAAACCCTGAAAAGAAGTCAAGCAGAAGCACCTGAAATACCTCGATCTGACCCGAGTATAATTTAATGAAAAAATAATAAACGGATCAGTCTAGCTATAAATATCATATAAAATGAGATAGGATATGAGATATGACAAAAATGTGTGATAACGATAATGCCATACTGTGACAAGTATACATTTAAAAACAACAAAAAATCATACAATATCTCAAAAATCTCAAAAGCCAAAAAAGATGTCATATTCTTTAACATATTCACCAAACCACAAATATTGATAAAACTTATCAATGTAAAACACAAAAATTGGTGAAACACAAATTCTAGAAATCATCAATTAGAAATCCAGAAATCACAAAACGGGAGGCCTATCACAAACGGGAGCATGAAAACTCACCAACACGTGCATCACAAACGGAACGCTATTACATGGTCGCTAACCACCAAATTTGAGCTAAAGCTACATAAACGGCCCGAAGACGTTTGAGCCGAAGCTCCACAAACGGTCCGAAGACCTTTGAGCCGAGGCTCCACAAATGGTCCGAAGACCATGGGTCGCTATCCCACCAAATTGAGCCGAAACTCCACCGAATGATCATCATAGATTAACAAGTGTAAATTACGCTAAGCTAGTAAACAAATGAGTTATGCTTCATGTCCCATAACCACTAGCTTAACTTAATTATTTACCAACAAATTGTAGACTTCAACTCGAAAATAAGTGTAAATTACACTGAGGTAGTAAATATATGCGTTTAGCTTCATGTCCCATAACCACTAGCTTAACTTAAATATTTACAAACAGTTTGTAGATTTCCACTCGAAAGTTGTCACAAGAATTCAATCGAACAAGTCCAAGAATTAACCGACAAAGTTAACGAAAGCGTTTCATACCACTTGTTTTGCTAAGTCATTTAATTAGATTTCTCGAACGAATGAGGTAAAGGTTTGTATATACTAACAGATTAGAAAGCGGATTTGAAAACAAGCTTTGTATTAAAACTAATTGGTGAAATCATGTTTGTAAAAGAGTTTGAGTATTTATTACTATTATAGAAACCTTCGATTTTAAAGTGACAAATCGCAGAAATGACTGTAGTAACAATCTATCACCAAAAATTCACATTCAATGAAAACGTGAATCAAAACCAAATCGATATCAAGTCCATCAAATGCATATTCCCAAAAATCCATAAAAGAAGTCATCAACGTCGATACTAAATGACAACAACTAAACGGATCAGCAAAAATTGGTTAAAATTGGAAATTAACTCAAAAACAGCCAAAATATGCAAAATTAACAGTTCCAAATGTCTGGTAGGTTCAGGAAGTAAATGTGTTTTTCTCCTTTCTATTTTTAATTTCATATCCATTTCAGACGTCTGGAATTTTCAACCAAACGTCTGAATTTGGTTTCAGACGTCTGGATTTTGTCTTTGCCTTTTTTTTTCTATTTTCAAAACCATTTCATACGTTTGGAATTTTCAACCAGATGCCTGGTTTTGTTTCAGACGTTTGAATTTTGTTTCAGACGTCTGAAATTTTCTGCTAGGCAAAAAAAAACATCCTAACCCAAAGAGGGCAAATCCAAGTCGATATGTCATCAAACGAGTGATGGATGCTAGTGATTTATGCCAATCGACAACCCAGCACTATAGGCTCTTCGATACACGATGGATGCTAGAGATTTATGCTAATCGACACCCAGCACTATATGCTCTTTGATACACCACCAAAAACATGTTCAAACATCCAAGATAGGATCTTTAAAAATTTTGACTTCAAAACACCAAAATTGGAAAATTCACCAAATCAATTCAAATCAAAAGAAAATGAGCATGAACAGATGTTAGGAATTCATACTTAAAAATAATGAAAGCTATAGACGTAGATGTGAGTTCAAAAACTCACCTTTAAATTCAAATATAGAAATGAGAAGCTCTAAAACAAGGCAAGATGAATTACTCTACAACTACTCCTCTAAGATCTTCAATCTATTATAAAAGATAAAGTTTTTCCTAAGTTAGATTATAGGAATTTTTGAAAAATGAAGAGAGACTGAGATGGAGAAGATGAAGATGATGCTTACCTAAGCTTCTCTTTGATTTTAGAGCAATAACTTGAATTTCCTAAGAGAACTAGTGCTTAGGAATTTTTATTTCCTTTTCTCTTCCCCCATTTTTCTCTTTAGCTTGAGTGTTAGGAAATGAGGAGTATAATGAATGAAGAGTTTAGGAGTTAGGGTATTATGTTAGGTTATTGGGATGAAACCCAAATCCAAAGCCCAATAGAAAAATAACAAAATTCAACTCAACTCCAAACATGTCGATGTTTATACTCAAAAAGGTCGCAAACGCCATTTTGAACTCAATAGAAGTGGTCTAGAGTCCTAAACCGACTATTTGCAAAAATTAGCATTTCGAAATTTAATTTGACTAACGATGCTATATTTAAATAAAATATTTAAATATACAATCGTAAAATATGCGGCTTGTTACAGTTCGCGAGCTTAGCGTGCCCTGTTTACGTTGGGGATGCGTCGGACGTCCAAACATGGTAAACCCTGTTTCTGGTTCATTGAGATGAATGTAAAATTATGGTCCGTTTGCTTTTTTTAATTTTGTTAATTATAAAATTTCGAAAATTAATAACTTGTGCAACTAAGGTCCGTTTGACATGCAGTTTATTGCGTTGCGATCGTATCAAAGTGTTATATATTATAGAGTTGGTTTGAACTCAGTAATTTATAATTTTAAGATATACATTTCACATGTTCTGTTTAAATTCTTCGTTAACAACCCCATTCCTATACAAAAGCATTCTGCGGCGCTCAACTATCCTGCTCAAATGATCCTTTTTCATTCATCCCAATCGCAATGTTACTCTTACCTCGGTTCTTCCCCAACCGCTATCTCTAATCCTCCAATTTCAAATGTTCTATGTGTAAGAACTAAGCTCTCCAGTCAAATTTGACGATATCAGAGCTCTTCATACAATTCGCTCAAAATCAGCTCCTATGCATGGTTTTGGTCGAAAAGAGGGAATCAAATCTGCTTCCATTGTGAGTTTCAGTTGCAGAGCGCCCATTGGATGCTCGAGTGTGGAAGCTTTTTGACATAAGCGTGCATATTGTACTTCTTCATCAACTCAGCTGCAACATTCAGTGCCATCGATGAGAAACGAACATAGATTCCAGTACGCACTAAAAAGCTTGAATGTGAAAAGCATTCTCATCGATGATTTAGGGCAGAGCAGGTAAGCGGGATTAAAGCTTCTAGAAGATCACTTTGCCCATTTCAGCGCTCTATTTAGGTCAGAAGGGGAAAAAAGCTTAAGCTCCGTCTGGGGCATTGACATGCCAAGGCCACAGATTTCATGTTCGAGGATATGTCTCACATATATTCACACAGTTCAGCACCTTTTTCCCTAAAATTTGACCCAATCAATGTTAGCCCAATCATCGCTTGCCTTGCTCGACCATCGGCGAGTATCCCTACTCTGCAATTTGGTAAAGATGCTTTGGTAATCGAGCTCTGATATTCAAAAAAAGAAAGAAAAAGAAAGTCAAATAAATTTGATTTGTTGGAAGATATGGTTGAAATAGAAGTTTCACACTAGGATGATGAAGGTATAGTAGAGATTCGGTTTTAAGCCTACAAAGCAAGAGATTGCATGGGGACAAGTTAATTTTGAGTGTACAGAGTGTGTGGGGGAGAGGGTTCTGTTGTTTGTAATGTTGATGGGTCAACAGGCCGGGTAGTCTCATGACCTGTTCTTAAGAGATCTAGGTCTAGGGTCGGGTCGAGGCTTGGTTGATCCACCCCAACCCGACCCATACTACTGCAATATCATAAAATCGTTTTATTGCTATAACGATAATTTGTTGATCCTTTTATACATAAGTGATTATAACATGGATATTATAATGTTTCATTTAATAAGTTACATGATTTTTATGGTATTAAGTTGCATTACTAATAATTATATAATTGCATATGCATGTTTTTCTTGAACTGTTACAATATACCTCATTCTTATTACCTTACTTATCATTGTAAACACATTGGTATCTATATATTTATTGTATCATTTAGTACCAACCCCTTTTACAAATAAAATTAATATACATATGTACATTTATACATAATTTTGAATGCATATGTAAAGAGTCACCGAGTCTTGGAGTAGGGAGGGTCTACCCTGACCTGTATGGGTTTCGGGTGTGAGACAAAAGTCGAGACCGGCATCGGGTCTACGGGGCGAGTCTGGGGTAGGGTTTAAAAACCCCGGGGCGGGTCTGGGGTACAAAAAACCTACTCCAACCCGCTCGATTGTCATCCCTATTCACACATAAGCAATATAATATCAAATCATATATTCAATATAATATCAAATCATATAAATATAATCAAATCACATAAAGAAATAAATCGAGCATAACTAGCATAAAATGAAACCAACACTCCGTTAACATAATGTACATACATGTCATTGTACAAAATATACATCGCGGAAGACCAATTCCCCACAATCAACCCACAATTGTCAAAATTACCATCACCAAATGTACCATCAACTAATATACAGAACATTTAAAAGTATCAAACTTCACCAACTTAATGTATCATCAAAAAATACTAAACAATTATGCAAAACAAAAGCCATACCTATCACTCCTGTCAATCACCTCCAAAACTTCCAGAACTAGCTGATGATGGAAAGCGGCCACCGTATTGTTGCATGTACATAGCAATACGCTGGTCTAGTAGCTGCGTCATCTCAATGGCCTATCGACGGTTCTACTCCTCCAGCTGTGCCAATCTAGCTTTCAACTCTTCGATCTCTGCTAATCTGACTCTGGTTTGGCTGGCTCTCCTTTGTTTACCCTGCAATACTTATTTATTAGTAAAAGTTCAATTACTATAGTATTACTATCGAAGCTACAACATAATATGTTAATTGTTATATCTATAAATTTATTATTGAAACTAAAGTGATGTGAAGTTCTTTAGAACTAAAAGATTGCTAAATTTTTATATATTAATATATTGTTCATTACCACTTGATTGCCAAAACCGTAACGCCTGTTCTGTGAAAGTGGATCCATAACTGACTCAAAAATGACATCCTCCTCATCCATAATCAGCCGCTCTAGACCAGTTCCAGGGGTTACTACCATTGTTCCATAAACTTTACATGCATGAACAAATAAAAATACATTTGAAATTAATAGCATGATACTTAATTCATTATACTTTAATAATTAAAACAATTACTAATAGTGTATAAACTAAAATATGCTTACATGGCTCTTCCACGATATATTGTTATACCATGTATATGAAAAAGTCCTGTCTGGATTTACATGCTCAACGGTATGTGTAACAACTCGAAATTTCACCGCTTTGATTTATTTGTATTTAATCAATTTTAAATTCAATGTATAGGTTTTATAATGAAAATAAAACTCTTTTAAATAATAAATGATAATATTGAAAGAATTTTTCAAAATGTGTTTATACAGAAATATGCATTTCGATGAAAAATAGAAAATGTGATCGAAATTCGTTTTTCGAATTTTCGTCTTTTCATCATCTAAAAATTTGTTTGATATGTTGTAAACCCTTTAGCAAAATACATATATATGTAAATAAGTGCTACGTGTGTATATATGTATATTAGTACGTACATAAATATATTTATACTTAGGTATATATGGTTTAAAATATAATTAGAAAAAAAATGGAACGGGTCACATCCTAAGCAGACACGTGTACAAAAACATGTCTCATCATGTTTGTAAGGAGGGGGAACAAGGACAAGTCATGATTTATAGTAGGAAGGACATGGTTGAGGTGGCAATGAAGGAGCGAAGGGTAAAGTACGTTGGGGTATTTTGGTAATTTTACTTGTGCCTCTGTATACAAACCTTTTTTCCTAATTTCTAATTCATTTTCCTCATTCTTATCTTCATTTTTTTTCAACATCCTATGCTCTTATAAATATTACATGGCTTCACTTTATAGTTTACTTTAAGTTTTAGAGTTGGTAAAGGAAATCCATGTTTGATTCTAAATGTTTCAAATTGTTTAAGGACTTCTCTTTTTCCTTTACACATTCCTCCATTTTCACCTTTATTTTGTTTGGCCAGAACATCCTGTAATTTCACCAAATTAAGAATTTCTTTTTTTTCAAACCATATATATTTCAAGTGGCTACAACTTTGTAGTTTACCACTTTTTCTGATTTCGAACTTAGATGCTCCAAAATTTCATTTCTTTTGCAAGAGCATTTTTGAACCTAGATTTTGATATCCGAAAATATCCCTCACTGTTTTGGCCATAAATTCTTCAAAATTCAAATTTTTGAGTAATTATTTTTTTTTAAATGATAGAGGAAGTCTAAAACTTTCATTTTGACCACTTTTCCAATATCCAAGAGGGAAGGGTCCAAAGGTCGAGTGCAAAATGACCTATTTTCGATAAAATTTATGGTTTTCCAAGCTTTTCGAACGAAAAAGTTTTTCAAGTTATCAAAATATAGTGAGTAAACTTTTAACTTTTTAGAAAGATTCTATCTTTAAATATATATTTTCTATTGTTTATATATATGTAGTTAGTTGGTTTGATTGTGTATGGTTTGGACATATATGTATGTGCGAGCTTGTGGTTAGCATTCAACTTTGAATTGTTGGTTAAATTGATGAGTTTGGATATAAAGTGATGATCTTGTGGTATTTTTATGATGATATGTTGTGGTATATGGATCCTTGAATATACGGTGAATGGTTATGGAAGTTAGCAAGTTTTGTGTGTGAAAGACTTAAGAAAATCAAATGGTGTATGCCAGTTTGTTTACTAAAAGAATTTCAAGTTTAACTTTAGTGTTGATTTCAACTTTGTTAACTTTGTTTTATTTTGAGACATATGTTTCAAAGAGTTAGCAAACCTTTAGTTAAGTCAAAAGGGAGTTAAAAACAAGTTGGAAATTATGGATATCCATAGCGATAGTCGCTATGGATGCAGTTCGTTTAAAAAAATTTGATTTTTGCAAAGTTTGGTTTTCTTTTTACTTCAAATTGTCTTGTAAATGCTATATAAACTAAACAATGATATTTTAAAAAGTTAATTAAGTTTTTAATGATTAACTTTTAATTAATTAAGTTTTAATAATTGATAGTTAATAATTAATTAAGGATTAAACATGGTTTAATAATTATAATTAAGTGACAATTAGTTATTAATTAATTATCTTTTAAAGTTAATATTTATTTTAAGTAATTATTAATTAAGTTAATTAATCTTGAAATCAATTATAAGTTAAGTAAATGATTTATATTTAATTTATAATTAATTAAGTATATGGTTAATTATTAATCAAGTGTTGATTATTTTTAATCATAAATTATTAAAGGTTTTAATTTATAATAAAATATTTATAAAAGGTTTAATTTATTATTTAAGTTTGATTAAAGATTATTTAATTAATTAATTGAGATTAATTAATATTTAATTATTAATAAAGGTTTAATTGATTATTTAATAATTAATAAATTTTTAATTTTTGTTTAGTTAATAGTTAATTATTGTTTAACTATTTAATTAAACTAAGTTAAGATTTAATTAAAATTAATTATGGTTTAAATACGAATTTAACTTATATTAATTATTTTAAAAAGGGTTTTAAAATTTTAAATTCTTTTGATTTCAAAAGTAAAATTGTTTAAAGGTGCATCTTTTTCAAAGATGGTTTTGAATACAAGTGATTCAAGTGTTGATATCACTAGGAAACCATACAATTGTGATGAGTTATAATGTAAATTGTTGGGTTGTTTGGATATGTGTTAGCAGAATAGATCATCGTTCTGCTATAAGTTGATTGACTGATTGTTTGTTTGTTTATACATGTGTTGGCAGATTAAATCCTCGTTCTGCTATAAATTTTTGTTTGTCTGATTGTTTATTTTTGTAGACGTGTGTTAGTAGAATAAATCCACATTCTGCTATTAATTGATTGAATTGTTTGGACATCTGTTTAGTAGGAAAAAATCACCATCCCGCTACTATGTTATTGGACATGTATATGCTAGTTAGTTCATAATGACATGTTATTTTTTGATTTGGATATGAGTTATATTTACATATATTTTGACCTATATAAATAGCTGTTAAGTGAACTGGAATGAAAATTGAATGGTAACTTAAGTTAGTACCACTGGGATTGCAAACCTCTTTTTGAATGTATAAAGTATGTTTCTGGATTAACTTAATTCTTTAATCAATTTGAGGTTTTAAGGTTTATAAATGATTTCCCAGATATACTATTATTTTATAAAGTTATTTATAAGTAATAACTTGTTAATAAAAAGGGTTTTTACTAAATGGAAAGGTTTACCTAAAGTGTTTTACAAACGATATTTTGTTAATGATATTTTATAAAAAAAATTATAAGAACTTATAAAGGAAGATATATAAGTAGTTTTAATTATAGAAGAGATTTTATAAATCATTTTAGATATTTTTGAAAGAAGTTTTAAATATAATTTGAAAGTATATAAAGAGGCTTGAAATATGAAGTGAACTTATAAAAGAATTTTTATAAGGGATAAGTGAATGAGTTTTATAAAGTGAATAAGTTTTATAATAAGTGATGTTTTGAAAAGTAACTGTTTAGCTATTTAATATGGAGTATGAGAAGAGAGAATTTTCCAAAATTGTTTTGGTAAATACTTATATTATTTTCTAGGTATAAGAGGGATGTAAGGGGTTTGGGAAAAGTGTTTAGAAAAGATCTTTTGATCAAGTTTTATAAGCGATTTTATTAATTGAAGTTTAATTAATAAAGGCTTGGAGGATCCAATATTGAATTTGATCAATGTTTGATTGTTTGTTTAATTTGATAATTAAATAACCGACTATTAAATCTGGACCAAAACGTAACTTTGGAAATATCTAGGAGAAACAGGGGAATTATATAATATAGTCACCGCCGATTGTGCCACACTGTACGTATAAACTTATTTAATTATTCTCGGATAAATGATAAGTAAATCCTCCGCTAATAATTTGGAGGTGAAATCCACTCTTATTTTTGTCGGTTTATTTCCTAAAGAACCATGGTTGAGTTTACCGAAAATATCGAACGTTGTTTCGAAGAGACCGAGATCGAATATGTTATACAAAAACCACTTCGAATCAACAAATGCATTTCGAAGTGAAGGCATGGTAAAGAGCATGGAATCGAAGATAGAGATGTGAAGTGCAAAGGCTAACGGCTACTGATTTTGAGGGTGATTCCAAAGCGGATGTAGTAGGAATAATTTCTTCGGTTTCATTTAGGCCCAGAACGGACTTGTATAGACGAATGTTATCAGCACATTGTCATTGGGGGAAATGAGCATTCTAAGTGTAAAGGTTCTATAAAGGTAAAACGTAGACTTGAACCTCATCAACCTAAAAATGACAAAAATTGGACATGTAGCAGGGCCAAGTGGGTCGCTCCTAAGTAGTGTATGGTCATTCCAAATCTAGATCGGTCATTATCTCTCATTTGTATACTTCGGTCCCATTAATGGAGGGATGATCCTATTCGGTAATACTAGTCAAGTGGTAGGCCAGTCCTGTGTGGTAGAGGTACAAGATGTCCTTGTTAGACCTTGGTGCACTTATCCAGAGATATACTTTCAGAAGGTAGTTCCTTACCTTGCCATAGTACAGAATCCAATCTCCAATACGTGCCTTACTATTTTGATTGTAGAGCCTAGTATGCTGAAATTTAATTAATGTAACAATTTCGACTATTTTAATAAGTATTTGTACTTAGACACTATTATAATATCACATGATTTTTATATAAAAGTGGTTTTGGTTATCTAAGGTAAAAACCGTCTGTGTTTATGAGAGGCGTGGTCTTATGAGATACCTATGGCTTTAAAAGGGTTTTGAAAAGAAATAATTCAGTTGCTTTGAGTTTACTCACGCTAGACCCATGTCTGACCCAGAGTTTTATTTCTTTCCCTAAAACTCTTGAGTGCTCAAATTTTTATGGGTAGCCAAGTAGTTCAGATTTCCCACGGATGCATCTTGGAGGAGCTTGGAGCAAGAGGCTTCATCAATAGCTAGTTATTGTCTTGTTTCCGCTGTATTATGTGTATCTTATATCAGATAGATAGGGATAAACTATTATAGCTATCCTAGGGTAGAATTTGTATTAGTATAGCTCTGGTGTATCATTTTTAAAATGACTCTGCAAAGTATTATGTTGGTTATATGTTATTCCGTTGCGTTTGGAGATTCTACGATTGTTTAGTTTCTTCTATCTTCTATATCCTTTCTTTTCCTAACAATATGTCTCTTAGACACTTAGTTGTTCAGCACATGAATAACATGGATGTATTAATGTCAACTTCTGAGGTACGAAAAGGCGGGTCGTTACAGTATGAGTATGGATAAATACATCCATGTACGATACGGGACCCTGCACCCCAACTTCCTAAAATTGATTATTATGTACTATTATTATATATTCAAAATTATACAGAACAATAACTATTTACAATTGACATTTAATAAATTTACCTCCCGATATTGTTGGAACAACTTGAAACTTATTCGATGAGTGACATGATTTTTGTTCCTATTTGTAGAGTTTCTTTGTGACTCTGCATGTATATTTAAATAAACAATACATTATTTACTTACCAAATATTTTTTGATATTTACATATCAATCAAATAATTAATAGAAGATTAGTACA
Source organism: Allium cepa (assembly GCA_030765085.1). Taxonomy (NCBI): domain Eukaryota; kingdom Viridiplantae; phylum Streptophyta; class Magnoliopsida; order Asparagales; family Amaryllidaceae; genus Allium; species Allium cepa. The sequence goes on from CM060939.1 coordinate 975,273,868, forward strand.
CTTACCTTCGCTTCGTCACTATCCCAATGCACCAGCCGCCCTTTCCACACACTCGCCCCCATCCAGTTCGGCTTTTCCCCTTTATGTTTCACAGCCGACATAGAATCCCTGTAATTCTTCATCATCTTCTACATCCAGTAGTATCATACCAGTTGTAGGTCATCCGATTGTACGTCGACTGCGGCCTACATTTCATGATAAACAAGCAACAACTAATTAAATAATAAAAGGTGAACAATAAATAAGCGACAAAAAAAATTAAGAATGGAAAAGAGAAGACTATACTTACAATGAAATCCCTCCATATTACACTCCATAATGTGGGAAGGGATATTATCCCACTTGGGCCAACAAGCCATCATCCCACTCTTGTACAAATCTCTCGCAACTGAACTACAGCTGGCGGCTGTAACTCGAACCGTCTGTGTTAAATATGATACAAATTATTATATCATACATAAAATATTTAAGATGCTGAAAAAATTTTAATACTTAACCCTTCGCTCTAAGTACTAGATATACAGCGGGATGCTGTGGCGGCTGCGATGGGCCGCTGTCATCGCCTCCTGATGAATAAGAAGAGCTCGTCCTTCTAGACGACATGATACCTATCACAGACACATCATTTTATAAGAGAATAATAACATAATAATGAAATATATTGTATAATAATGACATAAAGTACATTAAATGCAAAATACCCGATTCAGATTGGGTCTCATATTCCTACGATAAGCAAAATACATTGCATTTTTAACTTAAATTACTAAATAAATGACAGAAATAGTAATGACACCAATGAAGTAAAAGACTGGTAAGCAGTTTCGGTTTCATAATTGACATAATTTCCTTAAATTGCAAAACAAATCTCATCAATTACTTAAATTGCATAATACATCAGAATTCAGCATAATATTTATATCAATTCTCATCGTCTTTTGATTCACATTCGGTTTTATATTATACATCATTTTTCTCCTTACTCTCAAATGCTCTACCAAAATGTTTGATTGTTTAGAGGTCCAAAATCAATACGATCATCTGTTCTTATTATTTCGTTGCTTTGCTCAAGATCTTCCTGATAAGTTTGTTCGTTTAGAATATTATTTTCATCAAACGTAAATCTTGCCATTGTTTTAAAAACTACCGAACATTCTACTTTATCTCTTTTTAGAGACGGATAAGGAGCGTAATTAACTTGCAATGCTTGTTTGGCTAGCAGAAAAGTATTGTACCTATGATAATGCGATATGTACTTTATTTCTATAATCCTTGTGTATATTAATTCCAGAACCTAGAACATTGTTGAACCAATTGCATCTAAACATAAAACATCCTCCGTGAGTCGTGAGAAATATATCAGTTGTAAAATTTGGGTTAAAACGACATAAAGATCATTTATGTGATTTTTTGGATCATCACTACCTTTAACAAATACACCTTTATAATTAGTTAATTTTTTAGCATCGTATTCTTTGGTGTTAAATTTATTCCATTAATGAAATATATTTGATATGTCTAGACATTTATTTTTAGTCCCAACGCAAGATGTTTCAATCCTTTGTCGACCGCACAATTTATCGGCTCATAAATGTACTTTGAAAACCAATCAGAAACTCTTTACTGAGATCTCCATGTTTCATAAATACTGCATATATGAATAAAATATTTCATTAAATTCTATATACATATGCATTACTGAAATGGATAAATCAAGAATTATTATTTCATATTACCTAACAAATGGTGCAACCTCAACACAATTAAGAAGAATATAAGTGTGTGCTACATGAAGATCTCTATCGTTTAATCATACCACTGCACCTTTTATAGAAGGTCGACCATGTTGTCTAAAAGTAGATTAAATTATTTGAGAGGACTCTAGTTCGCCGCCTTCATAAATTTTCCATCATAATGTGACAGTAGTGGCTTTTCATTCCACTCAATCTGCCGTTTTAAAAGCCAACATATCTATGATGATTTGATGAAATCCCATTAGAAAATCTTAATCCTTCCACTCATTTTAACACAATTTTAACTTGATTTTTATCTAATTCATAACACGCTGCGGGTTTTTTTTACAATCTTTTGGTTTCATATGAAGCTCAAGACATTTGCATAATTCTTGTATATCGCGTCTTGATTTAAAATCATCCTTAGTCTTCCCCTTGATATTCAAAATTGTGTTAAAAGCATTATCAAATGCATTTTTCTCATTGTGCATCGCATCAATATTATGACGAAGCAGAAGATCTTTCCAATATGGCAACTCCCAAAACATTCTTTGTTTGCAACAATTCTGAATAGTCAATTTACCTGCAATTTCTGTTTTCTCTCCAGTTTCATGTGTCTTTGGATAGTCCCTTACAAGTTCATATATGCCTTTTCTTGACCATATAGTTGGTGGCTGCTAGTTTATACTCTATTAGCTAAATTTTTTTTTCCTATCTTCTCTGAAGGGATGATTGACATGGTGAAAATGTCAAACCAGGAAATTTTCTTACCATTTGGTAAAGAAAATGCCCATGTTTCTTCCATGCAATAAGGACAGGCTAAATGACCGGATGTACTCCATCCTGAAAGTATTGTATAGGCAGGAAAATCACTTATATCCACAATAAAGAAGCAAACATATGAATTTTTTTCTTCTTTGAAATAATGTATGTTTCTACTCCTTCGTTCCAGTGTTTTTCACTTCTCAATCAACGGTTGTAAATAAACATCGATTCCTTGTATTGGATTGCTGGGGCTAGGAACGTTAACTATAAGGAACATATATTGCGTTGTCATACACATCCATGAAGATAAATTATAAAGTGTGACAATAATGGGCCAAGATGAATATTAGCACCAAATTGAGAAAATGGTGAAAAACCATACGTACATAATCCAAGTCTAACATTACGACTCTTCACTGCAAAATTAGGTAAGTTTTGTCGAATGCTTCCATGCTTTTCCATCGGCTGGATGTGTCAACTTACAATTTTATTTTTTTCTTACACTATGTCATTTCATATGATGTGCAGTTACAGAAGATGTGTATAACCTTTGAAGCCTAAGAGTAATGGGCAAATAATGCATACATTTGTATAGAACTTTATTTCCCTTCTTTTTTCTTGGCCTATACCTTTCCTCGTTACATATCATAGACCTCCTAAGAGTGATGCCCTCTTCCAAAAAAACATGCAGCCATTTAAACATATATCTATTTTTTGTTAAAGTAAACCAAAATCCAACGTAAGTTTTTTTAAGTTCACAGTGATTTTCACACATTAAATTATCAGAGGACATATGTCGTTTTGCAGCTTGTACAATAGTTGTGAATCTGGCTTCGGTGATGTTGTATTTTGACTCGCAATGTATTCTACGGTTACTGATAGTTGAGTGTCGCTTTTACAACCATCCCAAAGAGGTTTCTTAGCAACATTCAATAAATCGTAAAAAAAATTTGCTTTAATATTGTTCTTCAGCATTTACATCGTCGTCATCAACTTCAACCATAGGGAGCATTGATCGTGCTGCATCTTCAATAATATTTTCTATATGATTCGTCATAATAATTTCATTACCAGCAATCTCATACTCATACTCTGCAGGAGTATGCGCTACAACTTCTCCATGATGACCCCAAACATTATACTCCAGTACGAAATTGTTTTTGCACAAATGAACTTTCAAAATATTTGGTAACAAATACTTCAAATGTTTACACCTACTACACGGACAACGAATTTTGTTATCACTTCCATTATTACTTAAAGCAAATTCAACAAATACGTTATGATATTATAAAAATCTTCCTTTATTGAGTTTTTCAATCTCTTTCTTTGATACATTCATCTCCTCCAATCAACAAAGTAATCTATTATTTTTCCTATTAAAAATAATATGCCACAAATTCCAAAATAAATATTAGCCATTTTACGAATTGACATTTTATTTTTCAATGTATTGATACATAATCTTTACGCATCAATTTTACCCCACTTAAGAAAACAATATTGAAATGTTGGTTTATGGTTTTATTTTTTGTCGGTCATTCATCCTATTTTCTATTACAAACACAGTAAACACTTGAATTTCGTACATTATTTCCTTTTAAACGATTCAATGAAATTTCAATAGCACTTCCCCTTTGTTTTCTACATTGCACAAATGTGTGTACATAGGAAACAAAAAAGAAAAATGATGGCGAAATTTTGTGAACCGTTTAAAACGAAATAATGTACGAAATGTAATTGTTTATTATGTTTATAACTTGTCCAATACACGGACAAATCCATCAAGTATTGCACCAGATGAATATAACTGTCCGTTTTATGACAAAAATGAATATTTATATAATGATCATGTACAACACTTGTCGGACAGGATCAAAAACTCTCCAAGGGACATAATAAAAAAGTAGTTTATACAAAAATTAGAAGTTTTATAATTTTTCTTCGTATTTATTATATATATTATTGTTTTTAAACGATTGAAAATTTACTAAATTTTATATATTTCAAAGAATTATTAATTTACCACATCATTCCACGTATTTTCTCTAATAAGGTTGCTTTAATATTGTTGTCATTTCCACTGCAGTCAATTTCTTTTTGAGACTCATGCATTAATTTCTATACAAGTCAAGATGTTTAGAACCAATGGACATGGATGATTATAACTCTGACTGAGATAGAATGTATTTCTGTTTTGCGATAAGTAACTTGTTTTCAATTTCTATGACTTTAAGTTTGAGTACAGAGGGAGAATATTCCAATAATACAAGACAATGTTAAAAATAACACATATATAATGGTTTCACATATACAAAAATCCACAAATTATATCTACACTTTACAATTTCATGCTAACAAACAAAACGGGTATACCGTGGAATACTATAAACCATTTCTAGACTATTAGAAATAATTAGAATCGCTAAATAGCCATAATTTATCAACTTATGCTAATCTAGATTTAGGGTAAAAGTTTGATTTTTCGCAAAAATAAGAAATTATACCTAAGATTAGAAGCAGTAGAGAGTGATTAAGAAGCCGTAAAGAATCCAAAAACCTGAATTTTGAGACTGAAAGCAAGAAATTAGGTTTTAAGGATTTGACTCTTTTTTCATATGGAGAAATGAGGAAGAAGGTCCCGGTTGAGATCTGTAATTCGTGAATTTGTGATGGCTTCCGATGTTCCGCTTCCGATGGCCCGTCGAAAGCCATTGAAAAATGGCCGTCAGAAGCCGTCTCCAGCTGTTGTCAGTATTTCGGCCGCTTCTAATAGTGGTACCTTGTACAAAGCCAAGATGAAACACCTTGAGATGTTAAATTTGTTCACTCCTTGAATTAATATCCAAACCTTTGAAAAGAGCAACAAGTTGAAAGCAGCAACCACCGATCTTCGATTTATATTTAATTTGCGCAATTGGAAGCTCTAAAATGAGGAGTAGGGCTGGAGTAGGGTTGGCTTAATCTGGCATTAGGAGGAGCAAATAAAAAGTAGAAATATAGTGCGGACAGAGATGAATATACAGAAATATACTAAGAAGCAAAAATGGGATCCAGAACCACCTTTTTCTCTTACCATTTCATCCCCTTTTGAATCAGAATTCAAGCCACTTTTCTCTCTTATATTTCTGGCCATAACAACCCCTATTTGGGCTACCTAACTGCTTCAAGCTTTATCAAATAAATATGCATTTAAATCGAAATCAAACTCACACTGATATCATATATCAATACGTGCGTCTACAACTATTATATACAAACTATTTATATTGCTCAACGCAAATTAAATAAAATTTTATGATTAATATTTCATAAGTATTAATTAATTTAATTAGTTTATAATATTTCTAATTAATTAAATCAGATGACAGTAGGAGTATTCAACATTTCAGTTATGTGACTCAAAGGTGTAAATTTGGTTAGTGATTCATATCGAACAATTTCAAAATATTAACGTTCATACATAACTTAGCAGGTGGTATGACATTGTGGCCCGATTTATCCCTTACATAGTTTTAGTAAAATTAATTTTACTTAATTAAGCATTACCCAATGGTGATAATACTTACACTAATTTCTTCGTCACAACTATATCACATTAGAACTTATGCAATTTGGCAACATATCGTCCATATTCAACTTTATAGTCCAAACATAAAGTCCTTTGGTCAACAATGATTATTATTATTAAACTAACTACTATGGCCAGAGAATTTGAATTTAAATTAACTTCAGTTGATCGTGACACTAGCCTCACATAACGAGGAGACGAATCATACGTTGAATAGTGTTTCACTACTAATGCTTCCATTCGATCGAAATATATTCGTTCAATGGTCGTCGTGCTATGATTTAACTATAATCAAAGCAGAGCTTTCACATTAAAGATCAGAAATATTCTCAAGTCAAGAGAACTATGCAATATTGTCACATCGATATTTTCTGTTTGATCCTGGTTATATTAATCAACAAAAAGCTATCGAGTGGGTCATTCCATAGTTATCCAATAACTATCAATATGTAACGATCCTGATTTTTGAGTAAAATTAAATTTGGTAATTGATATAAATTTGTGAATTTAAATTGTAAATTAAATTAATTTTTTCCAAGATTAAATAGGATATTTGTTTTTTTGGACATTTGTTTTAAAATTTAGTTGGGGCTTTGAAATTCTATATTTAATATCTTATAAATAAAAAGTAACATCCCAAAATATCAATTTAAAATTAGTAACATATTTAAACTTTTGGAATTTAACTTGAAAATAAATTAAAAAGTTTCAAAACAAATAAAATGAGTAATAAATCATATATGAATAAAACTCCAAATTCTTTTGAGTTTAAAATCTTGAAATAATAAATGTTTAAAAAAAATCATTTGAATTCAAATTATATATATATAAGGCATATATGAGTAGTTTTGAATGAAAACATTGAATTTGGATTTAAATTTGCATAAGTATGGATATGAGTATATAAATGGACATAAATGGTTATAATTCAAGTGAATTGAAAATTTAAATCTAAATTTAAAATAAATGTGTTAGAAAAAAAATATAATTGGCTTTTAAAATCATTAAGGTAAAATTTATATAATATAAATATTGGTTAAAGCAATTCTTCTTTTAACATTGTATGTGTGTATATGCTAATGAATAAGGGGTATGTTTATTTATAAAGTGAATATGATATAAAAATTTATTAAAAATTCTTTGTCTTGTAAAATTACAAATGATAAACATACATCAAAGAGATGGAGTAAAGAAATTATCATATATTGAGGCCTCATGATTATTTTTACAAATGGCATCCAATATAATTAATTGAGTAAAATAATAAGATTTAAAAAATTACAAAAAACTTTCAGCTCCCCATATGCAATTATTTAGCTTCTCACCAAATCTGAAAGAACAGTAAAAAAAAGATTGAGAATCACAAACCTCAAGATCAAAGGCAACAGTAAAAAAAGGAAAAAAAATAACGAGAAGAGTATAACCAGGATATATTCAGATAAAACATTTTCTCTCTAAACCCTGGAAACAGAAAATACAAAAGAAATCACATCCTCACAACAAAGAACATGTAAAGAAGATCGGATCAATGTCAAAACAAAGATCAGAGAATCTAGGAAATCAACATGGAAATTAAAAATGAAGATCAAAGAAAATATAAATCAAGGTATGCAACATTATCTTCAACCTGATTTGGAGCAATTCAAAGCAGTTTTCAGTTTTGAAACAAAGATCAAACCTGAAACAAAAATTTAGACCAGTGCAAAAGCAAATCGTCAAAGATGCAGATCAAAAGGAAACTAAAATCTCAAAGCTAGGAAAATTCAAAATCTGTAAGTTTCAAATCTAAAGCAAAGTTTCAGATAAAATCAAAGGCAAAAGCTGGTAACAACTCAACATATTTAACAATCAAAATCATCAAACAAATTTCAGTTTCAAATTTCAAGCTTGTTGGTTCTCTGTTCAACTTCATCATCAGGTGAGCAGACTACCCTATTTGACTTGATTCTGTTGATACTTATGATTGATATCTGTGTATGTTGTGAATGATGCTTGTCTATGTATAAATATATATGTATATCTCTATACACAGGTAGATAACTGTTGTAGGCATATCTACAAAAGGATATGTTCATCTCTCTGTTTAAATACAAGAGTAAGGCCACTAAACAAAAAATTTAAACTGCTCCTTATATAATGAGTATTAGAGCAAGATCATTAAAGATAAAACGATGATATGAATGTGAACTTATTTTTAAAAATAGTTGCAATAAAAAATATCAAATAAATACTATGGAAAGGGTAATTTACAGTAAGATTTTAATATATCAGAAAAATTCAAACAACCTAACTTTAGGATCTGATTACATACTTAAGTTTGTGTCACGAAACAATGATTTTTGATGAAAGTTTAATGATTTTTATGTTTGAAATAATTGAGAATTTCTTAGATGAACGGAAATGTCATTTTCGTCCTCAATCAACAAAGTTATCATTGGCGTGATTAAGTCTAAAGGTGTTTCATGCATCGTTGATCACCAGAAAAATGTATAATGAATTTTTAGTCCATCGGGGTGGCGAGGCAGTGATGATTTAGGGTTCGGACTAGTTTTGGGTTGCTTAGATTTGCGAGGCCACCGCGATGTTTCTAGACGATCGAGTGGCATGAAACTTGGGCGAAAGCAGTTTCGATGGTCGGGGAACGTGTGGCCAGAGTCGTTGGGTTCCCGGTGGTCGACAACGAGGAAGCGAGGGGAGTTTTGGTCGGAAGTTTTGTTCCAGGTTGCTCGTGTTGGTTCGATTTAGCTCAAGGGCTTGTGATTGTATTTTGGTGGTTGATATCGATTGCAACGACGATGGGTGACGTGCAGGGAAGTTCGTCAGTGGTCGGAGTCGACCCAGGTGATGGTGCACGTACATGTGCATGCGAGTGTGCCTGGGCGATGGTGTGTGGTAGATGATGGAGTTGCCTCGAAGTGGGTTTCAGGAGAATCGTGCTTTGTCTCGAGTGTGTTATCGTATATACAACCCAGTTTAAAAAGGGTAAAATAACAAAGGTTAAAGGAAAGAAAAAAAATATGCTCGGGGCTGGGCTCGAAGTTTGTATGTGTTTGTCTCGGGGAAATCTTTAGTTCGCCTCGAGTTGTTTTTTAATTTAGTACCAGGTCTTCAGGTTTGAAAAAGGAAACAACATTTCAGGTTTTAAAGTTATGCAAATACAATAAGTTTTCCAAACAAGTGTTATTAAGTTCCAAGGTAAAGTTAAGCAGTTTGAAGTTTAAATATTAAGCAAGTTTTAAATAAAAAAAACTAAATCTAGTTTAAACATTTTTTTCTTTTCTTATATAAATTTTCTTTATGTATTACAAATGTTTTCTTTGACATTTGAGTAAGAAGTTATGTAATTTGGTTAATTTAAATTTTGTTAAGTTAAATTTGTAGGAAACCTTAAATTAGGAATGAAATTAAATAGTCAATTTAAAAAGTATAATATTTAAATTATTAAATTAATTTTAAAAAGTCTTAAATCAACTTATGGATTTATGATAATTTTATTTCAACGATTAAAGGTCAATGAATTAAAGATAATAAATTAATGTAATTAAAAGTAATTAATTTAAGAAGTGATTAATTAATCAAATATTAGTTAATTAATAAAATTAAGGGTAAAAGTTAATTAAGTAATTAGGGATAATTACTTATCTTAAATTAATTAGGATTAATTAATTAACTGTTAATTAATTAATTAATTAAGAATAATTCATTAAGGTTAATTAATTAAGATTAATTCTTTAATAATTAAAGGTTAATTAATTCATTAATTAAGGTTATTTAATTAATAATTAAAGGACAATTAATTAACATAAACTATAATGAATTAATGTTAATCGACCAGAATTAGTGATTAATCTGGTTTTAATTAATCGAATGATCAATTAACCTTATTATGAATGATTGTCTTATATTGAATGCTGTGAATTGTTTTGTCATCTCCGCTGTGTGATGCTTTATGATTTGAATTATTTTAATTCAAGCTATGATGAATGTAGTTTATTTATTTGTAATGCAGTTATATTATCTGTTTGTGATTCTATGTATATGGATAAGCGTTATAGGATATACTGCTTATCGACACTACTGTGATTGTATCTATGATGATTGAGTTGTTGCACTATTGGTTAAAACCCCTGGACCACACTTATACACACACTAATATGGATTGCACGAGGAAATTGGTTTAGTCATAGATTTTTGAAAAATAGTTTTAAAATTTGAATGTTTGAATCCAAATGGTTTTGGAAATGGATTGGGATTAAAGTAAAAAGTTTTGAAAAGGAATTTCAAAGATAAAATTTAGTTTTGAATGACTTGATTAAATCTTGAAGTTTAAATAATTTGATTTAAATTTAAATTCAAAATTAGAAATTGAATTCTATGTTTGGAAACTAGGGATTAGAGATGTTGTACAAGTTATATATGGTTAAACCATTTTAAGGTATTGATTTGGGAATTTGAATTAAATTCAAGGACTTTAACTCGTGCAAATATAATCGAATTTTTCCGAAACGAAAACTATTTGTTTTCAAATAATAAAAGCTTTCATATAGAAATGAATTTCCAATTGGTGTTAATGGTATTTCAAGTTAAAAATGAAAATGGTTTTCCAAGTTATGAATAAATCTTTGGAAACGGGTTTGAAAGCTATAAGTTAAATCTTCAATTTAGAGATTGGATGAGTTAATCCAATTGAAATGGAAAATTGTTTTGAAATCTATGAATGAATCTTTGTGAAACTAGGTGAACTTTGTGAAACGAATCTTTTTGTTAAAAGATTTAAAATGTAATTTCTTTAACCATTTGAAGAAAAGTTTTGGATTTTAAAAGTTGTGACTTAACTAAAATCCCATATCCATATGTTTTTAAACATTGCGCTCATTATTCGATTTAGCCGAGAGAGGACCTTGTGTCATATAACCTATTCCGAATAATGATACGACGCTATGGATTGCATTTGAAGACCGGTGTTGAAGACCGGGTGTCTTCGAGAATGATAGGATAACCTGTCGATGGACTTTACACTGAGTTTCTCCGGTATAGAGTTCTCCATATGTGATGGGGGGTCCGATCGGAGTTGTGGATACCCGGATGCAAGGGCTTCTTTGGAAGTGCCTTCGTTTCTGTTCGAACCCGGAACAGACTTGTATGGTTGTATGTCTGACACTGCACTTTGAGATATAAAACCGATCTCTATCAAATACATTTCTGCTTGGTGGTGGAGAATTTATTCTCTTAGCTTAACACCCTTCTTTGAGACTACGAGCTCAGAGATTATGTAGTTGATAGTTATCAGTGATATACTCCCAATTTGGTAGTGTGGCATGCTAAGTGCTGCTGTGTATGGACGATCATTTGTTGATTGTTTATGATCAAAGCATGGCTTTTCTATAAAGCGTAGCTTTGTGGACGAGACTGCATCAATACCACACACCCCAGAAATGGTCGAAACATGAAAGATGCCGCAACGTTATGAGGGTCGCTCCCTTTATGGTGTGTCATTCCCTTTTGGAAAAGGGTGGTATCATGGTATGGAGCCTAGATACTTAACTCATGTGGACACTGCAAATCTATTACTTTGTGATTGCTTTGTGGTTGAGAGGCACCTCAGATAAAGGTCCCAAAGGACCGGGGGATGGCATACTCGTGTAGTAGTTACCTAGTTACAGAGGTAACCCGGCCTTGTGTTGGCAGAGAGATGGTTAAGCTCTCGGGACGTCCCGCCAGAGGCGTACCCATGGACAGTAGGAAGTTCCTTAGCCTGACCATTTGTTGGAAATCCAAACAAAACAATACATTCCCTGTACGGTTTTAGTTGTATAACCTGCCATGGAATGTGGCGGTAACCTGCTATTGAACATGGTAGCTATAGTAGACATAAGTGTGAAATGCCTGTGCTAGCTAGGATTAATATTATACTTTCGAAATGGTTTTTCTACACTATGAACTAGTAATAATATCAAAAAAAAATTCTCGTATCAAGCATATTTGACTATTAGAAATCTCCTCCAATTCTGCGTTTGCATTGTGTTTGTGGCGGGAGGCCTTATGGTAGTTTCATTTTCCAAAAAGCATTGCGGATTTATTTTAAATTCTTTTGTTGTTTGTTTTAAAAGATAAATTGTTTTGTTTGCTCATACCAGTCCTACGACTGACCTGAAGTTTATTGTTCCCTTCCTAAACTCTAGGTGCCCTCAATTCTTCCACATGGGCAGTCCTAGAGTTTGGTTTCTCAGATAGTCAGGTTTAGTAGATTATCTGGAGCTAGTTAAATCTTGGGATCAGGACTGCACTTGCTTATCTTTGTACATCGTTATTGGGAGTTTGAGCTATTTTTTGGATTGGCCTTTGAGGATGGAGTTACAGTTCTGGATTCTAGCTCTCTTTCTTCCTTGAAGACCATATTGGAGATATTGTTCCGCTGCTGGCGTTATCTTTTCTTTCCGCTGCTATTGTCTTGTATCATATCTGTGATGTATATTGATATCCATTGTATCATTCAGTTGGATTAGATATTGTATCAAATGTTGTATATCAAATGTTGTATATCAAATGTTGTATATCAAATGTATTATTCATTTCTTCCGTTGTGTTGTACTTAGTGTGTTATAAGCTCCGACAAACCGGATTCGATGTTTGGATCTGCGACATTTGAATACGAGTGTAGTATTCGGTGCCAATTTTCGAAGGTCGAGTTAGTCACAATACATATCTCTTTAGTGTCCTCAATAGTCATGAGTAATAAACTACCCAACCTTTGGAAAGCATTACGTATTCTAGTCTCAACGGATGTATCGATATCCAATCCCGATTAATCTTGAGTAGGAATGTACAAAATAGGGTGTTTATTATATTGTGATAAAATACCCATAGCTATAATAATTGCAATTGCTATCAGAAATACATCATTTATGAATTATCTATTATATATATTTAAATTAAATAATTTATGAATTATAACATGTTATAACTAGCATATGTTAGAAAGAAAATGCCTTTATTTCAAATAAAATTTTATTACCGAGTTAATAATTTACAATAAAGTAAAGAATTTCCCCAAGGGCACACTACTGACTCTATCAAAGTTCCACTTGCACTTCAGCCAATTATGGAATCTCAATCCCATCCCTTTGATTAGCTTGAGGAGAACTAACTAAGGTAGACCCTTGCGAACGGATCTACTATGTTGTCCTTGGTATCAACCCTTTGCATCACAACCTCTTTCTTCTCGATGAATTTACTGATGGGGTGGAACTTTCGAAGAACATATCGAGATTTCCTTTATGATCTTAGCTCCTTTGCTATCTGTATCCTTACATTATTGTCATAGAAAAATTCCATTTGGATTCTCCTTATTGAGAATCACTTGGAGCTCACTTAAAAACTTATGCATCTAGACTGCTTCTTTAGTTGCTTCATTGAGGATGATGCACTCAACCACCATCGTTGATGCAACCCAAGATGAAGAACGTATGGATCTGCGGCCTAACTCCAACGAGTTGGTGAATACACGGCCTAAAGAAGGAGTTTGGGATCATCTACGACTTAAAGAATCAAGAGACAAGAAGACACGACCTAACCAAGCTTTAAGTCATTTGGTGTTGGAAAGAGTTTTAGGTCGGCCACGACCTAACAGGTCTGAAGAAGAGGAGCTATGACTTAACAAGCTGAAACCATGGGATGAGTCGTTGGAACGACCTATGCTAAGTCGTTGAAGGCCTTAAAATCACGATGCTTTCTTAAGTCGCCTCCAGATAAGTCGCTGCCTAGTTATCTTTAGAAGGTCGTTCACGACCTAAGTTGAGTCGCTGGTACTAAAGTCGTAGGTCGTTACCTTGTTTAACTCGTATGTGTTGTAATTTCTTTAAGTCGTTATAACTTGTGTTGTGATGAGTCGTAGGTCGGCATGTAGATAAGTCGGCCGAATGTGTGTTGTATTTTCTTTAGGCCGTTGTACATGTGTTGTCTAAGTCGTAGGTCGTTATGTCAATGAGTCGGCCGAAGGCATGTATGTGAAGGTGATGTGATAAGTTGAGTCGGCATTGTGTTGTAATAAGCCGTGTCAGTTAAGTCGCTGCCGACTTATGTTGAGTTGTGAACGACTTAAGGGTCAGGTTGTGAAATGCTATAAATAGGGAGTGTGTTGTACATTTTGAAGGTGGTTGATTTTTGAATAAAAATTCCTGTTTGACTGCTGTGTGCTTTCATCTTAAATTGGTAGTTGAGTGTAATCTTCTATCTCCACTTTCGGTTATTCGAGTGCGCTCGAATCAACGATTGTTGAAGCCGATTCGCGGAATCAAGTACGCTTGACCAACGCTTGAAGAATTGAAGATTTCTTTCACGGTATCGTGCGCGATCAACGTGTCGAAGATAGCTAGAATTCGGTATCTTTGCGATCAACGAATTTGGGCATTTCAGTATCTTCAATCCACCGTTTGCTACTTTCATCGAACTATATCGTTTTGTTATTATCCGCTGCGCCGGTTTGGTATCAGAGCCAGGTTTAGCCAATCATAGATAAGCCGAGTCTTGGAGCCAAGGAGTTTGAAGTTGGTATTCATCGTGTTCATCATGAAGTTGCAACAAGTTAGAAGCTTTCGATCCATTTCATTTTGGATCAAAGTCCGGAACGTGTTTGAATTTTTGGAGAAGAGTTTGAGGTGTTCGAGTAAAGGCCGAGCCTAACTTTGTGATAGGCTTTGAGCCGTGCATCATCTTGCTTGTTCAAGCCGAGTTTGAAGTTTGAAGTTGAAGTGAGTTGAGCCGAGTTAAGTGAAGGTCGTGACTTGTTGTACAAGTTAGGGTTGAAGCTTGAATTGTGAAGTATTTGTGTTTGATTCAATCATGCCGCCGAGAAGAGCTAATCGTCATCAAAATGTTGAAGCGTTGTATAGAAGAGAAGAAGCCGAGCAGATGGAGCAACGCATTAATGAGAAATTTGATGAAGGTATTGGAAAGTTAGAGAAATTGATGAATGATTTAAATCAAAGTCAAAGGAGGAGATCGCCAATCTCGAACCATGAACGAAACAAAGTTTCGCCATCGGTTACGGAAGCGAGAAGGGTATCACTGCAATCTTTTAGGGAAAGAAGAGAAATGATGTGCACGTAAATGCGCATATTTTTACCACCATATTTATTCTATTTAAATTAAATAAATGATCATATTGGGTATTTTAACTTGTTTTAACCAAAATTTATATTAATTCCAAATTTTCACATATTCATCTTCATATAGGGGCAAAATGGTTATTTTTGTGCATATATCAAATTGAGAAAATTTAATGGGAAATTTCTATATTATTTTGTAGGAATTTAAACTCAATTACAAGTAGTTTCATGAAGGAATATGCATGCACAAAGAAGATACAAAAGAATGAAGATGGAAATAATTCAATGTGAAGAACATGGAGGACCCTACCTACCCACTACCTAATGTACAAATTAAAGGCTAATGCACATGCTAAAAGACATTTAAAGCTTCATTACATTTAAGTGGGGGATTATTAAAGCTAATGATAACTTGGCCACCACACTTCCTCCAAGGGTATTTTGGGTACTCCCCAAAAATATGCATTAGGGTTTCTAATTTGTATAAATACCCCTTATGTTTCATATAGCCATCTTCCTCTTATTTTTAGTTAGTTTTAGTTTAGAAAATAAATCAAAGCTCTCTTTCTTTCCATGACTACTTAGCCATTTCTTCTCTTATGTAATTTTTTTTTATGCAATGTTATTTAGTGTTTCCTTTTAATTACATGTTCATTTTCTTTTCTTGTTTATTTTCTTTCATGTTCTAGTATAGATCTCTTTTATTTTATGCAAGTAGAATAATTTTCCTTTTCATTTTGCTCTCTTTCTCTCTTCTTGTTTAATGTTGTTTGCTACATTTGTTCATATGATGACAAATATAAGAGGCTAAACCCCTTCAATTTAGGGGTAATGAAGCTCTCTAATCATGTAGCTTCAACTTAATTTGATGTTTATGCTCTCTTTTTGTGCTTAATGAAAATGATTGAAGTGGTTTAATGATGTTGTTTAGCTTTGCATTTGATAGTCTATGTTGTTCATAACAAATAGGCTATGCTTAAACAAACAAAACACAAATTGCCTCTTCATCTACATATGATTATGGCAAAGAAGTGATTGTTGAAATTAAAATTTGATGGCTTATATTTCTAATTAATAGTTAATAGGCCATGCTTAAAATAGATTTTGCTTTCAACTTTGTTGTCATATTTTATGAGATTTAAAAGTGTATTAGTAGTTGTGTTATAGTTTGATGGTTTATATTGAGCTAATTAATAACACAAATATACCATACTTATGATAAGCACATCAACTAATTCGCTAATGACAAGAAAAGAGAGATCATAACTTCATTTTGTTGATTTATGTGATCTAGAGAGTGGATTTATTTCCTAAATTGTCACTTAGCTCTTATATAAATCAACAAAATGAAGTTATGATCTCTCTTTTCTTGTCATTAGCGAATTAGTTGATGTGCTTATCATAAGTATGGTATATTTGTGCTATTAATTAGCTCAATATAAACCATCAAACTATAACACAACTACTAATACACTTTTAAATCTCATAAAATATGACAACAAAGTTGAAAGCAAAATCTATTTTAAGCACGTCCTATTAACTATTAATTAGAAATATAAGCCATCAAATTTTAATTTCAACAATCACTTCTTTTCCATAATCATATGTAGATGAAGAGGCAATTTGCGTTTTGTTTGTTTAAGCATAACCTATTTGTTATGAACAGCATAGACTATCAAATGCAAAGCTAAACAACATCATTAAACCACTTCAATCATTCTCATTAAGCACAAAAAGAGAGCATAAACATCAAATTAAGTTGAAGCTACATGATTAGAGAGCTTCATTACCCCTAAATTGAAGGGGTTTAGCCTCTTATATTTGTCATCATATGAGCAAATGTAGCAAACAACATTAAACAAGAAGAGAGAAAGAGAGCAAAATGAAAAGAAAAATTATTCTACTTGCATAAAATAAAAGAGATCTATACTAGAACATGAAAGAAAATAAACAAGAAAAGAAAATGAACATGTAATTAAAAGGAAACACTAAATAATATTGCATAACAAAAAAAAATTACATAAGAGAAGAAATGGCTAAGTAGCCATGGAAAGAAAGAGAGCTTTGATTTATTTTCTAAACTAAAACTAACTAAAAATAAGAGGAAGATGGCTACATGAAGCATAAGGGGTATTTATACAAATTAGAAACCCTAATGCATATTTTTGGGGAGTACCCAAAATACCCTTGGAGGAAGTGTGGTGGCCAAGTTATCATTAGCTTTAATAATCCCCCACTTAAATGTACATGAATCTTTAACTGTCTTTTAGCATTTGCATTAGCCTTTAATTTGTACATTAGGTAGTGGGTAGGTGGGGTCCTCCATGTTCTTCACATTGAATTATTTCCATCTTCATTCTTTTGTATCTTCTTTGTGCATGCATATTCCTTCATGAAACCACTTGTAATTGAGTTTAAATTCCTACAAAATAATATAGAAATTTCCCATTAAATTTTCTCAATTTGATATATGCACAAAAATAACCATTTTGCCCCTATATGAAGATGAATATGTGAAAATTTGGAATTAATATAAATTTTGGTTAAAACAAGTTAAAATACCCAATATGATCATTTATTTAATTTAAATAGAATAAATATGGTGGTAAAAATATGCGCATTTACGTGCACATCAAGAAACATCAATTTCATCAAGGAGAGATCACCATGACTATGGACATGAAGAGAGAAGAACTCCACGTGAGTTTGAAGATGAGCCATATCGAGATGAAGAGAGACATAGTAGAAGAGACATGCGTGATCGAAGAGAAGTTGATGGTCGAGATCGATATCGACATAGATTTGATTTTAACGAAGAGGGTGATAGAGCTAGCATTCATTATCGAGATCGAGACCAGGTTCGAAACTCGTATCGGGATGTTGAGGATGACCGACGATGGGAGTCGGGTATGAAGATGGAAATTCTAGAATTCAAGGGTGGAATGGTTGCAGAAGAATTTTTGGATTGGTTGTCTAATGTTGAAGAGATCTTTGATTTCAAAGAGGTTTCGGAGAATCGTCGAGTGAAGTTGGTTGCTACTAGATTGAGAGGTAGAGCTTTAGCATGGTGGCAGCAGACTAAACTTACGCGGGAGAGAATGGGGAAGTCAAAGATTGTCACATGGGAGAAAATGAAGAAGTTAATGAAGGCTACATTCTTGCCTTACAATTATCAATCACTTATGTATCAGAGGTTGCAGAATCTGAGGCAAGGGACGAAGACTGTTAATGATTATGCTAATGAATTTTATCAGCTGATTGCTTGAAATGACATTATGGAGACAGAGGAACAGCTGACTGCTAGATTTATTGGAGGGTTGAGGATACAGATTCAAGATATGGTGAATATGTTTGATCCTAGATCTGTAGTAGAAGCACATCAGAAAGTGTTGGCTTGGGAGAAGCAGGGAAGGCGTGGAGGTAGTGTGTTTACTAATTCCAACAATCAAGTGAAGGGTGTTAGTGGAAGCTCTAATGTTCCTAAATCTATCAGTAAACCAGTTGTGAATGAAGTTGCGAAGACGAAGGTCAACCACAGTTTCAAGTGTTACAATTGTCAGGAAGTGGGTCACAAGAGTAATGAATGTCCGAAGCCGAAGAGACGAACTATGATTGCTGAAGTTGAAGGTGAGGATGTTGCTGAAGGTTATCCTAGTCCAGTTGAGGAGGAAGAACAGGATGTCGCGTCAGGAGATGAAGGATGTAATCTGATGATGAGGAGATCTTGTTTGATACCGAAGCAAGAGGAAGAAGCTAGTTGGTTGAGGAGTAAGATCTTTCAGTCAACGTGCACTATTCTGGGGAAGGTGTGCAAATTTGTGATTGATGCGGGAAATTGTGACAATATTATTTCTACCGAAGTTGTGAGAAAGTTGAAGCTGAAAACGGAGAAGCATCCAAATCCTTACAAGTTAGCGTGGTTGAGAAAAAGAGGAGAAGTGAAGGTGGACAGGCGAGTTCGAGTTCCATTTTCTATTGGGAAGAAGTATAAAGACGAGATTTGGTGTGATGTTGTGGAAATGGATGTTTGTCATCTACTTTTGGGAAGACCATGGAAGTATGATCGAGCAGTGCAGCATGACGGTCGGACCAATAGCTACAGCTTTATGTTTGAAGGCATTAAGATTATTTTAGTTCCAAAGAAGAGACAACCGGAAGAGAGTAAATCTGAAGGGATTGAGGAGCTTAAAACTTTATTGACTTTGAAGGAATTTATTGAAGAAGTAGAGGAGAGTCCAGAGGTATTTTTGTTGATTGGACATGAAGCTACTGAATCTGTAGAAGTTCCAGAGGAAGTGAAGCCGGTATTGGAAGAATTCAGTGATGTGTTTCCTGAGGAGTTACCAACGGAGTTACCACCGTTGAGGGATATTCAGCATCAGATTGATCTGGTGCCAAGGGCAATATTACCACACAGGCCACATTACCGAATAAGTCCAAAGGAACATGAGGAGTTGCGAAGGCAGGTGGAGGAGTTGTTAGAACAGGGCCGTGTTTAGGAGAGCTTGAGTCCTTGTGCAGTGCCTGCTTTATTGGTGTCGAAGAAGGATGGTTCGTGGAGAATGTGTACGGATAGCCGGGCTCTAAATAAGATCACTATGAGATATAGATTTCCTATGCCAAGGTTTGATGATTTGATTGATCAGTTGAGTGGATCTATTGTGTTCTCAAAGATTGACTTGAAAAGTGGATACCATCAGATTCGTATTAGTCCAGGTGATGAGTGGAAGACTGCTTTCAAAACCAGGAAAGGTTTATACGAATGGTTGGTTATGCCGTTTGGTTTATCGACTGCACCGAGTACTTTCATGAGATTTTCAGACCATACATTGGAAAGTTTGTGGTGGTTTAATTTGACGATATTTTGATCTACAGTGGGAGTATGGAAAAGCATGTCCAACATTTGCGTGAAGTACTGTTGATTCTACGGCAGGAGGAATTTTATGCTGCAACAAAGAAGTGCGTGTTTATGACAGACAGTGTTTTATTTCTGAGATATGTTCTATCGAAGGAAGGAATTCAAGTGAATGAAAGTAAAGTAGAAGCTGTCAGGAGTTGGCCACAGCCAAAGACAATTACTGAAGTGAGGAGTTTTCATGGATTGGTATCTTTCTATCGAAGGTTCATTCCACATTTTAGTAGTGTGATGACACCAGTAACCGATTGCATGAAAGGAAAGAAGTTTGAGTGGTCAGAGGAAGCAGGGGTTGCTTTTGAGAAGATCAAAACACTATTGACGACAACACCAATTCTAGTTTTACCGGATTTTCAGTTGTTGTTTGAATTACATACTGATGCATCGAAGGTTGGGGTTGGTGGAGTTTTGAGTCAGAAAGGAAGACCAGTTGCTTATTTCAGTGAGAAGTTGTCTGGAGCTAAGTTGAGATATAGCACTTATGATGTTGAGTTTTACGCAATAGTTCAAGCTGTGAAGCACTGGAGACATTATCTATTTCAGAAGGAGTTTGTTCTTTACACTGATCATGAAGCGTTGAAGCACTTACGGGGGCAGGATAAGATTTCAGCAAGGCATGCATCGTGGATTGCTTATCTGCAGCAATTTACGTTTGTTGTGAAACATAAATCAGGAATTACGAATCGTGTAGCAGATGCATTAAGTAGGAGGAACCATTTGTTGACAACGATGAAGGTTGAAGTGATAGGATTTGAGATATTGCCAGAGTTGATTAAAGAAGATCCTTACTTTTCGAAGTTTGTTGAGAAAGTCAAAGATGGGAGTATTGATGAATTTGTGTTGATAGATGGATTCTTATTCAAAGGGAATCAATTATGCATACCAGATTGCAGCTTGAGAATGAAAATTGTGAAAGACTTGCATGAAGAAGGCTATGTGGGTAGAGATCGAACATGGAAGTTGATTTCTCAGTCTTATTATTGGCCGTCAATGAGAAGGGAAGTTGAAAGGTTTGTGCGTAGATGTCATGTTTGTCAGGTTTCGAAAGGGACAACTACAAATGCAGGATTGTATATGCCATTACCTGTTCCTACAAAACCATGGGTAGACATTAGCATGGATTTCGTGTTGGGTTTGCCGAGAACGCAAAGGGGAAATGACTCGATATATGTTGTGGTGGATCGTTTCTCGAAGATGGTACATTTTGTTGCTTGTAAGAAGACGGCGGATGCTATTCATGTTGCTCGGTTATTTTTCAAGGAGATCTATCGACTTCATGGATTGCCCGAGTCTATTGTGTCGGATAGAGATACTCGCTTTCTGAGTCACTTTTGGTTAAGTTTGTGGAAGATGGTGGGAACAAAGTTGAAGTTCAGTAGTGCGTATCATCCGCAGACAGATGGTCAGACCGAAGTTGTGAACAGATCATTGGGGAATTTGTTACGATGTTTGGTAAAAGATAATCTGAAAAGTTGGGATGGGAAGTTATGTCAAGCTGAGTTTGCTCATAATCATGCGGTGAATCGTAGTACAGGATTCAGTCCATTTCAGATTGTATATTCAAATTTACCCAGAGGACCATTGGATTTAGCAGTAGTACCACAACCGAAGGGGACGGTTAAACGAGCTGTAGATTTTGTTGATGGATTGACTGAATGTCATAAAATCGTTCAGGAGCGATTGGAAAAGGCAAATGAGAAGTATAAACGATCTGTTAACCCCGTTAAGACAACGAGTTAAGGCCTGGGACGATTTACAACATAAGATACTTAACGGATCAAGGGAAATCTACGGCTTAGCAAACCTCACGACTTAAGATGCGTGACGATTTAACAAGACAAAGCATGAATGACTTATGAATGGTACAACCTAACAGTTTAACGTGTTAAAGAAATGGCCAACTCAACGACTCAAGGGAGACAGCGACTCAATGGATCAAGGAGGGTACACGACTTAGGGTCTCCACGACCTAACGTGCTAAGGTCCAGACGACTTAAGGAAGTCTACGGCTTAAGAAATGGCACGACTCAAGAAGGAAATAAGTTAACGACCTAATGCTGTCTATGACTTACGACCTAGCATGAGTCGTAAACGATTTAGGAAAACAAAGCGACTCACATCTCAGAGAAACCCGCGACTTAAAGCCTCTGCGACTTAAGATATGTCATGTCTCAGGGAAAACTTACGAGTTAAGGAGCTAACGACCTAACAGGATTAAGACCTAAGCGACTTAGGGAATGTCACGACTTAAGAAAGTCCACGACTTAAAGACGTTACGACCTAAAACCGCAGAGCCAAGATTTAAGTGCTGCCTCACTTTAAACCGTGACCTCTTAACTCGCGAACGAGTTAGGACTTATATCCAGATGAACGAAGAAAAGCTCAGAACCACTTCACTTACCCCACTGCCTGCTGACTCTTGGACCTTGAGTCGAGCGCGACTTACGACTCTACATGAGTCGTGCACGACTCATGACTTGAGAGAAAAATTACTGCCCAGGATCACACCTATAAATACGCAACCACTTCCAACGTTGAAGGGACTTTTGGATCATTCTCTTTGTGACATCAAGGCTCTACTATCTTCAAGACGGTCTAAACTCCATCACTTCAAACTCACGCAAGATTTTTAGACGATACTTCGCACAAAGATTCGACATATCCAATCATGGATTCAAAGAACTCTGTCACGACGAAGTCTTCTCTAGCTACTTGTCTTTTTGAATTGAGTTGGATTGTAATTGAAAGAGATTGTAATAAGTTGTAATCCAGTCAGCAATAAAAAGGATTGAAGTGGACGTAGGCTTGATCATAAGCCGAACCACTATAAAACTGCTGTTGTTTACTGTTTTTTCTGCAGTTTTCTGCTTATACTCTGTTCCCGAATCATCGGGTGGTGCTTTCACAACTACACTTTACACACCGGGGTGTTAGCGTTCAAATTTTGGCATTAACATTTTTGGTGCTTTCACTGAGAACTGAACTCAGGCGAATTATCATCATTGCTCCATGAAAGTTTGCTGAAGTCATCTCTCTGAAGACTAGAAGTTTATCTGAAATCATGGCTCCAGGGAGAAGGAGTAGATCTGTTAGATCTGGAAATGTTCAAGAGGGAACCTCCGCTTCCCCAGTACCTAATCAAGCCACTCCACCTGTTGGGGTTACAAAAGTGGAGTTGGATGCTGTAATCTTAGGGCTGAACCAGCAGATAAATGCCCAAAGTGCACAATTGGAGGCTCAGAATGCCCAAAATGCCCTAATTCTGAATAAGTTGAACGATTTGCTTGGGGTAAACCGTCAACCAACGGGTAATGAAAGGAAATTTGCTGGCAACATTCATGAAGATGAAGAAGGAAACATTCCTGAGAGGGCTGCCAACCCCTTTGAGCAGACATTTTCCGAAGTTGGTGGATCTAAAGCTCGAAATGATGAGGGGTATCTTTCTGAAATGGTTCGACAAATCATGAAAGAAAGCATGCAAAGGAATGAAGACGAGAAGGAATGGGGTTTCGCTCCAAGTAAAACCTCGTTTACCGAAAGGATCTTAAAGGCTGAGTTCCCAAGGAAGTTCGTCCCTCCAACTATCCCAGCTTACAAGGGAACAAGTGATCCGAATGAATTCTTGTATAAGTATGATTGGCACATGACAGGTGCCAGAGCTTCTGATGAAATAAAGTGTCGATATTTTCCTGTATATTTGGAAGGTGTAGCTCTGCTTTGGTTCACCAAGCTACCAATTCGGTCTATAGATCAGTTTTCTGACCTAACCCGGAAATTCAAGGAGCAGTTCAGACTATATGCTTCAAAAGCCAAAGATATCATGTCATTGTCAAGTTTAGAACAGAATCCGGGGGAAACTATCAGATCTTTCTTGAATCGCTTTAATATAGCGCTGGCCGAGGTAGACAATGCAGAACCACGGATGATCTTAACCTATCTGATGAGGGCCATCGACAAGACGAGCGAATTTGGAAAATGGCTTAACATGAAGGAACCAAATTCCCTTGAAAAATTCTAAAAGAAAGCAGATGAGTTCATACGCCTGGAAAAGCCGCCCTGTACCGGTAAAGGCAGTATTGGAAAAAGATGAAGATAACATTGCTGCTCCACGCAAGAATGAATCTGTAGGACAGAAAAGGGAAAATAACGATGGGAAGAAACAGAAAAATCTGAAGAAGCCTCGTTCCTTCAAGTCATCAGAATATACTCCTTTATCAGATACGCCAGAGCGCATTTACCTTGCCACTAAAGATTCTGTCGATTATCCTAAACCTCCCGTTGTGAGAACCGGGAAAAAAGCTGTACAAAGCGGGAAGTTTTGCCGCTTCCATAATCAACCCGGTCATGATACCGATGAATGCCGCCAATTGAAAAATTTGATTGAAGAATTGATAAGGGAAAACAAGCTGCAGCAATTTGTGGAAAAGAATAGCAGCAATCCCGCTTCGTCTAGTCAGGGGAAACGAGCTCCTGCTCATCAACCCAGGACAAGTGAGAAGACTGCAGGGCATGAATCCGGAAGGCCTGTTATTAATGTCATTACGGGAGGACCTCACCCAGCAGGCAAGAGCTGGGGTGAGATGGAAAGGTATACCCGAGCTTTGAAGTATGTACCGGCCGAGGAAGATGTATTTGTTTTGGAAGGTGCTACGCCCCTGAAGCAACAAAGAACTTTCAATGATGATATTGTGTTCAGAGCCAGGGATTCCACAGGTATTGAAGCTCCTACCTTGGATCCCTTAGTCATCTCGGCTGGTATCGGGCCAGCTATTGTCAGAAGAGTTCTCATTGATTGTGGCGCATCCTGCAATATGCTCTTCAAGAAAACATTCGACCAAATGAAGATCCCTATGGCTGATGTGCAAGCCTCATCGCAGAAAATCGCTGGCTTCGCTGGGGAGCCAAAACAGCCGATAGGAACCGTTGATTTGCTTGTAGAACTTGGAGAGGGAGAAAGAAAAGTGGTCTGCAAGCAAATTTTTGCGATTGTCGACGAATTTTCTGCTTATAATGCTTTCCTTGGCCGTCCAACTCTCGCAGCATTCAAAGCTGTTCTGGCCCCATGGTGCCTCACCATTAAATTCCCCACAGATAATGGAGTGGGAATTATAAAAGGGGATCAAAATGCTGGATGGGAGTGTTATCTGATAGAGCTACGAGAAACAAGGAAAATAGAAATGGGAAAGGATGCGGCAACCCCAGTCCGCATCAAAGAACTAGCCTTGTAGCAATTACAGGGCGGACCCTGCACTGGCGAGCACAGCGGAGCACGGAAAGAGATGGATCCTAGAAAAGCCAGTGCAGGGGAGAATAGAGTGGTACCAGTGGAAACGTCAATACCAGTACCTGTTGACCCAAAGGACCCAAACAAGGTGTTGAATGTGGGTTCACAACTTAATGTGTCAATTCAGAATATCTTAATATCTTTTTTAAAGGCAAATTTGGATGTTTTTGCTTGAACCCATGCCGATATATGCGGAATATCCCCAGAAGTTGCAGTACACGCTCTGAATATTGATCCAAAATTTACACCTGTGAAACAGAAAAGGAGGACTCAAGGTCCAGAAAGGTCAGCAGCATTAAAAGAAGAAGTTGATCGGCTCATGGAGAATAACTTTATCAAAGAATCTACCTATCCGAATTGGGTTTCAAATCCAGTGTTGGTTAAGAAAGCCAACGGAAAATGGAGAGTGTGCATCGATTTTTCAGATCTAAATAAGGCCTGCCCCAAAGACCGCTTCCCGTTACCCAGGATCGATCAACTGGTAGACGGAACAGCGGGACACGAATTGTTATCTTTTATGGATGCCTACTCCGAATATAACCAGATCATGATGCATGAGCCGGATCAGGAGGACACGAGCTTTATCACCGATGTTGGTCTTTACCGCTATAGAGTTATGCCCTTCGGGCTGAACAATGCGGGGGCAACCTACCAAAGACTTGTTAATGCTATGTTCAAACCGTAATTGGGCAAGACTATGGAAGCCTACGTCGATGACATGTTAGTAAAGTTTAAGAAAGCAGTGGATCACATAGAGCACTTAGCAGACATGTTCGCAGTCCTTCGAAAATACGGAATGAAGCTTAACCCTTTAAAATGTTCATTTGGAGTGGAATCCGAAAAGTTCTTAAGTTTCATCGTGAGCGCTAGGGGCATTGAGGCTAGTCCAGCTCAAATTACCGCCTTAAAGGAAGTCAAAGCTCCTAGAACGAAGAAGGAATTGCAGAGTCTCAATGGGAAAGTCGCCGCCTTGAGTCGGTTCATTTCCAAAGCCACTGATAAATGCATCCCATTCTTTGACCCCCTAAAGAAAGGAAAGAAAAACTTTGATTGGACTCCGGAATGCCAAAAAGCCTTTGATGAATTGATTCGCCACATGGAAACGCCTCCAATTCTTTCTAGGCCTGGCGATGGTAAGGATCTTCTTATATACTTGGCAGTATCATCTCATGCTTTAAGTGCAGCGCTGATACAAGAAGACAAGAGGATTCAACATCCAGTTTACTATATCAGCAAAAGACTCACTGGGGCAGAGATGAATTACTCCAAGTTGGAAAAACTCGCCTATTGCCTACTGATTGCATCAAGGAAGTTGAGGCAATATTTCCAAGCTCATCCTATCAGAGTCCTCACTGATCAACCTTTAAAGAAAGTCCTGTTTCGCCCTGAGACTTCGGGTCGTCTTCTAAAGTGGAATATTGAACTCAGTCAATATGACATCACTTATCATCCCCGAAAAGCAATCAACGGACAAGCTTTAGCGGATTTCATCGCAGAATTCATAGATAAGGGTAACAGTGAGGAGGAAACGATCGATGATTCCCCAATCCAATGGAAGTTATATGTTGATGGCGCGAGAAATGACTACTGTTCTGGAGCCGGAGTTGTACTTGAAACCCCTGAAGGTCGGTCATTATGCTATGCACTAAGATTGAAATTCCCTTCAACGAATAATGAAGCAGAATACGAAGCTCTTATCGCTGGCTTAAGAATTGCTAAAGAACTAAACATCCGAGCATTACAGATCTTCAGTGATTCTCAGCTTATTGTATGCCAAGTCAAGAAGGAATTCCAAGCGAAAGGGGGAAATCTGCCTGCCTACTTGTTAAAGGCTTGGGAACTCCTGGGTGATTTCGACCATTACATGATAAGTCATATTCCTCGAGAAGAAAACACGAAAGCAGATTCTCTCGCAAAGTACTCTAGCACAGGCGAAGCTCAATTTCTGGGGTTGACTCCAGTGGAGGTCCTGTCGGCTCCAAGCATTGATGAGATGGATATTGATTGGATCATGAGCGTGTCTCAAGAGCAAGACTCATGGATGACTCCAATAACAGAATATCTGCTCAAAGGCTCTTTACCGGAAAATTCAAAAGAATGAAAGAAGCTACTGAGGAAAGCCTCTCGCTATATAGTCCAGGATGGCCAATTATACAGACGGGGATTCTCAGTGCCGTTACTTCGATGTGTATCCGGGGAAGAGTCCAAAACAATCCTAGATGAGGCACATGGGGGAGAATGTGGTGATCATTTAGGTGGTCAAACTTTAGCAAAGAAGATTCTCCGATACGGATATTTTTGGCCAGAAATTAATCGAGATGCAGCAGACTATTCCCGAAAATGTGACAGATGCCAAAGATTTGCAAAAATTCCTAGAGCACCTTCCACTGAACTCACACAGATGGTCAGTCCATGGCCGTTTGGAATATGGGGGATAGACCTTGTAGGACCGTTACCAACTGCCAAATCTGGAATTAAATATGCCATTGTGGCTGTAGATTATTTTACTAAATGGGCAGAAGCTGAACCACTGGCTACTATCACCTCTAAAAAGATGATAAGTTTTGTGACTAAATATCATTTGCAGGTATGGTGTGCCTCAAAAGATAATTACAGACAATGGTACTCAGTTCGAAAGTGAAGAATTCCAAGATTTTTGCAAACGATTCAAAATCCGAAAAAGCTTCTCAGCAGTAGCTCATCCGCAGGCAAACGTGCAGGTGGAAGCAGTAAATAAAATTATCAAGTCAACCATCAAGAAGCAACTTGAAAGAGCAAAAGGTGGTTGGGTCGATAAACTACCGCTAGCACTATGGGCATACAGAACTACCCACAAGACTGCGACTGGGCGTACTCCGTTTTCATTGGCATACGGATCAGAGGCAATGATTCCGGTAGAAACAGAGGTCCTTTCACATAGAAGAATCCATTTCAATCAAGCGGAGAATGAAAAACTACAGCTTGAGGCACTAGATCTCCTTGATGAAAAAAGAGAAGAGGCTGAGCTCAGAATCGCATCTCATCTGCAAAGGATAGCCAGACATTTCAATTCCAAAGTTCGCCAACGCAGCTTTGAGATTGGAGATCTAGTCCTAAAGAGAATTATGACAGCGACAGGTGTGTTTGGGCCAAATTGGGAAGGATCATATGTCATAGGTCAGAAGCTTCTTGACGGCACATTCAAACTCACTACTGTCGAAGGAGATCAAATTCCAAGAGCCTGGAACAGCAATCACTTGCGCCCATACTTTACTTGATAGCTTTGTTGAAATATTGTAAAAAGAATTATGAATGTATGATTCCTGTAATTGAAAGCGATTGTAAAACCGATGCAAGTGAATAATGAAAGACTATAAAGTGGATGTAGGCCCAAATTCTTGGCCGAACCACTATAAATCTTGTGTTCCTTATTATTATTACATGTTTGCTTTATTTTCGATATGAAAAGTACATTAAATGTATTGCTGAAATGTCGATTTAAATTTTTGCAGGCAACGAAAACAAAACTTGCACATTACAAGACCAAATGATTCTTGTTATCATTCAACAAACAAATTCCAAGTCACAAAATTCCCGAATTTAAATCCTAGATAAGAAGTGCTTCAATTGAACAGCCAATGATTTCACCGAAAACGGGCTCTAGCTAATAAATTGAGAAGTTTGAACAAACAAACATCCAATTAAGAAGCTTATGTCCGTTCTCACGAACTGGCCTAGCAATGAGGTACACTTCTTTGGATTAAACAAACTACTTGTAAGAGAAGGGAGTGCGAGCTTGAAAAGAAAAAAAATAGAGGATCGCTAAAAAGGCATAAGCAAGTGGACAAGGAACAACTAAAGCCCTCTTCGGAGGCACAAGTCCTTTTCAAAGGCACAACTCTTCGGAGGATAAAGACCTCTAACGAGACATATGCCGCAAAAAAGAAAGTTCTCTACTCAACCAAAAAAGATTGGAGGAGTCATGACCCTCCAACCATGAGAGAGTAACTTCCAGGCAATCCTCGGAGGCACATTTCACCAGGAGTTGAAGTGCGACAGCTACTCTTCGGAGTTTCACTTCACCGGAGTTGAAATGTAAAACAAAATAAAAGCCCTCTTCGGAGGCACATTTCACCAGGAGTTGAAGTGTGACAGCCGCTCTTCGGAGTTTCACTTCACCGGAGTTGAAATGTAAAACAAAATAAAAGCCCTCTTCGGAGGCACATTTCACCAGGAGTTGAAGTGTGACAGCCGCTCTTTGGATTTTCACTTCACCGGAGTTGAAATGTAAAACAGAATAAAAGCCCTCTTCGGAGGCCCATTTCACCAGGAGTTGAAGTGCGATAGCCACTCTTCGGAGTTTCACTTCACCAGAGTTGAAATGTAAAACAAAATAAAAGCCCTCTTCGGAGGCCCATTCCGCCAGGAGTTGAAGTGCAACAGCCGCTCTTCGGAGTTTCACTTCATCAGAGATGAAATGCAAAAAAAAAAAGACAGAGCCTCTCCCAAGGGGCAGAAACAGAAAAACCTCTTCCCAGAGGCACAATAAGACAGAAAGACCTCTTCCCAGAGGCAGAAATGAAAAGACCTCCTCCCGGAGGCACAATCAAGCAGAAAGACCTCTTCGGAGGCACACGTTTCACCAAGATTGAAATAAAACTTCCAGGTGTTGAAACGTGAAAAAGTCTTCCTCAGAGGTGCAACTTTTCAAAGAAACAAAAATCAAGAAGCCCTTTACTATGGCAAGTAAAAAAAATCCTCATCAAAAGCACACTTTAACTTTCAAAGGAAGAATGAATTACTTGTTCTAGAAAATTCTCTTCCTCAAAAAGAAGTTGAAGTACCTTACAAATACCCGCTTTACCACATAGAAGATTTCATTCAGTAAAATGTGTATATGCACAAAATAAAACGTGATATCTTCGAAGGTTGAAGCGTAGAAACTTATTTGTGCTCTATTTTTTTTTCAATGAAATAATATTCCTCCAAATGTGGAATAATTATTCTCTAAAAAAAAAAGAAGCACAAGTTCCTCATAAAATAAAATATTACAATGGGCTTATGGTATAGGGGCAGCATGGCATAACTACATCGGTAAAATTGCGCTCGAACAATATATACCACAAGCTCACTGCAATATCGTACAAAGAAACTTGTACAAAAATGAATAGTAAATGCATTCTCAGATACAGACAGAAGTTTGTACAAAGAAAAAGAATCATTTTATTCAGCACTATTTTATATACAGGTACAGGTTCCAAAGTAAAAAGCAAAAGAAAAGCGGGGGGCCGGTACCCGCACAATTTTCGGTCAGTACATGCAAAAAAGGCAAAAAGCGATATGAAAGCCACAGAACCAGAGCCATCATTTCTTCTTTCGCCCACCTTTTGAGCCCGCACCTGGCCGAATGACCAACTTTTTAGGCCGGCTTGTAAGGGTAGGGGATGAAGGAGAAAGGGGCTCGGTCGGACTTTCTTCCGTCTCTTCTTCACCAGTTAAAGATCCCTTTTTCTTCTTCTTCTTCTTGGAAACTCCCTGCTTTCCTCTCTTCTTGGAGGAAGACCCACTCCTTGGAGAAAGAAGTTTGGATAACGGTTCAGCGTCGGAGCCAGTTGGTTCTGGAGTCCTCTCGCTTCCTTCAGTTTCTTCTCCTTTCGGATCTTGAGAAGCAACGGGATCATCTAAGCCGTGAAGAGCTTCTATTTTCTCCTCTTGTGACCCGGGTTGCGAGGCAGAAGGAGGAGTGACCTTAAGAGGCGGGGAAGGAATAATTGGAGGAGGAGAAGCTTGAACAATGCCCGACGTTTTCTCTACAGAAGGAAAAAAGTTCAAGTCAGTAAAAAGAGGAGACAATGGCTCGCTGAGATTCAAGAAGTAGTCAAAAAGCTCATCAAGTTCGTAAGAAACAGATGAACAGTCTACTTGGGCAAGATTGTCAGTAGGGTTACCTGCAGAAATCGGTTCCCTGACGTCAACTTCGTAAGCCTGTGTCTCGGCACTTTCGCCACCATCATCTCCACCTTGTATGCTTGTAATATCAGTGGTAACTTTAGTAGGAGATGGGGAATGAGAACTAGAACCGATAATGTCAATTTCGGCTGAAGGAGAAGGTTGAATTGGAGCAGTTGAGATGATTTTTCCTGAATATTCTCCTGCCGTTGTTTCGGCCCTTAATTTTGCAAGCTGTTCTCTCCCCCTAGCGAGAGCGGCACGAGCATCATCATCAAGATAGTGCTCCTCAAGAGCTGACTCAGCATAGCCAGCGCCGCTACCACCGAGCATATCGAGTGCGGCCTCCCAAACTTCAGCCAGTGTAATTTCATACTTGGGGCCTAGAAAGGCGAGGCTACCGCGCCCCAAGATGCTGTGCAGGTAGAAATCAAATAATGTTGAGCTGATGTTGGCCCTCGTTGCCTCGTGAGATTCTTCAGCTGCAATTTTGCCGGCAACGGCCTCATCACGCTCCATTTCAGTTCTAGAAAGTTGAAGCTTAAGCATTTGAATCTCCGCCTCTTGGGAGCTGGTTTTCTTCCGAAGCTCTGCAACATCAGCAATATAGCCCTCACTAATTCTTTTCTGCACTTCAAGCCTGTCTTCGGCATCCCTTTGGCTGGCATGAGCATCTCTCACTTGTTTTAGGAGCACTTCTTCTTTTTGAGAATAGGAAGTAAAGGAAGCAGCAAGCTCTTGTTTCAATTCTTCAACTTTTGCTTCAAGCTCTTCATTATAAGAAGCAATGCTCCTCATCTCAGTGTCATGTTGCTCAAGAACTTTTTGCCACTCGGCTTTATCGTTTTCCATGGTGAGCATGGCCTCTATGTTCGCACGATTAACCCTTTGGAGCTCGTCAACAAGTTTTTGCCAGTTCGACATCCTCTCAATATCAAACTTGACGGCATCGAGGTTTCGTAACATAGCAGACTTGTCAATGGGGACCAAGTCAAGATCAAACCTTACTCCCTTCAGACACCACTGTGGAAACCGACTCTGCAAAGTGGCCGGACTCGATCCGACTTGGAATTTGGGCCTGCTAATTATTGTTTGGATGTCTGCCTTCCCGAGAGCAGGAGAGCCGGAAGGAATGTCGAGCGAGGCAGGGGCAGTAACCTTTTCAGGAGTTGTAAAGGTGTGCCTCTCACCATGTCGGGCTCGCTTGCTCGAATCTTCAACCATATGACTTTTTCCTCTGTCATCATGGGATTTTCTTTTATGGGAATCGTCGCCTCTCTGCGAAGAGTCGTGGCGCTCCTCCCTCTCTCTTCTCTTGTAACGCTCCTCTTGAGTCTTCTTCTCTTGAGCCTTTCGAGCGGCTCTTTCTTCATCAGATTCTCTGTAAGAGGGAAGGTAACGCCCGTAGTCATATTGGCTACGTCTCCCGTAGCGCTGGAAATCATCATAGTAGGATCCGCTGCGCCCCATCGGAGGATCTGAAATAAAAAAGAGCTAAATCTTAGAATTCTTCAAAGTACAAAAAACCAGAAGCATAAAAGTGCCAAAAAAGAAATTCTAAGTGTGTGTGACGTGCAAACTACGTGCATCAAACTACGAACCACTCTTTAATTGAGGAGTGGTTGTGGGTGTAATAGTTAGCGTCAACTCTTGAGTCGACGGGGTCTGTTGCAGGACAGAAGTCGCTTCAACTACTGAAGAAGAAACCCCGGTAGTGACAGGATCATCTTTAAAGATCTCTTGCGAAGTGGCAAAGAGGTCGCTCAGCCCTTCGAAAGTATCGTCCCTGCTCTGCTTGGCAAGGCTAGTTTTTTCGGCTTCTTCGCCAGGTTTCTGTGATAGTCGGGGAGATCCCTGGGGCTCTTCTCCCTCAATAACCGGGGCACGCTCGACAGATGGCCCCGCAACATCAACCGAAGGGAGCACTTCACTAGCGAAGCCTCGGGAGCAGGACCTTTTGGTATGGATGTGTCTGTAGAAACCAGAGCATCTGATGCTTTAGGTGGGGAGTCCGGAACCTCGCAGGGGTGTGTGGAGCGAGAAGGATGAAGAAGTCCGAACTGGTGAAGGAATTCGTCGTTCAGCAAAAATTTCACGTCCCGTTCTTCAACCGGTACTGCTACAAGCCTCTCCAGGGTTGGCTTGTGACTGGGATCTCTACAAGGAGGGGGAAGTACTGAAATAAAAGAAAATAAATGATGACAAAGTTAACACTTGGCAATTCGAACTTCAAAAGACTCAAAATATAAAAGAGGTAAAGGCAGATGATCTTACTTCCTTCTCTCCACACAGCGTAAAACCCCGGGGGGCAACGGACATAGAAAAATTGAGTCAAAAACCCATGAGCGCTGTCAGGAAGACCGATGATCAATTTACGATTTCGAGCACTTCTCACGACAGTAATAGAGGGGTGATCTTTAGTCCTGGTGAAAGAGCATAGGAAGCAAATCTCGTCAAAGCTTGGGAATCGATCAAGCGTCCTCCTAAACAGTACACACAACCCCATTAAAATGGCATAACCATTGGGGTGTAATTGGGACGGGGCGATGGCCAATTGACGAAGAAGATGTTGGAGAAAGTCATTGAAAGGAGGAACGCCTCCACTCAAGAACATTTGTCGATTGACCGTTACAAAGCAAGGGGGTGCTATGTCAGCAGTGTTACTTCTCTCGGGAAGAATGGCATCTGATTCAGCAATGCCAAACTGAGCGCACAATTGGCGGAAAACTCTGTACGATAAAGTAGAAGAGGCTCTTTCGGGAGGATTGACCAGAGGAGCCGGAATTACAGTTGCCTCTCCAGTCTGAATCGTTGTATCTTCTTCCTGAGAAGTCATTCTACACAAGCAACTGGATATTCAAATGTGAAGGTGCACGTTTCCTAAAAGTGTGAAGTGTCGTGCAAAACTAATAAAAATAGCAAGTAAATATAACTGGAATTAAACTAGTCGATGATTGATCGATTACAAAATTTCAGAACTTGTTAATATAAAGTTCAAGCATAATATTAGTGCAGGCTAGTCAGTTTCAATTGACTATTTCGGTGTTGCTTTAATATTTTACTTGAAATTGATGAAAGCACTTCGTTCACACAATTTATTTGAGTTAATTATCTGTTATTAACTAATCTGTCATTTGACGTGGGCAGTCGATGGCAGTATATTTGTCCCATTTTTCTGCAAGTGTTGTGTTCAACAGGTTGATAGCATTAAAGTTAGAATAATCTATAAATAAACGCAACAAAGTTCGAGCAGTATATTCTGGCAATTCAAATTGGAAGTAAAATCAAGTTTTGTCGACATCTTGAAGTTTACAAATTTTTGTTCAAGCCAATTTAGTCACAGTCCAAAAATCCATTAAACCCTAAGTCGTTCACAACCTAACAGAGGTATGAAATTTGCATAGGAAACAATTCGGCAGTAAAAGATTGTCCATGTGCTGAGTCGTCCACGACCTAAGGGATAAGTCGTCCACGACCTAAAGGTTAAGTCGCCCATGACTTAAAGATTTCCTGCAAGTTAAATCGTCGGCTCCTTAAAATCATTGGTCCTATAAGTCGTAAAGCATGGTAAGGAGGAAGGGATTCAGTTCAAAGAAATGGGAATTTCTCTAAGTCCTAGATCGGCCGCAACTCAAAGCTCATGTCGTATCTCGTTAAGTCGCGAAAGGTTATAACTTGCCCAAAAATGCTGGGTCGTATCCAATTTAGTATCTCATTTCACCCAATCAACAGACCCATCCAATCAGAAACTCCTCATCCTCTTGATCCGTTAGCCCAATAAACTCTCAATCAACAACAACCCCAGTTCTACCACACCACCGAATCGCCACAAATCACGAGTCGTCTTAAGTCAAATCAAACAAACTTTGAGTTCTTCGATGATCAATGCAACAATACTCGCACGGTTAAAGGGGGAATCAGAGACAGAAGACAGAGCTCAAAAATTGACAATGATGATCAGCAATTAGAAAATGGGAAAATTGCTTACGTGATGTGAAGCTAAAGGTGGTTGAAAGAGAATCAAGTCAGGATCGCCGCAGGAAGCTCGGAGATATGCTAATGGCGGATACGACTTAGAGATTGATAATGAGCAGAAAGAAATAAGAGAAAAGATTCAAGTCTTTTATACACCAAGACAACGGAACTTGAAGCGGCACAAGCGAGTTAAGGTAAGTCGAAGCACACGACCTACGACTTAGGCATGTGCTTCGAGGGGCAAATGTTAACCCCGTTAAGACAACGAGTTAAGGCCTGGGACGATTTACAACATAAGATACTTAACGGATCAAGGGAAATCTACGGCTTAGCAAACCTCACGACTTAAGATGCGTGACGATTTAACAAGACAAAGCATGAACGACTTATGAATGGTACGACCTAACAGTTTAACGTGTTAAAGAAATGGCCAACTCAACGACTCAAGGGAGACAACGACTTAATGGATCAAGGAGGGTACACAACTTAGGGTCTCCACGACCTAACGAGCTAAGGTCCAGACGACTTAAGGAAGTCTACGGCTTAAGAAATGACACGACTCAAGAAGGAAATAAGTTAAAGACCTAAAGCTGTCTATGACTTACGACCTAGCATGAGTCGTAAACGATTTAGGAAAACAAAGCGACTCACATCTCGGAGAAACCCGCGACTTAAAGCCTCTGCGACTTAAGATATGTCATGTCTCAGGGAATGCTTACGAGTTAAGGAGCTAACGACCTACAGGATTAAGACCTAAGCGACTTAAGGAATGTCACGACTTAAGAAAGTCCACGACTTAAAGACGTTACGACCTAAAACCGCAGAGCCAAGATTTAAGTGCTGCCTCACTTTAAACCGTGACCTCTTAACTCGCGAATGAGTTAGGACTTATATCCAGATGAACGAAGAAAAGATCAGAACCACTTCACTTACCCCACTGCCTGCTGACTCTTGGACCTTGAGTTGAGCGCGACTTACGACTCTACATGAGTCGTGCACGACTCATGACTTGAGAGAAAAATTACTGCCCAGGATCACACCTATAAATACGCAACCACCTCCAACGTTGAAGGGACTTTTGGATCATTCTCTTCGTGACATCAAGGCTCTACTATCTTCAAGACAGTCTAAACTCCATCACTTCAAACTCACGCAAGATTTTTAGACGATACTTCGCACAAAGATTCGACATATCCAATCATGGATTCAAAGAACTTTGTCACGACGAAGTCTTCTCTAGCTACTTGTCTTTTTGAATTGAGTTGGATTGTAATTGAAAGAGATTGTAATAAGTTGTAATCCAGTCAGCAATAAAAAGGATTGAAGTGGACGTAGACTTGATCATAAGCCGAACCACTATAAAACTGCTGTTGTTTACTGTTTTTTCTGCAGTTTTCTGCTTATACTCTGTTCCCGAATCATCGGGTGGTGCTTTCACAACTACACTTTACACACCGGGGTGTTAGCGTTCAAATTTTGGCGTTAACACGATCTGCAGATCTGAAACGAAGAAGTGTTGAATTTAATAAAGGAGATATGGTATATGCTGTGGTAACGAAGGATCATTTTCCAGTAGGCGCTTATAATAAGTTGAAAGCCAGAAAAATTGGTCCTGTGGAAATTGTGCAACGGATCAATGAAAATGCTTACAGGGTGAAGCTGCCAGAGGGTGTATACACTTCTGATGTGTTCAATGTTAAACATCTGGTGCCTTATTTTGGAGATGAATCATCCAACGGAGTAGAAAACTTAAATTCGAGGACAAATTTTTCTCAACCAGGGGAGGATGATGCAACCCAAGATGAAGAACGTATGGATCTGCGGCCTAACTCCAACGAGTTGGTGAATACACGGCCTAAAGAAGGAGTTTGGTATCATCTACGACTTAAAGAATCAAGAGACAAGAAGACACGACCTAACCAAGCTTTAAGTCATTCGGTGTTGGAAAGAGTTTTAGGTCGGCCACGACCTAACAGGTCTGAAGAAGAGGAGCTACGACTTAACAAGCTGAAACCATGGGATGAGTCGTTGGAACGACCTATGCTAAGTCGTTGAAGGCCTTAAAATCACGATGCTTTCTTAAGTCGCCTCCAGATAAGTCGCTGCCGAGTTATCTTTAGAAGGTCGTTCACGACCTAAGTTGAGTCGCTGGTACTAAAGTCGTAGGTCGTTACCTTGTTTAACTCGTATGTGTTGTAATTTCTTTAAGTCGCTATAACTTGTGTTGTGATGAGTCGTAGGTTGGCATGTAGATAAGTCGGCCGAATGTGTGTTGTATTTTTTTTAGGTCGTTGTACATGTGTTGTCTAAGTCGTAGGTCGTTATGTCAATGAGTCGTCCGAAGGCATGTATGTGAAGGTGATGTGATAAGTTGAGTCGGCATTGTGTTGTAATAAGCCGTGTCAGTTAAGTCGCTGCCGACTTATGTTGAGTCGTGAACGACTTAAGGTCAGGTTGTGAAATGCTATAAATAGGGAGTGTGTTGTACATTTTGTAGGTGGTTGATTTTTGAATAAAAATTCTTGTTTGACTGCCGTGTGCTTTCATCTTAAATTGGTAGTTGAGTGTAATCTCCTATCTCCACTTTCGGTTATTCGAGTGCGCTCGAATCAACGATTGTTGAAGCCGATTCGCGGAATCAAGTACGCTTGATCAACGCTTGAAGAATTGAAGATCTTCTTTCACGGTATCGTGCGCGATCAACGTGTCGAAGATAGTTAGAATTCAGTATCTTTGTGATCAACGAATTTGGGCAATTCAGTATCTTCAATCCACCGTTTGCTACTTTCATCGAACTATATCGTTTTGTTATTATCCGCTGCGCCAATCATGGAATCAACCACTGCTTCCTGTTTGGAACTTCTTCAACTGGCTACCCTCCCATTAGTAGTAACATAACCCGACATTGACTTACTGTGGTAGATATCACTTTCAAAGCTTGAGTCAATATCCCTCTTCATAAGTTAACCCAACATTGACTTACCATGCGTTGCAGTTTCTAACACATATCCCTAATAGAACAGAGGTAATTCAGCCTTACTTATCATGGAATGAACCATATCTAATAAGGTTCGATTACTTTGCTCCGAAGTACCATTGTTGTTGCCGAGTATAGTATGGAGTAACCTGAAAGATAATCCAATTATCTTTTCAGTACCATCGGAGTTCTTGTCCATCGTACTCATTTCCTTGATCGGATCAAAATATTTTAATCTTTCAGTATGATTGATTTTCAACATCATTCTTATATTCAATAAATTTCTCGTAGACATCGTACTTGTTCGTAAGAAACACATATCCAAGTCTTGAGATATTGTCGGTAAAGTTTAAAATTAAGAACATTAGTCTTTATTAACTATAGGCATTGGGCGACATATATTGGTATGCACAAGCCCCAAGAGTTCATCAACTCTTTCATTGCTCCCATTGAAGGGTGCTTGATCATCTTTCCTTTGAGACACGACTCACACATATGAAATAATTCAAAATCAAATGATGGAAGAAAAACCTTCGATTTTCAATTTATGTAGTCGTTTCTAACTTATATGACCTAGCCTACAATGCCAACGACTATCTTTATTTATATCATTATTCAAAGAACTACTCATAGAACAAACATAATATGTATTGATCACATAAATGCCATTAATTAAAACACCATCACAGACTTTATTGCCATCTAAAATAATGTTTATAACATTGTTGACATAGTGAAAAATTTAACCAGTCTTATAGAAACAGAAATAATTCTATGAATAAAGTCTTTTACATAATAAAAATCATTTAATATTAAAAAATACACTCGGCAAACTCAAATGAAAATCTCCAACTGCCATTGCATCTATAATAGACCCTTCAGCAACACGAAGCCTTGTTTCTCCCTTTGCCTTGTAATGCTAGTTTCTAAGCCCATGCAACAAATTATAGATGTAAATTCCAGATCCAATATTTAAAACCCAGTGTAATTTATTGGTTGCAAAACAATTTTAAATCATAAATATACATGGTGGAGCAAAAGAAACCATTTTGTTTCTTCCCTTTAATGGTCTTCAAGTACTCTGCACAATTCCGTTTGCAATGACCCTTTTTGTGATAATGATGACATTCACCTTTGCCTACGGCAATAGTCTTCTTATTTTTCTTGGCAGCACTTTTCCGCTTTTTCGAACCTTCCAAAGATGACGCTTTCCTATTAATAGCAAGTACGACCCTTTGATCCCTGGAAAAGAGTTGGCCAACCTTAACATATTGAGGAGTTCCTCGAGGCTTACGTTCAACCGGTAAGTATTATAGGTTAACATGAACGGCTTATACTGTGATATCCCGGAATTTTAGACAATATCAATTTAATAATCTTTATATAAAATTAAATTGATATTGACAATATTGATTAATAAAATATGTTTTGGTTTAATAATCAGATTTAAATAAATATTTAATTTGTGATTTTATCTTTTTAAATGCTAAAATAATTGTTTAAATTATAATGTGTATATATATATATTTGTATATATATTATAGTTTATCTTTGTTTTGGAATTTAATTAATAAATGAAGTTTTGTTTTTAAATTCTAATAAAATATTGAGTAATTAGGAAATTATGTTTTAATTAATATTAAGCTTTTAAAAAAAAATCTATTTAAATTAATAACTATATGATCTGTAAATATTTATAATAAATGTTATATTGTTTAAAATTTGACTTAGCTTAATTTTTATTTTTAAATAAAGGTTGATTTTATTTCTTTTTAAAATATTATTTGATTAAATATGAATTGAGACTCTTTTATATAAGTTTAAAATATAAGATAACATATTATTTAAATTCATTTAATAATATAAAAGTGATTTATAATTTCTTTATAAATCATATAAAGTTTGTGAATTAGTTATTTTAAGTCATATTAATTTTCATAAATATAAAAGGAAAATAGAATCTTCATTTTAATAAATAGATTTTAATTTTGATTTCAAAAGTTTGATTGATTTGAAATTTTATTTTGAAATTCATATAAATAGATTCTTTTAAATATTTGTATAAGTTTTAATTTATAAATTGTTTTATATACATTTACTTTTAAAATGAGAAATTCATATATATTCATAAACATAACATAAATTAAAGAAAACTCTTTTTAAACATTTAAAAATGTAACTAAATTTAATTTAAAACAAGTGTAATCTAATTAACAAGTCTAAGCTACATGTGTTAGTTGAAAATCAAACAAAATGACAAGTGTCATTTAAATTCTATTTTTCTTTTATTTATTATGTTAAATTTATTTCAGCCTCTTTTAAAAACATTTTCATTTCCCCTCATCCTCTTTTCAAAAACAAAAGATAAATGAATCAAAATAAATCAAAAATCTGAAACTCAAAACCCCTAAAAACAGATCTGCAAAATTCATTTCAAAAGCAACTCTAAGATCTGAAATACCTCTCAAAACCAAAATCTGTATTTCAAAAGCATAAACGAGTTTGCATTTCCTTCTTTCCAATCTAAAGCTCACTGCATTTTCATCTCTGCAAATTTTAAACAAATCAAATGAAGCCTGCATCAAATTTTGGTTGAAGTTTCAAATGCAAGCAATCTTCAGTTTGGAAGCATAAAAGAAAACTTGTATTTCTTAAGCCTGAAACATGTAAAGCATCTTCTTTCAACCTGGGTTCAAAGCTTAAAAACCTGGGTGCTCTGTCCTTTAAATCTAAGGTGAGTAACATTTTTGATTTAATAATTTAAGTTATCATGGTTGCATGATTTATCTCTGTGAATAATTATGAATGGTGATCAGTAAACTTCTGTATATATAGATATCTAAGAATAATATGTATAATTTGGAGTAAATGTGTGCATGGATGCTACTGTCTGTAATGTCTCTGTTCCTATATCAAAGTCCAGTATTTTTGTTTTAAATTCCCTATCTCATGATCTAAGCATTGTTATGGATTGTGATACAAACAAAATTTGTTTGAGAGATCACAAGTTTAAGCTTAAAAATTTAATTAAGTAAAAATAAAATTTAAACATGCTCTGGAAACCTCCAAGAACAGTGCTACAATGATTTATGTTAATTTGCAAATATTACAATTCACTGATATATGTATAAAATCTGAAACTTAATCAAGAATCTTGATTTTTAAAACTAAAACCAAAATTTTTATTTTGATTATGTATGTACATTTCTGGTTTGACCAGAAATGGAGTTTTGGATCAACTTTGGTGATCTGAAGGGTCTGGGGGTTTGAATTTTCCTCTGGTGGTTGAGGAGTGATGGGGGAATGAGGGAAAATTGTCTGGTGGTGATCAAGATGATCGTGGGGGCGGCGGTGATCAAATTAAATTTGTACCCTAGTTTTAAACAAATTAGGAAATGAGATCGTCACTGTCTCTATGTTTGTTCGAGTGTTAAGCGGCTTTGGGGAAAGGTAGCTAGGTCCATGGCGAAGAAGTGGCCGGAGTTTCAACATCAACGAGGGTCGGAGGAGGAAGCACTGGCCGTTGACAGGTTTGGCCTTAGTGAAGCATGGTGTTTCCAGGTTTCTTGGTTGAGGCTGGATTTAGTATTTAGGTCATTGGTGTAGTTCAGGTGATAGGGGTAGAGTGTTTGGGTGATTTGGGGTATGTTCGAGTTCCTGGTGTTGGATGGAGATAGTCAGAGCCACCGTGCATGTGCATGGTGCTCTCATTTTTCTGATGATCTGTTGGGGTGAACTGTTGGTTTGGGGATTGCAGATTTTGCTCGCGTCAGTACTCGAGTCATATAAGGGTTTACCCGAAGTAAAGTGTGAAATGACTCGAAGTAAAATTAGTTTGGGCTAGGGTAGTTTATAGTTGCAGAATTTTGATTCTGTAACCTGAACTGTTTTCAGGTTTTTGAATTTTAAAACTAAATTTTAAAAATAGTAAGGCACGTTTAAATTCAAACTTTAAGTAAGATTAAACTATGAATTCAAATAGGTTTGAATTCCAGATATTTGAATAAAATTGCAGTAACAAAATAAAGTATTTAATAAATCATAAATACCTGCACAGTTTTTATATTAGTAATTTTTAAATCTGAGATAAGGTTTTAAACACAAGATTTGAATTTCTAAGTTAAATCTGAATTTCAAAACTGAATCCAAATTTGAAGATTGAATCTGAAAGCTTCAAAATAAAGATAAGTTATAAATCCAAATGTTATGATCAAGTGAATATTTTTAGAATTTATAACATATGAAATTTAAAATAGGGTTTTAAATTTTAAATCTCTGAATCTAAATCTGAAAGCATGGTTTAAATTTTGAGTTGTAAATTAAATAAGACTTGAATTTATATGTTCAATATCACTTGAATTATTTAAGGCATTTTAAATTTGTTTAAATTGAATATGGGCTAAGTTAAACTATTCTTTTAAAATTTACTTTAAGAGGTAAGTGATTCTTTAAAATGAGAATAAAAGAGTTTTTAAATATTTAAAATCTTTTTTAAGTTTAAATTTAATTTCATTTTAATTTTAATTTTAAAATGGAATTTATACAAATGTAAAAGCAAATTTGTTTTTAAATTACCTTAATAATGATAATTTGATCATTAATGAGATTAATGATTTTTATTCTTTGAAACTTAATTATCTGATCAAGGTAATTAAGATTTTAATTAATTAATTTAATTAATTAATAATTGGGTTAATTAATTAAATAATTAAGGGTTTATTTAATTAATTAAAAGTTTAAGCAAGT
This sequence comes from Allium cepa, assembly GCA_030765085.1. NCBI lineage: Eukaryota > Viridiplantae > Streptophyta > Magnoliopsida > Asparagales > Amaryllidaceae > Allium > Allium cepa. Next base: position 975,316,869 of record CM060939.1, read on the forward strand.
TAATTAAATTTGATTAAAGTATGATTTAGAAATTAATTTAAAAAAGATTGGATTAATTTAATTAATAAATTGAATTATTAATCAAGTAATTAATAATTGTTTAAGTTTTAATTTTCACTTGATTAATTTAATAATTAGGAATTAATTAATGAGTTTTATAAATAAATTAAGAATTAATATTGATTAATTCAATTAATTACTTTGGAAAGGTAATTAAAGATTTATTATTGGTTAATGAAGGTCATTAACATAGCATTATTTTATAATTAATTAATGTAATTAATTTCAATAATTAATTGGATTAATTAATTTAAGGCAATCCTTTGAATTGTTTAAGTAAATTACTTAGTGAAAGTAATTAAGGAAATTAATTACTAATTGTAATTAATTGAGCTTATTTTGATAATTAAGTTAATTAATTAAGTTTAATTAATTTAAATTAATCATTGATTGATTTGAGAAGTAATTACAAATGTAATTAAAAATGGAAAATTACTTAGTGAAATAATTAAGGAAATAAATTACTGGATGTAATTTAATGGAGGAGTTTTGGAAATTAATTACTTTGTGTAATTAATATGTAATTTATATGTTGTATAATTACTTAAGTAAGTAATTAATAATTAATTACTTAGTGTAATTAATTTAGGTTTAGATAATTAAGTTATTTGAAAATGATTAAAAGATGTAATTAATTTAATGTAATTAATTACTTAATCAAGAATGATTAATCAATAGAGATATATGATAATTAATTTAATGAAGTTATTTAAAATAAAATAATTTGAGATCATTAATTTATATAATTATTGATATAAGTAAGGATTGATTAATTATGAACAATTAATCAATGAAGGTATCAATTAATGTAATTAATTAAGGATTAATGTAATTAATTATGATTAATTAATTAATAAAGTAATTACAGGTTAATTACAGGGATTGGTTTGGATTAATTAATTTGTGAAATTAATTAGAGGTTAATTACTTAAATGTAATTAAAGGATAGTTAATCAAAAAGATTATTTAGGGTAACTTGTTAAGGGTAATTAATTAATTGATTTATAATTAATTGATATGTAAGCAAGGTTTATATGGATGAATAATTAATTTAATTCATTTTAAATTAATTAAGGAAGAAGTAATTAATTTAATTCATTTTAAATTAATTATAGGATGGTGATTTAATAAGTCTTTGCTTATGAATGATGATTGATATTACCCTGAATGGTTGAGATCTCAGTTATGAGATAAATGTTGTTGTGTGATTTGGATGCTATGGTTGCATTGAGTTGATAATATGATTTATCTGTTTGAGTTGATAATATAGATTATCTGAGGTGATGTTAATATTGATTATCTATTATGATGTTGTGAAGTATCTATTTGTGTGTATATAGATAATATTGAATTGAATTGTTTTAAATTTTAAAACAACTTGGACCTAAAAGACACGCTTTGGATTTCGATGAGACCGAGATCGGGTTTCCATATTTGGATATCCGAAAACCACATCGATTCCAAATAACGTTAGGTCGTGAATCCAAATGGAGCTTTGTGAAGACTCGAGGTGTAAGGGCTATACGTCAGTATAACTCTGTGGGTGATTCCGTAATGAGTTGACGGAATAGTGCTTATAGATTCGAGATGGTGATTCAGAGTGCAAGGGTTATTGTCGTTAACTCTGAGGGTGATTCCGAAATGAGTGTAACGAGATAATGCCTTCGGTTTCGTTCGAACCCGGAACGAACTTGTATGGATTGAATGCTTTCAGAACATCGTCAGGTGGACGATGAGCATTCTAAGTGATATGTCCTATAAAGGTAATCGTAACCTCAAGCCTCATCAACCGGGAATGGCTAAAACAGGGGAGGTGTAGCAAGGCTTCGTGGGTAGCTCCCACTGGAGAGCAAGATTTACCCCTGTCTAGAAGTCCCTTTATATTCGGCTGTGTGGGGTAGTTGATTGCAACAACTGCCGGGGTTGTCTTGTTCGGGACTGTTCAGTAAGGAATGGTTCCGGTCTTGTGTTGCAGGGGAGTTAGGGTGGCTCCTCGGTACGGTGATCTAGGCCACGTACTGTGACGGGCGGTACCCAGTAGCCCTGCCATTGTATGGAATCCAAAATCCAATAAGTGCCAACGGTTTTGATTGTATTACCCACTTTTGTGGCTAGTAGCTGGAATTTAATCATGTAACAATTTCGGCTATTTCTTATTTACTTGATAACCCTAGACACTACTATAATATCATCAGATTTCCTATCAAATGTTTTGGTTAGCGTAAGGTAAAAACTTTTCCATGTTTATGTGTGGGAAGTCTTACGTGATACCTTTCTTTTCAAAAGGTTTTTAAAAGTTAAGCAACTTTAACCTGTTACTCACACCAGACCCATGTCTGACCCGGAGTTTATCTTTGTTTTTCTTAAACTCTTGGGTACTCAAATTTTTACAAGTAGCCAAGGGATTCAGGTTAGCTTTGACGTATAATGGAGGAGCAATGGAGCAGGAGGCTTCTGCGTTGTAGATATATAGTTTCGTTGTGTGTTCTCTGTGTTGTGATTGTACTGAGTTGTAAATACTAGACAGGTGTTTATAACTGTCTAGTATATGTGATGTGTATGCTGTGTATCTCTGATTGGTATTGTATATTATGTAAATACTTATGTTATTAGTTGTTTCTTCTTTCTCTTCGTTCTTTTCTTCTTCTATCCCTTTCTTTCCTAATTGACGATGCGACTTCTTAGAGTCTGGAAGTTGGGTCGTCATATATACCTAGGAATAAGAGACCCAAGAATCAAGTCTACTTGCATCATGTTTCTTATCACTACGTCTAACTGTGCAAGTCTATTAATATAGATTTTCATCATTAGAGCTTAATCGTCCACTTTCTGTCCCTTGGTCATTTTGGCATTGCATTATTTCTTCGTAAGTTTATACCTGGTAGAATAGGACTATTAACCAAATAGAGCTTTGAGATTATCAAAAATATCATGGACATGCATGTTTTCCTACTGCCTTTGCAACCACTTGTCTAACGTAGACAAAACAAAAACCTAGGAATCTCTAGGTCCGAAACCCATTTATCATAAGTAAGCCTTAGTTCGGGGTCTGTACCATCAACGAGTTTTTCCTTTGAAGGTGCAATTGTTGATGACCAAAGACGTTCATAAGTGAACGCTATCTTAATCACTCTTAGCCAATCGGCATAGTTGGATCCAGTAAGTTGATCACTTTCATAAAACAATTTAGGTGTAGATAGTTTTCTACAAGTTTTAAAATTGTTAGATTAGGACAATTTCAGGGTAGATGTTCTTATAATACTAGTAAGGTTAAACTTTATGTTTCATTTTATTAATAAGATTCCACTTGTCTTTTATGTTTTTCTAACCTTATGATGAAACAAAGAAGTTAGTCGACTTCATTAGTGGGTGTTATGACTCTTCTGTCTTGAGATTCAGATCATTAGTTTGCTTTACTAGTCATAGCCCCATAGGCAATGAATAACTCCTTATTGATTGCATCATATACAACTCCTAACCCATGGTTACTTGTCCTAATCTCATTTTGTCCTAGAGTTTACTCAACAAAACCGAAAGAGATTATTCACTTGTGCCTACCATTTCACGACAGGCTAAATATAATATATGTATCTTGAGTTTGCTCAACAAATACATATAATTATCTTACCTCGTCTATTATATATATTAATAATACTACACATAACATTTTTAGCTTAAGTTTTCTTAAAAACTAAAGAGCATGCAAGTAATTTATTAATACATAAATGGAAGAGGACAACTATATATTAAAGATTCATGATCTTTAGTTTATTTATTTAGAGTGATACTGAATTATGAAATAATACATTTCTTATGAAATAGCCTCGTGATTCAAGTATCAGACACATCCAAAATCACGATATATGTAATATATGTATGTATTTATTATTTAGGTCTATTTAGGGTTTCTTTAATGTTCCACCTTTAATTTATACGTTCATATCACATAAGTTTCATTATTATATAACTTTTATAATTTAATTAAGTTATACAATAGTCTTATATACAAAATTTTATTAATTAAATCTTATTTAATTAATTAACATTTTAATTAATTTTATATTATTCAATTATAATTTTTATATTGAATGTATATACAATAACATTTATAGTTATATACATATATCTTTATATTTTTTTTCTTTATTTACTAATTAAATTTTATTTAATTTATTTAATTAAATGTTGTTAATTTTAAATTTTATATATGTACATACACACATTTACAAATAATTCACGGAAACATAACATATCATTATATAAATTGTAAATGTACAATATATTTTAATTAATTAATTAACTAATTAACTAATTAATATATTTATATTATTAATCTTATTAACATTAAAAAAATTAAGTTTATTTATTCCTTTAGCAACTTATATACAAATAAAAAAAAAATCAATTTACACTTTCACTTTTATTATTTTCCTATTTTTTTAATGAATGTTACTTTGAAATTATTTAAAAACATCTTCTTATGGATTATTTTTCCCCCAAGACATGTTTCAAACTAAACTGCATTCTCCCATATTTTTTTTCTTTGAATTTTTTTATTAATAAATTAAGTGATACATACATACGTACATATACATATACATATACATATACATATACATATACATATACATATACATATACATATACATATACATATACATATACATATACATATACATATACATATACATATACATACATACATACATATATATATATATTCCTTTTTAGAAAACTTTATCTCCAACTCAAAATAGTTCTACTATATCAATAAATATTATATATTACTAGAAAATTCTTTGGATTCAAACTTAAAAAAAAAAAAATACAAACACACAAATACCCATACATATGTTTGTATGTATCTATATACATACAATAATCCATAAATTAATTTTTATAAAAATATATAACATTGCATGCTATAAAGTTTAGTGAATCATTTTTCCAATTACCTATAATGTTGACTGTCTAGGATAATATATCAACATTACATCGCGATTGATCTCACGCTAATACCCACTGGTTGTATACGTTGTTCGAAGATATTTAAATTTAGAAAAATAATATTTTTCACTTTTTAAAATAATATCTCACTTTATAAAACAATATACAATTCTAAGTAAAATATTTCTTATACCATTCCAAAATATCATGTCTACTTTGTCTCATTCAAATGTTTAGAAAATCGTATCGAATATGTTAGTTACTTATTTCAACCAAAATACATAAACCACTTAATGAACCAATTAACAAAGAATGAACCATTAAAATTGTAACAACTCGCGTCAAAACATGCATAATTTCCAACAAAGAAAAGGCCTATTGAAACTTAGACTCATTCCAAAATTTTCTGTTGGCTGGTATAAAAAATAATACGCAAAGCTATTTCTACACATTCCGAAACTCATAGCGGATGGATAATGTAAAGGCCCGTAAATCCGTGCTCCTTTGAATCGACCATAATTCACATCAGTTCGACTCAATTTGAATCGACCATAATTCACATCAGTTCGACTCAAATTAAATGGAAAACACGAATCTTTAGGGTAAAGAAGAAGAAAGAGATAGAAGAAAATAGAACAACAAACACAGAATCTCACAATCGCAGCGGAACAAAATATATTATATACACTAATAGATTTTTATACAAAGAAATCTATAGCTGTTTTATACTTGCAATCATCAGAGTACAAAAATTAATGCATCAATTTGAACAGTTATAATCACTTGTCCTCATACAGTGGAAATATAAACCATGTACGGATATACGTTCGAATTCCTCCAACTCGTCTCCTGAGCTCCATAGCATTCTAACCTAAAACTGTAATACTCGGTTTGACCCGAGCATCATAATAAAATAACACCCGAATTAGTCTGGAAAATCTGGAAAAATCAGCGTGAGAAAACACACTCAATTTGAATTATTAAATTTTCTCAAAATCCTTTGAAAACAAAAGTATCCCGTACGACCACATCACACATAAATACGATGGGTTTTTACCTCACGATAACCAAAATGATTTTTATCAAAACCATCTGATATTATAATAGTTTTTAAACCAAGTAAATAGGAAATAGCTGAAATGCTTACATCTCACATTTCACCATAGTTGGGCATAATCAAAACCGTACGGCGCTTATTGAGAATGGATTCCATCGAATGACTAGGCCAATGGGATACCGCCCACCATAGTACACTTATAGAACAATGTACCAAGACCATGCCAGGATCCCCTACTACATAAGCCGGCCTACCCTTAACCTGGATAGATCGAATATGTTATCACCTCAGGTGTTCCCACCCTTACCATCGAGCCTTCCTTCTTTCATGCACAACCCTATACATAATATATAGGTTTTTGAGGACATCTAGAAAAGTGATAATACACCCTAATTAGTTGCGACTCACTTAGACTTGCAGCATCTCCTCTGTTTTAGTCAATCTCCGTTGATGAGGCTTAAGGCTAAGTGTTACCTTTCAAGAAATAATTCTCACTTAGAATGCTTATCGTCCCCAATGACGATGTTCTGATAGCATTCATCCATATAAGTCGCCCTGGATCTGGACAAACCGAATCATCTTCTTCATCATATTCATGGTATTCATTCGTAACGTTCAAACTGGATCGAAGTGGTTTTGGATAATTAAATCTGATCTTGGACTCTTCGAAACGATTAACAAAATTGGCCAGTATTGATAGTCGGTTATTTAACTATCAATATAACATCCATAAGCAGCCATCGGCCGTATTATAATTTTTTTCCAATTTTTTTTTAAAAATATCTTTATAAGAAATATATATTCAATCTCATTCAATATTTCTATATTTGAAACAATTTCAACACTTGTATTTATAACAGGATATTTCACCATTTTCAATACATAGAAATATTTCCAACTTCCATTTTTATAGCACTTAGAAAATACTTCTATTCCAAATCATTTTCCACTAAAATGTTTCCAAAACCTTCCTCTCAGTACTTAGGAAAATATTTATACGTAAAATTTCCAAAACCATCTTAATATTAAACATGGAAATATTTCGTAACTTATTCCCACAATTCTTCGAAATTTTAATAAATCCTTCCTACGATTTCCAAATCGATTATACTTATTTATAATCCCAAACAACCATTTGCAACTTCTTTAAATGAATTCCAATTCTTTATGAAGTTATGGCATCTAAAAATTGGAAATTTCTTAAGTCTTTAGAATTCCATTTGTAAGATTTCTCTTATAAAATCTCGTCCTTTAATAAACCCTGTCTATACATATCGAGAGAATTTATAAATAAATTTTCAATCATTTCAAACTATATATATAAATATATATAAATATATATAATGAATATTTTTTTCTAAAGAATAGTAATTTATTTAAAATATGTTTAAGTTATTATTTAAAATATTGAAAACACTTTTACAACATCAATAACTCATTTTTAGATGAAAAAATAAATTTCCAAAGTTGAATTTAAAAGTTAGAATTTATTAAATAAATACTTAATATTTGAAATACCTACTTACCAAAGTGTATCAATCTCAACCAGTTTAAAATTACATAGTTTTAAATAATAAAATTCTCCTTTTAGAACAAACTCATTTCTTAAAATTTAAAATACATTTTTAAAATCTTAATAACTAGTTCAACTTATAAATTCCTCTCGATTTCCATCACATCGCTTCCATTCAGATTTCCTTAACCATTTCACTTTCCAAAATTAGATCCTGCTATTTTTCTCACCCTATTTCCATATACTAACATAAATTCTCCCTGTAAATTTATATTCCCAATTTATCATCCTGATATTGATTTTCTTTATTTTATAAAACATCATTTATAAATTTTTATAACTCCTTTGAGTTTCACTTTTTATAAAAACTAATCTCGTTTGTAAATTTTAATTTTTTTTATAAATCCATTACTTTAATAATTCCATTTATAGCTTCCAATCTATTTTAATCTCGACTACAACTCCTTTTTATATTTTCAGAATATCCTACATAAATTCTCTTATATAATTGATTTTTAAAGTCTCCATTTAATACGGCACAATAGTTAATGTTACCAAAAATTAATATATTTCTTTATAACTAATTTCTTTAAAATAACCCCAACTCTAATATAAATATTTTTATATCAAAAATTCCCTTTAATCCCTTAAATTTTAAAAATATAATTATGGTTTTTAAATTATCTAAATCCGAGCCAGTACTACAATAGCATCTAATAAATTCCAAACACCACAATAATCTATATAGATTATTCTACATAATCCATATATCATAATATATGAAATTAAATTTAACATTTTTGAGGAATCCAAGTGGATCCCTCCAACTTATTTCCTTGCATCCACAGATGTTAATACAACATAAAAAATACCAGTCCCGCTTCGAGGGGGATAACGCAGTATATAGGGTCATCCGCTATTATGCGATGAGAATAGGGTCTCATCCGCTATAATGTGCGGGAATATCACTCCAAGTACTAGTATATATACTACTATATATATAATGTACCATTCATCGGATAATAATTACTTAATCAACCAGGCATCCAATATTAAATTTTAACTATTTTTAAAATTAATCTGATAATCCAAATAAGTGAGAATTTTCTCACCTTGATTTAATTGGAATCCATTCCATTTTTTATTTCTATTGCATAGTGACGCAGTGGATATTACGAAACAAATGAAATCGATGAAATGTAGCAATCAGTGGATTGAAGATACTGAAAGGCCCAAATTCGTTGATCACAAAGATACCGAATTCTAGCTATCTTCGACACATTGATCGTGCACGATACCGTGAAAGAAGATCTACAATTCTTCAAACGTTGATCAAGCGCACTTGATACCGTGAATTAGCTTCAACAATCGTTGAATCGAGCGCACTCGATTAACCGAAAGTGGAGATAAGAGATTACACTCAACTACCAATTTAAGATGAAAGGACACAGCAATCAACAAGAATTTTATTCAACAAAAATCAACCACCTTCAAATATACAACACACTCCCTATTTATAGCATTTTACAACCGGCTCCTTAAGTCGTACACGACTTACGACTCAACATAGGTCGTTAACGACTTAAAATACAAGACACAACACAACTCAACACTAGCCCGCGACTTACAGTAGTTCGCGACCTAACGACACCAACGACTCAACTAATACCAGTTACAACATGTAGCGACCTAGCAATTACCAACGACTCAACTGATTACAACACACACTGTACAATATAGCGACTCAAGACACAACGACTTAAAATGAAACGACTTAACTCTTCAGCGACTTATCCTGGGTCGGTAGGTCGTGTGAACGACCTAAAGAAGCAGCATTAGGAATTCTTCGGGTGACCTATGTGTTAGGTCGTAGACGACCTAAAGATACCGAGCGACTTATGACTTCGTTAGGTCGTGGCTCTTTTAGGTCGTAACTCGCAACTTCGTTAAGTCGTGTACTCAATGCATCTCCCATCTCTTGTTCTTGGTTAGGTCGTGGGTCTTTTAGGTCGTGACTCGTGAGCTTTTTAGGTCGTGTACTCAGCGCAACTTCCCCCTTGGTCTCCAGTTAGGTCGAGAACGACCTAAACTTTCCTCCTTAGGTCGTGGACGACCTAGGCTTTCTCCTTCTGGGTCCCAGTTAGGTCGGAAGCGACTCAAATCTTCCTCCTTAGGTCGTGGGCGACCTAAGTCTTCACCTTGCTTAGGTCGTGAACGACTTATGCCTTGGAAAATGACAGCTTGCAATTCTTCGACCCTGGTCTGAGCTGCATCATCCTCCCTTGGTTGACAGAAATTCGACCTCGAATTTTCACCATCGTCTTCCACAACAAGTTCAGCTCCATTGTATGGAATTAAATATTTGACGTTGAATACATCATAAGTATGAACATCTTCTGGTAACTTCAATTGATACGCATTCTCATTGATTTTCTTTAGAATTTCAACTGGACCAATTTTCCGCGCCTTCAATTTATTGTACGTTCCCATCGGAAAACGATCTTTTGTCAACACTGCGTAAACCAAATCACCTTCGTTAAATTCAACACTTCGTCGCTTTAAATATGCAGTTCTCTTATACTTCTCATTTGTCTTCTCCAATCGTTCCTGAACGATTCTACGACACTCCTTCAAAGCATCAACAAAATCAGTAGCTCGTTTAACGGTCCCCTTTGGTTGTGGCACTACCGTTAAATCCAACGGCCCCTTTGGTAAGTTTGAATAAACAATCTGAAATGGATTGAAACCTGTACTACGATTCACCGCACGATTATGAGCAAACTCTGCCTGACATAACTTCACATCCCAGCTTTTCAGATTATCTTTCACCAAGCATCTCAATAAATTCCCCAACGATCTTTTCACAACCTCCATTTGTCCATCTGTTTGCGGATGGTAAGCGCTACTAAAATTCAGCTTTGTTCCGACCATCTTCCACAAACTCAACCAAAAATGACTCAGAAAACGAGTATCCCTATCCGACACAATAGATTCTGGCAATCCATGAAGTCGATAGCTCTCTTTGAAAAATAGCTGAGCAACATGAACAGCATCCGCCGTCTTCTTACAAGCAATAAAATGTACCATCTTCGAGAAACGATCCACCACAACATATATCGAGTCATTTCCCCTTTGCGTTCTCGGCAAACCCAACACGAAATCCATGCTAATGTCCACCCATGGTTTTGTAGGTACAGGTAAAGGCATATACAAATCCGCATTTGTAGCTGTTCCTTTCGAAACTTGACAAACATGACATCTCTGAACAAACCTTTCAACTTCCTTCCTCATCGATGGCCAATAGTAGGACTGAGAGATTAACTGCAATGTTCGATCTCTACCCACATGTCCTTCCTCATGAAGCTCCTTGATAATCTTCATTCTCAAACTGCTCTCTGGTATACATAATCGATTCCCTTTGAATAAGAAACCATCAACCAATGCAAATTCATCAGTATTTCCATCCTTAACTTTCTCAACGAACTTTGCAAAGTAAGGATCCTCCTCAAACAATTCTGGGAATAATTCAAATCCTGTCACCTCAATTTTCATTGTCGTTAATAAATGACTCCTCCTACTCAAAGCATCAGCCACGCGATTCGTTACCCCTGATTTGTGCTTCACGACAAAAGTAAACTGTTGCAAATAGGCAACCCATGATGCATGCCTTGCTGAAATCTTGTCCTGCCCCTGCAAATGCTTCAAAGCTTCATGGTCTGTGTAAAGAACAAACTCCTTATGGAACAGATAGTGTCTCCAATGTTTCACTGCTTGCACCACAGCATAAAACTCTACATCATACGTACTATATCTCATCTTTGCCCCTGATAACTTCTCACTAAAGTATGCAATAGGACGTCCCTTCTGACTCAACACCCCTCCAATCCCAACCTTAGAAGCATCAGTGTGTAACTCAAATAACAACTGAAAGTCTTGTAATACAAGAATTGGTGCTGTCGTCAAAAGTCCTTTGATTCGTTCAAAAGCAAACCCTGCCTCCTCCGACCAAGAAAACTGTTTCCCTTTCATACAATCAGTAAATGGAGCCATCACGCTACTGAAGTGTGGAATGAATCTTCGGTAGAATGACGCTAGCCCATGAAAACTTCTCACTTCTGTAATTGTCCTCGGTTGTGGCCAACTTCTGACTGCTTCAACTTTATTCTGGTCCACCTGGATACCTTCTCCTGACACAACATACCCCAGAAATAAAACACTCCTCGTCATAAACACACATTTCCTTGTTGCGGCATAGAACTGTTATTCTCGAAGAATAATTAACACCTTCCGTAAATGCTCTACATGCTCCTCTGTGCTTCCACTATAGATCAGAATATCATCAAAATAATCTACCACGAACTTCCCAATATATGGTCTGAAAATTTGATTCATCACCCTCATGAAGGTACTTGGTGCATTCGATAAACCAAATGGCATAACCAACCATTCGTATAAACCTTCCCTGGTTTTGAAAGCAGTCTTCCACTCATCACCTGGTCTAATACGAATTTGATGGTATCCACTCTTCAAGTCAATCTTTGAAAACACAACAGCTCCACTCAATTGGTCAATCAAATCATCAAACCGCGGCATAGGAAATCTATATCTCACGGTGATCTTGTTTAGAGCCCGACTATCCATACACATTCTCCACGAACCATCCTTCTTGGGTACCCATAAAGCTGGCACTGCACAAGGGCCCAAGCTCTCGTGAACACGCCCCTGTTCTAACAACTCCTCCACCTGCCTTCTCAGTTCTTCATGCTCCTTGGGACTCATTCGGTAATGTGGCCTGTGAGGTAACACTGACCCTGGCACAAGATCAATCTGATGCTGAATATCCCTCAACGGTGGCAACTCCGTTGGCAACTCTTCAGGAAACACATCACCGAATTCTTCCAATACTGGTTTCACTTCCTCTGGAATTTCAACAGATTCAGTCGCTTCATGTCCAATCAACAAAAACACCTCTGGACTCTCCTCTACTTCTTCAATAAATTCCTTCAAAGTCAATAAAGTCTTCAGCTCTTCAATTTCCTCCAACTTACTTTCCCTCTGTTGTTGCTTCTTAGGAATTAAAATAATCTTAGTACCTTCAAACATGAAACTGTAACTATTAGCACGACCATCGTGTTGTACTGCTCTATCAAACTGCCATGGTCTGCCCAACAATAGATGACACACATCCATGTCTACAACATCACGCCAAATTTCGTCTTTGTATTTCTTCCCAATTGAAAAATTCACACAAGCTCTTCGTCCAACTTTCACCTCACCACCTTTCCTTAACCATGCTAACTTGTACAGTGTAGGATGCTTCTCAGTTTTCAAGTTCAACTTCCTTACTGCTTCTGTAGAGATAATATTGTCACAACTCCCAACATCAATAACGAACTTGCAAACCTTTCCCAGAATAGTGCATGTGGACTGAAATATATTATTCCTCAACCAACTGTTTTCTTCTTCCTGTTTCGGTGCCAAATAACTTCTCCTCATCATCAAATTACACCCTTCATCTCCGGACAACTCTTCCTCCTCCTCAACATAAGGTGAATTAGAACGTTCAGCTTCCACATCCTCTTCTTCAATCTCTGCAACCATTGCTCTCCTCTTCGGCTTTGGACATTCATTGATTTTGTGACCCAACTCCTGACAATTGTAACATTTGAAACTGCTATTAACCTTTGCCTTCTCAACCTCCCTCACAACTGGTTTTGCGACAGTTTTAGGAACATTAGAACTTCCACTAACACCCTTTACTTGATTGTTGGAATTGGTAAACACACCACCTCCATGCCTTCCTTGCTTCTCCCAAGCCAACGCTTTCTGATGTGCTTCTGCTACAGATCTAGGATCAAACATATTCACCATATCTTGGATCTGCATTCGCAACCCTCCAACAAATCTAGCAGTCAGCTGTTCCTCTGTCTCCATAATGTCATTTCGAGCAATGAGTTGATAAAATTCATCAGCATAATCATTAACAGTCTTCGTCCCTTCCCTCAGATTATGCAATCTTTGATACATGAGCGATTGATAATTGTAAGGTAAGAATGTGCCCTTCATCAACTTCTTCATCTTCTCCCATGATTCAATCTTTGACTTTTCCATTCTCTCCCTTGTAAGTTTAGTTTGCTGCCACCATGCTAAAGCTCTCCCCCTCAACCTAGTAGCAACCAACTTCACTCGTCGATTCTCCGGAACCTCCTTGAAATCAAAGACCTCTTCAACATTAGACAACCAATCAAGAAATTCTTCAGCTACCATTCCACCTTTAAATTCAGAAATTTCCGTCTTCATACCCGATTCCCATCGACGATCATCATCTACATCCCGATATACATTTCGAACTCGGTCTCGATCTTGATAATGAATGCTAGCTCTATCATCCTCTTCATCGAAATCAAATGTACATCTATATCGATCTCGACCATCAACATCCCTTTGATCACGCATGTCTCTTCTACTATGTCTCTCCTCATCTCTATATGGCTCTTCTTCAAACTCACGTGGAATTCTTCTCTCTTCATGTCCATAGTCATGGTGATCTCTCCTTTATGAAATTGATGTTTCTCTTCTCTCTCTAAAAGATTGCGGTGATACCCTCCTCGCTTCCGTAACCGATGGCGAAACTCTGTTTCCTCCATGGTTCGAGATTGGTGATATCCTCCTTTGATTCTGATTCAAATCATTCATCAATTTCTGTAAATTTCCAATGCCTTCATCAAATTTCTCATTAATACGTTGTTCCATTTGCTCGGCTTCTTCTCTTTTATACAACGCTTCAACATTTTGATGACGATTAGCTCTCCTTAGTGGCATGATTGAACTTCACCACACTTCAACTAATACTTCAAAAATCTTCAACACAAGTCAAACAAACACGGCTCCAACTTTGATCCAAAAATGAAATGGATCGAAAGCTCTCCTCTTGTTGCAACTTCAAGATGAACACGATGAACACCAAACTTCAAACTCCTTGGCTCCAAGACTCGTCTTAGCTATGATTGGCTAAGTCAAGCTCTGATACCAAAAACCGACGCAGTGGATATTACGAAACAAATGAAATCGATGAAATGTAGCAATCGGTGGATTGAAGATACTGAAAGGCCCAAATTCGTTGATCACAAAGATACCGAATTCTAGCTATCTTCGACACGTTGATCGCGCACGATACCATGAAAGAAGATCTACAATTCTTCAAACGTTGATCAAGCGCACTTGATACCGTGAATTGGCTTCAACAATCGTTGAATCGAGCGCACTCGATTAACCGAAAGTGGAGATAGGAGATTACACTCAACTACCAATTTAAGAAGAAAGAACACAACAATCAACAAGAATTTTATTCAACAAAAATCAACCACCTTCAAATATACAACACACTCCCTATTTATAGCATTTTACAACCGGCTCCTTAAGTCATACACGACTTACGACTCAACATAGGTCGTTAACGACTTAAAATACAAGACACAACACAACTCAACACTAGCCCGCGACTTACAGTAGTTCGCGACCTAACAACACCAACGACTCAACTAATACCAGTTACAACATGTAGCGACCTAGCAATTACCAACGACTCAACTGATTACAACACACACTGTACAATATAGCGACTCAAGACACAACGACTTAAAATGAAACGACTTAACTCTTCAGCGACTTATCCTGGGTCGGTAGGTCGTGTGAACGACCTAAAGAAGTATCATTAGGAATTCTTCGGGTAACCTATGTGTTAGGTCGTAGACGACCTAAAGATACTGAGCGACTTATGACTTCGTTAGGTCGTGGCTCTTTTAGGTCGTAACTCGCAACTTCGTTAAGTCGTGTACTCAGTGCATCTCCCATCTCTTGTTCTTGGTTAGGTCGTGGGTCTTTTAGGTCGTGACTCGTGAGCTTTTTAGGTCGTGTACTCAGTGCAACTTCCCCCTCTGGTCTCCAGTTAGGTCGAGAACGACCTAAACTTTCCTCCTTAGGTCGTGGACGACCTAGGCTTTCTCCTTCTGGGTTCCAGTTAGGTCGGAAGCGACTCAAATCTTCCTCCTTAGGTCGTGGGCGACCTAAGTCTTCACCTTGCTTAGGTCGTGAATGACTTATGCCTTGGAAAATGACAGCTTGCAATTCTTCGACCCTGGTCTAAGCTGCATCACGTAGATCCCGTAGCTACGAATTCCACATGACCGATTTCGTTCGATTTAACCACATATAAGCAAATTACAATTAATAGAGATTAACGATTTCAATTTAATTCTAATTAATCAGCTAATTACTAATCACCCATTAATGATTTTTTCCCAATAAGTTAAACCATGATTAACATTAATTAAAAATTCTTTTAAATTAAATTACTTTTCTAAAGCATGCTAATTATACATAACCTTAATTACCTCACCTTTTCGTTCTAGGCGAACGCGATGCCCTCAGGTCGAGGTCCTTCGATTAACTGCTGCGTGGCCTACCTCACCATGACATTTGCGTAAATATTGATTGGCAAAAAAAGCCCGATCAACTGATCACTACTAGGCATGCTTCATGTCGAGCGACATCATTACCATTGCCCCCATCCGCCTCCATGTTGCGATGACCCATCTCAACCAGCTTGGTCGTGTCATCCCTTACTAGCCCAAGCTGATGTCCCAACCCCTTACCAGGTGCCGCACCTTCCCAAACTCCATTAGCCGATGCTATTATCCCTTAAAAACTTCAAACTGCTCTCATCTCAAGTTAACTCTTCCTTTATCTCATGAAATGACAAACCTTGGCTTAGCCGTCCTCCTACTCCAAACTGTTGAACCATCAAAAATGCTGCTGCATCTCGTAATAGTTATCAAAAGATAGATATTCCAATTTAAATTGAAAAGCATGCCTCTTTTAAGTTTTTTTATAGTCTAAATTTATTTCGTTTGATATATTTTTCAACTGGATTGATTTTACGATTTCGATTTAAAGAGAAGAAAGGGAAAACTCAAACATGATTTTTGAAACGAAGAGAGCAGCGTGTTTAGGAAGGAAAGGAGCGAGGTATTAGAGAAGGTTTGACTTTTTTTTATTTTAATATTTAAAATATCTCAAATCACATACCGTGAAATCTCAATCTCCTATTGAGACATGCTGCTAGGCGTACATAAAGTTATACCCCTATTCCGAATGCAATGGAAATGGTTTCGAGTCCTAATTCGATCGTATAGAGAAGAAGATAGCTTTTTGGACCCAACTATTACACTAATTTTTGATATCAAATTCAACGCGTTTGTATCCCATACGCCTAAACAATAACTCCCAATGCTAAACTTGAAATCCGATTATAATACACTATTACAGATTCAATGGATCTGGTTTCGTCGAATTCCAAGACTATGCCTCGAATCACTATTTTAACTCGTCGATTAAATCGACGATTTCAAAAATTATCGAAATCACTTGAAATTTTTGTTTTTAAAACTTATTAACTCAATTCTGAATTAAATAGAATTTCTATCAAACATTGGAAATCGTTTCAATTTCATATTCAACCCTAATTCAATTATTTAAACGATTTTTAATTATTAACTCAACAATTAAATTTATAAATTAATTCGTTATATTTGGACCTTATGTTTTTATTACACTATTTTTAATCGATAACTTCATATTAAAACTCCATTCACATTCCAAAACTCAACATTCAAAATGAATTAAATGTTCAAAACCAACGATAAAAAATCCGGGTCATCACATTCCTTCCCTCTTCAAAGTATTTTGTCCCCGAAATTGCTAAGGCAGGAAAATGCTCCAAACCCGTTGACTTATGAAAACCGACTTAGTTAAAACTCGATATTTCACTTTTCTAATCTTTTTTTTTCCAACCAAAACAATTAGTTTTCAATTCTAATTCTAAAATCTCTTATTTCAGTTTCATTTTGAAGTCAATTTATCATTAACAAAAATTTTCCAAAAATTTTCAAAATTTTTCTAACACCCTAAATTTTTGGCAGAGTCTTCTTTGTACGGAGAGCCTTTTGCAATATGACAAGAGAGATAAATATATATACATCGACCCACATGGCCGAAATATATATGTATATATATCAATATTTATATTTTGCGGTATTTAATCCGAAAAAAGTACCTTATTTTAGCATTTTTAAGCATTATTAAGCAAGCATTTACATCGAAAGCAAATCTCGCAACCCAAATCTTGCCAAATAGTCCCCCTATACTCATTTAGTTAAATAGTTAAAACACTTAAACTTCATAAGCAATACATGCTAAACATTTATCTATAGGCAATTACAGGGTCTCGGTACTAATTTAATTATTTTCATACAAGTTATATACCATTTCATTCAATTTAAATAATTTACAACTCACTTTTGCGTGCATTCATTTTATTTTTATACCAAACAACTCATATCCATTCCAAATTAATTTAAAATCAATTTATTTACGTTCCTTTTATTCATAGAATTTTATTTACTTCCGTTTTCACCAAACGCTATTTTTTTCTATGCAAATTCGGTGATATTCATTTAGTAGAATAATCATTTCAATTCATAACTATTTTAAATTGATTCTAATCAATTTGTATTTAATTCTATTCCATTTCAAATTTAATTCTCAATTAATTCATTTACGTTTCATTAATATCCATATTTATTATATTCAAATCCACTTTATTAAACTCGGAATCATTTCATGCTAATTTATTTATGAACCATTCCATAAATTTATTTAAACCGAGCTTTTATTCAAAATATTTACTTAAGTTAATTCATTTAGTTTAAATTATTCCAACTATACAACTTAAGTTTATTTTCATTTCAACCAACTTCCATTTAATTTTTTAATTAATTAGTTTTTTCACTTAATCCACTTCAAATTCAATTCCATATTCAAATTAATTTTTGAATTCATCTAAATGATATGAAGGCTATATTCAATTTGCTTATGCTCAAATTTAATTTAATTATAACATAAGTCATCACTATTTAAATCCATTTCTAGTTTATTCGACGATCTTTTCAATTATATTTAATTTGCTTGCATTTTGTTGAATTTTAATTTATACTCAAGTCCACACAATTTCTAATTTCTATTTCAAAAATCACTTCATTTGATTTTCTCGAGTTCCATTTCATTTTTATAATTCAAGTTTGGATTTATTTCCCTTACTAGAATATCAACAATTTTATTTTGTTTTCTATTTACTTTTCAATTTTATAAGTCACACAACCGATTTTTCACATATCCATCAATTCTATACTCGAATATATTCACATTTTATTTCTAATTCGAGATTATACATTTATAAGTATATTTTTATTCAATTTATTTCAATTTTTATAAGCTATCCAAAATTTGTTTTTTCACAATTCAAATTTTCACTCAAATTTTATCTTTTTCAATATACCTTATGGCCACATAATTATTTCGCAATTCAAATTTATATTTACTCTAATTCAAAATTATTTCTAATCCAATTCAAATTTTATAACTTACAGTTATATAGTCATTTTATAAGTCACAATTTTATGTTTAAATTCAATTCCATATAACTCAAATCCAATTCACCTTTTTATTTAAATTTCAATTCCCTTTGACCGACATTTCAAAACCAAATTCGAGTTATTCTTACTTAAACCAATTTCATTCCAAACAATTTTATTTTTAATCCATTCAATTTATTTCAAATAAGAATTCAATTCCAATCTTAAAATTCTTCGACTTCCTCGCTTATATTTATATAACAATTTCACCATTTGAATTTTATTATTATCTCAATTCTCAATAAATTTGTTTAACATTCCTTAAGTTAAATTCTTTCCACGCGATCTATTTTAACTTACTTAAGTTAAAATTTAATTTCAAAATTCAAATTCCATACTTTTCTTCCTTATTAAAATCATTCTCACTTTATAAGTTCAAAAGCTTATTTCTAATGTTTTGGGAAAACATTTAAATAAGGATTTCTAGAATTTCAAACACCCGGTACTTATTTCAAATCACTTTGAAATCATATATGTATATGTATGTATATGTGTGTATATATATATGTACATGTATATGCATACATTTATATATATAGCTACTTAGACTAACAGACCATTTCATCGGAATTTCCAAAATTCACTTGGTTGCAAATTCAAAACAGTTTCCCTTCGGAATTCCAAAAAAAATAAGGATTTTTTGACTTTTTAAACACCTGGTACTTATTTCAAACCACTTTGAAATCATATATATATGTATGTATATATGTACGTATGTTTATGTATATATATGTAGCTCCTTCAGCTAAAAAACCATTTCATCGGAATTTCCAAAATTCACTTGGTTGCAAATTCAAAACAATTTCCCTTCGGAATTCCAAAATAAGACTCATTTCACCAAAATCTCCATATCAGTTTACTATGATAGCAACCCATCACTTAGAAACAAAAAAATGAACATCGATGATGTTGTGCAGTCATCACCGGGATTATTTTCCAATGACTGAAGTAAGTTCAGTGCTATATCACTTCCGAAATCCATTTAAACCAATTTTCTGTTCAAAAATATCTCCAAAATAATATTACTTTCATTTATTTCAAAATACCGTGGAAAATACTTTCAAAAGCCTACGGAATTTAATTCTTCCAATTTCGGGTTTGAATCCATTTTTAGTTTTTGACTCATTTGTATAATTCACTTATACAATCTAATTTTGTCTTTATAACCATTCTAAGTTTTAAAATCTTACTTTGGTTATATAATAATAATCCAAACACATCACTCTAATAATTTTTTGAAAATTATTCTCTTTTATATCAAAATATAATTTGGGTAAAGTTATTTCATCTACCCGCTTCAAAACCATACTGTGTCGAATTACTCTATTCAAGAGTTTGGAAACTCCTATCGATTTAGTGGCATCCCACTACTCGAACATAATTTATATACCACCAACAGATAAATCAACACAATACAAAACCATTTATATTCACTAACAAATACGCGCTCATATCTATTATTACACTCAACTCATTCTAGAGTACTACTGACTCTATCTCTGATGAGTAAATCCCCACCAGAGCCAAGGTTCTCGCTTAACCTTCAGCTCTGATACTAAATGTAAAGGCCCGTAAATTCATACCCCTTTGAATCGACCATAATTCACATCAGTTCGACTCAAATTGAACAGAAAATATGAATCTTTAGGGTGAAGAAGAAGAAAGAGATAGAAGAAAATAGAATAAAAAACACAAAATCTCACAATTGCAGCGGAACAAAATATAATATATACACCAACAGATTTTTGTACAAAGGAATCTGTAACAGTTTTATACTTACAATCATCAGAGTACAAAAATTAATACATCAATCTAAAAAGTTATAATCATTTGTTCTCATACAGCGGAAATATAAACCAAGTACTGATATATGTTCGAACTCCTCGAGCTCGTCTCCTTAGCTCCATAGCATTCTAACCTGAAACTGTAATACTCGGTCTGACCCGAGCATGATAATAAAATAACACCTGAGTCGGTTTGGAAAACCAGCATGAGAAAACACAATTTGAATTATTAACTTTTCTCAAAATCCTTTAAAAACAGAGGTATCCCGTAAGATCACGCTACACATAAACACAGCAGGTTTTTACCTTATAACAACCAAAACGATTTTTATCAAAATCATCTGATATTATAATAGTGTCTAAACCAAGTAAATAGAAAATAGCTGAAAGCTTGCATCTCAAGTTTCAGCATAGTTGGGCACAGCCAAAACCATACGGCGCTTATTGGAGAATGGTTTCCATCGAATGACTGGGCCACTGGGGTACCGCCTACCATAGTACATCTCTAGAACAATGTACCGAGGACCACGCTGGGATCTCCTGCTACACAAAACCGGCCTACCCGAATCTGGATAGGCCGTATATGTTATCACCTCGGGTGTTCTCACTCTTACCATCGAGCGCTCATTCTTTCTTGCACAACCATATCCATAATATATTGGTTTCCAAGGATATCTAGACAAGTGATAACATACCCTAATTGGGTGCGACCCACTTAGCCTAGCTGCATCTCCCTTGATTTAGTCACTCCCGGCTGATCTGGCTTGAGGCTAAGCGTTACCTTTCAAGAAACAATTCTCATTTAGAATGCTCGTCGTCCTCTAATGACGATGTTCTGATAGCATTCGTCCATACAAGTTGCCCTGGGTCTGGACAAACGGAATCATCGTCTTCATCATCTTCACAGTATTCATTCGTAACATTCAAGCCGGATCGAAGTGCTTTTCGAATAATTAATCTGATCCCGGTCTCTTCGAAATGATTACCGAAATTGGCCAATATTGATAGTCGGTTATTTAACTATCAATATAACATCCATAAGCAGTCATCGGCCTTATTATAAATTTTTTCCAAAATTTATTTTCAAAATATCTTTATAAGATATATATATTCAATCTCTTTCAATATTTCTATATTTGACACAATTTCAACACTCGTATCCATAACAGGATATTTCACCATTTTCAATACTTAGAAATATTTCCAACTTCCATTTTTATAACACTTAGAAAATATTTCTATTCCAAATCATTTTCCACTAAAATGTTACCAAAACCTTCCTCTCAATAGTTAGGAAAATATTTATACGTAAAATTTCCAAAACCATCTTAATATTAAACTTGAAAATATTTCGTAACTTATTCTCATAAGTCTCCGAAATTTTAATAAATCATTCCTATGATTTCCAAAACGATTATACTTATTTATAATCCCAACCAACCATTTACAACTTCTTTAAATGAATCAAATTCTTTATGAAGTTATCGCATCTAAACATTGAAAATTTTCTTAAGTCTCTAGAATTCCATTTATAAAATCTCATCCTTTAATAATCCCTGTCTCCACATCTCGAGAGAATATATAAATAAATTTTCAATCATTTCAAATTATATATATAGAGAATTTTTTTTAAAGAATAGTAATATATTTAAAATATTTTTTTAAGTTATTATTTAAAATATTGAAAACACTTTTATAACATAAATAACTCATTGTTAGATGAACAAATAAATTTCCAAAGCCGAATTTAAAAGTTAGCATTTATTAAATAAATACTTAATATTTGAATAACCTACTTACCAAAGTATTTCAGTCTCAACTAGTTTAAAATTCCATAGTTTTAAAATAATAAAATTTTCCTTTTAAAACAAACTTGCTTC
Source organism: Allium cepa (assembly GCA_030765085.1). NCBI lineage: Eukaryota > Viridiplantae > Streptophyta > Magnoliopsida > Asparagales > Amaryllidaceae > Allium > Allium cepa. Next base: position 975,339,641 of record CM060939.1, read on the forward strand.
TTAAAATTTAAAATACATTTTTAAAATACATTTCTAAAATCTCAATAACCAATTCAACTTATAAATTCCTCTCTATTTCCATCACATCGCTTCCATTCTGATTTCCTTAACCATTTCACTTCCCAAAATTAGATCCCATTATTTTTCTCACCCAATTTCCATATACTAGTATAAATTCTTCCTATAAATTTATATTCCCAATTTATCATCCTGATATTGATTTCCTTTATTTTATAAAACATCATTTATAAAATTTTTAACTCCTTTGAGTTTCACTTTTTATAAAAACTAATCTCATTCATAAAATTTCATTTTTTATAGATCCATTACTAATTCCATTTATAGCTTCAATCTATTTTAATCTCGACTGCAACTCCTTTTTATATTTTCAAAATATCCCTCATAAATTCTCTTATAAAATTCATTTTTAAAATCTCTATTTAATACTTAAAGATAGTTAAGTATTACCAAAAATCAATATATTTCTTTCTATCTCAATTTCTTTAAAATAACCCCAACTCCAATATAAATATTTTTATGTCAAAAATTCCCTTTTGTCCCTTAAATTTAAAAATATAATTATGATATTTAAATTATCCAAATCCAGACTAGTGCTATAATAGCATCCAATAAATTCCAAACACCACAATAATCTATATAGATTATTCTACAAAATCCATATATCATAATATATGAAATTAAATTTAACATTTTTGAGAAGTCTAGTTGGATCCCTCCAAACTATTTCCCTGCATCCATAGATGTTAATACGACATGGAAAATACCAATCCCACTTTGAGGGGAATATCGCGGTATATAGGGTCCTTCGCTATTATGCGGGGCATATAGGGTTTTATCTGCTATAATGTGCGGGAATATCACTTCAAGTACTAGTATATATACTACTTATATATGTAATACACCATTCATCAGCTAATAATTATTTAATCAATCAGGCATCCAATAATTAATTTTAACTATTTTTAAAATTAATCTGATAATCCAAATGAGTGAGAATTTTCTCACCTTGATTTAATTGCAATCCATTCCAATTTTTATTTCTACTGCGTAGATCCTGCAGCTATGAATCCCACATGACTGATTTCATTCGATTTAACCTTATTTAAGCAAATTACAATTAATAGAGATTAACGATTTCAATTTAATTCTAATTAATCAGCGAATTACTAATCACCTACTAATGATTTTTTCCCAATAAGTTAAACCATGAATTGATTAAAAATGCTTTTAATTAAATTACTTTTCTAAAACATGCTAATTATACTTAACCTTAATTACCTCACATCTTTGTTCCACGCGAACGCGATGCTCTCAAGTCGAGCTCCTTCGGTTGACTGCGCATACCTCGGCCTACCTCACCATGACATCCGCATAAAAACTGATTGGCAAAAAAAGCCTTCAATCGGTCCACTCATCACTACCAGGCATGCCTAAAGTTGAGAGACATCATTACCATCGCCCACGTCTGCCTCCATGTTGCGATGAACCATCACAACCGAACTTGGTCGTGTCGTCCCTTGCTAGCCCAAGCCGTTGTCGCAACCCCTTACCAGGTGCCGCACCTTCCCAAACTCCACTAGCTTATGCTATTATCCCTTAAAAACTTCAAACTGCTCTCGGCTCAAGATAACTTTTCCTTCATCCCAAGAAATGACAAACCCTAGCTTAGCCGTCTTCCTACTCCAAATCGTCGAAACATCAAAAATGCTGCCACATCCCTTAATACTTATCAAAAGATAGATCTCCTAATTTAAATTGCAAAGCTTGCCTCTTTTAAAATTTATTTTATAGTTTGAATAGATTTCATTTGGTATATTTTTCAACTGAATTGATTTTGAGATTTCGATTTGAAGAGAAGAAAGGGAAAAGTTGAACGTGATTTTTAAAAGGAAGAGAGCGACGTGTTTAGATAGGAAAGGAGCGGCGTATTGGAGAAGGTTTGACCTTTTTCCTTTAATTTTAATATTCAAAATATTTCAAATCACATAACGTGAAATCTCAATCTCCTATTGAGGCGTGTCGCTAGGCGTTCATAATGTTACACACCTATTCTGAATGCAATGGAAAAGGTTTCGAGTTTTAATTAGATCGTATGAAGAAGCTTTTTGGACCCAAGTATTATACTAAATTTTTGATATTAAATTCAACACGTTTATGTCCCGTACGCCCAAACGATAACTCCTAACCTACGAAACTTGAAATCCAATAATAATACACTATTCGAATCCAATGGAACTGGTTTCCATCGAATTCAGAGACTGTGCCTGGATCGCTATTTTAACTCGTCGATTAAATCGATGATTTCAAAAATTGTCGAAATCACTTGATATTTTCAATTTCAAAACTTGTTAACTCAATTCTGAATCAAATAGAATTTATATCAAATATTGGAAATCGTTTCGGTTCCATATTCAACTCCAATTCAATTATCTAAACGACTTTTAGTTATTAACTCAACTATTAAATTTATAAATTAATTCGTTTTATTTGGACCTTAAGTCTTTATTACACTAGTTTTGGTCAATAACTTCATATTAAAATCTCATTCACATTCCAAAGCTCAACATTCAAAATGAACTAAATGTTCAAAACTAACGATCAAAAATCCGGGTCGTTATAGATAAAATATAATATCAAAAAAGACCCATTTTATTAAAAATCCAAATGTCATAAAAATATAACACAATACCACAAACAATCAAAACTATCTGAAGTACAATAGTCCAAAGTAACAACATCATTTAATCGATACATTAGAAATAAAGAAAATAACACAATTAGATAACTAGTAACTGCCATAAGTCACCGTCTACGCCACCACCTCCGAAAATTTGCATCAGCATACCTAACCCGTGTTGTAATAAGGACGGAGTCGGAACAATAATAACTGTTGAATAAAATCTCAAGCCTTTCTATAATGTTACTTGGGCATTATAATTTAAATAACAGTATGTCATACATATTTAACAATATTATAAGTTTTCAGACCATAAGCCTCAAGGCTTTTCAGTCCATTATTCTTTTAACCTAAAAAACCCTATCAATCATCAATAATGTCTTAACAATGCAAGAGATAGTACCCAAACCACTCAATACATTTTTAATGGAAACTAGACAAACTCTAACCATTTAATACCTCAATTAGCCAAGTCCTCATCATTTACTATCAAAGGCGGATTCCCCTCTGGTACTATCTAGCTGATATTGCACCGAATCTCTTTAGGTCCCTTACTACTTCAAATCTAAATCCTTCCAAGGTATCCTCTACCGTGCCCAACCATTTACCCTAACCATTTAAAACTTCCATACGGAAGAGGTAAGCCCTCAACCAGCCACTTTTCCTTCAACCCCAAAGCAGGTCCTTGTATCATAACTCGTAATCTAGCTATGATATTATACATTAGTCCGACTATTCGTAGATACTAGTAGCCAGATTAACTGGGTAAGTTTATCCTATAAAATTGGGACAAACCTCGCGTCCTCCGTGCTTACTTATTATAAGCGATGTCTCACACTAGCCCTAAAGTCACATCGTTGGTAGCTAGATTGGGTAGACTTATGGGTGCTTTTGACTGACCTCACATCCCTATAACTTAGTCATAATCTAAAACACTCTCTTTGTATGTTATCCTACATATCACCGCATTACAAATCAAGGCCTTATAAGAAAAAAAAAATCTTTTTTTGCCTTTACAATTAATTATTTTCCAAAGGGGGATTTAATGATAATTAATATTATATTAACTACGCAATTAATACATTATAATTGTTCGTTATTTACGCTTATACATACATACATACATATATACACATACATACATATGTAAATACGTACACACACACACACACACACACTCATATTTACACACACGGTGCGTCTAAAATAAGCTTACGAAGATTGATCCCTAAACTAACGTTTAAATGTCAAAACTTCAAATTTATACAAGTTCAATTTCATATCAACACATATTCCATACATCCAATATCCACAATTAAATCAACAAATTGCATAAAATAGAATCCATAACCAACTTATTTTATACTAAACTAATGGACTCAATCATTAATAAAGACTTACAATTCATATGCTTTTACGCTCTATTCAACGTCTTTGTATAAAATTGAAAAAGGGAGTTTCTATTTAAATTGTGGAAATAGGCATGTGAGCTATGAATAAAAGAATTCGTACCTTACACACCATTTTTAATTTATTATTTTCAATACTCTTAATCAAATCCAAAGAAAAAATAAGAAGTAAAACAAAATACAAAACATTGAATTGCAGTACTTACACAATTCCATTATTTTAATATAGAACAATTGATATTTAAACTTAAGAATTGATATTTCGCTTTTGGGGAATTTTGGAATTTTAGTGTGAAGTCTGCGTAAACAATATTCGCCAAAGGCATATATCAAATCCAAGTTATACTATACAATTACTAAAATAGAAAATCCTACGATTTCCACTCACAATCAATCTTAAGCTCTTCTCTTTTTGGATTTAATATGTCGGCTTTAATCTTTTCATATCTCATCTTTTAGAAATGTACAACAATGGTATTGTTACAATTAGATTCAGAAATTTAGGGATTGGAGGGAAAAAAAATTAGAAATTGAATAATTAAACATCTAAACTTCTAACATGAAACCTAAAATATTTTTTAAATCTTTGAGGAGACAGACTGGCAGGGCTTCTCTTGGTTCCTAAAATAATTTGTGAATAAAAGTGAGAGGGTCAGGCTCTTATTTATAGTGGTTAGAAAGCACCAGAACCGTCAGATTTAAGTCAGTTTAGAATAATAAAATCCGCACCATTTTAATACACAAAACCCTAGTTGCACCCTTGTTAACCGGTAGACCAGTCTACATTAGGCGGTCGACCGGTCCTCTTATTTTAGGACCATTTTTTTTGATGAAAGACCGGTCCGCTTGTAAGAAGAGCACTCGTAATTTTATAAAATAATAACCATAATCTGTACAAATGTCTACTGGGAATAACAAGTATTAATGTGCAAGATCATCTTTGTCATGATCACCAAAATAGGATTGAAAGCATCAATAGAGTGCACTGTATTTACAATTAATTATGTTGGGAAAAAATTACTGAGAGGGGGGCAAGGAGAACTTAAGTGCTTAATGTAATTGGATGCAGTATGATGACTACTGCATGTAAGGTGCGACATTATCTTATGGACGCCTAATTATATGCTGAAGTGAACAATTGAAAAGCCAACACAGTGAATCCAAGAGGTAAATTGAAATGAAAAATTAGATTTCATGTGCTTCACTATGCTAAAGGTTATGAATAGCTTCTGTTGCAAGCAATAGTCAAATTGTTAGCAACTGACTGAGCTGAAATGAGAAAGGCATTAAAATGCACAAGCAAGCAATCCAAACAAGTATATTGTGAGCCTCAATAGTTGTAGCTGTCTATTGAACCACTGACAATACAATACAGAGGATTTGGACTAGTTGATGCTCTTTAGAGATGAGGATCAACAGTGCTAATGAGGTGCGGTGAAGTGTTGTTTAGGGCTCTGGTCTATGCTTGTGAGGCAGAAAATTAAGATGTGTACTCGATGTATAATCTAGGGTAGAACATGTACATGCTCCTTGAGATAAGCTAACTTAGAAACAGGGGACTGATAGGAAATTGACAGACTATAGCACTGGCTGATTGGTGCGCAATGCTGGCTATCCGAGGTGCCTGGAAAAAAAACATTATTTTGTATGTATTTATATCTATATATACTTATATACATATAAATGGTATTAAGAGTAGATGCGTATGTGTATATATATACACACACCTATATATATGTATACATACATATATACATACCATTAATATGTGTATATATAATATATCTTTGTGAGTGTGTGTTATATGTATGTGTCTATCTACATTTATATATGAATATGCATATATATACATATGTATGTATGTATGTGTAATATATCTATGTGAGTGTGTGTTGTATGTGTATATCATATGTATATGTGTGTGTGTGTGTGTGTGTGTGTGTGTGTGTGTGTGTATAGACACACACGAAAGTGTATATGATATTTGCTAGAGCCGTATATAAAGTAATGTAGCAATCTTTGCGTAAATGAGGCTATCTACATGCCCACCCCTCCCTTATAGAAATTAGCTATTTGTTATTATATTTGAGTAATTTAAACCAATACAGAAACATTTATGTATGCGTATAACATTTTAAGAAGATAATAAGCATATATTATGTAAATATGTCAGTATATACAGTTAGACTATATAAACTATTTATTTTGTGTGTATACAATATGTATTATATATATGTATACGCAAAAAATATTATAAGCATCTATCTATTGCATTTATGCTTTTAATTAAATTATTACTAAGAACTTATAATTAAGATGTGTGTAAATCAAAAAGATTTAAAATCACACGAAGGTAACCTCAAATGAATTAATTTATGAGCCTTTAAGGCAAGATAGCGCCAGTATGGACGGAGGCAAGGCATAAGTACGATAATTGATCCTATCGGTGCGAGTTCGTCAGTTTGAGTGCCTTCGATTTGTGGCCATCGAAAGAGAAATGTACCAAGAAGTGGTATAGATTAAGAAGTTGTAGTTATTATATATATTGTTAAAAAATACATTCGTTATGTTCAATCCGTAAACTCCAACAATTGATGGAATATATCGTAGTGAAATTTGTATTAATGTGAGCGGGAGTGAATTATTTGATCAGGATCTAGTATCGTCTATTTACTACCAATGGAACTTTAAAAATAAAATCAATTATGCAGTCTCACAGAAACAATAGCAGAAATAAGAGACATGGAAGATTTAACGTGGTTCAGATATGAATATCCTATATCCACGGAGACCCAACAACTTCTTTTATTTCACTAAAGAAAAGAGTACAAAAGAGAGGAAAGAATAATGGTGGATACTCTCACACACTCACTTGCATATAAGATGAAATTCCTTCATTTAAATAGACTTGATAATGAAGGGTTTCTTGGAGATTAAGAAAATCAATTTCTGATTACCCAAATATCTTTCCAAATTACATGATTTGATTTTATTACAAATAGATGGCGTAATCTTGGTTTCCATATCTTTCCTTTGATTGATTTATTCTCCATGCATAATCATTTATTTCTTCATATAAAAAATATATTGAATAATTAATTGATTGACTAATCAATTAGTTTCCTTCAAAATATCCATCCATATACCAGCCAAATTAATTGATTTGAATGAATCAATTAATCAATTTCTTTCCTCCTTAACAAATATTTGAATCATCCAAATTTAACACTCCACCTTGATTCTAATATAGAAATCTCTCTTCATCACCTTATCATCAAGCAATCGACATATAAGTTGTTCGGTCTAGCGCACCATAGTGCTCAAGTAACATGTATCAAACTGATCAAGATTAAACAATGCTCAAACTTGTCCTTTGGAAGTGACTTGGTCATCATATCTGAAGGATTATCCAAAGTACTCACTTTCAACAATTTGATCTTGCTTCGTTCTTCTTCAAGCATAATAAAGAAACTTGTAACAGCAATGTGCTTCTTCTGTGAACTATAAGCTTGATTCTCTACAAGATGAATCACACTCTGACTGTCTAAAAATAGCTCTACTGTCTGCTGCACCATTGAAAGATCATCCAACAACTGAAGTAAGTATAATCTTTCCTTTTTTGCTTCCACAATCGATATCAACTTTGCTTCGATAGTAGATAAAGCTACAATAGACTGCGGCTTTGATCTTCATGAAATAGAGCATATGCCAAGTGTAAAAACATAGCCCGACACTGACTTCCTAGCATCTCTATCCCCAGCATAATCAGAATCACAGTATCCTCTAAGAAAGATGTCACCATCCACTCCACCATATAACAAGCCCACCGAAGAAGTGCCTCGAAGATATCTAAGAATCCGCTTCACAGCTTGCCAATGCTCTTTGTGTGGGTTAGATATAAATCGACTCACAACACCCACTGCATGGGCCAAATCTAGTCTTGTGCACACTATCGCATACATAAGACTACCAACTACACTAAAATAAGGTATATCGGCCATATACCTCTTGTCTTCTTCCCATGAGGGAGATAAGTCTATTGACAACTTAAAATGAGAGCCTAATGGAGTGCCAACCAGTTTGGCTTTCTCCATTCCAAGCTTTCTCCATTCCAAATCGAGCGAGGACCTTCTCAATGTATTGCGCTTGAGTGAGCCTTAACTCTCTCCGCTTCCTATCCCTGCTTATCTCCATACCCAATATTCTTTGTGCCTTTCCCAAATCCTTCATGCCAAATTCTCTACCGAGCTCCGCTTTTAACTCCTTAATTCTGACCATACTCTGAGATGCAATCAGCATATCATCAACATATAACAAATAATAAATCATATCACCATCACATCTCCTGAAATAAACACACTGGTCTTTGAAACTTCTGGATTATCCCTGTAAAGGCATAAACTTATCAAACCTCTTATACCATAGTCTAGGAGATTGCTTCAGTCGATATAGAGATTTTTTGAGTTTGCAAACATAGTCTGGTCTACTACTACCAATGAACCCTTCCGGCTGCTTTAAATAAATATCCTCATCCAGATCACCATGCAAGAATGCAGTTTTGACATCTAGTTGCTGTATTTCCATATCATAATGAGCAACTATTGCCAAAAGAATATGAATAGAAGTATGCCTAACCACTGGAGCAAAGATATCATGATACTCTACCCCCTTCTTCTGAACATACTCCTTTGCAACTAATCTTGCCTTGTATCTGAGATTACCTTTTTCACCGTCTTTCACTCTATAGATCCACTTGCATCCAATAGCTCTTTTGTCGATGGGAAGAGGCATCAAATCCCATGTATGATTTCTCTACAATGATTCAATCTCCTCCTCTATAGCAACTAACCAACTGGAACTGTTAACTGATGCGCTAGCTTCTCTATAATCACAGGGCTCATCATGGACAACATTCAAAGCATATGTTGCCATATCATCGAAGTTAATATCTTCGATGCTCAATCCAACAAACTCATCAAGCCACTTAAACATTCTTCTTTGTCCGACAAGCCTAGGTTCTGAATGAGCTCCGCCTTGAGTTTGATCCTTTATACCAACATCGATATTATCCTCATCAACCATGGTGTCATCGAAAACACCATCTGAACGTCTATGGAAAGAATCAAAAAATGACTTGCTTTGTGTCTGGTATTCTTCACATGTCCTCTCATTGTCATTCGGTGAGGAAGGCTCCACCTTCAACATAGCCTTCTCATCAAAAGTCACATGCCTGATCATAACGATCTTCTTGCTAATAGGACACCACAACCTATATCACTTCACTCCTCTCCTATAACCTAGAAAAATACACTTGTGAGCTCTAGGTTCCAGCTTCCCTTTACTCTCATGCACATAAGTTGGGAAACCAAACACTCTGAGAAATGAATAGCTAACAGGCTCTCCTTTCCATACTTCTTCAGGGATCTTCATATCTATGGCAGTAGAAGGTGTGCAGTTGATGAAGAAAGCCGCCATAGATAAAGCTTCAGCCCAAAGTCCCTTCTTCAATTTAGCAATCAATCTGAGGCATCTTGTTCTCTCCAATAATGTCTGATTCATCCTTTCTACAACTCCATTAGACTGGGGGTCGCCTAGTGTGGTGTAATGCCTCTTAATGCCTTCAGACTCACAATAATCGATGTATTCCTATGATACAAATTCACTGCCATTATCTGAACCGAGAACTTTTAATTTCTTCCCTGACTGCTTCTCAACCATAGATTTCCACTTCTGAAACTTGGCAAAGGTTTCACTCTTTGACCGAAGAAAGTATACACATACTTTACAAGAGAAAATGACAAGGGGAGGGACCCCAGACATCTGTATGAACATACTCTAAGATAGCTTTTTCTTTACTCCTATACCAAAAGAAATCTTCATCTTCTTTCCAAGAACACACTCTTTACAAAAACCAAGTTTTGAATGATGAATTCCATCAATCAATCCTCGTTTTCTCAATTCATCCATGCCGCGCTCACCGATGTGACCCATCCGTAAGTGCCATAATTTGGAAGAATCTGAGTCAACCGATGTAATATAAGCTGATTCACCAATCACAGTAGTGCCTTATAATATTTAAATATTTCTTGCCCTCACACCTCTCATAACAATCATGCAACCCTTCGATATCTTTATTTTTTTCTCCTTCCACTACAATCTTCATGCCAAGTCTACTTAATGCCCCAACAGAAATCAAGCTCCTTTTCAAATTAGGTACATGTCTAACATCGATGATCGTACGAATAACACCATCAAACATCCTAATCATCACGCTACCAACACCAATCATATGGCAAGAAGCATCATTACCCATCAGAACTTCCCCTCCATCAATTTCACGGTAAGTGGAAAAGCAATTCCTATCAGGTGTCATATGATAGGATGCGCCAGAATCAATCAGCCATAAGTTACTCTTCCCAAAAGAGCCAGAAGCTGTAAATATATCGGTGTCACTTTTTGTATCTGATTTCTCTGCTATATAAGCCGAGGCTTGTTTTGGATCTTTTCTTCTACCTTCAAGCTTAGGACATTGTGCTATGAAGTGCCCTTGTTTCTTACAATAACGACAAGCCAAATTCTTAGGCCCCCTTGACTGAGACAGTGAAGAATTCCGTTCTCCACCTTTCTTCGACCTGCTTTGGTCTCTACCTCTCTGAATAGATAAGCCTTCAATATCACTATCCAAGCTAGTGCCCGCCAATCTACCTCTTAATACTTCATTATTAAGACCGGCCTTTACATCAGACAGGCTAATTTTACTGCGGCCATAAATCATGGAATTAACAAAAGCAGTATACTCCTTAGGCAAGGAACATGAGAGAATCACAACTTGAGCCTCATCCGTAATATTAACTTCTGCTGCCTTCAAGTTTATAATCAAATTCGTCATAGCATCTACATGCTCCATGAGATCAGCTCCAGGCTTCATCTTGAACGAATAGAGTTGTTGCTGAAGAATAATCCGATTAGTGAGAGACTTGTCTTGATATGCATCCCATAGTTCCTTCACCGTCTTCTTCTGAGAGAATTCTCTAAGAACTTCATCTGAAAGGCTCAACTGAATTGTTACGAGAGCTTCATCTTCCATCTCTTCTAGATTAGCTGCATCAATACCTTTCAATTTCTAAGGCGCAGAAACAACCTTATAAAGTCTTGTCCTTCTTTAGTACAACCTCCATCTTCATCTTTCAAGTATCAAAATCTCCTTTTCCGTCAAAACGTGTTACTCCATAATTGACACTAGATCTACCAACAGACTTACTAAAAGTAGCCATTAATATCCAAACAGGAACAATAACACTAGCTCTGATACCAAACTGTAGTGAAATTTGTTTTAATTTAAGAGGAAGCAAATTATTTAATCAGGATCTAGTATTGTCTATTTTGGTACCAATGGAACTTTAAAAATAAAATCAATTATGCCATAGAAACAATAGTAGAAATAAGAGACATGGAAGATTTAACATGGTTCGATTATGAATATTTTACGTCCACGGAGACCCAATAACTTCTTTTATTTCACTAAAGAAAAGAGTACAAAAGAGAGGGAAGAATAATGGTGGATACTCTCACACACTCACTTGCATATGAAGATAAAATTCCTTCATTTAAATAGACTTGATAATGAAGGGTTGCTTGGAGGTTAAGAAAATTAATTTCCCGATTACCCAAATATCTTTCCAAATTGCATGATTTGATTTTAGTACAAATAGATGGCGTAATCTTGGTTTCCATATCTTTCATTTGATTGATTTATTCTACATGCCTAATCATTTATTTCTTCATATAGCAAATATATTGACTAATCAATTGATTGACTAATTAATTAGTTTCCTTCAAAATATGCTTCAATATACTAGCCAAATTAATTGATTTGAATGAATCAATTTCTTTCCTCCTTAACAAATATTTGAATCATCTAAATTTAACATATATCATGTCCAAATTTTTCTTGGAATGTAGTGAAATGTTTGATATAAATTTACTCTATTAAAGCTAGGTAAGGGAACATGAGATGCAATACTTATGTTGAAAGCTTTTAAATTCTTCCCGACAATGTATTGGGAGAAGGGACATTAAAAAGACAAATGGGAAATAGTCTCAAGCATCAGATTACATAAGTAACACGGGTGCAATTATTATTGGTGGTAATTATCGAGTTGAGCTTTGTTATTGTGTTTAGTTTGTCATGTAAAACGATCCACATATGAATTTTGAACATTGGGAGGTGCCAGATGCGTTTGAAATAATTACACCTTTGTTCTTGAGAAGGTTAAGAATTTGTACATCGTTTTAGGGGTATCCTCACACTAAACCGAAAGATTGGGATTGTCTCTGATATTATAGTTTTTAATCATATTAATTAGTTTTAGGTATTGTGCCGTATCAAGTTATGGTTAAAAGACATGTCCCATCTAAAGGACAATCGATCTCTATAAACATCTTTGATAAGATCATTCTTATTGTTAGAGGCCAGATATAGATCAAGAAGCTCGGCTTTAAAGTAAAGGATGATATCCAAGGCTCGTTCCTGAATGAGGTCTTGTCTCTAGTGTTAACAATGAATTTAGTTCCAGTTTTAAAGATGTGGTAAAGATTGCAAATGTTTTTCTAGAAGAAAGAAAATTTCTGGTTACTTTGGATGCTTAGGTTTTTCGTATCGCTATAATAATAATTGCTAATGATTTCTTTCCAGGAATAAGTCTCCTCTCCCACAAACTTCAAATCCATTTAAAAAGCAATAGGGAGTTTAAGGCCTTTAGATTGATGATACCCAATCCTTTTTGAGTTTTGGGTTTGCAGACAAGGCTCCAATTAATGAGGCAGCTCAGATTAGACCTATTTGTACCTTCTTTCCATAAGAAATTTCTTCTGATGCAATCGATTTTATCAATTACCCAGTTAGGAAATTTATAATATGCCATCTAGTAAACTAGGATAGCTAACAAAATCGAGCTAATTAAAATCGTCTTACCAGCTCCGGAGTGGCAGTTAGCTTTATAGGCTGACAGTTGGTTGTTAATTTTATCGATGATAATGAGCCAATCCTCTTTTTTCAGTTTTGTATATCGGACAGTTATACCTGAATAATTATAAGGAAAGCTAATGGTTAAGCCACTGCAATCGTACTATTGGATATGTCATTAAGGATAAGCGCCGAGATTGCGTGGAAATTAATTTTAAGGCCATGCAGAAGCTTAAAATTATATAAAATGAGCTTAAGCGTGGCAATATGATGAGGGAGGTGAGAACAAAATAAAAGGGTGTCATCCGCATACTACAATGAGGAAATCCCTTTCATAGTGATCTCATTCCCTATGTTGGGGAGAATGTTATTTCTAATTGCAATGGAGAAAACTAGGGCGAAGACATCAACTGTAGTGTTAAATAGGAAGGGTGGTAAGGGGTCACCCTGGGGGAGGCCTCTTTTCGATTGAATTTTGTTACCTTTGATACTTTTCACTAGGATAGAGGATGCACTTGATTTCAGGATAAGACTAATCCATGATATCCAACTACCTATGAATCCTCTAGCTTTAGGGCATCGAATAAGAAATTCCAATCAATAGAGTCAAAGGCCTTGTCGAAGTCTAATTTTAGGAGGGCGTAAGTAATTTTTTCATTGTGATAGTAGTTGATGAATTCTTGGGCCGCAGCGACCACATTCATGATGTATCATCCTTGAATGAATGTTATTTGAGTTTTGTCAATTAATTTATCCATTTGAGCCTTAGTCTGTTAGCTAATACTTTAGTGATTATTTTAGCGAAGCCGTTCATCAAAGAAAGAGGTCTAAATCTGATGGAGCTTTAGGATTCTCCTTTAGGGACTAAAATAAATTCGCTTGGTTAAATAAACCTAATTGAAGGGTACCACTGTAAAGTTCTTCAGAGAGTTGCAAAATATCAATTTTAAATAGGGTCCAGAATTTCTGATAGAAGAATATAGGAAAACCATCAGATCCTGGAGCTTTATCGCCCACTAAACCCTTAATAGTTGTCCACACCTCATCCTTTGGAAATGGAGAGTCATGTTTTATTAAGGGGCTATCTGAGTTAAGATATATGATAGGCCACTCTGCCTGAATTCTATGATTACATCTATTACCATATATCTCCTTATAGTAGTTAGTAAATATGTTGTTTGAAATCCCTTTGCTCTTTGCATTCAATATTATTAACCTTGGTATTTTTAATGGAGCTCAGAAGTCTTCTTCCATTAGTTATACAGTGAAAAGATTTGGTGTTCTTATCACCATCGTTGATCCATTGGAAGCGCGATCGTTATTTCCACATAATTTAACCATAATTTAACCATGGTCCATTAATCTATTTAGTATGTTTTTTAAAATGTGTAGTCTAGAATTTTCATCGCTGGTTAGGTTTCTTTATTCGCCCAGCATTTCTAAATCCAAAATTTCATTAAGAGCTTTTTTTATGTATATATTTCCAAATCATTTATGTTCCATCTCTTTAGGTGTGATCTTAACTCTCTCAGCTTATAAACAAGATTTTTAGTAGCATAATTCGAAAATTTGTTGTTTAACGACTTCCATTTCGCAATAATTAGATTTCAAAGTTCTCTTCTTTTAGAAACATTTTTTCAAATTTAAATGGTCTATGCACAGGAAGTTGATCGTTAATGGAGATGATGGTGGGATAGTGGTCAGAAAGGATGCTAGCTAACCTAACTACTTCAGATAGAGGGAATGAATCTTCTCAGTCCTCGTTAGCGAAAACCTATCTAATAAAGCCATAGAAGGGGTCTTCCTAGCATTTGACCAAGTGAATCTTCTTCCAATAAGTGATAGTCTGATAAGGCTATTTTGATTTACAAAATTGTTAAATTCTTCCATGTCAATTGTGGTTCCCTCTCTAGGAGGTCCCTCGCCAATAGATCTAGTCATGTTATAGTCTCCCTCTACGAGCCAAGGACCATGGGAAATTCTACGGAAGTTTATACATTTCGTCCAAAGGAGTTGTTTGAGAGCTCTATTATTAGGCGCATAAATGTTGGAGATGTTGATAATTTGATTAATTTGAAAGTCCTGTAGGATTATATGAAGAGTGACAGCTAGTTATTGCTTGTTAAAGGTTAAATTTATTCCCACGCCATAATGATAAATCCCCCCGGCTATCGCGAGCAAGGATGAACTTCAATAAAAGGAGTTGCCTTCGATCGATTTCATAAAACTCAAGCTAGGCAATTCAGTTTTAGATTCTTGAATTAGTACATTTCATTAAAACCATTTTATTTTATTGCTGTTGTGTATTTATTTAATTCCTTAATTAACTTTTTAACTTTAACGTTAATTTTAATGTTTACTTAGTCCCCAAAGGTAATAACCAACTCTATATCTTCCTTCCTAGCCCTAATGAGATCCATAAACGCTGGCCTAACCTCAAATGCTGCCAATGAATTCTAGGGCTGGATTTTTTTTTTGTGTTACCGCTTTTCCATTATTTTCCTTTCGAATATTTTTTAAATTTCCGATTTCCATGTTTTTCCGAAACAAACAAATCGGAAGGAATTCCTTCCGATTCAAAACGGTAAAAAAAGGGAAATTTCCAAGTTTTCCACGGTAATTCCGTTCCTTCCTACTTTTATTGCTTGGGCCAGCCCACAACTAATTAGGCGTTTATTTCTTATTCTCTCACGCACGTAACAAACCTAACCCTAATTTTTCTTTCGTCCCTCTTCTTGTTGACCGTCTCATCTTCATCTTCAGATTGCCAGGTCGCTAATTTTTATCATCGCCATAACCATCTTTCGATCGATTGTCTTTAGCTTGAACTAATTTCATGGCACGCCATTGTTCTACTTCACTACCTGCTGCGTGAAATCGGTAATAAACTATTTCGTTATTTTCCATTGCATTGACTTATTATTTATGTGGTACTGATTTTGATTTCTGTATTAGTGCACTTGTTCGTGTGATTTTTCTGGTTTAATTTGATTTCCTAATGAAATCAGTTTTCCCCTTTCAATGTATTAGTTCATTTTTTAGTTGTTTGTATACTCTTCTTTCATCTTTCATTTACTCATTTATTTAGTTTTAAAAAATATATTCTACGTACTGCAGTTCATCTCACATTTGCTTAAAATATTCTTTAACAAGTTGTGTGGTATCAATGGAAAATGTTACCCAATGAAAAACATAATGTATGTTTTCCTTTCTGTTGCTAAAAAAAATATTGTTGAGTAGATTTTATTGGAAAATAGGAAGTCCACTTCAGTTCATTTCACTTTAGTTCACTAATTAAATTCATCATCATTTTTTCAAATAATCAGTACCTGTTGCGTTTAATAGACAGTTGCCCCACATAGTCAGCAGTTACTGCTGCTATAGTCATTAGAATTTAGCTATATCTATCTTTTTCAAATTTTGGGTAAGCTAAATAAATAATACTTTCAGTTTGTGTAAATAAAATGTGAAACTAAAGTGACATGAAAGAGTAGGTGGGTGCAACTGAAATATGTTAAAATGAATGAATTTTACGTACCTTCGTTTTTATAGACTTTGTTTCTTCATTTTACTTTGTGTTAGATTATGTGTTTATTCTCCAAAAATGTGGATGTTGTTCAACCAAATATTTTTTCCCCATAACCGAGTCCGACTACTATTGGGTTATATAATTCAGCACAACAGGGGGTAATTATTTGGTGTACCTAAACTTTTTAGTTTAAGGGTAAAACTGGCTAAGATATAAACAGACATATGATATGGATGAAGTCAATGTATGTGTTATAGTTTTAATTATAGAATGTAGCATAATTTTGTTTAAGAATGTTTATTAAATCAGAATGAATATCATTACAGCTAACAATATGTACGAAGAGAGTTAATTAATGATAGAACTGTCAATATTGGAGATGGGAAAAAACGGATCAAAGTAGGAGAAAAACCAAATACTAAAATACAATATGCAAAAGGCGGAGCAGCGAAGATTAAAGGCATGCTTTGATTTGTGCATGCTGCACTGGTCAAAAAAGCACACAGTAATATCAATATTTCACCTTGTATGCAAATGTATACAAAATTAACAGGCTCCTATCTGGGTTTACCTTACCTAACACAGCTGCATATTAAATTTTATAACTACTGCAAATGTTGTCACCCAGTTGTGTATAGACTTTGTTTCCTCATTTTACTTTGTGTTAGATTATGTGTTTATTCTCCATATATTTATTTGTTTTCATAGTTTAAATTGAATGCATATTTCACTTGATAAATTCCCCTGCTTGGTATAGCTCTAATTAATATAGATGGTATACATTGTCTTTTACATATGATTTTGCTCCATAATTATTTGTTTCAAAATATTGGACTTTCTTTTATATATGGCAACTGGTTACTTTTTTTATGAAAGAGGTACTATGTTTTATAACACATATGCGTAAATGCTTTTTGCTTCACTTAGATGGTCAAATGAAAATTTCTAGAAAATTATAACCCCTCCTTGTAGAAATTGGCAATGTTTTGATTTAAAAGGTTGCGTTTTGTTCTGATGCATGAATGGATACTGAAATGCAAAACATAAACATTTTTCTAATGCCTTTTTTTTCTTTTGTTTACCTTATGTTATATATATATATATACACCTATTTTGAAAACTAAACGTGCACCATTTGTTATTTTCTCATGTAAATTAAATTATAGTATAATTTTCTAATCTTATTTGTAAAATTTCAGTTTCTAAAATTTGAAGTTTGTGTCCAACAAGCTTTATGAAGTGACATCTTGTAATAGAGCAAAGCAGTACTTGACATCGCAAAATTGTGGCTTTGCGATAACTGTAATTTTATTTAGATGGAGAAGAAGATGGTTTTTCCAAAACTACGCATCTCAATTGATTCTCAGTTCTGATTCAAAACCGAGCCCATGCTCAATTTTGTCAAAATTGAGCTCTCAATATTGATTCAAAACTGAGCTCATGCTTAGTTTTGATTCAAAATTGAGCTCATGCTTAGTTTTGATTCAAAACTGAGCTCATGCAAGTTTAAGTTTGGACGTAAAAATCTTTTAAATACAAGTTTGAGTTTGAACAACAGACACATAAAAGCTTGGTATTGCTGAAAATGGTGAGGTTTTGATTTGGATTAAGGTGGAAATATGGACTATATTCATGTTGAGTTGGGATGTTAAATTTTTGCGACATAAATATAATTATTGATAAGTTTGTATTTTTTGGAAAGCTTGTATTTTAGAAAGTTTTTACTTTTTCTAAGTTCATAATTATGGTAAGGTAAGTTTTATTTTGAAAAACTTATTTTTTTGGTAAAATCAACAGTTATATATATATATATATATATATATATATATATATATATATATAAGAGAATTGCTAATCACGGGAAGAATCAAAGCGGAGAAAACTGAAAATTATGATTTGACATTTTATTTGGTTTGTAAAATGTTTGTACTAAATTTCATAAAGAAGAGGAAATATTAGGATTATTTTATTGTCTTTCTATTTTATATTTTATTAATTTTACTGTTAAGAAATCCTTAAAATCAATAGTTCAGACATGTTGTCTGTCCTCTTTGTCTACGTTACACAGAGATGATTTACACAGAGATCGGTCTGAGTTCGGACCAATTGGTGTTTTTGGTAATTTAGTCTGAGTTTAGGCATGTTATCTGTCCTTTTTGTCAAGTTCCTTTGTTAACTGCTGAGGTCAAAGCTAGAGACACAGGATGTGGTTTGGAGAATGATGTACACAATGGTAGGTGTTTCCGGTGATGTTTAGTCTGAGTTGATTTGTACATGCAGAAACATGTTTCTGTTTGTGCACACTTGAAAGTTAGATGGTTCTACCTATGTTCTGTTAGATGTATACATGAAATTTTACAGTTTTTCTTTTTTTTGCCAAATTCTAAGTGTGCTTTTGTAATGACAGTATAAAATTATCTGCAAATTATCCCATATATTTATTGAATTTGCACAGGTACGAGCAATCCTGCAAGTTTGGCGAAACATCAAGCAAATCCTAAGGTAGCTCCTGTGATAGAAGAAATGAAGGGAAAGATGAACCAATTAATTGTTAATGGAAAGTCTTTCCGTCCATTAATTAAGATATTATATCTCAGCTTCTACGGTCCATTGCACTAATATCCTCGATTCTTCTGCAATATGCTTATTTTTTATTACTTAAGACTTCATGTTGTGTATGTATATCTTCTAACATCTTTTATTTTGATATAGGTTTCTTATGGACTCGAGTGGATCAAGTGCGGCGAATGAATTAGGACAAACACAATCCGATTCACAAAGTCGGACTGAGATTCATCACAAAAAACCTTTAAGGCAACCTAAGTCGATAGTATGGGATCACATGACAAAGATTGTCAGAAAGAAAGACGATGGGGAAATGGAGACAATTGCACTATGCAAGTATTGCAAAATGGAATGCCCAGCCGATTCGAAGCAAGGGACAACTGGTTTACGGTATCATCTTTTCTATTTATGTCCAGAATCTCCTATATATAAGAAAAAAGACATAGATAAGGGTCAACCTCAAGATGGATTAGGTGGATCTTTGGTTCCACATTCTTTTAATCAAAATAGATGTATGTTAGCACTGTCTAAATTCATTGTTAAAAATGAGATATCATTTAGGATGGTAGAAAGCGAAGGGTTCAGAGAATTATTTGCTGAACTTCAACCCAGATTCGTTGTACCTGATAGGAAGAAATGTGCCTTGGCTATTTGGGATTTATTTACAATAGAAAAGACTAAATTAAAAAGCGTGATAGGGGATCAAAGGGTTAATATTACCACCGATACATGGACTTCAGTTCAGAATATTAATTACATGGTAATTACCGCACATTTTATGGATAACGACTGGAAATTACACAAAAGAATCGTAGCATTTACAAAAATCAATAGTCATAAAGGTGAAATTGGAATAGTATTAGAGAATTGTTTGAATGAATGGGGGATAGATAAAATTTTTACCATCACCGTTGACAATGCTAGTGCTAATGATACTGCAATTGGTTATATAAAAAGAAGATTAGAATATTCTAATTCTTTATTGCTTAATGGAAAATATTTACATTTGAGATGTGTTTGTCATGTCCTAAATTTAATAGTTAAGGATGGACTAAAATTTTATTGCGAAGCCGTCGAAGGCATTAGAAACTTAGTCAAGTACATTCACTCATCACCTTCTAGGTTAGACAAATTTAGATATTACTCCAACTTGATGAAAAAAGATAAAATGGCTATCGTTCCACTTGATTGTCCTACAAGATGGAATGCAACATTTAAAATGCTTGATGTTGCTCACAAGTTTAGAAAAGTGTTTGATAGGATGTGCATAGAAGATGAATCGATTAAAGCTTACTTTAACGAGATGGTCAAAGATAAGAAAAAGAATTTGGTAAAAAGAACGGGACCTCCGAAACAAGAGGATTGGGAAAGAAGTCGTATTTTAACTGAGTTTTTGAATGGATTTTATGAAACTACAATGAAACTTAGTGCAAGTAAGAATGTCACTTCTTCGTTAATTTTTGATGAGGTTATACTGATTCAAGAAGCGATTGAACAAGCTATTGACAATATTCATGATTCTAATTTGCAAAGCGTAGCAAAATTGATGAAGGTTAAGTTTGACAAATATTGGGGTAGCATCGAAGTAATTAATAAAGTTATTTTCATAGCACATATTTTGGATCCAAGGTATAAATTTCAATCTTTGAAGATTAGTTTTCTTGATATAGGTTGGAGTGATGGTAAAATAAATGAGTTTCTCAATGTTATAAAACATGCTTTAAATGAGTTATACGATGAATATAGAAAGGGCATGAACATACCTAATATAATTGGATCTAATTTGGTGGTAAGAATTGAAGAAGTCGATGAACAAATTGATGATAATGTTAGAAGTAAAAAGTTAAAAAGACTTCAACAAACAAGAAGAGAAGAACAATCGCTTGAGATAACTAATGAGGTTGATCGATATTTAAATGATCCATTTGAAAATCTTATGAGTAGAGATTTCAATTTATTAGATTGGTGGAAAGGCAACCAAACAAAATATCCAATACTTTCCAAAATAGCTAAAGACATTCTAGAAATTCCTAGTTCAACCGTTGCTAGTGAAAGTGCATTTAGTCTAGGTCGGAGAGTCATTAATCCTTTTAGGGCTTCATTGGCTCCTAGAATGGTTCAAGCATTGGTATGTCTTAATGATTGGTTGAAAGCGGAGAACTTTAATTTTCATCAAATGCATTTTGAAGAAGACGTTGAATTATTCATGGATACGGAGGCGATATGTGAAGGTAAATAATTTTTAGTTGGTATTGATATGTTATAGGTACTCATCTTAATTAATTATTTTATATTTACTTTTTTTCTTGATCATCTCGTATTTCAGACAATCTTCTATATCTTAATGGTGATGATCATCCTATCTTCTAATCCTATAGTTAGGATTAATCTCAGCCAATATAACTTATGCTCTCCATTATGTCCATAAGAGTTAAAGTAAATTGAAAAAGGTCCCTAATTTCTATCATCAGATTGATTTCAGGCTTTTGTGTGTTAAGGTTGCATCGCTATGTGATTTAACTGGGCAATAAAATTTATATACTGTTATGCTATGGTGTGTTATTTCCTTATATTAAGATGGTAGGACTTCAATGCTTTGCTGACATAGCTTATAATACATGAACATGCTCCCTTGAGCACTTGTTCACATAGCCTTGCAACCTTTGGATTATCAATTTATTACGGTATTACATGAACATGCTCCCTTGAGCTGTATATATGCTTAACACTATTACATTATGTCAGTCATAAAATTCACAGTAGTTGCTTTAAGAAATATAATCATACATCAGAGAAGATCTATGCTTGGAACACGGTCAGATGTACTTAGCAGGTGAAAGATGCTTAACAACAGTGTGCACACCGTAGCAGTACTTAGTAAGTGAAAGACTATAACCCATGCTTTTTGAGTATTTAGATTTGAAGAGTCACGAAGACAATTTTTAACTAAAATTGAGCAGATAACAATGTTGCATTAGTTTATAGTCTAGCACGTACAATACCTAAGTGTAGCTTATAGTTAAAGCAGTATAATATGTTATAAGTTGGTCATTTAGATAACAGCATATTTGTATTTCCATAATAAAATATCCACCCAACCTTTTTTTTTTGTCATGACAACTTAATTAATCTTGCTACATATCTTCCTAATCTCTCCCTTGGATCCAGTCAGTGGCTTAATATCTCCTGTTTTAATCATGCCATTAACAAAATCTTTGAAAAACGTTTCTTTACTACTGCTATATTTCTTCACTAAAAAGTCTGTGGAACCACCATTGAACAATTCTTGATCAGAGTGCAGCAATCCTTTATTCTTGATCAAATTTTCATAATATTTCACATCAAACTTGTTTGGAGTTTGGAGGTCCTCAGAGCTAATATAGCGTCGCTTGATCCATTAATATTCAAGCAATTTGATTGCCTTAATTTAGCAAACGATGAATCTATGCTTGCATCATTGTATATGTGTGGTCTGAAGCTTATGCATCTTGCCTGCCCTATTGTATGTCCACCTGTTTCGTATAATCAACTAAGAGAATTTAATTTCCTACCAGATTTTACATCTTTAATACATAGTGCTATTTTTTTTTTATCAACGTGACAATTTTCTGTTGTTTGTTTATGTAAGCCTTGTGTAATTTGTATTGTTTTTGTGTCATAAAATTCAGCTTCAACTATTGAACTAAAAGATTATTTCCTACATACCAGATAATGCAACCATGTCTTTGGTAGAAAGGCCTTGTTTCTTGAAATTATTAATAAGTTGTGAGAGGTTTAATGCTGGAGATGGAATGTCATTGTTAGCAGTAGTAAAGCTAGCTGTCCTTGCATCTCTTCTCCTTACTACTGCTATATTTAAACTTGCTAAATCAGTACCAATCTAAATTGAGAGAGTATGATGTGTTGATTCAGTTAGGAAAATTGGTGGCATTTCATCATTTACATTACTTGCTTCAAAGCTTTCCTTGAATTTTACATAACAAATTTAGATAAATGAAATCTAAGTTTCATTCCTGCTTAATCTAAGTTTTGATCTGAACCCGATTAGTAGTTGTTCATGGTACAAAATCTGTATCCATGCTTTTATACTTTGCCTGTATACTTTTGTTTCTGAACCCAGAAATAAAGAATTGAAGTAGATTGAAAGAAGTTTAAAGCCTTTTGTTGAAATTATTCATGTTTCAGATTACACATTAATGCTAGTATGTAAATGCTAATTAATATTTTGTATAGGGACTTCTTCTTTATCCTTGGGAGCACCATCATCATCACAACAAAATGAAGCAGAATGAAGAACTGTTGGCAAGAATTTATGAAGACAACAAAATGATTTATGAAGGAACTGTTCAGATCTTGTGGTGTTTCTTAGTTATGAATATATTATTTGAATTTAACAGTACATGTAGTTCTATTTTCTTTTCTGTTATTTATGATTGTTTAGAACACATTTTGCTTGATCAATTCTGTTTCATGCTTGATCAATTCATGTATTAAATAGTCTGTTATGCAAATAGTGTGGTACATGCTTGAACACATTTTGCAAATAGTCTGTTACATGCTTGATCAATTAATCATTAGTTGGTCAGTTCTATACTTTATATTAAATTTCATATTGGTTATTTCGTGAATAGTGTGTTATTCATGATCAGGTACCTGCAAGTAGTCTTTTATGCAAATAGTCTCTTACATTAAATTTCTGTTCAGAACATATTTTGATCACAAATTCTGCATTTAAAAATCTTAAGTGTCGGAAAAATGGAATTCCATATTTCCTTCCTTTTCTTCCAGTTTCCATCTATTGGAATTCCGAGGTTAACGGTACGGAATACGGAACATGTTATAACATTCCGCCAATAATTGGGAGAAACGGAAATGTCCCGGTTGGTACAGAAATTTTCCATTCCCACCCCTAATGAATTCGGCAACCACTTGGCTGAAGGTCAAAAATTGAAACTTGCAACGTACTCCAACTACTTCCATTCTATAAACATCGAGCCTAACATAGCATGCCTCCTATTTAAGGCATCTACCACAACAATGCCTTTCCTCGGTGTATATGAAATATCAAAATCATACGAGGCCAAGGTTTTAAATCTCAAATTTCGGTCACATTTTGTCTCAAAGAATTTAGCGACCCGATCTCTTATCAGGGAGATCTCGGACGAGATAAATGTATATCGGGCATCCATCTCGTATTTACATTTAAGGTTCTAAAGTTTATCTCAGAGCAATCTTGGAATATTTGGTATCTTTAACATTAAATTGCATACAACTAAATGTATAGATACTAATTAAAATAATAATTTAATTGATTTGATTTTTAGTAATAACACTTTCGTCATGAGTAGCTTGATAGAACATCCACACTATGTATTGTAAATTAATAATGAGGATTTATGAATTTAACATATAATATCACAACAAGATGAAGCAAACATGAAACATAATGTCACATAGGAACCCTACTTTCATTTGTTTAAATATTTACTTGACCTATATACACTATAAACAAATAATTGTCAATAACAGTAATAATGGTTTTCTTACACTGTATATATTTCGTAGTAGGAATGAAATATAGAACCATCTTACATTTACAAATAAACATATGATTAAAACTTCAAGCTCCAAACATGTAAAAGATCTTGGTAGTCACTAGTCAACAAAATTAAATCAAGCATTCCACTAATTATACTTTAACTACAAAACTGACTAATTTAACCATATGAAGTGTAGCTTAAACTTAAAAAAGGATGGAAACACCATTAATTTGTCTATATGAAATGAAATATATTAAGTAGCTTAATAGGATACTACGAATTGAACTGTAACGAAATACATTCACGATCGAAATGAATGTAGAGGATGAAAGAATGTATTATATTAAGTAAAGAAAATAATTTTATGGTCTTTGGGCCAAGCCCACTAAAAAAATCAAAATTTAAAAAACACATCATTTCGGCTGAAATCTCGCAAATAAATCTCGGCCGAGATTCAAGTCAACCGAGATCAATACGAATTTTGCCATTTCAAATCGCTTAAGGTCGAAAATGAGATCTCGACCGAGATTACCGAGATTTAAAACGTTATATAAGGCTAAAAACTATATCTGCCTTTACTGTCTCATATTCAAATCCTTTTACAAGAATAAATATTTGAGTTACTTGTGATCCATAAATAGTTTAAACCTTTCATCCAATAAATAACGTCTCCATGACTACAACGCAAAATTGATAGCCGCTGATTCAAAATAGTGTGTTGGATAATTCCTCTCATGGATCTTCAATTTCCTAATAGCATATGTCACAACTCTTCCTTCTTGTATAAGAACATCTCCTAGTCTCGTACCACAAGCATCAATATACACAGTAAAAAGCTTCGTAGCATCGGAGATAACCAAAATATATGCACTCATCAAAAGCTCCTTCATGCGTACGAAGGCATGTTCACACTTCGTATCCCAAGAGAACAAAAAAAATCTTAGTAAAACAAGTCAGGGGTGCAGAAACCTTCGCAAAGTCCTAGATGAATATTTGATAAAAATCCGCCAAACCAAGAAAGCTCCCAACTTCGATGGCATTCTTCGGTACCTTCTAATCTTGTACCATGGAAACTTTGCTTGGATCAACTGCTAACCCATGCCGAGACACGACACATGTCCAAGAAAACATACATCATTTCTCCAAAATTGGCACTTGGAGAATTTCGCCTCCAATTGGTGCTTTTTCAAGGTATTGAGCACCACTTCCAAATGTGTTTCGTGCTCCTGCTTTGACTTGGAATAAATGAGGATATCATCCACAAACACCACTACAAGTCGATTCAACTATTTTCGAAAAACACGGCTCATACGATCCATGAAACAAACTGGGACGTTGGTTAGTCCGAAAGGCATGACTAACCACTCATAGGAATCCTTTGGCATGCAAAAGGCAGTTTTCGGTATGTTCTCATTTTCCACCCTAAGCTGATGAAAGCCTGGGGTGAGATCCAACTACGAAAATACTCTCACTCCAACTAGTTGGTAAAATAAATTATTCATGCACGGTGTTGGATATTTGTTTTTCCTTATAAACTTGTTTAGCTTATGGTAGTTGACACATATTCGTAAAGATCCATCTGCCTTAGTGGCAAACACCATTGGTGCTCCTAACTCAAACGTGCTTCTTCATATAAACCCCTTCCGTAAGAGTTCGAAAAGTTGGGTGTCCAACTCCTTTCTTTCTCGAGGTTCCATTCACCAAATGGACAATACAACCGGCTTCACGCCTTCAACCAAATCAATACCAAGCTCCATTTCTTGTCCAGGAGGAAGATTAGTAATCTTTGCGAATAGTCAGGAAATCTCTATACGACAGAAATGGATGCTAATTCATCTTAGGATAGGTCCAACGAATATAAGTACTTTTGCATCATCGATTCACTGGGTTTGCAATAAACATCTAGGTTACGCCCTGTGTTATTCCTTATAAGAATCACTCTCCTATCACAATCTAGTACTACACCGTAGCGTGACATCAACCCAATATCGATCCATACCCCTAAAACCCAAGCACAAAATTGTTACATATAAATTCCTCGCTAGAAATCAACAATTTCAATTGTTGGCAAACCACATATAAGTGGGTCGATCCTCGAATAGGATTCGACAACACCATGGGCTTAGGCACAATGTAAATCTCTAATTCTAATCTATCAACCATACTTCTAGAAATAAAAGAAAACGATGCTCCAACGTGAAATAAAGTATGAATAGGAAAATCGGAGATAAGTAACAAACCTTCCATAGTGGGCATAGAAGCTGCATTTCCATTTCCATTTCCTCCAACTGGGGGTGCACTAGCAGTAGCAACTACTTTTAGTTCATAGGCCTTCACAATTTGACCGTTGGTGGCACCTAATCCTCCTTCCCTAATGCATGGCACATGCTCTTTAGATGTCCTAACTGGTTGCAATTATAGCATCATATTTTTGCAAAGTCCACTTTATAGTCCTTACAAATGTGGCCCCTCAATTTGCAACGTCTAGAAATGATTGCTTGCTTCTTCCCTTTTCCATGCTAATCTTTTCCATTCTTGTGTTTGCCTTTGAAAGTTCTTATTCACCCTCTTTCTTGGGTTCCTCGTTGATATCTTCCTTTGTGATGGTATTGAGCAATGCCATCTCCACTAACTTCTCATAAGTGGCCACCATCGGAATGTGACTCAATGCTACATCCTTCAATGGTTGATTCAATCCATTTGCAAACTCTTGGCCTTCTTTGTCGGTGTATCTTTTAGCTCTATCCCAATTGCTATAAGCTCATTGTATTGATTCACATACTCCTTCACCGTCATGTTACCTTACTGCAGATGAACGAACTTCTCGATCTGAACTCTCTTCTCTGCCTCCGAGATAAACTTGGCCTCGAACCTTTACTTGAAAGTTCCCTAACTGATGTCCTTATCATATGTCTCAGCCACAACCATCTCCCACCAATTTAAGGCTTCTCTTGTAGTTGACAAGCTGTCGCCTCTTGGCATTCCTAAGGTCCAAAGCTCCAAAGATACGCTCACATGTGCGAAGCCATGCCCTCATATCTACAAAAGACTCGATTCCCACAAAAGGCTTTCCACCCATACGCATAAAAACTTTGCACAACTTCGAAAAGCTTGTTGAAAGTGGTTGATTGGGAACCACTGCAGGTTGTATAGGATACGGATGTGGCGAGGTTAACGTGGACTTGGACAATGGCTTGTAAGAACTTGTGGAACCATATGGACACGTTCATGCTAGATACCTAAGGCAACACATACTCACAACAATCTCTAGTCTGGTTACTCATTTCTACTATATATAAGAAGGATTAGTAGCAACTATTCCTCAATAACAACAAACTAGACTGGAATAGATGTGGTGTGTGCTTTGTACCATATTTTACACACACACAAATATTCAAAAAATACAAGTACACCCTCTCAATACATCCTAATATAGTAGAAATCGCTTAACTTAAGCTTCAATATCATATATAATGACCGGCTACCTACGATGTCCTGACCCATGTCTATAAGTGGAACTGGCATCGTGGCCTCATAGATAATGAATTGTTTTTAAACCATTTATATAAAACAAATCACAGAGCCATCTACAAAAAATATCTTTACTTTCTAAAACTCACAACGGAGGGAAACAAATATAATACCGAAAATAAAATACTATAATCTTGAATGAATCAAACAAACTATATTCAGTTATAAAATATCTCTAGATGCTAAAAATAGACAAACGATCTGAATATCTAGGAAAAATATTAAATAAGTAGTAGACAGCTAATAAGTAGATGCACATCTCCATTGTACCACCACGTCTTCAGAATCATCGCCAATCCACTCTACCTACCTATCAGTAAAAAAAAGGAATAAAGAGGATCAAACACATGTATGGTGAGTGATACACATCATATAAGAACATAATATTAATAAGATAACAAAACATCACTCATACTCGAAAACATTATCTCACTCTATGTCACCTGCGCCCAACAAGTCAACTAACAAAGTATAATAATACGGTGACATAATATACTAAGGATCTATCAAAATATTAACCGGTACCTTAATGTGCTGACAAACGTACTCCTTTCAAGGAACATACTCGCATCTCGAGAATAAAAAACAAAAGGCGTTACTGGACACACTGAAAAATTCATTTCCTCTTAAAAGTGTATCAAACGCCTACGCTATAGGAATCGCCATCATAAATGATCACAGGCCACACCGAAGAACTCAATTCCTTTGAAAAGTGTAATGTACCCAGCATCATCAAACCGTGCATCAAAAACTCATTTTCTTTATATAAAAAATGCACTGCAACGCCGTCGTCCGACGTCGACGGTTATACCGGATAACTCATTTTCTTTGAAAAATATACCATAATGTTTACCTTTGTAATCATCAGTCGACTAATACGTACGAATCTACCCAACTAGGACATTTTCTAAAGTATTCAAAAACACATAAAACAACATGCCAAAGTGTTCATTGTCCTACCACGATCGCAACTTCGTGAACCGCGTGTGAGCGGATATCGTATGCGAAAGTTATAGATGCTTTAAGGTCAGGGACAATATCATAAATTCTAAAATAATTATATTATATTACTTTATTTTCTTTAACGCTATAGTAGTCGCCAAAACCCATCCCTATAGAATCCTATCACGCGCTGGCAAAAAATTGCCCTTTCTACATCGCCAGAGCCCTCCATCACCAAATCCACCTACTCCGATGAACTTCTCAGGCCATTCCACCTCCAACGCCACCCCTTCGATCATCTCAGTCGCCCTAGATAGCGCCTCCATCTACGATCATTTTCTAACAATTTCTGGCCGCCTCAATCCACCTCGAGATCATCAAAGACCACCAAGAGCCTCCACTCAATCTCATCTATAGGCCTATAACTTTCGATCGTCAAATGGTCGTTGTTATACCATCGGATCGAAACAAACGGCCCATGTTTGTAGAACTTCCAGCGCATTTTCTGATCAATCCGTACATTTGATTGATGAACAAACACCACCCATGAATTCTAGTCGAGAACTATGATTTTGATATATAATATGCATAATTTGGAACACTTGAATATTTCGCACTTATTAAATTAAAGGTAGATTAATGGTAGCCAATTACGATCAACAAAAATTTTGATTTTTAATCATCTAACCATGTTGTATTAATTTTAGTCAGGTGTTTATGTTATTTTTTTTTTGATTTTCCATTTCATCATATGCACATTGATGTACGAATACAAGTGTTGACTTACTATAACCCATCAACATATACGTATATACGAAGAGTCTTACCAATTAGTCTTGCTCCTTTCCGATTTGATTAGAATTCGTCTTCTTCCTTGCTGGCCTGATGCGCAACCCTCTCGACTTGCCTTGATTTTCTTTGTCATTCCTTGTTTAGAAATGTTCAATTATTACCTTTTGATTTGATGTAGTATTAGTTTGGTTTTTATTATGAGATTAGATGATGGAGATGATAGAGGCTAGGAATAGAATGTTTGGGTTGAAAATCCTTAGGAAATATGATTTTGGTTCCTATTTATAGGCCAAAAGGGCTAAGCTAAAATTTCAAAACCAATATATCAGGGAAATGCCACTGGATTTTGACTCCTAATTTTTGGACACATTTAACAAAATTCAACAAATTATACATGTTTTCTGACTGCGAATAACATTATGGACAAATGGAATAGGTCCCATTGCCCAACTCCAATACCTGTAAAAATTTATTATTTTATCTTTTATTTAAAATTTCAATTTTGCCTTTCTAAAATTTATTATTTAACTTCAAAAAATTATGGTTTGTTAAAGTGCGTTAGTGTGTGTGTATATGCATATGCATACACACACACACATAAGTATATGTATATAGGATGGAGGCTCATATAACCTGATGATGATGATGTCATATGACCTTACAGGATGCGAATAAAAAAGAAAAAAGTTATCATGCTCATTCCGAAAACATAGAAACCATAATTAATGTCGCTTGTTCTTCTCGATTTCACTTCTCACTCGGTCGCCTGCTACTGTGTTATCTCATCAACCATCAGCATCATTTCCTCATCATCGTTGGTCATCGTCACAATCATTTGCTCCATCATTGCTGCTGCAACATCGCGATCTGATGCTCCTTACCGTTGCATCGTCGTCTCGGATTACTATGTGTAAACCCTAATTTTGATATTGATTTGTAAATACAGCATTTGATCCTTGATTGATGAAATTGGGTTTTAACGTGAATTAACGACTTAATGAAATGAATTCGTTGGGTGAAATTGTGAAAATTTTAGTCCTTGTCCACCTTGAATTAATTTCATTTTACTAAATCTCTAAATGAGTGATGGATTAATTTGATCCTTGATTGATAAAATTAAGGAGTTTAGCTTTGAACTAATAGCCAAATCAAGGGAAATTATTTGATGAAATTATTGTAAATTAGTGTCATTTTACAGAATCTCTGAATGAGTTTAATGGGATCGATTAATTGGAGTTAAGATAATGAATTTGTTTTGATGGAGTTAAGTTATTTTGAGAGTAAATTTGTTAAATGGACTTAATTCCATGGATATGTTCATGAACGAATTTTTGAGTTAATGAAGTTAATCTAATTAATCATTTTGCTTCTAATTTTTAGAAATATTTTTGAAAGATCATACGAAAACGTTTCCTATGAAGTTGAATCTCCAATGCTTGGTAATAGTATCGTGAGTAATGATACTCAAAACAAAATTATTCCAAACCCAGTAACCCGAAGTCGTATCCAAGTGGATTTATCGGGTCTTCCATTTAATGCTAGTTTGCGACATCAAATTTACAGCCATGATCCAATCAAGACATAGTTCGAGAGCATATTTATAGTTAGGACCTTCTCAACCTTCTTTACAAATGTTTCCACAAAGAATAATTGATGGAAAAGCTCACCGTTTCAATCAATCGTGAAGAGATCATTCTCTGCTACGAACATAGTGAAAAAGATCCACGAAATCAGATGGAGACGAATGGTTGAATGATAGTTGTGTTGCATACATCGATGAAGATATATTTACTCAGATTAGCAATGACGCAATTATCTTTCGATTTTTCAAAACAAGAGAACTCCATGTGGACTAGTTTAGATTATTAGTATTTATCTTATGGTTGTTTAGTATGAAATGATCAAATAATTGATCGTTTTTGTAATGAAATTCTATTATATCATTATTATGGTTGTCGATGATTTGTCATGAAGTTTTCTTTAATTATTCGAATAATTGGAAAAGAAATCATGGTCTATCACCCCCAAACCTTTTCAAATTGTGACCTCACCGGACAAATCTTGACTACGCCACTATATGTGTGCGCATATATATGAATGTATTTATGTATCTACACATATGTACATACGTAGATATGTATGCACGCACGTACATATGTATAAGTTTCTATAAGCCTGTCAATGAGTAACCAAAAAATCCGACATTCATTCTCAACCGTATCCAAAAAATGGATAAATATCTGATATCCATTAAAACGAGTACGGATGCAGACAGAAAGACATCCACATTCAAAAATCAGTCGTTTGGTTTCTTAAAAAATATAGTTTATATTATGTGTATTTTAATATAATGAATGACATGTATTTATTGTTTTTCTAAGTTAATAGTTTGTATTATACACATTTAATGCATGTTTACTTTTAATGATTATATATCTTCGTTGTATTTGTTTATTTTTGTACTTTTATCATTAATGGAGTGAATTCTTATTAGGGGCATTTTTTCAAACATTCTTTGCAAGTTTCAGAATTCACTTCCACCCACGATCAAAAATGGGTTTCTCGAAAAAATCCTGTCAATATTTTCAATGAAAATATATAGCCTCTAATATACATATTTACAATCTACACTGCAAATATTGTCATTCAACATTGCAAATATTTCCAGCTTTAATTGCATATTTTTTGTAAAATAAAAATTTTCAGCCTGCACAACAAATATTTGCACTTTACGCTGCATATATTTGACGACAAATATTAACTTTATAAATAAATGCAGTTAGAACTACAAATATTTATAGTGTACGTTGCACATTTTTGTTGAAACTTTATAAGAGGCGTTTTTTGAAATGTGTTTTTTAGCATAATTTTTAGATATTAAGTTTGAAAATAAGAGACAGATCTTAATTTCCACATCATTTTATATTAAACCAAAAAAATTCTATTTATATTTTTAGATTTTATCTATCGGCGACGGACGTGATAAATATCTGACATTCGTTTATAACTGCGAATGCAGATATTCGATATGCAAAAATAATTTTGGATGTGTATATGACACCATCTGCATTTGAAAGTATCCGTTGATGGATCTAGGTTTAAACAGTCAATTGTTGATTCTTCTCCACTATTTTTTTTAATAATAATACATAATTTTACTGTTATTAACGTGTATTTACTTCGATTAACGGATAACTCAAAACAAATAATTTTTCATACCTATACAACAAAATGGTTGGTTTCCTCATCGGTGTGCTGTTGAATCAGCACTATTTTTGTACTGTGGTGACAACAAAAAGTTAAAACGATAGAGATAAGGAGAAAGTAGAGCGAGAAGTTTGAAAGAGTTAGATAACGTTTGGTTTAAAAACGAATTTTATGTTTTCGATTTTCAATATGTATCTCAAATATGAGAAGAATGGAAAAACCAGAGGGGATGAAAGAAAGACGGATGGAAGGACGAAGGGGATATAGGGACGACGGAAGAATGAATTGTCTCACGTGTTTATGTTATTTCCCAAAACACGGAAAATAAAAAAAGGTTGTTTTCTATTTTGTATGTTAAATTTCGTTTTCTAATTGGTCGTTTTCGACAATATAAATGCATCGTGTGCACTTTTGTATGGACGGAAATCCAAACCTAAAAACAACAATACCTCATCATTTCCATGACCATCCCATCATTTTTCTTTTTTCCCCCTTTATTTTCTATGATGAATTTTCCATGTGCAAGGATGCTACTATTCAAATGAAAAAAGATAAGTCATGATGACATCATATCAATGAGGATTTCACTGGGCAATAAGGATTAACTGTCTTCTTCCAATCATATAAATCTGTAAGTAGTCTTACATTACTTCCAATCTCTAATGCAGTTGTGCACAAAAATTTCAATTTGTTGTAGAATAAAAGAGGCAGCTCATACACATTGATTTTCTCACTCTCTTTAAAACTAGTAAAGTAAATACGATTAAGTAAAAAAAGAAAGAAAGCTCTATACCTGCTCTGTAATTTCCAGTGTCACCAAAATCATATAAGCTTTACGATTTAGCCGTCAAGAGATATTTGAAAGACGGCGGACAAACTCGGTATGCAAAGAATGACCAGCCTGAATTGAGAGAAACTATTATGTATTGAATAATTTAAAATAACTTCATCCAAATTTTCAGCTGTCATTAAATAAACATAAATGCAAGGTTAGGAAAAGATCTTGACAAGTACTTATGAAAATGATGTTACTTGATATTAGTCGCCTCATCCACTACTTCACTTATTGTCATGGTTAATATCGATCCATGTTTTTGCAAGCTTTATAATTTTTTTTTTTTTTACAAGTGTAACCTCTCTCTTAAATCAATTAACAGTATGCACTAGTAGAATGTAGACGACGTGATAAATCAATGGTCCATGATATCTATTAAATAATAGTAAAGCGGAAGAATTTAAAGCTCTCTTCTTACTTTTAGGAATTATCTCTATTCTCCTAGCTTCTCTCTAAGTAGATATTTTATTTTCAAAATCCTGTTATTTACCACTTTACAATTATAATATTAAACTTTTCACACTATTTTACATTCAAATACCCACTTTCAAAAGAATTTACAATTATTTACAAATCTTCCACGGTTCTTTCATGAAAATTTTCATTATAGTCCGTACATTTAAATTAATTACATTATCCAAAATTTAAACCAATCGATCAACTTAGTCAACTAATATCTATTAATAAATTATAAAAGATGAAAAATTCAATATATATACTATAGGCGCATCAACAAATTGGCATAAAAAAAAATCATTTAGATGCAAATATATATAAATCACATAACATAAATTATACAAATTAAAGACAATAATAAATTTATTTTATAATTTATTTACTAAATGAATTTATCATACATTACACTATAAAAATTCTATTAATTTCAAATATCTAAAAAAATTAAATTTTTACAATTACTTATAAACCATTCTCAATTATCTTGTAATATTTTACATTCAAGTCCATATATTTAACTAATTGTGTAGTCTTAAATTTAAACTATTTAAATAAATATTACTAACTAATATTTATTAATCCATCTAATAAATCCTAGAAATATGAGGATTTCAACATACACAATATTCGCATAAATGAAAAAAATGATAAAATTATTTCTTCTTTATTCAAATATATGAAAATATTTAAATCATATAACATAAAATGTATACATACATAAATAATAATAACTCTTTTGAAGTTCTAATTCATTTATCCCAAAAAAATTATCGTACATTACATAACATAATTTCATTTTTAACAACCTTTAAAAGATAAATTTATATTTTACAATATTACGATGTGAACGTACAGATTACATCAATAAAAAATAGATTATATAAACATTCTCACTTTCAATGCGTTATCAAATTATACCCAACTCACAACTCAACTAAATGCTATATAACATTATTTTGCAATTATCAAAGTTGTAAATATGGCCCTCTTATAAGAACATAAAATCTATGATTAACTGCAAGGATAAAATTGCTTAAAAGTGAAAACTTAATAATGAACAAAAGTTCACATGCCTAATTCAAAAACAAAAGTTCACATGCAGATAAGCTAACCATAAGATCTATGCTTTTCTCAATTGAAAATTTGTACAAAGCTCTTCTCAAATTTCTTCAACTTTTTTTACATTTATCTTCTTATATTTAATTAGTTACGTTGATCATTAATTCAAATTATTCAGATAAATTCAATTATTTAATGTTCATTAATCAATTTATAAATCCTTTAAAAAGATGGCAATTCAATATATATACAACAATCATATTAATAAAATGGTGAAGTTACTTATTCACTCATACATATAATATATATATATATATATATCACATAACATAAATTATTAACATATATATAGTATTAACAATTTTAATATATAATTTTCTTTATTTATGATATTAATTTTTACAGAGATATGTAGTTAGCAAGTATTGAACCCTCAACTTTATATTTGAGCGTCGCAAGTCATTTTAGTTTATGATTAATATATCACAATAAATTTATCATGTATTGCATCACAGAATATATTTTTAGTGATAATTAAAATAAAAATACCATTTTTTAACAACATTACCGTGTGCAACGCACAGGTTACACACTAGTAATAGAAGAAAGAAGAAGAATATTCAAAATAATGACATAAATTTTCATTTGCCTTGTAATCTCGTTTATACTGACCATCGATTGAAATTTGAAATCATCTTTGAAATTTGAAAATTGCAGTTATTACTCTCACTAATTAGCATTAAAGACAATCGATATGATTGCAATTAATTTGAAATTAACCTGAATTCAAATCATATTGAATGGAACTGATTAGTAATTAATTTTTTTTATTAAACCCGCTCAAGATGGAGCACCTAGAGTTGATTTTAATCATATTTGTCAATTGTTGAACGAGGGTGGAAAGAGATTTGATGACTGCAACTGGTAGCTTATCAGTGTTGAAGACATTAGTGATTCTAAGATAACCCTTTAAACTTGTTATCAAATGAATTGAAAATCGTATGCAACATGTTTCCTATTGGAATGGATAACTGGATTTAAGCATAGACCAGTTACATGAACATTGTCACAGTAGAAAACCGGTTGTAAGGTAGACTAACATGTAACTCAGTAGTGAACAAAGAACATATCCAACGCATTTTGATAGTCGTGATAGCAACAACTCAATATTCAGAGACAATTAGGAGCAAACCACAGTTTGTTTAATTTTTTGTCTTTTTAAAATTCTAAAAATACCTTTTACTCATCAACTGAATCTCACCAACGGTTTGCAACATTCAACGCCATTCTCCTTCCGACCACCCACCAACGAAATTTCACTAGCAGTTTGCATCCGACAGCACCAACAGAAATGCTTGAAATAAAAGTGTTGTGAGCACCAAAGCTTTTACACTTGTAAAACACATCTATCCATTATTTTTTTATTAAATAAAAAGTGAAATTTTCTAGCTATTAGAAGTACGTACATGCGATTTATACTAGTATATGTAGGGGGATCGGCTACACCTCTCTATGATTTCTCAAATTCGAAAATTTGAAAAGAATTTGGGGATAAGTTGTTATATATAAAGATCATCTTAATAAAATTTGGATTGTCTAGATAAATTTAATTTTTTTAAATATAATATTCAAAATTGAAAGGAAAATGCGACAACAAATATTTAACTCAACATTTTGAACATGTTAGAAATTTCAAAATGATCTCATAATTTATATAGATAATGTTTGTGATGTAGATTAATTATTCTAACACTTTGGATTCATTTCAAAGTGTAAAACTCGAAAAAACATTGAGGTATAGCATAAGAGGTATAGTCCATCCCTTCCTTACACACATACCTGCTGAAGTAAAATCACCTTTATTTGCAACTTAATTCGTGTTTAGAAAAAAAACATAAAGTGATAGAAATGTCCGGATGCTTGCGTACTAGTGTTGTACATGATAATAATCTAGAGTAAAAATTACGACCTGAAGTAGTTTGACATTGACATAAGCTTGGCATTTGACAGTATGGGTATGAGTTCAGGAATCATATATGTACGCTGAGGAAGTAATTTGCCTTGTGGATGATGGATGACTTCAACTCCAAAAAAAAAAAAAAAGTGAATCAATATGTTTAAGAGAGAATCTACTCAATCTAGCAGAAAGAAGATGGATGAATTTTTGAACAATTTTATTATTGTTTTGTGAGACTATAATGTCATCAATATAGACCAAGATGCATATCAAAATACCATAAATATTGCACACCGACAGTGATGGATCGCCACGAGAATCAGTAAAACTGTACATGGCGGAAAACTAACGTAATTCATGGAGCCATGCAAGTGGAACTTGTTTAAGACTATGTTGTTTTTATAAACAAACCCTTGTGGTTGCGTCATAAACACGACATTCGAAATAGAGCCCTGAAGAAAAGCATTGTTGATATCAAGTTGTCGTAGTAATCAACCACCAATTACTACAAGAGACAAAATAAGTCGAACTGTTGTTGGTTTGATAACTGAACTGAAAGTTTCAAAATAGTTCATGCCCAAACGTTAGTGGAATCCTTTGGCAACTAAATATGCTTTGTACGTACCAACGAACCACTCGGTAGATGTTTAGTTCGAACAATTCATTTGCATCAAACTACATCTTAGGACAGATGAGATAGAAGATCTCATGTCCCGTTTTGAACAACGGCATCATACTCCTTCGACATAGGTTGACTCTATTTGGGATATTTAATGGATTGGGTCACTATAGTTGATTTAAGGTAAGAGTTGATGGAATGTTGCAGTGAAACTCATTTTGATTTAAAGGTCCGTGGATGTTGTTGTTCGCTCCAGTAATCATGACATGGGTATTTTGATTGGTAGCGGCCGAGGTTTCAAAAGGTTGGTTTAATGCAAATTGTTGAACAAAACAATTTGGGGAATTTGGAGTTGTGGTTAGCGCCTGAGATTTGTAAAGGAGTAGTGCTATATTTGAAAGCTATTATGATTGAATTATACATTAGTGGAGCTCAGATGTTGGTTTTGTGGTGCATGTTGAAAATTGTAATTTGATGAAGGTGAAGTCAGGTTTTTGGTCTTGAATTTTGTGGAAAATAGATTGTGAATGGAAGAATAAATGCATTTGTTTTTGGAAGCGTTTGACATACATCCCCGGTAAGGTTTGAAAATACACAAAACATCCTTCCGATTTTTAAATAAGTTTTCAGTCCCTGTTTTCAAATTCATTCAAATTCACGCGCGCGCAAAGACCCAAACACCCTTTAGTTTTTAGCATCTCAAACGCATATAACTTTCTGTAGAAACATCGAACCAGCATACCGTTTTCACCAGAAAATCAAAAAAAACTTATGATCTTTAAAATGAGATCCATTGTTGATACCAAAAAAATCATATTTGTAGTCAGATGCAATTATTCCATTTATTTGCAGACAATTCAGCAAATTTTAAACATCTTCGATTTTTCTTTAAATCTGCAACTATATGGTATAGTTGCAGAATTTTCTGCAACTACTACATATAGTTGCAGAAATGTATGTAACTATTGCATATAGCTGCAGACATATCTACAATTATATGGTGTAATTGCAGAAATGTCTGCAATTATTTCATATAGTTGCAGAAACGTCTGCAACTATTGCATATAATTGCAGACATATCTGCAATTATATGATATTGCTTATAGCTTGTTCTGCCGTTGTTTTTACATATGCACAATGTCACTCTTAGAAAGATAATAAAATTTATGATTTAATGGTGAAAACGGTTTGTTAATCCGTCATTTCTATAAGAAGTTATTGCGTTCTAAAGATTGATGATTACTGTGGTGCAAATTTTAATTGTGGATGCGAGAATAACATCCATATATGAAGAATCAACATTGCTGCAATGTAGAAGAGATGTATTGTAGGGAAGAAAATTGTAGTATTTGAAAATAGGGATGTAATTTGATTTTTTTTTATGAGGAGTATGTTTTGTGTATTAAGTTTGATTTTAGAGATGTGTCCCTTATTTTCACTTTGTTTTTTTAGGGTTGACTAAATTCCACATAAGGGACATGTTTCAGAGTGACAGATAGCATGATCATGGCCGAAGATGATGATACAAAGGATTCATGCATAGGACGTGGAAGATAAATGACAAGGGAGATTATTTTAACGTGTTTGAAGGGAAAATTGATTCGACAAATTTCACACGATGAGAAGTGTACAAACATAAGGTTGGGAAATAAAAAAAAAAGACAATGCTTGAGCTTGATGAATAGCCAAGAAAAATCCATGCATTGAAATAGAGAATGACTTATGAGATGAATATGTAATCAACCAAGGTAACATAGACAACCAAAACATTGAAGTTTTGAATAATTTGATCGTATGCCAAATAGCTTTTCACATGGTGATGAAAGTTGAAGTATAGGGATGAGTAGACGATCAATAAAATAAACTGCAGTGATAAGTCTGTTTCCACTATATAACGATGATGACGTTAAGAACACTTATTAAGTTTTATAAGAGTGTGGAGGTGAGATTAAGTGAGGTATTCTATTAGAACTAACATATGATGTAAGGTTTTGATATTCCTCTCCATTATTATAGTAGAGTATGAAGATTTTTCGATTGAAATTTGTTCACTACTGATTTAAATCTGTTAAAAGCATAACAAACTTCATATTTTCTCTTAAATAGATATAATCATATTTTTTTTTATAAAATGAGAAACAGAAATAATATAATATTTGAAATTATCAATGGAGTATAAATATAAC
Source organism: Allium cepa (assembly GCA_030765085.1). NCBI lineage: Eukaryota > Viridiplantae > Streptophyta > Magnoliopsida > Asparagales > Amaryllidaceae > Allium > Allium cepa. The sequence continues at coordinate 975,379,931 of CM060939.1, forward strand.
TCAGTGAAAGTGGAGAAAGATAACTGGTATCTTCTATTATATTGACATGAATTATAGTTTCAATTCAAAGATGATGGATTCAAAACTTCTAATTTATGGTAGAAACAACATAATTAAGAACTGAATGTGACAGATGATCTAAATAATAATGTCACTCATACTGAGTGGTCTTGACATTTGAAATGACTATTAATGTTGAAAATTTGGATGAACAAACCGGACATTCAAGCACGATATCCTTAATTTGACATTATTTAAGTATTATCTTATGTGAATATCTTTCACAAGAAAAGAAGATTAAAAAAAAAAAATTAACAAATACATTGATAGTTCTATGAAATTGAGAAACAGAAATCATGTTTGTTAATAGTAGTAACATAAAGAACATTACGAAGAATGAAAGTATATAAGGTAATACATAGAGATGTAAAATCAATATGCGAAACAGGAAGACCCCGACCATCGTCAACCATAACGTCGTCAGTTCTGAAATAAATAACATGAGTGTAGTGATCACTCAAGTCAGTGATAATATGGTGTGACACTCCATTACCGAGGATCAAGTTTAAGCCATTTTGCATGTTTTTGTTAGCCACGATGAAAATAAAAAAAGATTATGTTAAACTTGTATCTTTTTCGATTGATTTTTAGATGACTAGTCTTTGTATACAGGTTGAGAAAGAAGAGACATGCATTTTTCTCCCTTTAGATACTAAGTTTTTCTCTCTTCATACCCCTAAGATATTTTCGTTCTTTCTACTGCTACTCGTTTTCACATGTTCTTTAAATATATTATACCAATTTCTTCTCTTTTTGCTCATCATCTCTATAATCTATCAATTCATTCTCTTTTAAATGTATATATATGTTTATATAACACGTGCGCGCACACATACAGTTATACACACATATACATACATATGTATGTAGGTATGTACATACATGTATGTATCATTTCGAGTAATTCCACTTTAAGTCTACATTTTCATTGCATTTTTATTTTTTGTTTTCAATAATGCACATAATATTTTCATTTTGCATTTAATTGAAATTACTGAAAAATTGCAATAAATGTTTTTTTGAAATTATACAACCATACTTTGTTTTTTTGAAGTTATACTAGTTATTTCCTTTTATTATATGATTGCATTGCAGTGAAAAATCAATGAATAATTGGGAAATGGTAAAAGCATGAGTGTGATGATATATCAAAAAGTATTTTCGATTAGAAAAGATTTTTGTTTTCTTTATTTTAGTTTATTTGTTAAGTTTGTGAGAGCTTATGTTGTTTATTACTATATTTAGTCTTCAATGATACAGCAAAGCGTTGAAATTGCTGGTATCAGTATGTGATAACTGTTAGCTGACTATAAAAAATAAAAGCTGAATCAAATTAATCTTCTCCTCTCGCTTGGTAATAGTAAATACATTTTCCTTTTTATATCAAGTTTTAATCAGCAATAACCTTAATTGCATTATACAACATCAATTCAAAAAAAATTCCCATAGAAGTCATCATTAAAACACGCCAGGTTGTAATGAACATCCTCAATCTTAGGATCAAATAGTGAATCAAATGGGACTTCACTCCTCTGCTCTGGTTGTAACCACAGATATGGAAACACCAACCATTGTCTTAGTTCTTTATCGCCCATTGTCAGCATTTTTTTATTTCTACCTCCACTTAAATAAATATATTTTTACATTTGTTAACATAGACTTCAGGCTAAATGCTCAATGTTTATGTTATTAGACTTATCCTCATTTTCTTAACATTTATAATAACTGTTTGATATTTAGTTCGATTTCTGCAAATTATGATACAAGCTTTCAGAGATGAAAATGGTAGATCTGATAAAAAGAACAAGGATGTTAAGCTCATTATCCTAATTAGATAGGTATAAAATTGTATAGAATCATATCACTGCTAGTTACTGACCTTGTATGCGATAATATCTGCAACAGGAAGACCTTGATTGCCGTTATGTGCTAAAAGAGAAAAATCCCCAATAAGATCTAACATTTTATGTCGACAAGGTTCATTATTGAACCGCAAAGGTGGATTAAGCCAACCTGAAGTTGAGCTGAAAAGAAAAGAGGAAAAGAAAAAAATAGATTAAGACTTCTTTTTTATGTAGTTTATCACTAAAAAATCAGTTTGGAACCTTCACAGTTCACACAAATATTAGGTGGATGTATGTATACTGCGATTTTAGCTTATTGCTGATGATTTTGAGAACAAGCCTAAACTTGAACACAATAACATAGGTAACACTGAGTCTAAGTAGATAAAGAAACCTCCATCATTTAAAAATAATAATAGATTTATACCTGCAAATTAAAGCATTTTCTACTGACCCACCTTTGATAAGACCAGCATTCCGCAATTTTTCAATCTACAAATGAGTGAAAAATTATTGGCATAAGATTAGTACAGCACATTCTTAATATTTCAGCTAAAATCTTATCAAACTGGTTTCACATGTAATAACAATGAGATTTTATGCCTCGTAGAAGTAGAAAGCACATACATCTGCAACATAAAGACATTGTTATACCTCTTCATAAATGCAGAAGGTCCTAGCAGATGCTAATTGCTTAGAAAATGTCGCATTATCCACGAAACACGAGAACCATTGACGGCCAATAGCTGGAGCCTGGAAGTTATAGGCAATTAATTTTTATCTGTATATGAACTATAAATTCATTTTTGCAGCAATTCATTATTAATACGAGCATGGTAATATAAATTTACTCTTAACCAATGTTTTGAATAAGAAAAAAAATAGAGAGGATCAATTAATAGCTTAAAGCCCTCTAATGTAAAATGAGTTAGACAACGCTCACAAAGCAGTAAGCGTGTTGTAAACTAATCAGCCAAAAGAAGACACATAAAAGTAAACATACTTGAAATTACAATGGTATAGGAGAAGTATACTTGAGGAAAATTGATTCCACATGTGATGCGAATCTCTGAAGAAGGGAACGCAATAATGAAAGAATCATTTCTACACAGAAATTTAGTGCCATGAAGAGCCGGTGCCTTTTTTTCAATGATAGCATCATTTGAATCCTTTGCATCGCAAACACCAACTTGCTCTATTGCCTCGACCCACAGTTTTGCTGATCCATCTAATATTGGAACCTGAAACGAGACAAACCTAAACTGGTACAAATCATACCTCAACATTAAGTTAAATATTTATTTAGTCATTCAGAGAATAACAAGAAATGACTCCTATAGTTAAGGACACAACTGTAATATAACATTCTCTGCAACATCTTATCAAACTAAGAGCCCTCATGGTAACAACCTTTTTTTTAATTGACTGGCAATCGATGTCCAGATGTTTTCAAGCCAAACCATCAAAATCCAAATTTATCTGTAACTACTTAAAAATAAATTTGCATTGTAATTTATATTTGTAGTTATATATACACAGTAAAAAGTACATTAAAAAAGAGAATATATAAGTAGAAATTTTGAAAATTACCTATAAAAAGATGAAATAAGTTATAAAAATGTCTCTTATCCTTAACTTATTAACTTGTATTTAAGTCAAAATATTGATTTATCACCAAACACCTCAAAATATATGACTTTCTTCACATTAACGTCACCTCGAAATATAGACTTTCTTCACATAAACATCCCATATGATATACTCCATTGATACATGTCATCAAACACGTTGTCTTCATTCTTCATATGCATTGAATCCCCAGTTACAAATTTATTCAAGTATACACAACATCAATTCATAATTTAAAAAATCTTAACAGAACTTATACCTCATCTCCATCAAGAATTTCAATGCAACAATTATCAACTCCGCAGCCTTCCAAAGCAGACAACACATGCTCAACCATCATAACTTTCTTCCCATCATTTCCTAAGATTGTACAAAGCTTGGAGTTTACTGCAAAATCGATTCTTGCTGGAATCACCTTTTTCCCCAGAACAAAGTACCTGCCTTCACCGGCCATGGCCGGCAACAACCGGGCAGTGACGGTAACACCAGAGTGAAGTCCGAACCCGTAGAGCTTTATTTCTGATGATAAAGTCTGCTGAGGTTTTCCTAGCTAGTGGGAAAAAATTGTAAATTTGTAGAATGTTAACAGCTAAGGGGGTTATAAGAATTTCGAGTAATAAAGATTGAAAAAGTACCGGTTTCCAAGAGAAGAAGGAGTTGAGAGTGTTTAGAGTACGAGTCGGAGTTGATAAACGATGAAAGTACATTATTCTTCTTCCTCCACGGCCTTTTGCCTTGCTTTTGAATGACTGTTGGATTTGGCTATGCTCTGTGTTTATATTTGATATTGAAATCAAAGAAAATCCAATTATATATTAAAAGCATAAACAGAATTTTACAGACTCAACAACGAGCCCAACAGAGAAAACGCGTCGGGTATCTGGCGCCTATTAATCAGGCGTGGACTCAAACGCATGTAAACGACACCTAATCCACATTTTTATTCAAATTAATTCAATTTAAATTCGAAAATTAAATTAAAACACATCCAAGTTTAACCAAAGTAAACAAGCTAACAATAGGTACCACCGATTTAACGATTTGAAATTTTGAACAATTCGTATTTACATATCTGAATTGTTTAAATATTTGAATTTTGAATTTAAATGATTGAAGTGATTTTATAATCTTGTTAACTTTTTTTAATTAATACACAAAGATGATAAACTTTTTTTTGAAAAAAGTTTACAAAAATATATAGTTCGAAAAAATATCGATAAATGTGGTCAAAAATTGTTTTATCGATAAACATTTTTTACTCAACAAAAGTTTTCCGAACTTTTTTTTTTTGAAAAAGGTTAAAGGGCCCAGCCCAAAACAGATAAGTAAAAAACACGGGCGAAAGAAAACAACCCACCAACACTTAAAACCCTAACATATTAGGGCAGCCAACATCAACAAACAATTACACAAAAATAAAATCATGGCGACGAGAGGAGGCGAATCAGAGAATTTCCTATCTCGTCTCCTTGCTGCTCTTGCCACTCTCCCAATAAGAAAGACTTTGGTTGAATTTGCTACGCATGCTACTATCAGCAGTGTTGGATCCAATATGATGTCTCGAATCGAAGTAGTGATTAGTATAGCTATGGTCTGCAGATCTGATGTTAGCACAACTCAGATCTGTAGATCTGCTTCCACCATCGTTATCAACAGAAAGACGATTGGTTGAAGGCCCAAAATTGTCATGATTCAGTCTCTGAATGCTGCTTGTATCAGTTTGATAAGCCTTCGGATTGAGTAAATATAGCTCAATATGCTTGCTGCCAGCCTCTTTGTTCCAATAATCCGCCAGAAAATCAAATTTGGTCTGATTTCTGATCTTATTTTTGATTTCTGGAGAATAATATTGCTATCACTTTCAATAATAGTCCATCTCTGCTCTTTGGGAAGTTTTTTATTGTTGTGAGTACGTTCATTTCTTTCTTTCCATAGATGATAGACAGTAGTTGTTAGAAGAATATGCGCATAATCTCTCTCTAGCGATTTTCCCTTGAAATGATTGTTGATGTCAGTGATAATTTGACCAAGATGCATGCTATTAGAATTTTCCATCCCCAGCTTAGATTTGATTTGATTCCATATGTGGTAGCTGTAACTGCATTCAAAAAATAAATGAGACATAGTTTCATTCGATAAATTACATAGGGAACAGAGTGAGGAGGTATTTCTACCCCACTTATTGATAATTTCCAATGTTGGCAATCTGTTTTTAATAGCAAAGTATGTACAGATAGCCATTTTTGGATTATTTACCCTGTTCCATATGCAATTATGCCACTCAACAGTAGGTTGTTTGTTTCTAATGTGTTCTCAGGTTTTCTTAAAAGAGAACTTACCATTACTGTTAGCTAGCCATTCCCAATAATCACTATCAGCATCATGATCTAGTTGAAAATTAATGATAGAATTTTTATGAGGATTAGTGATAGGATGAAGTTGAGGCTGCCATTGATTATTTTTAATAATGATGTTAACACTGGCATTAACTTCACCACAAATAACTAGAGTGTCCCACCCAACCTTATTAATAAAAGAATCATTTTGAAACCAGGGGTCAAACCAAAGACTAGTGTTATGTCCATCTTTGAACTTTCTATGAATTAAAGATTTACCTAACTCCCTGCATTTCAAAATCTGTTTCCAGGCATTTGAGTGGTTATTCTTATGTAAAGTAGTCCAGAAGTTTTCATTTTTAAGATATTTACAAGTCATCCATTTTGTCCATAAAGAACCACCACTAATAAATCTCCAAAAAAGTTTTAATTGACAAGTTAAATTAAGATCATTAAGATTTCTGATACCAAGCCCACCTTCTTTTTTGGGTTTACAAACTTTATCCCAACTGATTTTATGGTATTTACCCCTCCAAAGAAAATCAGCACACCTGTTTTCAATTTTTTTAATAGTAGCAATAGGGATGTGATGAGTTTGAAACCAATATAGAATAAAGGCATACACAACAGTTTTAATTAACTCAATTCTACCAGCAATTGATAACAGCTTGCATGACCAAGTTTCCATTCTGTTTTGAATGTTTTCAATGAGATATGTGCAGTCACTGTCTTTGATATGATTAGCAGATAAAGGAAGACCTAAATATTTAATAGGGAGATTACCTTTACTTACATTGAGAACATCCAATACTTCCTTTTTGTACCTGCAGTATTTGCTAAAATATACTTTTGTTTTAAATTCATTAATTTTAAGACCAGCATATTTGTACATAGTTCCAAAAATCTCACTAATAGCCTCTGCATTGTTTTTGTTAGCTTTAGAGAACACCATAAGATCATCAGCATAAATCAGGTGAGTAATGACAGGTTTTATTCTATTTATTGGAGAAATAGTATTTTTAATAGTTTCAATATCAATGAGAATAGAAAAATATTCCATAGCTAGGGTAAAAAGATAGGGAGAAAGAGGGTCTCCCTGTCTAATGCCCCTGTTACTTTTGATGAAACCCTCAGGCTTGCCTTGAAATAGAATAGAGAAGGTGGGTGTATTAATGCATTCAAAAATTAACTCACAGAATTTAGCAGGAAAATTCATGCGTTTCATAATATGAATAACGATTTTTCTGTTAACTTTGTCATATGCCTTTTGGAGATCAACTTTCAGACACATATTTTCCCCTTTTTTATTATTAAAATTCCTAACCATTTCATGAGCTAGCAAAGAATTTTCATAAATAAGTCTGCCAGGAATATAAGCACATTGGTTTTCAGAGATTAAAAAGGGGAGAAATAATTTTATTCTATTACTTAAAATGGAGAAATGATTTTGTAGATGAAATTGCAACAAGAAATAGGTCTGTAATCCTCAATACAAGATGGATTCTTGTTTTTAGGAATTAGGGTGATGAAAGTATGATTAAAACTTTTAAGTAATTTACCTTCATTCATAAATTCATTGACAACTTTAGAAATATGATCTTTGATATTATCCCAATGGACTTTGAAATTTTTTGCATTGAAACCATCTGGACCAGGGCTTTTGTTATCACCAGCATTAAAAATAATAGCTTTAATATCAGCAATACTAACAGGGGCCATAAGAATTTCAGCAGCATTATCATTAAGCACATGCTTACACACAATATCAGGAAAATTTATATCATTAGAGTCAGTAAAGTATAACTGAGAATAGTAACTGATAGCCTCATTGACAATTTTATCAAATTCATTTATGCAGTCGCCTTTACTGTCAATAATTTTTCCTATATTGTTAATATGCTTTCTGCAGCTCATTTTAGCATGAAAAAATTTGGTGCAATCATCACCCATAGTAAGCCAGTCAACTTTAGCTTTTTGTTTGTAATTAACAGTGTTTATATGGAGCTCTTGTGAAAGCTTAACTTGATTAGAAAAGAATTTATCAATAATACCAGTATTGCCAGGGTTATCATCAGCAAGCTTTTGTAAAAGTTTACCTTCTTTCCTTAATTTATTTAAATAATTATTCTTTTCAAAATTAGTCCTATTCCATTCTTTGATCTTATTTTTTGTATTTTTAAGAAAAACACTGAACTGGGCTTGATAAGAACCATTATTAGAGAATGTAAAACAATCTTTAATAATATCATTATAATCATTGTTTAAGACCCAGCCATTTTTAAATCTAAAAGGAGCAGCTTTAAGAGTATTATTAGTTTGATTTTGGAAAAAACTCATAAGCAAAGGGGTATGATCACTAGTATTTTTCTCAATAGTGGAACAGCAATAATTTGGAAAAGTATTGCAAAACTTTTCATTAATTAAAACCCTATCAAGCTTGCAATGAATATTTTTCTCTTTACCAGATTTCCAAGTGTATTTATTACCATTCATCTTAGGTTCAATAAGCCCAGATTCAAGTAAGAATTTATTAATTCTTTCAAGCTTACTGTGGGGGATAGTATTTCCACCAAAATTTTCATTGACATGGAAAACAGTATTAAAATCACCTAAGATAATCCAAGGGAAATCATAACTTTGACTAAGAGCTTTTAATCTAGACCATAAACTGTTTCTCTCTATCTCAAAGTTACTGCCATAAATATAGGTAATCTAAAGAAAGAAACCACCAGCATTATTGAAGTTACAGTCTATAAACTGAATATCTTTATTGCAATTACCCAAATTCCAAATATTAGAGTTCCCAAATGACAAGGATTCTACCTTTGCTGCCACAATCATTATTGTTAATGGATTTCCAGTTGTTTGACAGTTTAAAACAAAATTTCTCAGTATTAGAATCATCCATCTTGTTTTCTATGAGGGCAACTGTAGTAGGTTTGTAAATGCTGATCATAGTTAATATGTCAGTTTGTTTAGCAGGGGAATTCATACCCCTGACATTCCAGGCCATTATAGACATAATATATATATATTGATGAAGAAAAAATAAAAAACAAGAGTGTCAGATAGAACCTGATACACTGCTTCCCTTACCCTTCTTTTTCTTCTCAGAACTTTTAGCTTTGAGCCTTGTAGTCATCTCATTCCAATTTGAATTGATTGATATGTATTTTTGTCCAAAAGCTTTCTTCTCTTTATTAGGATTCTTGTATTTGCCAATAGCTTTAGTCTTGGGGATATGCAATTCAGAGATATCAAAATGTTTTTCAGGTTCCTCCATAACCTTATCAGATGTTGATGCAACATGACTTTCTGGGATTTGAATTCGAGAGATGTCAAACTCCTCAGTATTGCGAGGCAAGGTTGAGTGGATGCCAACAATGTCCTCAACTTCTGCAGCAAATTCTGGTGGAGGTTCACTCTCCATATTACATTCTGGCTGCTGGTTGGGATTCGAATGCAGGATATTATATGCTTCTGAATTGAGATTGTTTGTAATTAAACATAACTCTGAAATGGGAGGGATTTCAGAGTTAAAGACCTCTTTGTTGCTTAATCCCTCTTTTGAATTACCCTGCATACTATCTGTTGTGTTTTCTCTTTTGTCTTTAAATGGTGAACTTCCGAAGCAAGGATCTGATCCTCTTGATCAGTGAGCAAATGAGATACAGTTTCTTGATTGGATATGATACCTTTCTGGTTGATTCGATCATTATTCTTTTGAATTCTTGATTCCTTTAGAGTCTCTTCAATGTGATGCATTTCTTGGATTGTATTATCTGAATCTTTTTCTTGATCAGTGGCCATTTCTTTATTCTGATTGTGATCTTTGGGTATCCATCTTTGAACTGAGACACATTGCTCTCTAGTGTGTCCAAAGCATTTGCAGATACTACACTTTGGTGGAACCCATTCATATTCAATTTTTTGAGTGATATTTTTCCCGTTGTATAAAGTAAGATTTAACTCTTGAGGAAGTTCATCATTTACAGATACCTCCACCAGAATGCGAGCATAATTCAATCTCGTTTTCAGGGTGGTAGCTGCATCCATCTTTATGGGTTTTCCAATAATGCTAGCCATAACACTGAATGCTTCACGATCCCATAATTTGAGGTTAACATTGGGTAGTTTAACCCATATCGGCATTGTACTTAGGAGATCCCTATCCAATTTTAGGGATTCAGACCATCTTCTCAAAATGATGAGCTTTCCATTGTAGAAATAAGGGCCATTTTGAATGACTGAATTGCAATCTTGAACATCTTTGAATTTCACAATAAAGAACCCATTTTCTCTGGTGAAAATTTCAAATTCACCGACTGGTTTCCATACACGTTGTATATAAGATTTGAAATATATATAATATGGTTTAGTACCAACAACATAAACCACCACCGAATTGCTCCAGCAATCAATAGCCCTTTTACAAACTGATTCTTTTATCAAACCATATTTCTTACTATTGATTGTGATGGGAGTGATGGTTTCAAGATTGCATTCATCATCATTTGGTTCTTTAGATTGCTCAGAAACGATTTCGGCCCAAGATTTTTGCCCCTGTGCTTTATTCAGAGAAAAACTGATGGGTTTTTTTGTATGATCCGCTTGATTTCTCATGATCGGAGGAGGGATGGTTGACTTCAGACCATCTGTCTTCTTCAATTGCACGTTGTTACCCTTTAGATTTTTCTGATAGCCAGGTTGATAGGGTTGTCTTTTCTTTTGTGATCTCGATTGAACTAATTGGAATCCATCTTCATCTATGATGATTCCATTGCTTGATTCTCTGATTTGAGATTCCGGTGGTCTGTTTAGATGTTGAGAGAGTGAGATATGAGAGAGATTTCTATGGGGAGAGAGATTTTCCCCCATGGCTGAGGAAAACCCTAAATTTCTTAACTTGATTGTATAATACTAAGTTTTCCGAACTTGTTATGCCTATCTAATTGACTAATGTTTCATTAATCGACAACTAAGAATAATTTGCCTAATTAAAACTTCTATAAGAAATTTCAGATATTTTATGAAGATGGGTAGTTTGGTAATTGACTAAAGAAGAGAAGATATTTGTTTTGGTCAAAGTGAGGTGTAAAGTTATGCACGTGGGGAATCACAGGGAAAGTGTTTGGCTGGCCAAAGAAGGGTAGCTGAAGGTATTTTTATCTTTGTTAAAGTCTTCATAAAGTGTTCATTTGTTCATAAATAGTATTGCTTAAGTTATGAACAAAATGGCCGTAACAACCCGCATTTCTAAACATTTAAAAATACTAAATTAAATTAGATTTTGAATAAAATTGCTAGGAATAAAAAGAATTAAGATTTTGCTGATACAAATTAAATTATAATACAAGTTATGAGCTTAAGTAAAATTTCTATTAATGAAACATGTTTGCAATAATGTAAGGATATAACAAATGCTAGTGTGCATTTTAATAACATTGGTTTGAGTGAAATTAACAATTGTCTAAATGTAAATTTCCAGTTGATTGGAATGATAAATTTTAATAAAGAATAATAATTTATTCTTTATTAAAGAAGAAATCATATGTTTATTTATTTGAAATATTTGGTAGCTAAAAGATTGATTGCACTGAAAGATTGATTGCAAAGACAAGAAAATATTATTTCGTAAGACATGTATAATTCATGTTTGTATCCAATAGTGTATAAATATGTTTAAATTACTAATCGATAGGAAAATAATTGTTCTATTTCTCATTACATTTATTTTGTCCATTTTGAAATTCACCTTTGTAAACAATTGAAATTAATGTAATTGAATAATTTCAATTAATGGTAGAGTGGACACCAAATTATAAATTAATAGGTGTGATTAAACATAGCTTATGTTTTGTTAAAATATAAAGAAAGTTGATTTAATGAAAAGAATATTTATATCAAATAAAATGAATGTTTCATTTGTGAATGTAGGTTTAATTTCATTAAAATAAGGAATAGAATGATTGATTTAAAGGAATATATATATATATATATGTGTGTGTGTGTGTGTGTGTGTGTGTGTGTGTGTATGTATGTATTTATATATATTTGTACTGTGTTTTAGCATATAGATGGATTACAAAAGTAGGAAAATAATTTATTTAAGTAAGTTATTTATTACTCTGCTGTATAAACAACACATTTATAAAGGTTTTTAGATGACTAAAGGAAACAATTATTCTATTTTTCATCCGTTTTAGTTGTTCGTTTTGAATTTAATTTTGTAAGTAATTGCAATTAATGTGATTGAAATATTTCAATTAGAAGGGAAGAAAACGTTAATCGCAATTAATAGATTTAATAAAGAAACACACCTTTTGTGTTAACCATAAAGGATGTTTTAATAGAAATAAAAGTAAACCAAATTGAACGTTTTCAATTTTCAAGATAAGTAATTTTATTTATTATGCATAGATAAAAAACTAAATACGTACAAATTTGAATATTATTTGAGCTAATGAAGTTAATTTGGCTACGTTTCACAGAATTTCAAAAAGGTTGTGCATATACATAGTTCCTTCATTTTTTTTGTTATTAATTGTTGCATGTACGTTTTAAAATAGTTATCTCATTATTAATACTTGATCGTTCATTTCTCCTTCTGTTTAAGTAGACTTTTAGGTTGTATTATTCTTGCCACCTCATTTACGCGTATAAAAATTTCACTTTTCTTTGGTTTGCAAACTTTTCCATTCCTACACACATTTCTTTATGCATTACTAATGCTTGAAGCTTTCAAAATAAAACTGATATTTATTTGTGTCTCTTCGCCTTCATTTCATAATTATTAAATAACCTGTAGCTTATTTCTTTCATTTGTTGTGTATATTTGTGTTCTTTCTTTTGCTAATTCTTACTGGGTTTGTTTTAGACTAATGGGCTCTTTAGTAAACCAAGAGACCCTAGAAACCCTAAGAGATTTTGTACCCTTTCTTTTCCCACATATTGACCTTCTATTTCATATCTGACTAAAACCAAGTACGTATAGAAATTCCTCATTTGAAAAACTTTTTGCGTACTCTTCTTCTTCTTCTTGCTCAAATCTACAGAAAACTTCAAACCCCAAAACTCCTAAATCTCCAAATCAAATTCCATCATTCCTCCTTCAAAACCCTAGCCTACCACTCTTCTCTTTCCGCCACCCACCTCCATCACCACCCACAACCCACGGCAGTAACCCATGGCCAAAGACCCACCTTCCCTCTCCTCTTCTTTCTCCTTTTCCCTTCCATTTTCCCTTTTTCTTTCCCTTATTTCCATTGCTTCTATATTCCATTAAACTACTCCAAATCAAATAATTATTTTTTTGAAACCGTGTATAATTTTAATGGGAACAACTTTATTGTTGAATCCTGCTTCCCATTTCAAATATTTCTATATCAAAAACTTCATTTTTAAAGTCCTTTCTCAGGTCTAATTTTGGCCGAAAATACCCCATATTGTATCAATCATATCTCCTTCAGGAATGAATCAAATTATGTGATTCTTTTTTTTTTCAAATCATTTATTTTTCCAGTGGCTTCAATGTTATTTTAGATTAGTTCTTCAAATTCCTTAATTTGTTATGCCAAAAACTCAAATATTTTTGAACTCAGATTTTCAACTTAGAAAACACCTCTGTTGTTTTGACCATAACTTCCTCAAGACCTAATCTTTTTAAGTGATTCTTATTTTAAAAGCGGAGAGAAAGTAATTTGAAACAACTTTCTAGTTAGTCAATTTTACAGATTCAGTAATATTCTCCTCTGAATATTTTCTTAAATATGACATAGTTTCAGGTTTGTCCGTAGTTTGGATGTTGGGTTGTTTGGAAGTTGAAAGTAGTTGAAACTTGTTTATTGATTCGTATTCATGTCTAACCTTTGTTGGATTTTCTTTGCATTTGGACCTTTTCTAAGAGTCTCCATATTGCTCCATTTTTATCATTACCTTCGTAGCCACGAAAGGTGAGCAAACACTCACAACTCCTAGGTTTTCTTGTGTTAGTTAAATTGAATTTATGATGTGATTAGAAATTGATTGGTTGTTGTTTAGTATATTTTAAATTGTCATTCCAGTTAAATCTGACTTTTATCGAATTTAATTGTCATTTAATTTAATATTGAAATTTAAATTATCAGTTAAATACCTATAAATGATAACCAGTAAATTGTTGGTAGTTAGTGGTTGACTTCAATTATGATTGTGATGTATGTTCAATTGTTGATATTTGGGTGATTGGATGGATGTTATTGGTTGACATTTTGGATGATTGGATGTTATCTATGTCTATATCTCTATTATCCCTATGGGTTAAAATGATGCATACCCGAACGATCTTATAGATTTGAGGAAAATCATTATGGGTTGAAATGATAAACCCAAACGGTTTCCATTGATTTGGAAATGTTGATTTTTAATATTGATTGAAATTACTGAAATGTGCAATGGATCGTGTAATATGGATATATGATAATACAGAGTATAATGATGATAGCTATACAGTAAATATTATGGAAAATAAAAGTAGTATAATCATTCATCGGAGATTTTTATGCTGGTTCGAAGCTCCAACCTACGTCCAGTCCCGGATTTCTTCTGGAATTTCACTAAAACAATAACCCTCACTTAACCCTGAGGAACAGGTCTATATAACCCTTAAGCAGCCGAACAAGGACCTGAGCAGCGGAACAGGATTTCGCCTCAGCAACCGAAGAGAACTTCACACGCTTAAGCAGCAAAGCAGGACTTCAACAAATACAAAATATTGTTTGATTTTTTTTGTGTTCTGATAACACGGATAATTCTGTTTATAGTACATCCTTCCTATGATCTTTTTCTCGAGTAAAAATACATATATTTGAAGTTTATGAAGAATAGAAAGGTATAATATTGCTTTAATGCAGAATATTTGAAAGTATAGTTGTAAGTAGATTCAAGAGAGTTAGATAAAAAAATTCGGTAATTTGGAATTAAGTTAGAGTGTGTATTTATAGATGTTAAAAAGGAGCGACTATTGACGAAGAGTTCCGGTTGAATTGTTGCGTTCAATCTTTTTGTAGAGATTCGTAACTCTTCACAAATAGTCGTGTCTTTTTAGAAAATAGCTGTTGTAGAAATTCAGTCAACTGAACCTCTAGATCAATCGACTGGATATACAAACGTATATATTTGTTTATTTGTGTACCTGTGCATGTTGCACAAAAATTGGCAGGTCAGTCGACTGACCTACCGGGTCAGTTGACTGACTTGGTGATTTCTGTGCAATTTGCAAAGTTTTCCTAGGTTTATATATATATATATTATATGAAAAACTTTGATAATATATATGTATAAATCATTAGGAAGATTATATATAAGCTAGTATATACGTTAAGCGAGAAGAGATCTTCACAAAGTTGACTTAAGACTCAAAACAAGATAATATAAAAATTGATGCACTGATTTTGATATCTTGTCTCCATGTAGTATATATTCTCTTTTTGGTCGTAACAGTCGTCGAATCTGTATGTTGTAGTGATAGCTTCGTGTCATGAATCAAAACCAAGTCTCAACTTTCTCGCTCTTTTTTATTGATGACAACCTGTGAATAGATATAGATTTCGATTGTATATAATATAATATGAATACTTACTCACCCTGAGTCTTTAATGATATATATCCTGCATTCTTAATGTTAGTGATAATTTTCTCCCCCTTTGTCATCGACAAAAAGGAATAAAGAGCATGAACAATATAAAACAAAATAACTACTACTTATAGTGCAAGCTATCAGAGAAAATTAACATTTAAAGCATGCGATACCTAAGGTTCTTATAATTTCCTAATTTTTAGGAAACCATACCCATTTGGGTGCGGTTAAACCTTAAAAAATATAATTTTCATTATTAACTACTATATCAAAATAATCATCAATGTATTTTTCTCTATTTTAACAAGAACCCAAATACTTAGATACTTTTTATTCATATTTCCCGTCAATGATTTTGTACTCCTAAAGAAATTATAAACATTATTGGTCATAGCAGTATTTGAATTTCTATAAAAGTTGGATTTAGACTTTACTCGTAATCTAGTACTAGCACTAACATATTTACTATACGTGAAAGCGTATCTAGTTCTATTTCTATGATCAGATTTATTATATCCTAAACCACTTTTATCATGTAAAGATCTAGAACTAGATAAAATCATGTTTAAATTGTTTTGACCTTTATTAAATTTTGTGACTTCAGTGTTAAGTTTATCAAATTTACCTTTAAATTCACAACTATTATTTTCAAAAGAAATATTACTGTTTTTCAAAATATCAATTTGCTTGTTTAATTCAGAATTGTCCCTTTTTAACGTTCAATTCTCATTTTCGAGAAGAAAAATTCGAGATTCTGAATTATCTAAACATGATTGTAATAAATCATTTTGTCTTTTCAAATCCATAATTTCTTTTGAAAATTTTCCTTTTTCTTTTCCAAACGTAGTATTTTGTTCGTCTAGAAAATCTTTAAGAGCCTCAAAATTATTTTTCAAAAGACCCTGTTGATTTTCTAAATCTAATTTCTCATATTTCAATTTCTTATTTTTAAGTTTAACAGATTTCATCTTTTCTAAAATAATAAAATTAAGCTTTAAAATCTTATTTCTTATACTAACTAATTCATTGTTATCTTTTACTGAAATTTGTAAATCAGAAAGTACATTTTTGTAGTCCTCACTGGTGGCTTTGACAGGATTTTTGTCTGTTGTATTTCGACTAGATCATTTTCTGGTCATTATTCTATGATGTTGTGATGATCGGTAGAATTCTTGGCTCTGATACCAAATGAAAGTGTGATATGGATCGTGTAATATGGATATATGATAATAAGAGTATAGTGATGATAGCTACACAGTGAATAGTGCGGAATATAAAAGCAGTATAATCAAAATGACACCAGAGATTTTTATACTAGTTTGGAGCTCTGTTCTACGTCCAGTCCCAGACTACTTCTGGAATTTCACTAAAAAAATAACCCTCACTTAACCTAGAGGAACTGCTCTATACAACTGTTGAGCAGCCAAACAAGGACCTAAGCAGCGGATCAGGATTTCGCCTCAGCAGCCGAAGAGGAATTCACACGCCTGAGAAGCAGAACATGACTTCAACAAATACAAAATATTGTTTGACTTTTTTGTGCTCTGATAACACGGATAAGTCTTTTTATAGTACAGCCTTCGTATGATCTTCTCCTCGAGTATAAATATATATATTTGAAGTTTATGAAGAATAATGTATAATATTGCTTTAATGCAGAATATTTGACAGTATAATTGCAAGTAGATTCAAGAGAGTTAGATAAGAAAGATAAGAAAAATCGGAAGTTTGGAATCAATTTAGAGTATGTATTTATAGATGTTAAAAAGCAGCAACTGTTAACGAAGAGTTTCGGTTGAAGTATTGCGTCCAAATCTTTCTGTAGAGATTCGTAACTCTTCACAAATAGTCGTGTCTTTTCAGAAAATAGCTGTTTTAGAAATTCAGTCAACCGAACCTCTGGGTCAGTCGACTGGATATTCAAACGTATTTTTTAATATATATTTGTTTATTTGTGCACCTGTGCTGTTGCACAGAAATTAACAGGTCAGTCGATTGACCTGGTGATTTCTGTGCAATTTTAACAGTTTTCCCAAGTTTAAATATATGTATATATATATTATATATGAAAACTTTGATAATATATATGTATAAATCATTAGGAAGATTATATATAAGCTAATATATACGTTAAACGAGGAGAGACCTTAACAAAATTGACTTAAGACTCAAAACAAGATAATATAAAAATTGATGCACCGATTTTGATGTCTTGTCTCCATTTAGTATATATTATCTTCGTCGTAACAGTCATCAAATTTGTGTGTTGTAGTGATAGCTTCATGTCATGAATCAAAACTAAGTCTCGACAATTACATATACCCATATAATTTTTTGAATTTGGATTTTATTTGGAATTGAATTATTTGAAGGGTTTAAGTTGATTCAAACTTCAAATTTGTTTTAATTAGATGATTAAGATTGATATTTAGAATTATTTGAAACCCTTTAAATAATTATATTCACGTTGTACACTTGATAGGAGATGAAAATCCCGTAACATCTATGAAACCATTGCACTAATATTTCTATTTTACTTATTTTGATACGACTCACATAAGATCTTTTAGTTCTGAATCGAATGTTTTGTCTTTTCATTACGCTCGGGTCAGTATGAGCTTTTTTAGTGTGTTGAAGACTATTTTCTGGAGGACAAAAACGAAGATTCAGTATATTATTGCTATCTATTATTCCACTACATTCTGTGTTCCGTTGCATTTTTTTGTTTTGATGTATGTATAACTCTGATTTGAATTATAAGATTTGAATTGTAACAATATAATCAAATGTTATTTGTAAAATAGCTTCATGAACTGTTTATTTGATTATTATATTTTGTCGTTCCGCTGCGAGGTTTTGTGTTTTGTTTCTCCCTTTTTTATTTTCTTATTTACCCCATTAACAATCCTCCATTTTGAATGGTTCGAGTCTGACATGTGTGGTTTATTGTTGATTTGAACCTGTCCAAAAAGGTGGGTCGTTACAGTTGGTATAAGAGCTTTGGTTTAGACATACCTTAGCGTGTTGGGATTATCTCATTAAAGATAGGTTAGCAATACCCTAGAATGAGTTGCTTGAGTGTATATACGAGAGCACGTATTTGTTAGTGTTATAAAAATGTTTTATATAAGTTTTGAAATGAAATTAGATTTCCTAATATTATATGATATATATAAAGGAACAAATTTTTATAACTAATATAGTTATTTGTAATGTATTTGATTTAGAAAATGGTAACATTTAGTTATTATCATGTTGATTAGTTGAGTCTTTGTCAGTTTATAGGCATTGGCTAATTATTGTTGATTTGATTTATGGACTAAACACTAGTTTAGTAATGGTGTATTAAAGAGAATAAAATGAATAATTAGGATATTTAGTTATGAAATTGAAATGTGTGGTTGTAATTATTGTTGTTTGTTGATTGATAGTTTCAGCTATTGAAATAAAATGGAATATCTGGATATTTTGGGTAGTCAAAAGTTTTGAATTAATATATGAGTTAAAATGTAGAATTTTTTTTGAAATATGCAGTTGAATTTGGTAACCTTAAATTGAAAGCAAGTGAAACAAGGTTAAATTTGTTATATCTATATCTAATAAATGAATAGAATTGTTGTATACATTCTTGGCATGTAATGTAATAATATACAAGCGTGAACTTTAAGCCTTGAGATGTTTAAATTGATATTATGATTAAGGAAATGTTGTAAATGAGATTAAATTGGGAAAAAAATATGTTTATAAACTTAATGTGACGACCCGCCCTTCTACTACCAGAAAGACGTATCGTCTTGAAGAAAGAAAGGGATGAGAAAATAGAAAAGATAGAGAAGAAAGACCAACAACATCAGAATCTCACAGCGGAACGAATAAATTATAATAATCACATAAGTATTTACATAATATACAACATCAATCAGAGTTATACAGATAATACATCACATACTAGACAGTTATAGACACCTGTCTAGTTAATACAACACAACTCAAACAAATGACTCAAAGATACCAACACGGCGGAACTATATATATATCTACAAACAGAAATAAACTCCGGGTCAGACATGGGTCTGGTGTGAGTAACAGGTTAAAGTTGCTTAACTTTGAAAATCTTTTGAAACAAAAGATATCACGTAAGACTCCCACACATAAACATGGAAAAGTTTTTACCTTACGCTAACCAAAACATTTGATAGAAAATTCTGTGATATTATAATAGGTCTAGGGTTTTCAAGTAAATAGAAAATAGCCGAAATTGTTACATTCATTAAATTCCAGCTACTAGCCACAAAAGTGGGTAATACAATCAAAACCGTTGGCACTTATTGGATTGTGGATTCCATACAATGGCAGGGCTACTAGGGTACCGCCCGTCACAGTACGTGGCCTAAATCAACGTACCGAGGATCACTCGCGACCCATTGCAACACAAGGCCGGAACCATTCCTTACTGAACAGTCCCGAACAAGATAAACCCCGGCAGTTGTTGCAATCAACCGCCCACACAGCCGAAAATAAAGGGACATCTAGATAGGGAAATATCCTTGTCCTGCTTGGGCATGACCCACCTAACCTTGCTGCACCTCCCCTGTTTTAGCCATTTTCGGTTGATGATGCTTGAGGTTATGATTACCTTTAGAGAATACCATTTCTTAGAATGCTCATCGCCCACCTGACGATGTGTTGAAAGCATTCAATCCATACAAGTTCGTTCCGGGTTCGAAAGAAACCGAAGGCATTACCTAGTTACACTCATTTTGGAATCACCATCAGAGTTAATGACGATAACCCTTGCATTCTGAACCTTCATCTTCACTTCAGATTCACGACCTATCGTTAATTTGGAATCGATGTGGTTTTCGGATGTTCCAAATGTGGAAAACCGATCCCGGTCTCATCGAAATCCAAAATGTGGCTTTTAAGGCCAAGTTGTCTATTTAGTCTTAACAGTTTAATTCAATATAATCAATATACACACAGATGGATAATTCATAATATCACAATAGATAATCACATTATCATCATAAACAGATAATCAATATTATCATCCAAACAGATAATTAAATATTATCATATTTAAACCAAGCATCCATATCACATAGATATTATTCATGTCAGATCAGAAATTCACAATCATCAAATGAAATATCAATATCATTCATTAATAAGCAATGATTTGTAATCATACCATTTGTAATTAATTTAAAATGAATTAAATTAACTACTTCTATCTCTAGTTAATTTAAAGTGAATTAAATTAATTCTTTATCTATAAATCCTGCTTATACAAGGCATTTATTAGTTGTAAATCGAATTAATTGATTAATTTATAGATATTCTTCTTGATTAAACACCTTTGGTTAATCATTTCTAATTACAATAGGTAATTAGTCTTTATTTAATTTCACAGATTAATTATCCTAAATCATTTATAGTAATTAACATTTAATTACTTCATTTATAATTGATTACATTTATTCTTAATTAATTACATAAATTAGTCACCCCATTTTTGATTATTCCCTAATTAACCAATTCTTAATTACATCATTAATTATTAATTAATGATCTTTAATTTAGATTTAAATTAAATTTCTTTGGTTAAATTAATTTACATTAAATGATTCATCTTTAATTTAACTCAATTATTAATCACCCTTGATTAATAACATTCCAGTAATTAACTATCATTAATTACTTATATTATTACATTAATTATCCCATAATTAATTATCTCCATTAATTAATCCTCTGATTAATTGCAAAAGTAATTATCCAAATTACTCCATTAACACATCATCTTTCACTAATTACGTTCAGTAATTAACATTAATTACTTCCCTAAGTAATTATGCTACATTGAATACACTAAGTAATCACACTTATCAATATATCAAATGATTTTCTTAAATTAATTAAACTAAATTAATAAACTTAAATTAATCATTTTATCAAAATTAATTACAATAAGTAATTAATCTCTTCATTACTTTTATCAAGTAATTACACTTAACAATTTACAATAGATTATATAATTAATCTAATTAATTATCAAAAGTAATCACATATATTGATTTATTAATAACCTTTAGTTAATTATCTATATTAACTAATAACATTTCTTAATTTACTTCTTAATTAATTTCTAGTATAAATTAATCTAAATTATTAATTTATAAATTAAATACATAAGTTATTCATTAATTAACCTATTATTCTTAAGATAATTTACTTCTTTATTAATGACATCATTAACACACATTTTAAATTTTAAATTCAAATATCATCTGAATTTAAGATTCAAAATGACTATGATTTAAATTCAAATTTAAAATCTTTTAAATAAATGTAAATAACATTTATTATTTACATATGAACTTATATAATAAAATATTTTAAATTAAACTACTTGAATCTTAATTCAAATTTAAATTTCCAAAATATATTAATATTTTAACTTGCAAATCTCAAGTTAAAACAATTTATTTACTTTTCATTTAAAAATCTTTAATCAAAGAATTCTCAAAATCAAGTTAATTTTTATTGAAACAAATTTACTTTTCAAAACTATTTTATTAATTGGTTCTATATATTTAGGTTTAAAATCTCATTTGAATTTCAGATTTTGAATTCAAGAGAAACTTGAATTCATTAGTTCCCTTTGAATTTAAAACTTTGGTTTTAACTTGCTTTTGAAACTTGATTTTTAATACTTGATTTAAAATCTAAATTCATTTATAAACCTTTGATTCAAAGTTCCATTTGAATTTATATTTTAACCCTTAAATTTACAACACAGCTTAAAATCCTGCTTTAGGACATTGAACAAAATTTTAAACATAGCATAAAATCCTGTTTAAGAAATTTTGGACCAAATCTAAACCTGGGTAAATCAGTTTATTACAACCTGAAAAACCAACCTCTGCCTCGAGAATAAACCCAGCTTGCTCCGAGTCTCCCCCTTCCTTACTTCGAGTCACGTACTCGAGTGACTCGAGTTCATCCCGAGGCAAAAATACACTGCACCCATCAAAACCTTCAGTTTCCATAACTCGTGCACGTTTACGTGCACGGCATCTCCGATCATCTCCAAATGTTGCCACGACGCCGACCAAGTCAATGATCACCCATACTCCTTCCCTCGATCGCCAGAGTCTTGCCTTTGACTCGAATTCGAAAT
Organism: Allium cepa; assembly: GCA_030765085.1. NCBI lineage: Eukaryota > Viridiplantae > Streptophyta > Magnoliopsida > Asparagales > Amaryllidaceae > Allium > Allium cepa. The sequence continues at coordinate 975,402,599 of CM060939.1, forward strand.
CAAACTCGAATTCGAAACCTGGAACCACATACTCCCACCACCACCAGACCTGTCAACTGCTCCTACACGCCGCCTCGACCCCCAGAGAGTTAAAAACTCCGGCCACCGCTTCAACTAACATCCTCCTACCCATTCCTAAAAACCCATAACGCTCGATGCTTCATAAACGTTGCACCGATCCAAAACTCCAAGGCACCAAAAAACTAGGGTTGCTGGCAAACTTGAGCAACCCCCGGCGCCATGTTGATTTGCTCCATTGTCATGCATTTTTCCATGGTTCATGGGTCATTCCTCTACCATCAGGAAAGACCCTTACCATTACAAGTAAGAGGATCATCAAAGACCACTAAAACTAAGAAAACAAGATCATCCCAAACTGCTCTTCTATACTAAGTCTAAAAATCTTAATTTTCATTTTTAAAATCATGTTTTGATTAGAGTTTTCAATTAATAATACTGAATTTATAAATCAAAAAGCTTGAGTTTTGACTTTGTTTACCATTCACATATGTTTTCATATTTTCAGAGGCAATAAGCTTCATTTTTGACATGCTTAAGTTTTTAAACATTAATCCATGTTAATTCATACAACTTTGATTTGTAAAATGCATCCTAACTAAAACTAGATTTAATGATAATGGTTTTAATTGGAAATTTGAGCCTGAAAAAAAAGCAACAGGACAGAGCAGTTATACACAGCCTACACACAACTAAATATTCACCAGACATACACTTATGTTTACAGGAAACACACACATATATATTCAACCATACTAGCATGCTAACAAAGTTTATTTCAAATTTTGAAAGTTACTCACAGGGAATACAATATGCAGAAATTTTATTTTGCAATTGGCCAGAGAAAGGAATATATAAAGATTCACACAAATAATTTAAGCATTCAATATTAGCAAGCAACAGAATAAAACTTAAACAATTTTTAAAAGTGTTACTCACCAAAGTTTTGAAAATAAACAGAGCACCTTTTTCTGAAACAGGTTGAACTTTAAAACTGGAAAATGGTTTCCTCTGATTTTCCTTAATCTTCTTGTTTGTAGTTGAGTTGAAAACTTAATCCAAGTTGTATAAAGAAGTTTGTTGTTGATGATTCAGTTTATATAAATGGAAATGCTACTTGTATAACTTAGGTTTACTAATCTATGTTGAACGAACTAAAGAAGAAGGTATACATATATAAAGAAGTTCAGGGGAAAGTGGCATCTGAGACAAGCAATTTGCAGATTATATTTGTGTTTTGTTTTATCAGGCCAAATCTTTTAATTAGGAGGCTGAGATGATGTTAAACAATTTGAAATGACCGAATTGTTTGCTGAGAATTGGATACATTTAATGTTAATGTACTTAATGTCTCCTATTACTCATTTTTATCCATAGATATTTTACTTAGCTTTGCATTTTATTTTATCCCTTTTCATATTTTGTTTTTGTCTGCAGGCAACATTCCTACAAAGCCTGGTACAATTTTCTTTTATTTATATGTATAGGTCAGAGCATTTTTATTTTTATTTATTTATTTTTTCCAGTTGAGTATGAAAGCATTAAATGCTTTGAGTACTTCATGCTTTTATTTTATACTTTTCTTGTTTTGTTTATAGATTTGCTTCTTGTCTTTGCATCACTATTTTACAGGCTTTATATTTTTTTTTATTACACAAATCTGGTTTGCTTTCATACTTAATGTTCATAGATATAAAGTTGTTTTATTTTTACTTTGCTTAGATTTTCTTGCCTGGTTATGCTTTCCTACCTTATGTTCATATATTTTACTTTAGTACTTTGCTTTGCATTTTCTTTGGCCTGCATATTATCTTACAACATATTTATCTTACTTTGTTTATTTTTGCTTTGCTTTAAGTACTTTGTTTCAATATTTGTTGTGAATTTTTAACTTATGTACTTATGTTTAATCCTAACACATGTGCTTATTTATCCCTCTTTTATTTTAAAACTTATACTATCAAAAGTTAAATTTATTTATTATTTTTATACTTGTGTTAATATAAATAAGGTTTATTTTAATTTTAAACATTTTTAAAAGACTTACTTTTAATCTTTCAAATTATAGCTATTTATATAAATAAATTTGAAATAACAATTTCTATTTAAAAACCATTTGTAAAGACATTATGATTAATAAAACTCATTATTAAATTAAGAAATTTACCTCTTTATTACTTATTTTATCAAGTTAAATTTAAGAAGAAACCAGAACAAACCTTTTTGTTAATCTTATTTAAATTCAAACCTAAGCTTAAATAAATTTAAAACAATCAATATTTATCTTAAGTATTTTAAACCATACAGTTATTTATTAAATAGCTTTTAAAAAGATATATATATTAAATCAAATTATAATTACCAAAAATATTGAAATAAGAAAATATGTTTTTACTTGTTAAATTAAAAACAAAGCTTACCTATTTACAATATATACAATTATATACATTATAAATAGATAACAACTAAATTAGCTTTTAAAAGATAAATTTTAGTTAAATATTTATTTAAAAGAAGATTATTAAATCAATTCAAACATTATTAACAAATATTATCAAATCAATTTAATTTTTTTATGCAGATTATTAAATTGATATTGCTCCAAATTTCCGGGATGTCACACTTAAGTAACATTTATGAAATGTGTCATAAATAAATTGAAAGGTAAAGGTGAAACTAAATAGGATAAGGAAATATGAATTAAAAGTGAAATGGTTATAAATAAAGCCATAACTTGTAAATTGTTATGAAATAAATGGATGTTGCAATAAATGGTAATAAATAAAGTTGTAATAACTTTAAACTCGAACAATGTCTTATGAAAAGGAATTAAACTTTTATAAATTGGTTATGACCTCAAGAAAATTCCTTATGAAATGATTTGCAAATTAATGTAGTATTAAATGAGAAATATTACATGTGAAATGAATGTAATTTAAATCAAAGAGAAATATAAGCAATATTATGAGAATGAATATGTTAATGTTTTATATCAAATGAAGAAATTTTGTGAAACAAATATTAAAGTATGAAGTGATATTTGTGTTAATCAATGAGATTAAAAATGAATTTAATTGAAATGTAATTGTGATGAAACAAATCGGAATAACTACATAAGTTGTATGTATATTGTTTTATTCACAAAATTAATTTGATCCGGATTTGAGTACACAAGTTCTATGTGAATCACGTCACTTCGTATTAGGATTTTTCATTCGATTCTTGATGGCGAACATTTGATATGATTTTTGGTTTGATTCTAGAATTCTCTATCATAGTATATGGCTATGTAAGGAGAATGATGGTTTCTAGTCAAAAAACCTTATCGAAGTAGCATTAGGGAAGTCGAATGAAAATAGTTCGAAAACGAACTTGTGTAATCGAGCGAGCGATCGAATGTGATTTTGCGAAATGATGATATATGTACATCTTATGTTCTAATATTATTGATATGATTTGACGTTGAAATTGAAAGTTGTTGGGTTGGATATCTTTGTAATTTAAATTGGAATTTTTCTTGTGTGCAAAACTACTATTAATTTAAAACCATTTTAAAAAAACTATTTTCTTTTGTTTTTCTTATACAAACTATCTTATACTATTATATTTACAAAGCTACAAACTATTTTATTCACAAAACTATTTTACAAAACTATTTTATTTACAAAACCATTTTACAATTATTTTATTTACAAACTATTTTATTTACAAAACTGTTTTACAAACTATTTTATTTACAAAACTGTTTACAAACTATTTTACATATTATTTTACAAAAATATTTTATATACAAAACTATTTCACAAAACGATTTTTATATACAAAACTATTCTAAATTCAAAACCTTTTATAAAGCAAAGAGTTCAATCCCATATGGCTTTCTTACAACGAAATTGATTTTGGAAATTTTTTGACTCTTGTATAAGACGGACTTTATATAAGTACAAGGTGGTTTTGTAAACTGTTGATTTTGGAAGGTATTCAATCCGATGAGATAAATCTTATATATATAACGGAATTCATATAAGAACGATTTGATATATTCGAGATTATTGATTTTGGAAAGTACTTTATTTGAAAATGAAATCTTATATATGTTGTAATTTATATAAGTGTGATATTTGAAGCTACGATTTTTAAAGGGTACTATATATGGCATGTTATATTTTAAAGTAAGATGTATGGAGAAGTACCCTCCATGAAGAAGTATAGTATGATAAGCTTCGACACAGATGGACTTGGGGAAACCAGGAATGGATTCGACCGATAAACCCTAATATACTTTGGTGAATTCAGAAATGGATTTGGACCGATATGGTTTTCTGGACTTAAAATCATAAGTTCCATGATTTTTTTCCCAGGTTAGACTGCTCTTTAGCTTACGCAATTGAGGTGCTTTCGATCCTGGGATCTGTTGTTTATGGATCTTCCAGGAAGTAAGTGCATCCATTGCGAAAATCATTGAATCAGTAGTTACCATTGCAGTAGGAGCCGATGGTCCCTTATTTACGAAATGGCTACGATATTTTTCTGGAATTTGGAAGGTGGAAGGATCTTCTGGAAAGTTTTGTGCCCACTGCGTAAACACTGAATCAACAGCGGGCCACTGCTATCGTAACATTGTCTTTTGACATCAAATTTTAAGCGGTACTTCTCATACCTATTTTTAAGTATTTTCACTAAGTGTTGAAATAGGTCTACTAAGTACTTGGAGATTTCTACTCGTATGCCTGATCAAGGTACGATCAGAGTCTGCAAGAACGAGGATAAACTTGTTAAAAAATTGAGAGTTATAAAAGTATTTTTATAAAGTATTATATAAAAAATATTTTGGTCCTTTTTTCATTTATAAATACTATAAAATCTTTAAAATATTATTTATTTATGTACAATATGGTTTAGTTGAAAATTACTAATGTTGTAAATATTTTGAGAAGTTATTAATTAAATAAAAAATATTTAAAGTTAATGATTATTGATTTATGAATGATGGTTAAAAGAATTTTGAGATTTAAAACTAATAAAATTTATAAATAATGGATTTAAGGTTTTCAATAACTTCATTTTAAATATATGTAATGATGTAAATAATTGTTTTCAAATAGTTTGCATATATTTATAAAGATGTTATTTGCAAATTTTAAATGGTATTTATAAATGAAGCAAGATATTTTACAGATGAATTTTACCATAAAGTATTAAAGTATTAAAGATGATTGATTTGCAGATGAAGTTTTCAAATGAATATTTCAAGTAAAATTTATTTAAGTTTCTTTGAATGTATAATTTAAACATATTATATAAATGGAAAAATAGATTTGCGAAGTTTATTTATAGTAATATACTTGACAAATAAATTTGAATCTCTATTTTGGAAGTATGGTTTGAAATATTTACTTGATTTCGAAGTACTAATAGTAAATTTATAGGTTTATTTACTATTTGAATTTTGTATTAAACCATAATAAATGTTTTTCCCTGATTTGAATATTCATTTTAAAACAAGTGTGTAAAATTAATTATGAAGATATCAAATTTTATACTTTGATTTGGATATTTAATGCAAAATTTGAGTATACTATTGGTTTCAGTTTAATAATCTAGAGTTTATACCTATTTTATAATAACGAGTCTAATAAATTATTGAATTTAAGGAACTTTTATTTTTTTTAAATGCTTATCTTAATGTTTTGATATAAACTTCTGACATTGTTTAAACTTTTTGGAAAATTCTTGCATAACGCTATGAAGATGTTTTAAATATATCTTACATTCTTACTAAGTGAATGAGGTTAAATGTTTTAATTGAATTTTTAGATACATTGAAATATTTCTTTTCTCTTCAGGGGCGAATACCATAAACTTGTGTAACATCCAATTACATTCCTAAAATATATATAACTTACCAGAAACGTTTAATAAGTTGAAATGTTAATAGAATATGTAATGGAATATCATACAAGTAAAACTTAAGTAATGGAAGTGTTTAATGAAATTATTTCTAAATAAGAATTTCTATGTACTGGAAATGTTATGAATGTAAGTTAGTCAAATAATTTATGTAAGTACGTCAAAGAAAGAAAAAGACATTGCATGAATGAAAAAAAAGAAAAAAAAGGTAAATAATGATGTGAAAAGAAACCAATTAAATAAACTTAAATAATGTATGGAAATTCTTGGCTATTTTGGCTTATGAGATGTTTAGAAAGGATACTTCTAATTGTTTAAGGTTGCATGGATAGTCTGTTAAATAATTACTAAGGGCTGTTGAGTGTAGGATACACTTGATAGTTTATTGTCATAGCTGTACAATTAAAAGTTTCTGAACTAAACAAGCCATTGATTTTGTTTGTTATGAATGTATGATGGAATCTGTGGTTGCATATAACGGTTGTATTGTTTGTTTGTATATCTTTTATAGTGATTTGTTTTTGTTGCAAATTAAACAGCTTAAATATTTCTCTTTTTGCATAATTATTAACCTATTTTGGATTATATAAGTGAAATACGGTTTATGGAAGCAATAGCTACTGCTTTTGGTTTCATAAATAAGCATCGTTTGTCCGACAAATAGGTACGTTTTCAAATTACGATTTTCTAGCGATATTACATTATTTTCCCATTATTGAGATATTTTGTTTTCACATATGTTATATATGGTTGTTATTGATATTATTATTATTTTCCGGGCCTCTTCGTACAAAGGAGACTGTGCTGAAATTTTCCACGAATTTTAGAAATAGAATTTTTTTATGGAAGTGAAAATATTTTTTCAAACTTTAATAAACTTGAATATGAAGATTTCATTGTTTATTAATTAGTATATTTTATTTAAAATACTTAATTATGTTAATTGTTTATAAATTGACTGTTTTATAAAATATAACAAATTTCTGGATTCCTTCTTGTTTCTTTTCAGGGACGAAAAAGTTTTGAGTGGGGGAGATTTTACCGACCCGTATTTTTAAAAATTTAAAAATGTTAAATTAAATAAGATTTTTGAATAAAATTGTTAGGAATAAAAAAATTAAGATTTTACCGATACAAATTAAATTATAACACAAGTTATGAGCTTAAGTAAAATTTCTATTAATGAAACATGTTTGCAATAATGTAAGGATGATAACAAATGATAATGTGTATTTTAATAACATTGGTTTGAGTGAAATTTCCAATTATCTGAATGTAAATTTCCAATTGATTGGAATAATAAATGTTAATAAAGAATATTAAAATTTTCTTTATTAAAGAAGAAATTGTGTGTTTATTGATTTTAAACGTTTTCTAGCTGAAAGATTGATTGCAGAGAGGAGAAACTATTATTTGATAAGAAATGTGCAATTCATGTTTGTATCCAATAGTGCATAAATATGTTTAAATTACTATTAGATAGGAAAAAATTGTTCTATTTCTCATTACATTTATTTCATCCATTTTGAAATTCACCTTTGTAAACAAGTGAAATTAATGTAATTGAATAATTTCAATTAATGGTAGAGAGGAAACCAAATTGTAAATTAATAAGCGTAATTAAACATAGCTTGTGTTTTGTTAAAATATAAGGAAAGTCGATTTAATGTGAATAACATTTATATCAAATAAAATGAATGTTTCATTTGTGAATGTAGGTTTAATTTCTTTAAAATAAAGAATAGAACGATTGATTTAAAGAAAGAAATATATATATATATATATATATATGTATGTATATATATATATTTGAACTGTGTTTTAGCATACAGATAGATTACAAGAGTAGGAAAATAATTTATTTAAGTAAGTTATTTATTATTCTGCTATATAAACAACAAATTTTAAAGGTTTTTAAATGACTAAAGGAAACAATTATTCTATTTTTCATCCGTTTTAGTTGTCTGTTTTAGAATTTCACTTTGTAAGTAATTTCAATTAATGTTATTTAAATATTTCAATTAGAATGGAAAAAAACATCGATCGCAATTGATAGATTTAATAAAGAAACGCACCTTTTGTGTTAAAAAGAAATGATGCTTTAATAGAAATAAAAGATCATTCTGGGTAAACCAAATTGAAAGTTTTCAGTTTTTAAGGTATGCAATTTCATTTATTATGCATAGATAGAAAAACTAAATGCGTATAAACTTGAATATCATTTGAGCTAATGAAGTTAATTTGGTTACATTTCACAAATTGAATTTCAAAAAGGTTGTGCGATGTACATTGTCCCTTCATTTTTTGGTTATTAATTGTTGCATGTACGTTTTAAAATAGTTATCTCGTTATAAATACTTGGTCCGTTCATTTCTCCTTCTGTTTAACACCCGAGCCTAGACTTTTAGATTGTATTTAATTCTTGCCACCTCATTTTCGCGTATAAAATTTCACTTTTCTTTAGTTTGCAAACTTTTCCATTCCTACATACATTTTTTTGTGCATTATTAATGCATGAAGTTTTCAAAATAAAACATGACATTTACTTTTGTCTCTCCACCTTTGTTTACTAATTATAAAATAACTTGCAGCTTAATTCTTTATTTGCAGTGTATATTTGTGCTTATTTTTTTGCTAATGTTATTGGGTTTGTTTTAGACTAATGTGCTCCTCAGTAAGCAAAGAGATCCTAGAAACCCTAAGAGATTTTGGTCCCTTTATTTTCCACCCATTGACCTTCTATTTTCTATCTGACTAAAACGACGTGCAGAAATTCCTCATTTGAGAAATTTTCTTCGTACTCTTCATCTTCTTGCTCAAATCTACAGAAAACTCCAAACCCCAAAACTCCTAAATCTCCATATCAAATTCCATCATTTCTCCTTCAAAACCCTAGCCTACCACTATACTCTTTCCGCCACCCACCTCCATCACCATCCACAACCCATGGAAGTAACCCATTGCCAAAGCCCCCTTCCCTCTCCTCTTCTTTCTCCTTTTTGCCTTCTTTTTTTCCTTCCCTTTTCCCTCTTTCTTTCCCTTATTTCCATGGCTTCTATAATCCGCTAAACTACTACAAATCCAGTAATTATTTTTTTGAAATCGTATATAATTTCAGTGGGAACAACTTTGTTGTTAAATCCTTATTTCCGTTCCAAATATTTCTATATCAAATACTCCATTTTTCAAGTCCTTTCTAGGGTCTAGTTTTGGCCGGAAATACCCCATATTGTATTAATCATAATTCCTTTAGGAATGAATCAAATTATGCGATCCTTTTTTTCAAAGCATTTATTTTTCCAGTGGTTTCAACTTTATTTTAGATTAGTTCTTTAAATTCCTTAATTTTTTATGCCCAAAATTCAAATATTTTTGAAGCATTTTTGAACTCAGAATTTCAACTCAGAAAACACCTCTGTTGTTTTGACCATAACTTCCTCAAGACCAAAGCTTTTTAAGTGATTCTTTTTTGAAAGTGGAGAGAAAATATTTTGCAACAACTTTCTCGGTAGTACTTTTATAGATTCAGTAATATTTTGGTCCGATTATTTTGTTAAAGATGACCTAGTTTCAGGTTTGTCCGTAGTTTGGATCTTGGGTTATTTGGAAGTTGGAAGTAGTTGAAACTTGTTTACTGATTTGTGTTCATGTCTAAGCTTTGTTGGATTTGCTTTACATTTGGATCTTTGCTAGGAATCTCCATATTGCTCCATTTTTATCATCACCTTCGTAGCCACGTAAGGTGCGAAAACCCTCACAACTCCTAGATTTTCTTATGTTAGCTAAATTGAATTTATGATGTGATTAGAAATTGATTGGTTGCTATTTAGTATATTTTAAATTGTCATTACAGTTAAATCTGACTTTTAATGAATTTGATTGCCATTTAATTTAATATTGAAATTTAAATTGCCAGTTAAATAATATTAATGATAACCAGTAAATTGTTGGTACTAATTGGATGATTTCATATATGATTATGATGTGTGTTCAATTGTTGATATTTGGTTGATTGGATGGATGTTATTGGTCGACATTTTGGATGATCGGATGTTATTTATGTCTATATCTCTCTTATCCCTATGGGTTGAAATAATACATACTCGAACGATCTTATATAGGGGAAAATCATTATTTGTTGAAATGATAAATCCGAGCGGTTTTCATTGATTTGGAAATGTTGATTTTGATACTGGTTGAAATGACATATACCCATTTAATTTCTTGAATTTGGATTTTATTTGAAATTGAATTATTTGAAAGGTTTAAGTTAATTCAAACTTTAGATTTGTTTTAATTAGATGATTAAGATTGATATTTTGAATTATTTGTAACCCTTTAAATAATTATATTCATGTCGTACACTTGATAGGAGATGAAAATCCCGTAATATCTATGAAATCATTGCACTAATATTTCTTTTTTACTTATTTTGATCCGACTTACATATGATATTTTAGTTCTGGCTAGAATGTTTTATATTTTCATTACGCTTGGGTCAGTCAGAGCTTTTTCAGTGCATTGAAGACTGTTTTCTGGAGGACGAAGACGAAAATTATGTATATAATTGCTATTTATCATTCCACTGCATTCTATGTTCCGCTGTATTTTTTATTTCTGACGTATGTATAACTCTGATTTGAATTGTAAAAATATAATCAAATGTTATTTGTATAACATCTTTGTGAACTGTTTATTTGATTATTATATTTTATCGTACCGCGTGAGTTCTGTGTTTTTCTTTTCCTTTTTATTTTCTTATTTACCCCATTAACAATCCTCCATTTGAATGGTTTGAGTCCGATATATGTTGTTCATTGTCGATTTGAACCGTCCCAAAAGGTTGGTCGTTATAATGGTCTTTTTCAAGCCTCTTCTTTTTTCATAAACTCTTATCAAAATAATTCCAAAATCTACCAAACTTTACCAAAGACCTTAGAACATCATCGAACATGGTATGCCATCTCAATCTTGAAAGAAAAGGAGCACAAGGCCCCCTTAAACCCCCCTCAACCCAAACTTATTATGGCCATTGTAACAACACTAGTTTTGGATATTACCTCTAAATATTAAATTATAACGATAGTTATGATTTAATATTGTAAACTAAATCAAGATTTGGAGATTTTAAATTGCTTATTTGGAATAAACAATGAATTTTTGGGAAATAAAATGTGAAAATAAAGTCTAAAAGCTTTTATTTGTTTGTTTGGGTTAATAATGAGTGGAAAATAATTTTTATTTAGAGAAATTGCAATAATTTAATTAATTATTGCCAATTGCTTCTTTTAATAAATTTTTAAAGGAAGTATTCGATTTTAAGGTTGTTTATTGAAATAAAAGGTGGAAATTGGGTTAAAAATAAGTTTTGGCTATAAATAATGTTTTGAAATGGTTTGAAATATTTTTACAAGTGTTAAAATAAATTATGTGGAATTTTAGGAGTTAAAAACACTGTTTTATTCATTTATTTGAGTAAATAGTGCATTTTGTTAAATAAAGGAATTTAATAATAAAAAATATTTTCAAAATAAAAATTAATCATTTTACATGATAGAAAATGTTTTATTTTGTATGTATACAAGTTTTCATATTTTTCTTATGTGTAAATATGGAGAAAATGCATTTTTGTTTTGTGTATATGTGACATAGGTTCATATGTAGTTAAGTGTGAATCAATTAACCTTAGCCTTTTTATTTTCTTTTATTTCTGGGTCCATTAGCCCATTAGTGTTCCTTAGTCTGATTAAGGAAGTGAGAAAACAAAAAAATAACCTGAACGTACATCACTACTGCTCTCTTCTCCTTCTTCCACCAGTGAGCAAAACTTATAACCCACTCCATCAAATCCAAAATCCAACTAAATTTCTTCAATTAAATTCAATAAATAGCAATCTCTTTCAATTTAGAGTGATAATACAAAGGTAATCGAACTTCAAACTTGCAATTTCATCAAAAATCTCAGATTTGTGAATTGGGTTTCAAAATTGTTGAAGATTTCTCTTGCATGTTTGTATAAACTCTTTTTTTAGGTTGTTGAAGCTTCCTCAAGGCCAAAGTTTGTGTCTTCTCTTCAATTAGCTCTTGTTGCTCTGCTATTTTGTGAGGTGAGTTGCTGCTCACAATTGCTAGCTGAAGCAAAAGCTTCAAAATGTCAAAATCTAACCAAAAATAGCTTCAATACAATGATTTCTTGTTTAGGTTTTGTTTTCGTGAAATCTAAGTTGGTATGTCACTTTGCACATCATTTTCTCTTAATTTCGGCAACGAAATGCTGTCGGTTTTTCTTCAAGCCTGTATGTTGTAGTATATGCACGTCAAATTTCATTGCAAAACATATTCGTTTGATGCCTGGAAACTGCAGAGCAAAATCAATGCACAACCTGGAAATTTTCTGCGCATATTTTGTTTGTTGAGTTGCTGCAAACATGGTCTGAGTCCATGTTTGCGATGGCATAATTATTTCATTTCTTGCTGAAATTGCATGATTCTTTTTTTGTTTGAAAGATAGAGTTTTCTTTTATATGCATATCAAATTTCAAGTCATTTCGACTTAGATCGCTTATAGAAACTTGCTGCCAAACTTTGACCTGGACCATGTTTTTACCTAGATTTTACAGTGAAAACACTGTCTGGGTGCGACTTTGAGACATCATGACTTTTTCATTTTTATCCAACTTGCATGATTCTTTTTTATTGGAAAGACGAAGTTTTCTACTGCAAGAAAACAATTTTGAGCTCAATCCGGTACAATTTGTTCCTCAGTTTCATGCTTGGAAGTTGAACTTAGAGTGGATTTTTAAGCCTGGGCACACCTTGTTGAACTGTTACAAACATGGTCTGAGTTCATGTTTATGACAGCATAACTTTTATATTTTCTTTTGGAATTCATTGATTCTTTTTTTGTTCGAAAGATGAACTTTTCTACTTTATGCACACTACTTTTTATTTGAATCAAAGATCGTTCGGGCACCTATTTTATGTCCAAAAGTTGAACCTAGAGAATATTTTAGACCTGGGTATTATTTTGCCCAAGTGTTTTATGTTCATTTTCTGTACGATTTTTGACTTTTACTTCAATTTTTGTGATATTTCTGAAGTATTTTAAGGGCTATGATGCCTATCAATAGGTTAGCCTAGTTTTAATGAATATGAAATTCAAATTTTGAATTATTTGAATTTAATTTGAATTTACATTTGAATTTCGGTTTGAGTGGAATTTTGCTTGTTTTTGGTCGTTTTCGAGCACGGTTTTCTCCAATTCTTTTTGAAATGATTTTTAAAAATTTAGGGGATTCAAAAATAATTATTATATAATATTTTAAATTATTTCTAAGTATAAAACCTATTTATTCTTTATAATAAGGGAAATTTTCAAATATGGTTTCCAAATGGTTTTCGGAATCGGTTTTCAAAGCTTATTTTCAAGGTAAATTATTTTCTATAAAAATTACACATTTTTGCAATGTCGAGCGAATGAGAAGGAGAGTTAAACGATTGGGTAAAACGCGTAGTATGGAATACGTGCGTTTATCCTTTCGGTTAATTCCTAACTTGTCTGTTTGATCGTTTTGACCTTCGAGTCGAGTTTACCGATGATATGAGGTGAACATTTTACTGCTTTGAGTGTGAAATTTACTAGCGGTTAGTAAACCGTTTAGTGCGAACGGGTGGTATGGGACACACGTTAACACTTTTCGGGTTCCTTTCCGAGAGTATGTGACACATTTGTCTGTTGGCGTGCCAGTACTGGACCTTCGGGTCATTTGCCATTGCGGCGTATTTGTCTTCGGACGTTTGCCATTGCGGCATATTTGTCTTCGGACGTTTGCCATTGCTGCGTATTTGCCATTGCGGCGTATTTGTCTTTTGACGTTTGCCTTTGGGCGAGGTACCTATTATGTGAAAAAGTATTCGGCAAAAATAGCACGTGCAAAACATTCTTGAGATGATTTTTACCCTTGTATGTCGTCATTTTGGAATAGGTCCTTTGAACCATTCGGTGGCGATTACTTCGGGATTTTGGACTCTTGGGAGTTCTTTTGAGATTTTCATTGCCTACACTGGCATGTTGAGATTTGCTTTTTGGCGTATATGTATTTTGAGATTGCCTATTGGCGCTATTTATGGGATTTTTCCTTTTGGTGTTATATGAGATTTTTATCTCTTTGCTGACATTTGCCTTATGGCTTATGTTGAGATGGCTTTTGCTTATGTTTTCCTTAGAGTTGCCGATATGGTGGGTTTGGGAATTACTCTTTTAGGAGTTTACATTATATTATTCCCTAAACCATTCTTATTTGATTTATGATTGCCGATGATATGAGGCATGCTACATTTTAGTAATTCATGAGATTTTTTGTCTCCATTGTATTTTTTGCTTATTGAAGCAATAGTGTTCTATCACCTAGTGTAACCATATATGCCACACATGTTCTGTATCCTCCATATGACTATAGTTAGCTTTCTTATGGTTTCTTCTTGTTTAAGAAGAATATCACTATGCTCTTATGCTCTATTATTCTACTATCACCTTTTACTGATTCGTTTAGCTAGACTGACCCGGGTATTTTATACTCGGGTCAGACCGAGGTATTTCAGGTTGGGTACTTTTAGGCTTAGCCTATTCTGCTTTTGCATGGACTATTATGCTAGCTCTTTTTGTTATTTCTTTTTGTGTAGTCCTTTTTGGTTTGCTACTCTGATATGTATATTCTTTTGACTCGTGTTTGTATTGTGGTCGTTATACCACATATGTGATGTATCATTTTGTATACTTTGCGATGTATCGGTGTATGTGTATCTATGGGACTATTTGCTATTCTGTGATGTTGTTTGCATTTGAGTTGTTGTATTTTGTTCTGATAGATCCTATAGCCACCTATGGCTTTGTATTAAGTATTTATTGGATATGTTGATCCACTTGAACCAGGAAAAAAAATGGCATTGTCGACGTATTCAATAGATATTTAAGACAAGGCTATAGATGGTCGCTCCTATCCAGCCTATTCTCTGCATTAGTAGACAGTATTACCCAGTAATACTCTTTGTTAATGTAGGTCTCGGGGTGGAGCGTTACAGCTTGGTATCAAAGCCGAGTTTAGAACAAAATATGATAAACACAGAACAGAAACACATATTACGGTACATCAAAGTGTAACACAAATGTTACAAATCCCTGAATCATCATTCTTTTGCTCTTTTCATGTCCTTTGGGGTAGATATAATTTTGGGAATATGTCTAGGAATGCATTTAATTCTGTAGTATTCCATATTTGAATTAATGATATCTACTTTGTGAATAATCTTTATCTTATCTTAACTTTCAGTTATGGTTGGAAGAGGCAGAGAATGGCGTTCGGATGTGGGGCACTCCAGTGGCTCCCATCCGGATGGAGTATATATGTCTGCAGATCAGTTTATGGAGTTATTTAGGAGCACCCAGCCTCCAGCTCCTACTCTAGCTTCACCTTTGCGCAAGTCTCATTTCGCGCGCATGTGTAGTGATTTTGCACATCTCGGAGGCAAGCCATTCAAAGGCTTCGAGTCTATTTTGGAGGTTCAGGCTTGGATTCGTTCTTGGGAGCGGATATTTTCTCGCATGGATCTTTTGGATTATCATAGGGTTCTTGTAGCATCCAGCATGTTACAAGAGCGTGCTCTTGATTGGTACGAGCTATTCACTGCCGAGCTCGACGAGTCTACTCTTACATGGAGTCGGTTTCGGGAACGATTCGAGCTTAAATTCGTTCCTGAGTCTGAGAAAGTATCTCTTACCCGTCGCTTCAAAGCAAGGGAAATCTTCTATTTCAGATTATGTGTCTTCTTTCGAGGCTCTTTCTAAGTATGGCCTTGATTATATTAGCACTCCATATAAGAAGAACCTCAAGTTCGTTTCCAGACTTAAGAAGTATTTGAAGAAATCTTTGATGTTGCAACTTAAGCTTTCTTTTGAGGAGCTACTTGACTTGGCGCTTCATCTTGAAGCCGTCGAGAAGGAGATTGATAGTAGTGATGATGTTGAGGTTCGCAAGAACCCCAACAAGAAGCGGTTTCCTTTTCAGAAATTCAAGCCCTTTCCATCCAAGAAGAAGAGCTAGTTGGTTCTACGTCTCAGCCTCAGTCTCGGCCTCATTCTCAGCCTCAGTCCATTGGAGCACCTCCCTCTCGCAAGGGGTGTTTCAATTGTGGTTTGCCCGACCATATGATTCGGGAGTGTCCTAAGCCTCTCTTTTGTCGATATTGCAAGAAAGAGGGCCATCGTATTTCCACTTGTCATATCTCTCCGAATAATGCCAAAGCTGGCAAGCTGAATGTAGCAGATGCTTCTGGAGGTTCATCTCAGTGCAAAAGTACTTCTCCTTCTATTCTTGAAGGTTTGTTATTGTTTCGTGATCGTTCTATTCGAGTCCTATTTGATAAGGGTGCGTCACATTCATTCGTATCGAAGAAGTTCGTCGATGATTTGTCTTTGGATGTTTCTTGTATGGTTACTTCATTGAGGATTGCGAATCCTATCGGGGGATCCGCAACCCTTAGCATGCTTTGTGATGACGTTGAGATTGTTTTCTGTGGCTTTTCTTTTCATACGAACCAGCATGTTATTTCTTATTTGGGATTTGATATGATTTTGAGTATGGACTGGCTAGTGCGATACGATGCCAGGATTATTTGTTTTGAGAGAATTTTATATCTTCGACATCCAGATTCATCTACTCAGCTATCACTTGTTCTTCGGAATGTGGATAATTCCAAAGTGGCTCTATATTCTCTAGACTCACGAGATGATGATGATGTATCTCGTATTCCTATTGTATGTGACTTCACTGATGTATTTGAGCCTATTTCGGGTTTTCCACCCAAGCAGGCGATTGAGTTCCACATTGATCTCATTCCAGGCGCGCAGCCAGTTAGTCGTCCTCCCACGAGGATGTCTACAAAAGAAAATGAGGAACTCAAGAAGCAGCTTTTAGAGCTTGAGTCTAAGCAGTTCATTCAGTCTAGTTCTTCACCGTGGGGTGCCGCGGTCGTCTTCGTGAAGAAGTCTGATGGAACTCTTAGGCTCTGCATTGACTATCGCAAGTTTACGAGTTCACCATCAAGAATAGATATCCATTACTTAGGATTGACGATATGTTCGATCAATTTAGTGGCGCTAAGGTCTTCTCTCAACTCGACCTTGCCACTGGTTTTCATCAGCTTCGAGTCATGGAAGATAACATACCTCTTACAGCTTTCCGCACTCGATATGGATCTTATGAGTGGCTCATTATGCCATTCGGTTTGACGAACGCTCCTACTTTCTTTGCCGATCTTATGAATCGAGTACTCTGGGAATATCTCGATAAGTTTGTCCTTGTGTTCATTGACGACATCCTGGTTTATTCGAAGTCTGAAGCCGAGCATGCTAATCACTTGAAAATTGTCTGAGTACTCTTCGTCACTATCAGCTTAAAGCTAAATTCTCCAAGTGCCATTACTGGGAGAATAAGGTTAAGTTCTTAGGCCACGTTGTTTCTTCTGAAGGCATTTCTGTCGATCCTTCGAAGATCGAATCCATCCAGAATTGGAAGAGGCCTGAGAATGTTCATGACATTCGTAGTTTCCTTGGATTGGTGGGTTATTACTGCCGGTTCATTAAGGATTTCTCTCGTATTGTACTTCCTCTCACCAGCCTTACTCGGAAAGGCGTTTGATTTATTTGGTCCGACAAGTGCAAAGCTTCTTTTCAACAGTTGAAGGAGCTTCTCACTAATGCTCCTATTCTAGTGGTTCCTGAAGAGAATCAAGATCTTGTTATCTACACCGATGCTAGTACATGTGGCCTCGGTACCATGCATATGCAGAAGGATTAGGTAGTTTCTTATGCTTTTAGGCAACTACGATCGAATGAAGTACGCTATGCTACTCATGACCGCCATTGTCTTCGCCTTGAAGATTTGGCGCCATTATTTATTAGACGAGCACTTCATTCTCTATACCGATCACAAGTCCTTGAAATATCTATTCTCACAGAAGGAGCTCAACATGAGGCAACAGCGTTGGCTCGAGTTCCTTGCTTCCTATGACTTCGATATCCAGTATACCCCTGGTAAGGGTAATCGTGTTGCTGATGCGCTTAGCCGCAAACATTCGGCTTTAGTTTCTATGATGGTAGCCGAGTGGGATGTTCTAGAGACCTTATCCCTTTGTGATATTCGTGATCGAGCTCCATCTTCTGATTCTCCTATCTTATTATTTAGTTTGGAAGCTTGACCCAGCTTATTGGATTGTATTGCCGATGCTCAACGGCGTGATCCCGACCTTGTGCACCTTATTCAGATTTGTGAGTCCGAGTCCCGTGATGAGGAGTTGAGGGATTTCAACATTGATTCTCATGGGTGTCTTCTTAAGAAGAACCATCTTGTTGTGCCTTCTGATTCTGCACTTAGGTATGACGTTCTCGATGATTGTCATCGTTCTAAGTATACCATTCACCCTGGAAGTAGTAAGATGTATGCCGATATGCATCGCCTTTATTATTGGGAAGGCATAAAGCGCGATGTGACAAGTTACGTAAGTAATTGCATGACTTGTCAACGTATCAAAGCCGAACATCAGCGCCCTTCCGGTCTCCTTCAGCCTCTATAGATTCCATTATGGAAATGAGATCCGATTTCGATGGATTTCATTGATGGCCTACCTCGTTCGAAATCGGGCCATTCTAGCATTTGGGTTATTGTTGATCGCCTCACGAAATCAGCTCATTTCATTCCTATTAAGTCAAATAGGAGTGCTTCTTATTTGGCTAAGATATATGTCAAGGAAATCGTGAGGCTTCACGGTGTTCCTAGTTCGATTGTTTGTGACCGTGACCCGCTATTCACAAGTCATTTATGGCAGAGTCTTCAGCAAGCTTTGGGAACAAAGCTTAATTTCAGCACTGCATATCATCTGCAATCTGATGGACAGACTAAACGGGTGAATCGTATCCTCGAGGATCTTCTCCGTGCTTGCATTCTATATTTCGGTGGTAATTGGAAGGATCGCCTACCTCTTGTGGAATTCTCCTATAACAATAGTTTCAGTCCAGTATCGGTATGGCTCCTTTCGATGCCTTATACGGAAGGCCATGTCGATCACCTTCTTGTTGGTTGGAATCACCAACAACCCTGAATTTTGAACGATTTAAATTGAGAATATTTAATTAATTTTAAATATTTGAATGATGGTTTAGTTTGAATTCCCAATATAACTATGAATTTGGCGATTAAATTTTAGAATTTAATTTATTTAAAGTTGAATAAAATTTGAATTTGACTTTGGAGTTTGAAATGAATATTGAATTTGTATTTAAAATTCGAACTAATGACTTAGAAAAATAATTTGGATTTAAGGATTTTTATTTATTTAAATTAATAAAGGATGGTTAGTTTAATAACAATTTCTTTAGCTTAAATAAAAAGGAATAAAATTTTAATCAATACAAAATAAAATAAATATATACACTTAGTTAAAATTTTAACAACAAAATTAAGCAAAACAAAGTAAAGAAAATAATTATACAAAATAAATTGAATTAAAAAAAAATATAAAAATAAACATAATTAGTACAACTGACTTACTTCTATCAGCTACAAACACGCCATAATCTACGCCTTCAACCATGCCCTAAACCACTCAAAAATCACGTCTCCCTTCTCTTTTATATCCGATACCCCTTTCCTCCATTTCAAAGCAGAAATCAAACGAGAAGAAATAAAAAATGGCGACCGTTCCTTTTAGCTCGTCTTCCTCTTCGTTCGCAAATTAGGGCTTATGGAATTCGATCGCGCTCGTCTTCTTGAGGACCACGGCTTCGATTTCAGTAGCTTGATCGATTCTCTGGCTCGCGGCTGCCCCAATTCGTTTGCAAAAGTTAGTAATTAAATTTACTCACATCTAAATTAAAAAAAAAGAGAATAACCTGTTGCAGTTGATTCTCTGTCATTTGATGGCTTCGGCCTTGTTTTCTCTGATGAACTGTGGGCATGTTGGTTTCATATGGCTCGCATTGACTTCGATCACTTGATATATATATATATATATATATATATATATATATATATATATAGTTTGGTGATTTCCATGGCTTCGGCGAAAGGTGAGAAATTTTATTTCTCACATCTAAATTCAACTTCATATTTATATGATTTGTGATTCTCATGGCTTTGAATTTTTGGGTATTTTTGATACTGGACCTTGGCACTGTTATGCATCTGTACCTCTGTCACTTATTGACTTCGGTAATTTGTTGGCCACCATGACTTGATTTCTGTTGAACATGGCTTCAACTTGATTTTTGATATTATTGAATCTTCGGTCATTTTTGTGAAACTCACTGATTGATTTCTTTGAAACTTCTGTATATTGAACTGTTGTGGCTTTGTCTACTGGTTGTTTACTTTGAGTTTGGTTCGAATATATGTACTTGCTCGGTCTGTAGCGCACGGCTTGTTCATGTGTCTTCGACTGTGACTATTGATAACATGGGTTTTGGGAAATTCCTGATGGTTTTGTGTTCATAGAAGTTTTATTTTTTGTTGCTTGAGAAACTGATTCTTAAGGCTTGTTTTGATTTTGATTTTTCTGGAAATTTTGATTCCATGAATTAATATTGACTTCGGCCTTCCCACTGATCTTGTTCACTGTGGCCGTTATTTTGACATCGCGTGCATTCCAGTTTAGCACTCATGTCTTCGTTTAAGTTAACTGTGCATTCTTGTAGTCTTCATGTATGCTTGTTCTCATATTCATTGATCTAGTCTTGCATCTGACTTGCTTGAACTGTTGCATTGTGGTTTCATGCCCTATGTTTGCATACATCTTGCAGTCTGTTTGATCACTGCATAGCTTTTAATTTAAGTTGCATTTCATTTGTTTGAATAATGAGTAACACTATTTTATTATAATTTGAAAAGTATAAAAATCTATTGTATCTACATGTCTGTGAATAAGTATGTATGCATCTCTGTTCATCAAGTTTTGCAAGTGAGTAAAACTCATCTCTAGTACTGATTTAACATGTTAGTTGAATCTAGTGATAAGTGATTTTTATTGAGCCTGTTGCACTGTCTGTATTCAAAAGCCATTGTTGCTGTGCACTTTTCATATCCTTCCCTGAGTACATCTCTGTAGCACTTCGACTTGAATTTATTTCTCTCAGTTACTTGTTTCGATTGTTGATGAGTTGCGACCTTGCTTTGTCACCTATTATTCAAATCTGCATATATGTACATGCATACATATGTATGTTTGTGTACATATATGGTTGGAATTGTACCAAGCTTGAGTTATTGTTGCTGTACATTTGTAGCTGTGCTTGGTTCAGTTGTAAGTGATTTCCAAACTTGTTTGGATATTGAGGCTGCTTGTTTGATTTCTTGGTAATTTTTGTGCCCTTGCGATCTTGTGGTGGCTGCAGTATTCGTTGCAGTTTATCCTTGTATCCTTGTGGTGGTGGCAGTTTCCACTTTTGTTGCATTTTTGGATATATATATGTTGACTTGAGCCTTTTTATTGTTTTACTGCAACTTTGGTTTGCATATTAGATATGCGGTAACCTGTAGTATTTGACTTCGGTTGTTCCTTTGATATTGAAGTGTTGTATCACTTACTCATGCATTTATGTGTTGTGGTGCCATATCTATGGTGCCCTCACTTTTACTGCTGCTTTGAATTCTTTGGCATTCGATTTGATTCTAAATGGCCTTCGGCCATTTTGACTTTTGAAACCCGCTGCTTGATTATTTGGAAACTGCTGTTGTTTAAAAATATTTCGAATGTTTGTTGCACCGTCTAGTTTCATTCATTTGTTACTGGTGCATTATACTGTATCAAGTTGATGATTTGGTTGAACTTCGACATTAACTTGATAATGCCTCTGAGTTCTTTGTTTAAGTGAATTTGAATATGTACAGTTGTGACTTCCCTTGACTCTCTGTAGTCGTGGCATTCATTTTGTACTTGCACTTGTATTTCATGATTGTTGTTTCCACTCTTGTGCATGCTGTTTCAGTCTGGGTTTGACCTTATGCTCGTTTGTGAACTTCCACTGAGCTTATGGGTACATCATCACTATAGTGGCGAGGAAGTGCACGCAAGCGTGAACTGCAGCCACATATGTTTAACGTTTTATATGTGGCGAGGCAGTGCACGCGTGCGTGTACTGCAGCCAATCAGTATTGATGTTTTTAATGATATTTCAATTGTTTGAATTGATTAGTATCGAATTTGATGATTTTGTAGTTAATTGCCGTTTTGGCAAATCCTGTTGTTTTCTAAATTTTCTTCATTAATAATCCTTCTATCTATCTGTGTTGGAAATTTGAATCTACTGATTTGTTGCTATAACGCTGTTAAGTGTTATAGTTACCGTTATCTGATTTCTTGTTAAAGGATCGGATAGGTAAATTTATATTTAACTGTCGTCTAATTGTTAATTGATTATTATTGCCTCTATGCACTAATAACTGAGTTTGAATTAGACTGACTTGTGTATTATTTTCTTTTGAAAGTAATACTCGGGTCAGACCGAGTAATTTTTCAGCTTGAAGATTTTCAGGCATCGAAGTTAGAGAGAGAGAGGGATAAAGCTCACTTTAGTTCATTGTTATATTTTTGTACTTAATGAAATATTCCGCTGTATAAATTAATGCATTGTATAAACTCTGATATATGTACAAAAAATTCATTATGTGAAATATAATTATTCTGTGTTTCTGTGGCTGATTCTGTTTAAACACTATAAACTGAATAACAATCCGTCATTTTGAACGTTTCAGGTTGGTTTAATTACCGACTGGGGGCGGTCAGAATGGCGGGTCGTTACAAGTGGTATCAAAGCTTTGGTTTATACAAAGCTCAGTTTATGATGTTTAATATGAATAGTTACTAGAATCACTTTAAAGAAAACATTTTTCAAATATAAAGAAGTATAAAATTGTTTTCTTTGAAAATAAAAGGTATTTTGAAAATTCAAATTTTTTCGGAAATTCCCCTCTCTAAATTTAGGATTGCGATAGTTTCTCTTCGGAAAAATCCATTATCGAATTGCTGAGATTTATGAAAAATAAAATGTAAAGTGAAGTGAATTAATGAATTGGTTTAAATCCAATATTTTGAATAACTCCAAAGTAATAATTGGGAGATAAAATGATATGTCAATTTAGTATAGCTAAGAGGATCATTAAACTATAACTTGGAAATTTGATTCTGAATTCTTTTGAAAAATTGATTTCAAATGTTGTGAAGAATGATTTAGTAAATAAATGGATTATAAGTACTTAACTTATAAATGGACTTTTGATATATAACTGAGTTATATAAATTGAATTGAATTAATAAAGGAGATTTATAAATCAAAGTTTTATAAATAGAAATGGAATTTGTAAAGATTGTTTATAAATTCGGAACCAATTGAATTTGATAAATGAAACATAGAGTTATTAAAGGAGATATATTCGTGATTTTGGACAGCGAATTATCCTTTAAGTTAAATATTGTGATAGTAAATGTTGGTTGGGAATTTTAGCCACGATTTTGGACAGTGGATAATCCTTTAAATAAATGTGTAGAAACATTGAATTGAATAAACGATGTATATTCGCGATTTTGGACAGTGAATATATTATTGAATAAAACGAATATGTTTTAGGGAAGTGATATTATGAAATGAAGTTAATTGTTTTAAAAGATGTTTTAAAAATGTATTAACTATGAATACATAGATTTCAACATTCATTGCTGAAATAGGCGTTTTCGAGAAATAAGGAAATGGTGGACTATAACACTGTTGTTATAGTAAATGGTTTCCGAAAGGAAATGTTTTATATAGTGTTGAGATTTATATATCTATCTTAAATTCGAATCCCTATACTAGTGATTTTGAGTTGTCGTAACGATGTTTTACGTAAACATTCGTTTTGACTCAAATAAATGTGTTTAAAAGAACACTTTCCTTAAAGAATGGAATATATATTTGATTATGATTTAAGTACATTGAATATTTTTCAAGTGTTGAAAATGAATGGATTTGTGCGTTACTTATTATTTAATAAGTATGGAAATGTTTTCCAATAAGAAATGGAAAGTTTGAAATTTTATCTTTTAAAGATAAATTGAAAAGTGAATATTTGAAATTTGTTTCAAATGTTTAAGTGTGGAAAATTATATATATCTTGTAAAGATGTTTTTGGGAAATTTGAACAATTAGTTCAACTTGAATTTTTTTCTTTTCAAAAAGATTGAATGATGAGTTAAATTGAGTTTAACATCGACATCAAAAACAATATAAGTTGAGCTTTGAATTTCGGATAGTCGATTGGGATTGTATGTCTAACATTGTGAATTGATGACATAGCAATTGATCTCTATTAAATATATATCTGTGGTGGCGGAGAATTTATTCTTTTAGCTTAACATCCTTTTCTGAGACGTACGAGCTTAGAGGTTATATATCGGTAGACATCAATTATGTGTTGAGAATTGACGATGTAACGTGAAATCCAAATCGAATGTGAAGTCGATAATGAATTGGATTATGAATGTGAATTGGGTTTGAGATAACCTTAAATTTTCAAATCGATTTAGAGGAAAATTTTAAACGAGATGGAAAATTTTGGAATCCTCTATTTGTTATGGATATGATATATTATGGTTTTCGTAACTTATATATGTGAATGTAATAATTCGAAAACCATCAGTTTGGAAAGTCATTATTATGAAAATCCTATGCAAGTTTACATAGGTATGATATGTACAAAATGTGAAATGAAGTACTATATGTATATGACATATGTTTTCTAAACTGAGGATATGGAAATGTACCTTCCATTTATAATTTGTGAAGGTGATTGGAACTCTGTGTGAGTGTCCATTTGAAAATCGTAGCTACGTAGAATTTCCATTAGTGGAATGTCCATTGGGACTGGAATCCCCCACGATGGATCATCGTGTTGGGATCATGTGAATTGATGATGTATGCTGGCGTAATTCGTGGGCGTGATGCCTACAGTTACAAGCGATTCCACTGGGATAGTGGCGCAACCGCCGCGTAAACTGCGATCTAGAGGCCAAAGCGTAATTTGAGGGGCGAGATGCCTACGGTCACAAGCGTTTCTACTGGGATAGTAGCGAAACCGCTGTGTTAACCGCGATCTATGGCAACAACCATGGCGAAATTCAAGAGAGATGTGAAATCTACAGTTACAAGCGATTCTACTGGGATAGTAGCGTAACCGCCGGGTAAACTGTGATCCATGGGGGAACGTGCTTTCCATATCCATTTTTAAAAGAATTTTTAAAAGTAGTTTCACTGGGAGTTGAAGCAAGTATATTTAGTACTTGGAGATTTTTAGTCTTGCGCCTGGCCAGCGTATGCCTAATGTCTGTAAGAACGACGATGGACTTGTTAAATTTCGAGTTAGCAAGTAGTTTTAAACTTTGATAGCAAATCAATAGTCTGAAATTAAAATTGCATAATTCCAACCTAATGAATTAAGGAAGAAGATCTTTAAAAATATCTTGAAAGTCCACAACTTTTGGATAAGATATAATATGCAAATCTCTAGCATGAAGAATTTCAAGTTTAAAATCTAAGTTTTGTAAGTCGAAAATTTTAATAAAAGACTTTTGTGTCTTGATTATAGAAATCAATGAACAAAGCTAGTGAGATAAAATAAATGGAATGAATCCTATATTTATTTATAAGTTTGGAACTTGGCAAAATTGTATAAGGTATAAATATCGGTGAGATTTTAACAATCGTTTTTCCTAACTTATAGTTTCGGGACGAAATTCTTTTAAGGGGGGAAGATTGTAACAACCCTGAATTTTAAACGATTTAAATTGAGAATATTTAATTAATTTTAAATATTTGAATGATGGTTTAGTTTGAATTCCCAATATAACTATGAATTTGCGATTAAATTTTAGAACTTAATTTATTTAAAGTTGAATAAAATTTGAATTTGACTTTGGAGTTTGAAATGAATATTGAATTTGTATTTAAAATTCGAACTAATGACTTAGAAAAATAATTTGGATTTAAGGATTTTTATTTATTTAAATTAATAAAGGATGGTTAGTTTAATAACAATTTGTTTAGCTTAAATAAAAAGGAATAAAATTTTAATCAATACAAAATAAAATAAATAAATACACTTAGTTAAAATTTTAACAACAAAATTAAACAAAACAAAGTAAAGAAAATAATTGTACAAAACAAACTGAATTAAAAAAATATATAAAAATAAACATAATTAGTACAACTGCCTTACTTCTATCAGCTACAAACACGCCATAATCTACGCCTTCAACCACGCCCTAATCCACGCAAAAATCACGTCTCCCTTCTCTTTTATATGCGATACCCCTTTCCTCCATTTCAAAGCAGAAATCAAACGAGAAGAAATAAAAAATGGTGGCCGTTCCTTTTAGCTCGTCTTCCTCTTCGTTCGCAAATTAGGGCTTATGGAATTCGATCGCGCTCGTCTTCTTGAGGACCACGGCTTTGACTTCAGTAGCTTGATCGATTCTCTGGCTCGCGACTGCCCCAATTCGTCTGCAAAGGTGAGTAATTAAATTTACTCACATCTAAATTTAAACTGTCTAGCTATTTTAATTTTTCGATTTCGTGATTTCCTTGGCTTACTTTGATTTTGTTAAATTGCTTGCTGTGATGACGATTTCCTGGTTCACTTGTTCGAATTTCTGGAAATTGATTTTGTGTTGGCTTCGGCCTTGACTATATTGAACTTGATTTTTGTAGTTTTCTTTACTAACATGATAATATTTGAAGATGTTTTAAGGAAAAAAAAGAAAAAGAGAATAACCTGTTGCAGTTGATTCTCTGTCATTTGATGGCTTCGGCCTTGTTTTCTCTGATGAACTGTGGGCATGTTGGTTTCGTATGGCTCGCATTGACTTCGGTCGCTTGATATATATATATATATATATATATATATATATATATATATATAATCTGGTGATTTCCATGGCTTCGGTGAAAGGTGAGAAATTTTATTTCTCACATCTAAATTCAACTTCATATTTATATGATTTGTGATTCTCACGGCTTTGAATTTTTGGGTATTTTTGATACTGGACCTTGGCACTGTTATGCATCTGTACCCCTGTCACTTATTGACTTCGGTCATTTGTTAGCCACCACGACTTGATTTTTGTTGAACATGGCTTCAACTTGATTTTTGATATTATTGAATCTTCGGTCATTTTTGTGAAACTCACTGATTGATTTCTTTGAAACTTCTGTATATTGAACTGTTGTGGCTTTGTCTACTGGTTGTTTACTTTGAGTCTGGTTTGAATATATGTGCTTGCTCGGTCTGTAGCACACGACTTGTTCATGTGTCTTCGACTGTGACTATTGATAACATGGGTTTTGGGAAATTTCTGATGGTTTTGTGTTCATAGAAGTTTTATTTTTTGTTGCTTGAGAAACTGATTCTTAAGGCTTGTTTTGATTTTGATTTTTCTGGAAATTTTGATTCCATGAATTAATATTGACTTCGGCCTTCCCACTGATCTTGTTCACTTTGGCCTTTATTTTGACATCGCGTGCATTCCAGTTTAGCACTCATGTCTTCGTTTAAGTTAACTGTGCATTCTTGTAGTCTTCATGTATGCTTGTTCTCATATTCATTGATCTAGTCTTGCATCTGACTTGCTTGATCTGTTGCACTGTGGTTTCATGCCTTATGTTTGCATACATCTTGCAGTCTGTTTGATCACTGCATAGCTTTTAATTTAAGTTGCATTTCATTTGTTTGAATAATGAGTAACACTATTTTATTATAATTTGAAAAGTATAAAAATCTGTTGTATCTACATGTCTGTGAATAAGTATGTATGCATCTCTGTTCATCAAGTTTTGCAAGTGAGTAAAACTCATCTCTAGTACTAATTTAACATGTTAGTTGAATCTAGTGATAAGTGATTTTTATTGAGCCTGTTGCACTGTCTGTATTCAAAAGCCATTGTTGCTGTGCACTTTTCATATCCTTCCCTGAGTACATCTCTGTAGCACTTCGACTTGAATTTATTTCTCTCAGTTACTTGTTTCGATTGTTGATGAGTTGTGACCTTGCTTTGTCACCTATTATTCAAATCTGCATATATGTACATGCATACATATGTATGTTTGTGTACATATATGGTTGGAATTGTACCAAGCTTGAGTTATTGTTGCTGTGCATTTGTAGTTATGCTTGGTTCAGTTGTAAGTGATTTCCAAACTTGTTTGGATATTGAGGCTGCTTGTTTGATTTCTTGGTAATTTTTGTGCCCTTGCGATCTTGTGGTGGCTGCAGTATTCGTTGCAGTTTACCCTTGTATCCTTGTGGTGGCGGCAGTTTTCAATTTTGTTGCATTTTTGGATATATATATGTTGACTTGAGCCTTTTATTGTTTTACTGCAACTTTGGTTTGCATATTAGATATGCGGTAACCTGTAGTATTTGACTTCGGTTGTTCCTTTGATATTGAAGTGTTGTATCACTTACTCATGCATTTATGTGTTGTGGTGCCATATCTATGGTGCCCTCACCTTCATACTGCTGCTTTGAATTCTTTGGCATTCGATTTGATTCTAAATGGCCTTCGGCCATTTTGACTTTTGAAACCCGCTGCTTGATTATTTGGAAACTGCTGTTGTTTAAAAATATTTCGAATGTTTGTTGCACCGTCTAGTTTCATTCATTTGTTACTGGTGCATTATACTGTATCAAGTTGATGATTTGGTTGAACTTCGACATTAACTTGATAATGTCTCCGAGTTCTTTGTTTAAGTGCATTTGAATATGTACAGTTGTGACTGCCCTTGACTCTCTGTAGTCGTGGCATTCGTTTTGTACTTGCACTTGTATTTCATGATTGTTGTTTCCACTCTTTTGCATGCTGTTTCAGTCTGGGTTTGACCTTATGCTCGTTTGTGAACTTCCATTGAGCTTTTGGGTACATCATCACTATAGTGGTGAGGCAGTGCACGCAAGCGTGAACTGCAGCCACACATGTTTAACGTTTTATATATGGCGAGGCAGTGCACGCGTGCGTGTACTGCAGCCAATCAGTATTGATGTTTTTAATGATATTTCAATTGTTTGAATTGATTAGTATCGAATTTGATGATTTTGTAGTTAATTGCCGTTTTGGCAAATCCTGTTGTTTTCTAAATTTTCTTCATTAATAATCCTTCTATCTATCTGTGTTGGAAATTTGAATCTACTGATTTGTTGTTATAACACTGTTAAGTGTTATATTTACCGTTATCCGATTTCTTGTTAAAGGATCGGATAGGTAAATTTATATTTGGCTATCGTCTAATTGTTAATTGATTATTATTTCCTCTATGCACTAATAACTGAGTTTGAATTAGACTGACCTGTGTAATATTTTCTTTTGAACGTAATACTCGGGTCAGACCGAGTAACTTTACAGCTTGAAGATTTTCAAGCATCGAAGTTAGAGAGAGAGGGATAAAGCTCACTTTAGTTCATTGTTATATTTTTGTACTTAATGAAATATTCCGCTATATAAATTAATGCATTGTATAAACTCTGACATATGTACAAAAAATTCGTTATGTGAAATATAATTATTCTGTGTTTCTGTGGCGGATTCTGTTTAAACTCTATAAACTGAATAACAATCCGTCATTTTGAACGTTTCAGGTTGGTTTAATTACCGACTGGGGGCGGTCAGAACGGCGGGTCGTTACAATCTGGTGAGAAGCTTATTCTTGGTCCAGATTCTGTTCGTGATTCTTCTGAGAAGATTGATCTTATTCGTCAGAGAATGGAAGAGGCACAGAGCCGCCAGAAATCCTACGCGGACAACCGTAGGAAGCCTCTTGAGTTCTCGGTTGGTGATCTCGTCTTTATTCGTGTTTCTCCTCTAAAAGGGGTTATGCGCTTCAGTACGATTGGGAAATTGGCTCCTCGCTTTATAGGACTATTTCCTATTACTAAACGTATTGGCCCTGTGGCTTATAGAGTTTCAGTTCCAGCTCATTTATCTGGCATTCATGATGTATTTCACGTCTCTTAGCTTCGGAAGTGTCTTCGAGAGTCGGATTCTATTGTCGATTCTACTGATTTGCAAGAGCTTGAGATCTCACCGGACCTATCTATTGTGCAGCAGCCTATTCGCATACTTGCTTCAGAGGTGAGACGCCTTCGAAACAAGGATGTGCCACTCGTTAAAGTTCAATGGTCTGCTAATCCCAATGACTGCACTTGGGAAACTAGAGAGTTTATTGAGCGATCCTACCCTAGTTTTTTAGTTTCTCATAGCGATGATGAGAAATTATTTTTATCTCAAGCTTGTTGTCTTATCTTTTTGAAGTGATGAAATATATTGTTGCATACATACTTTTCCCTAGGAATTGCAGGGACGCAATTTCATTAAGGGAAGGAGTCTGTAACAACCCCAGTTTTGGAGATTACATGTAAATATTAAATTATAATAGTAGTTATGATTTAATATTGTGAACTAAAACAAGATTTGGAGATGTTAAATTGCTTATTTGGAATAAACATGAATTTTTGGGAAATAATATGTGAAAATAAAATTTAAAAGCTTTTATTTGTTTGTTTGGGTTAATAATGAGTGGAAAATAATTTTTATTTCGAGAAGTTGCAATAATTTTATTAATTATTTCCAATTGCTTCTTTTAATAAATTTTTAAAGGAAGTATTTAATTTTTAAGGTTGTTTATTGAAATAAAAGGTGGAAATTGGGTTTAAAATAAGTTTTGGCTATAAATAATGTTTTTAAATGGTTTGAAATATTTTTACAAGTGTTAAAATAAATTTTGTGGAATTTTAGGAGTTAAAAACATTGTTTTATTCATTTATTTGAGTAAATAGTGCATTTTGTTAAATAAAGGAATTTAATAATAAAAAATATTTTAAAAATAAAAATTAATCTTTTTATATGATAGAAAATGTTTTATTTTGTATGTATACAAGTTTTCGTATTTTTCTTATGTGTAAATATGGAGAAAATGCATTTTTGTTTTGTGTACATGTGACATAGGTTCATATGTAGTTAAGTATGAATCAATTAACCTTAGCCTTTTCATTTTCTTTTATTTTTGGGTCCATTAGCCCATTAGTGTTCCTTAGCCTGATTAAGGAAGTGAGAAAACAAAAAAATAACTTGAACGTACATCACTACTGCTCTCTTCTCCTTCTTCCACTAGTAAGCAAAACATATAACCCACTCCATCAAATCCAAAATCCAACTAAATTTCTTCAATTAAATTCAATAAATAGCAATCTCTTTCAATCTAGAGTGATAATACAAAGGTAACAAAACTCCAAACTTGCAATTTCATCAAAAATTTCAGATTTATGAATTAGGTTTCAAAATTATTGAAGATCTGCTCTTGCATGTTTGTATAAACTCTTTTTTTTAGGTTGTTGAAGCTTCCTCAAGGCTAAAGTTTGCATCTTCTCTCCAATTAGCTCTTGTTGCTCTACTAGTTTGTGAGGTGAGTTGCTGCTCAAAATTGCTAGCAGAAGAAAAGCTTCAAAATGCCATAATCTAACCAAAAATAGCTTCAATACAATGATTTCATGTTCGTGTTTTGTTTTTGTGAAATCTGAGTTGGTATGTCACTTTGCACATCATTTTCTCTCAATTTCGGCAACGAAATGCTGCTGGATTTTCTTCAGTTGATAGCCTGTATTTTGTAGTATATGCATGTCAAATTTCATTACAAAACATAATCGTTTGATGCTTGGAAACTGCAGTACAAAATCAATGCACAGCCTGGAAATTTTCTGCGCATATTTTGTTTGCTGAGTTGCTGCAAACATGGCCTGAGTCCATGTTTGCGATGGCATAACTATTCCATTTCTTGCTGAAATTGCGTGATTCTTTTTTGTTTGAAAGATAGAGTTTTCTATTAAATGAATACCAAATTTCAAGTCATTTCGACTTAGATAGCTTATAGATATTTGCTGCCAAACTTTGACCTGAACCATGTTTTTACCCAGATTTTACAGGGAAAACACTGTCTGGGTGAAACTTTGAGACATCATAACAGTTTCAGTTTTTATCCAAATTGCATGACTCTTCTTTTTTTTGAAAGATGAAGTTTTCTAATGCAAGCATACAAATTTTGAGCTCAATCCGATACAATTTGTTCCTCATTTTCATGCCTGGAAGTTGAACCCAGAGTGGATTTTTAAGCCTGGGCACATCCTTGTTGAACTGTTACAAACATGGTCTGAGTCCATGTTTGTGACGGCATAACTTTTTCATTTTATTTTGGAATTAATTGATTCTTTTTTTGTTCGAAAGATGAACTTTTCTACTTTATGCACAATAGTTTTCAGTTGAACCAAATATTGTTCGGCCATCCATTTTATGTCCGAAAGTTCAACGCAGAGAAGATTTTAGACCTGAGTATTATTTTGCCAAGTGTTTTTATGTTCATTTTCCGTACGATTTTTGACTTTTACTTCGATTTTTGTGATATTTCTGAAATATTTTGAGGGCTATGATGCCTATCAATAGGTTAGCCCAGTTTTAATGAATTTGATATTCAAATTTTGAATTATTTGAATTTAATTTGAATTTAAATTTGAATTTCGGTTTGAGTGGAATTTTGCTTGTTTTTGGTCGTTTTTGAGCACGGTTTTCTCCAATTCTTTTTGAAATAATTTTTTCAAATTTAGGGAATTTAAAAATAATTATTATATAATATTTTAATTATTTCCAAGTATAAAACCTATTTATTCTGTATAATAAGGGAAATTTTCAAATATGGTTTCCAAATGGTTTTCAAAATTGGTTTTCAAAGATTATTTTCAAGGTAAATTATTTTCTATAAAAATTACACATTTTTGCACTGTCGAGCGAATGACAAAGAGAGTTAAACGATTGGGTAAAATGCGTATTATGGGTTACGTGCGTTTATCCTTTCGGTTAATTCCTAACTTATCCGTTTGATCGTTTTGACCTTCGAGTCGAGTTTACCGATGATATGAGGTGAACATTTTACTGCTTTGAGTGTGAAATTTACTAGTGCTTAGTAAACCGTTTAGTGCGAATGGGTAGTATGGGACACACGTTAACACTTTTCGGGTTCCTTTCCAGGAGTTTGTGACCCATTTGCTTGTTGGCGTGCCAGTACTGGACCTTCGGGTCATTTGCCACTGCGGCGTATTTGTCTTCGAACGTTTTCCATTGCGGCGTATTTGTCTTCGGACGTTTGCCATTGCGGCGTATTTGCCATTACGACGTATTTGTCTTTTGACGTTTGCCTTTGGCGAGGTACCTATTATGTGAAACAATACTCGGAAAAAATAGCACGTGCAAAACACTTTTGAGATGATTTTTACCCCTGTATGTCGTCATTTTGGAATAGGTCCTTTGAACCATTCGGCGGCGATTACTTTGGGATTTTGGACTCTTGGGAGTTCTTTTGAGATTTTCATGGCCTACACTGGCGTGTTGAGATTTGCCTTTTGGCGTATATGTATATTGAGATTGCCTATTGGCGCTATTTATGGGATTTTCCTTTTAGCGTTGTACGAGATTTTTATCTCTTTGTTGACATTTGCTTTATGGCTTATGTTGAGATGGCTTTTGCTTATGTTTTCCTTAGAGTTGCCGATATGGCGGGTTTGGGAATTACTCTTTTAGGAGTTTACATTATATTATTCCCTAAACCATTCTTATTTGATTTATGATTGCCGATGATATGAGGCATGCTACATTTTAGTAATTCATGAGATTTTTTGTCTCCTTTGTATTTTTTTCTTATTGAAGCAATAGTGTTCTATCACCTAGTGTAACCATATATGCCACACATGTTCTGTATCCTCCATATGACTATAGTTAGCTTTCTTATGGTTTCTTCTTGTTTAAGAAGAATATCACTATGCTCTTATGCTCTATTATACTACTATCACCTTTTACTGATTCGTTTAGCTAGACTGACCCGGGTATTTTATACTCGGGTCAGACCGAGGTGTTTCAAGTTAGGTACTTTTGGGCTTAGCCTATTCTGCTTCTGCATGGACTATTCTGCTAGCTCTTTTTGTTATAGCTTTTTGTGTAGTCCTTTTTGGTTTGCTACTCTGATATGTATATTCTTTTGACTCGTGTTTGTATTGTGGTCGTCATACCACATATGTGATGTGTCATTTTGTATACTTTGTGATGTATCAGTGTATGTGTGTATCTATGGGACTATCTGCTATTTTGTGATGTGTTTTAAATTTGAGTTTTTGTATTTTGTTCTGATAGATCCTATAGCCACCTATGGCTTTGTATTAAGTATTTATTGGATATGTCGATCCACTTGAATCAGGAAAAAAATGGCATTGTCGATGTATTTAATATATATTTAAGACAAGGCTATAGATGGTCGCTCCTATCCAGCCCTATTCTCTGCATTAGCAGACAACATTACCCAGTAATGCTCTTTGTTAATGTAGGTCTCGGGGTGGGGCGTTACAGCCATGAGCAATTACTAGGTGTAAGAGGCTTAGGCTTGTTCATATGTGAAGTTAAGGTTGATATTTAGGCTTGCTTTGGTTAAGGTAGGAAGAGGAATTGATGTTGAGGCTTGTGCTTGGTGGGAAGGTTGGAAAAATAGTGAGTTTACTCACCATTTGATAGTAATGAACTGGTATAATATTGCTTGTATAATTATAGTAATGTTGCCAACTAATCAATTTTTTATATTTCGACACTACATTCTTTCGAAAGCAAATGACAATTATTTATCGCATGTATTCTCTTTTGTGATCTACTAAAACATGTGACGTGACCTTGCCATTGTATGTTTGTGTTTGACTTGGTGATGTTTGGTTTGGACATGAATATGAAATGGAGCACTTTTAATCTCCTTATATTTAAATTTGTTCAAATGGTCTATATGCTTTAAAATTATGACATAATATATTTTGGTTGTTCCCTACACATACTTTGAGGTACAAGGTAGTAGGAAAAGTGTTTGGGAAAATTTAAAAATTTGTGAAACAAAATCGTGAAAGTTAGTACCAAAAAGTTGCTATGAATGCACTTTGAAAATGCCTTGTGTTTGGCGATTTTAAAGTTAACTTTTGTAGACCTCCTAAGGTTTATTTGTTTTTTTAATAAGTACTATAAGTGTACTTATTACTGTAAAAATATCAAAGTTTAAACTATTCACTAACTTGTGGAACAAAGATGCAAAAAGTTATACTTAGAAAAAAGTTGCTATATGAGCACTTTGAAATGCTTTACTTTTAAGAATTTTTAAGTTAACTTTGGAAGACATCATTAAGGGTCACTTTTATTGTTTTATCAAGTAAATAATGTTTACTTCTTATTATGAAGAAATTAGAGTTCAAAACATGTAAGTATTGGTTAATAATCAAGGTGACAAATTCTCTATTGAATATTGTTTCACTTCCATTGCTTCAATTCAGACTCAACTATAGTCATTCGATGAACGTCATACCCTAATTTAACTATAATCAAAATAGAGTGTCCATATCACTGTAGAATTTTCTTTACTCAATAATGGACATGTTTATATAGTTATTTTTAAAGATTTTTCTACTCCACTCTAATACATGGTATCATATATTGTTTCAGTATGACATAAGTTTAGTGGAATCTATTTTGCTCAACGGTGGACATGTTTATACAATTATGTTTAGAGAGTTATCCACTCAACTTTAACACATGGTGTTTTATACTATACTGATATGACATAAGTTAAGTGGAATTTACTTTACTCAATATGGGCATTTTTGTTCAGTTATTTTCTTAGATTCGTTCACTCAAATTTAACACATGACGTCATCTATTGTACCTGTAACGACCCACCTTATATAACACCCAGATGTAAGCAAACAAATTCCCCTTAGCAACCAGATTCACTAATTTACATGATTACCAATATTCTAATATATCATGAATAATACCAAATGGTAATACTCGAGATAATAGAACCATACCTTTACCTGCTTCTTCACCTGCATCTAACAAGTTAGCACATTTCTACCATCGTGCAAAAGTACACAATAAACTATCATTCCAAATAACTCCATATGATTGCGAACCAAATGTTACCCACTAGACTAATGGGCTACTGGTCACTTGGTAAGGCCAAAACCCACCAAATATAGTCAATATGAGACCAATGCTACTGCACTCCAACATGTATGGTTACTAATATAAGATTAATAATATGTATGTTCATAATGCAAGACCAATACTTTGTATGGTCAATACTATAAGACCAATACTACGTATGGTCACTAGTTAAGACCATTACCAAGCATAAAAAATTATCTAATCCCAATGTCAAGAGGTATGAATTTACTTCGTATACACAATACCATATGGAATTGTATGTCACAATAATCAAGTCATCACATCCTAAAATCATCGGATAACTCTATAAATATAAATCTCAACGCTTCTCCAACATAACCTATGATCTTCATATCTTTCTACATTTTTGATATACCCTTCTAATATGTCCCAAAATCAATGGTTTTTGGAATACATGTTGAAAATAGTCCCGCATTGGTCTCGAAATCAAGAACTATAAAACCTACAAAATTTTCATGAGTTATTATCCTTAAGGAATGAACGCTGCTGGTCCAAACTATGTCACAATTGGATACTGTATCAAAAGATATTGCATTCCCAAGTTCATTTTAAAATCCAAGTCAGTGGACTGTCGATAATTGAACAATGAACTAACTCTGACTAGCCAATTCTGCTACATATTAATACTACTTTAGTCATGTTTTACAAGTCGACTGACTTTTTGAATAGCCGTCTGGTTATACTTGTCTAGAGATGTTATAAGCCATATTTAGCCTATTTCCTATCGGCCAATAAGACCTTATAAGTCCTCTCAAAAAATTGACTGTTGATATTTATACAGTCAACCGTTTACCTCTATAGGTGCATTTGTGATAGAGTTAGTGGTATGACCTAAGGATAACTATATAATTTATTTCTGTAGTAAAATCTCGTTCATAATAAACGATGCTTTTCTTTCTATTGTATAATTGTCATACTAATTATTTATTTTAAGTATATTTAATTTAAAATCCATAAATAATATGTTATGTGGTATTAATTACAATATGTTTCAATCTTGAGAAATTTACACATTAAAAATAACATATTTTTAAAGTATTTCTAGTCAAGATATTTCAAGACAAAATGTCGATTTATCCATTGAGACTAGGGTATGCAACGCTCTCTAAATGTTGGGTATTGTATTATCCATGGCTGTTGGCGCCTACAAGAGGTTATGTAGTGATAGTTATTGGGTAACTATGGAATGACTCACCAAGAGCTTTCTGTTAGTTAATATGACTATGGTCAAACATGTGCAGCTAAAGCACATAATTTTCTATAGCCGTGGAGTCGTAAAAAGTTATAGCAGGGATAAAGTAGGGATATAGCATAAAACAGTGAAGTTGCAAAAAGATTCATTAGATATTAAAAAATATATTTAAACTTTATTTTTTCTAATTCTCACATCATTGTATAGGAAAAAGAAACAATTTTTAATCTTACATAACAAAACCAAAAAATATCATGATTTATGCAGCCCATGTTTGACGACTAAAATAAATTTCTAACTTACACCAGCACTTGTGCTTTAAAGTTAGTACCCTAACTTCATTGAATTGGTTTAAAAAGGGATTAGTTAAATCAACATTTTTATATTTTACTAAAGAAGGTGCTAAAATGTCTTGATCTACCTGGTGTAGCAGAAAATAAAAGGGCTTAAAGCATATCAATTGTTTAATAGTGCTAAACTGAAAAAAGCATAGTGGTCAAAGAGCATTACTTGCTATATCGAGGATTTTGCGGGGCTTTAACTACACATTGTCAAACAAAGAATCCCAAAATGACAATATTAATAGTTCTCTTAATTTGAGAATATCGTTAAATTTTCATTTGGACACTCTACTTTTATTGTAGTTAAATTATGGCACGGCGTGTAACATCCTTTTTTTTCGACAAATTAAATTTTGAGTTTATTTGAGGATTGATTTAAAGTTCAAATTTGAATGGTAATTTTTAAAATCTAAATATTTATTTGAAAATTAATTTGGTGACGTTAAATAATAATTGTGATATTTTGGTGTTGTTTTGGAAAATAAAATAGTTATTTTATACTTGTTTAAAACAAAAAAGAAATATTTTAGTAAACGAAAAATTGTTACAAAAAGGAACAAAATTTTGGTAAAAACATCTGGAATTAGAATCGTTTCAAAATAATTGTAAAATATTGACTGAAAGTGGTTAGATTTAATAGTGGTTAGGGGCTAGTTTTAAACAAATAAAAAGAAAATGGAAATGAAAAGGATAAGCTTGACTTAAAAACATATACAAAACAAACTCAAACTCATTACATTTTAACCCATCCAGTCTTTAACCTATCCAAAATTCATATCATAACCTTGCTTATACCTTTCAACTACCAAATCCTATACATGCCTAAAGATCTTCTCACATTTTCTCCTCCATCCACCTAAATAATAATAATTTAGCTCTCGTCAACTCTTCCAATCAAATAAGGTTCCTAACATCTTTACCAATTCAAAAGGAAATCAAACAAGGATATGAGTATATTTTTCTTCACTTTAAGCTACCTTCTACACACAAGTATTTTAATTTTAATGCATAAATTAATTCTGGAAAGAAATCATATCAAGTTATTTGGAGTTATTTCTTCATGTTAGAGGGTAGAACCATTGAGTTTATGCTCGATAATGAATGTAGTATGCTCATATGGATTTTTTGTGATATAAATTGGGATAAATCATGTAGTTAGTTGTTGTTGATGAAAGTAAACCTGAAGCCAAGTAGTGAATTTATTAATATGAGTTATTTGGTTTGTTAGAGATAAATGGGTAATGATATGAGTGAAAACTTATGGTTATATGATGCTAGATTTAACCATGGCTTATGGATTGAGTTTGTATCTGTGTACGGTTGATGTAACTTATTGTTAAAAATAGTATTCTATCAAAAAATATTTGTTTTGAATTTATATTATGTTAAAATGAAGGTAAGAGTGTTTTAGTGGTGAATGGAAATGATATTATAAAATCATGAGTATGAATTCTACGAAGTAATGGTTGATCCGAAACAAGTCAATGTTGTAGTGCCAAGAACATCCCAAAGCAATGCTAAAAGTTGCTGGGGAAAGTCTCCAAGGCGACCGAGCCAAATGCCTTGATGGTAGTGGTTTTATAGGCCTTGGAGTAGCAGGCCAGATGCTTGACCTGGTGGTTCACACATCTAAACTACTGCTATTAGGAGAAGTGAACCGTTGGTAGCAGCCAGTCGAGCCTGCTTCGACCCTTTCAAGCTTATTTTTATTTTATGTTTTGTTTTAAGGTTTCATGGCTAAGTATGATACTGATTTGAAATCACTTTTAATTTAATTTGAACTCATTGTTAATATTCAAAAGAAAATGAGAATGAGGTGTCGTATTGCAAGGTTCAAAAGAGAATGAAAATAAAGAAGTTGTGTGAATAAAATCAATATAATGTGCTGTTACAATCATAACACCGTTTGATAATTTACAAGTTGATTAGGTAGAAATAGATTGAAATGATAAACAAGGTTGATGGATCATGAAATAAAAACAAAATCATAATATCATGAATTTAAACTCAAACTGAATGAAGGAGTGTATCAAACGAGTCCAAATTGGAATACCTAAAACACCTACACGAAGTTGCCCGTAGGAGCTAGTATTGAAGGACATGTGTCACCTACTTATGCTTGGATTTGCTAGACTTGGAAGCATCAGGTCAAAAATCTGACCTGATGGTTCAGAATTTCGAACCTCTACTTTAGGTTAGTGAACCCTTGCTAGTAGCCTGACATATTATACAATTTCATTTTCGCTTATTTGCTTCTTTGTTTTATGTTGTAATCACTTAATATGAACTCTAACAATGATATGAAATTATTTTTAAATTAACTTGAATTAATCTAAAATTATTTTTAAATTCCTAACAGCAATCAAAAGAATGTAGTATTAGGTAGTCAGATATTCAAAACCTCTAACCAAATGTTCAAATTCCTAATCAGATGTCTGAATTTTCAGGTCGGGCATCTAAATGATAATTTAGACATTTAAATGAACGATTATATGTCTAAATACTATTAAAATGGCTTTTTATGAGTAATTTTAGTTATAAATTTTTAGAAAACGTATCTAAAAAATTTGCATGTAAACTTAGGGATTTACGAACTTTTCTTACGACATAGAGCGAAGAGGTTTTTTTGTAACAATAGAAACAAGAATACTAAATGTGATTCTGAAGTTGAATAAAATAGAAGAATAGAGAAATTTAAATATTTCAAAAAAGTGCTTTTAAATTTAAAGAATTAAATAAAATTCTAATACAAGAAGTAGTGATGTGGAAATAAATATCTAAGGTCCAATAGGTGGATGAGAGAGACAAAAATGCCAAATTTTTTCATAAAGTAGCATATGGTAGAAATTGTAGGAATACCATTAATTCTGTTTTATTTAATGTAACGACCCAGAATTTCGGACATTTTCTATTTAAATATCTAAATTATTTAAATATTTGAATCTTGGGTTGAATATTATTAAGTTGATTAAAAACCTTGTTAACCCCCATTTAAATCCTATGTAATGATGGTAAACTTTTTTTGAATTTTTTTAAGAAAATAAAAACTTTTAATAAATATCGATAATGTGATCGAAATTCGTTTTATCGATAAACAATTTTTTACTGGCTAGAAGTTGTTTAATGTTTTTCTGCATACACTTAAATGTTTAGGAAATCATTTATATGAAATGAAATATTAATCCATTTATGGAAATAAAATAATGCGTGATGTCATGCATGAAGTCATGGAAGATATTAATAAAGGAGGGTAGAATGGTAATTGGCTAAGGGGATATTTCATGAGTGTAAGCGGTGGAAAGGTGATGTGATGGGCATGTTAGGGGTTCAACCTTCTTGGCTGTGTAAAGAAGGTGAGAAGGAGGGGGTGAGCTTACCGTTGATTGCTATATAAGTGGCTTTATGGTTCATAATCATTTTTGCATTTTTTGAAAAGAAAATCAAAACATTCTTCACTCATTCCCTCTCCATAATTTCCTAAGAACAAAACTAATAAAATCGACTCAAAACTTCACCGAACTTTGACACTATTGGCATACATTCAGGGGCTACTCGATGTCATCGAAACCATTGACAATTAAATCTCTTCGAAACCAAATTCATTGACCTATCGACTGTGTCAGAAACACCAAACTTACTTCCACCAACAACAAAAAAGTGAAGAGGCATTCAGGGCACCTTCCGACAATGTCGAAGGGTGTCGTGAAGGAAGCAGTACTATGAAATCAACAAAGGCCAAAGGATAACAAAGATCCGTTTCGACTCAGTCGAAAGGTCAAGAAAGGAAAATAATGACCCTTTCGACTCAGTCAAAAGGTCAGGAAAGGGTCACAAAAACCCTTTCAACTCAGTCGAAAGGTCAAGAAAAGATAAAGGAACTGCTAGAGCAAGACAAGAAGAGCAAAAGACACCTTTTGATGACATTAAAAGGGTCATGGCCTTTCGACCATGTCAAAAGATTTAAAGTAACATATAAAAGGGGTCCTTTCTACCCAGTCGAAAGTAAGGGAGCCAAAGAGGGGATGCCTACATCTATAAATAAGACCCAAGGGGTCTAGTTTGGGGGGCAAAATTCTGGAAGTTTGAATTCATTTTCTTTACTCTACTTTCTTATTAACAATTGTATTGGAAATAACCCTAAATCAAATTAGAGAAAAGGATCAATATCTTATAACTCATTTTGGATTATGAATCAAAATGGAAGATGGATTATTTATGAAGGATAATGGAGATAAGGAAGATCATTTAGATCATTAGCTAGACTAATAATCAATTGCACATGATTCTAACCTTTTCTCATGATCTCTATTTTGTTTATGCCGTAGGCATTTCCAGTCGAAACACATCATCATCATTACCTACATGATGATAGGGTGTCGACCATGTTGAATGTATGAGTCTTGGGAATAGGTAGATTGATATTACACAAGGAAAGAAAGTGAATTGTAGACACTAATAAGCTAGGACTTCTTCGAAAGTAAAAAAGCCCACTCGATCTAATCGAAAGGAGTATTTCTAAAAGGATCTTAGTTTATGTTTGTTTAACGGTCGTATATAGTGGAACTAATTCGAAGGGGGATCGACCCTTTGAAACACCAATAACCCTTTGAAGGGGTTCCATAGTAAGCACCCCCCTTTGACATAGTGGAAAGGTCTTAAATGTAACCTTTTAACATGATCGAAAGGGGTGGAACACAAGATGTTTGGATACTTTCAACTCACTGGGAGTATGAGACTTAATAAAAATGATCTTAAATTCCAAGTACCAAAAATTACATCCTTGAGGCCATTCGACCGTGTCTACCTAGGCGAAGGGTTAGGATAGCCCTATTAACTCATTCGACTAAATCAATCTGGTTGAAAGATTGGGCAACCAATAAATCCTTTCGATTCAGCCAATCCGGTCGAAAGATAAAGCTATCACCTCAAATCATTTTGACTGAATCACTCTAGTCGAAAGGTATATTTATAAAGGAGAGAATCCTCTCAAGAACTTGGTCTTGTTCAAATTGAGTTTATCTTATCAATAGCATCGGGAATGTTGACAAGTTTTCTTGTTAACAATAGTTATCTTTAATAAAAGGTGTTTATTATAATCTAGAGGGAAGAAAAGATATGTTGCAAATAAACATTTATGAAAAGGTTTATATAAGATATTGATTTTATATAAGTATGCTTTATAAATGAAGAGGATTTAAACTGATATTTTGATAACTTAAATCCCGGTGTTTTTGAAAATATTTTTCAAGATTTTGGAGATAATA
Source organism: Allium cepa (assembly GCA_030765085.1). NCBI lineage: Eukaryota > Viridiplantae > Streptophyta > Magnoliopsida > Asparagales > Amaryllidaceae > Allium > Allium cepa. The sequence continues at coordinate 975,445,486 of CM060939.1, forward strand.
ATAAAAGTATTATTTGAAAGTAAACATTTGGAAAATTAGTGTATGAAATTGTGATTATGGTACTTAGTAATTTTTAGGAAGTATTTGATACCGCTTTGAAATGATTTTGGTTAAGTCCGAAAGTATGGTTTGGATGTACTGAACTCACTTCTACTACATAAAAATAATTCTAGCGATCACTGTAGCGTCACCGGTATTCTTTTTAGGTTTCAAAGTGGGGTAAGCTAGTAGTCTGCTACAAGGTTATTTTGGTAAAACAAATTTTGATTTAATCTTGATAGTATAATTTGATATACAAAAGATATATGTATGTATTGTTATTTTATAATATTTAGAATAAAACCCGGATGTTTAGTTCTAAAGTTTTTCTTTAAAATTAATTTGAAATGAACTTTTTAGTACAGAAAAGTATTATATATATATATATACTATAAGGGGGCCTAAGTGATAATGCTATAGCCTAGAGTAAATAATGAAACATTTTCATGTTTTCCCTTTGTGGTAATGTATGTTTAATAAATAAGTGAAACTTTGTTATATTATTTTATGGATATATGAATCATATACATTAGGACAGTATAGTATGTTCATTAGCTATGCTATGCTGTTCGAAAGTATGCATTTATTAAAATGGAATGGGATTTTCGAAAATTTTGGATAGTTGAAAACTTCTGAATCGTTCTAGAACTTAAAGCTAAGTGTTTTCTGAAAATAGAAAAAGTTGGGTTTTTGTAACTCTTAAATTGAGAAGGTAGTAAGTTGAAACAAGTTTTAAATAGTTAAACATTCCTGATAAGTGAAATGAATATGGTGCTTTGTTAGGATGTAGTGGAGTATTATACAAGTATAAACTTAAGTTATAAAATATTTATAAACATGAAGTTATGTTTTATGAAATGGTACATAAACAATTTCAATATGAATAAGATATACTATTTGTATAAATGAATTTGATTAAAAGAATATTGGTACGGTTAAGAAATCAATAGGATAAAGTACATAATTTGTCTGTAGATCATTTTATTCGCATGAGTGTTCTCAATCCTATAGTCAAGTACATGGTTTCAAGGTGATTTACGCCAGTCCAAAAAAGGATTTTTCACTCGATTCTTGGTGGCGAATACTTGATACCGATTCTTGATATGATCCTAAAGTTTTCTATCATAGTATAAGGAAGACAGAAGATTCTAATCAAGGGACCTGATCTGGGTCTGTACAAGAGAGGTCAAGTGATCTATACTACTTGGAAGCGAAATGATGTGATTAAACAAGTGATCGAAATTGATGTTGCGTATGGATGGTCTATCTACATCATATAGGATTTAGTATACACATATTTTGTTTTATTGGCTTACTGAGTGTATAGGTGATGGCTCTTTGATTTGTTACGAGGTAACTTTATTAATCGACTAAGTAATGATATAAGGCTATTGAGCATAAGGTACAATTAGCAAGTTATTTATCATCCTTATGCGATAAGAGGATTTATGAACTTGAGCAAGCCATGAGCAATATTTTCTAGTAATTCTGAATACTGTTAAGTATTGCTATTTGATTGTTTCCTTTTGTTTCTAGTATTGGAATTTCGAGGACGAAATGTTTTGAGTGGGGAGTAACGACCCTAAATTTCGTACACTTTGTGTTTAAATATCTGAATTAAATAAATATTTAATACTTGGATTAAACCTTATAAAGGTGATTTAGTAACCTTTTTAACCCCTTTTTAATACATAACTAGTGATAAACTTGTTTTAGAAAAATATTTACAAAAATAAATACTTTAAAGAACATCGATAACGTGACTGAAAATCATTTTATCGATAAGCTACTATTGACTCGGCAGAAGTTGTTCAGATTTTTTTACATACAATAAAACACATAGGAAATAATATGAAATAAATATAATTTCCATCTATGGAAAATAAAAATATTGATGTTGTCATGCATGATGTATTGGATAGATATTTGAGTGCAACGGTAAAAGAGTAATTTTCTTAGGAAAATGGGGTGTAAAGTAAAAACGCATGCAAGGCATGTAGGGGGACTCTTTTTGCCAGAAATAAGAAGGGTAAGGTAGAGGGCTTAGATGTGTTAAAACTCATAATTCACAAAACATTCAAAATAAAAAAAGAATCAAAAATGGTGGAAGTGGATTAGCACCGATTCACTTTGTTCTTCACTTTCTCTAATTAGCTAAAATCTCTTCCAAACTTCATCAAAATTTCACCAACACCTTAAAACACCTTAGGAAGCAAGGATATAAAGTCAAAAAAATAAAAAATATGGAAGAAAAGGGAGAGCTTGGGTTTGGCCATGAGCAATGATGAATAGTGGGGTGTTACTTTGTGATTTTTGGAGCTAATGGTGATGTCTTTGGAAATTTGAGTATGGTAGGAGGTGTTCTTGGCTTTGAGAGGGTTTGTGCTTGTCTTTGGCTTGTATTAAAGTGTGTTTTCTTAGTATCTTGTATGTATATGTTGTGTTTATATGTATGTGTGTGCAAATATAAAGTTAAAATGACATTAACTAATTAAAGTTATAAACTTGGCACCTTCTTGCTTTTGAAAGAAAATGATTACTTATTATTATATAACATCACTCCTATTACCTTCTATGATATGTGGCATAGCCTTGACTTGATTTTTAAATAGTTTTTTGGATTGCATGTCGAACAAAAGTATGTTTGAAAGTGTTTGATGTGAGAATGGTCATTTAAGTGCACTTTGATATCCCTAAACATTAACTTATGTAAATTGAAGATTTATGAAATTAATTTTGGGTGACTGATTTGGCTATTCTCTGCACACATTTTGGTGTGTGGGATAATAAAGAAATGATTTGGAAAGTTATAGAAATTGTGAAACAATGATGTGAAACCTAGAAGCAAAAAGGTCGCTATGGATGCACTTTGATAATGCCTTGTGTTCGACAATTTTTAAAGTCAACTTTGAATGACATCCTAGCGATGTCTTTACATTTTTAATAAGTATCACATGTGTTCTTATTATTAGAAAAAAATTAAAATATTAAAAGATTTTAGAGATGATCAAACAAAGTGGCCAAAGTTAGAGTAAAAAGGTCGCTAAATGAACACTTTAGCAAATAGTTTATTTTCAGGAATTTTTATTAATGAATCGAAAGATATTATTTAGGGTTTCTATCCATGGTTTTTAAGTACCCTAAGGGTAGTACTTACTACATAATATTTAAAGTCTTAAATAGTTTGTTGTGAGAACTGGTTGCAAAGTTTGTGGTTTTCTATGTTGTACTTTGACAAGGACTTTTAACAGCATTTATAAATGCTGCAATAAGTTGGTTGGGGTTTTAACTGTCCAAAAATGATATTTAAATTTAATATTTTTTCCTAACATTTTAAAGGATGTTTTCTTATAAATTATCAGAGAATTTTAAAGTTATTTTAAAGTTAAAATATATTTTTGATATTTATTTATGAATTTTTAAAGTTAAGGTGTTTCAGGAAACATGTTTTTTAAATTTATTTTCATCAAATTATAAATTAATTATTTGATTAATATTTTACACAGATATTTAAAACATATTTGTAAGTTTTTTAAAGTGTATGTATATAGTTTGAAAAAAGTAAGTTAAGTATTTGTTAAAGGAATAAAAGAAGTTTTTAATTACAACACTTATGTCATAATAAATGGTTTTGGGAAGTTAATTACAAGTATATTACCTTTTTTAATAAGTGTAGATATACTTAGATGTTTAAAAAGATGTTTTAAAGGTAATTTTGAGTATAAATGGTTTTGGGTTTGTTGTCACAATATGCTAATAACATTTGTCTTTAACCATCTTTTATTATACTTATGAATGTAAATAGATCTTTGAAAAGAATATTTTAAAGGTAAGGATAAGCGAAATAGTTTGGGCTTAAAAGTGATGATGTTTAAGGAACATTAGTCTTAAATCATTTTGAATAGGTTTTTGAATGTAGTTAGATCTATTAAATGGATATTTTAAATAAATAACATGTACGGAATCTTTTGGAAAAAGATAAATAGTAAAGGTTTAAAGTAAGAAATCTTGTTAAATATTTATAAATATACTTATATCATTTGAGATAAGTATATGCATACTTTTTGAAGTAGTACCAATGAATAGTACAAACTGATACACAAATTTTATTAAATAAAGGAACTTTTTAACAATAAAAGAGGTTTTATTAATAAAATGATTAGTTAAATAAAAAGGGATTAGAAGTCACTTATGTGACATAATCGTGCTTCGTGTCACTTAATTGTACTTATGTGTTTACTCATTTATGGAAATTATTTAGTCATGTACTTAGCACTAAAAGCTAACAAAGTTGAGTTGTCTATCTGTAAGAGTTGAAAATGAAGTGTTTAGGAAAGGCTTTGATGCAACCAATGCTTTAACTTACCTAGCTTCACTCTTGACTGAGGGATAATATAAGTTGAGAAGTTCAAAAGTGGGATAAGTATACGAGACTTGGTTTCCATACGTGATCATTCTCATTATTTTTAAATTTGACTAAATTAACATAGGAAGTATCTAAAAGCTTCTTCGTTTCATACGATTTGAGAACTCTTGGGAGGAGCATTGGTATGAAACGTCTCTAAGTTTAAGAACTTATATATATATATGAGATCCCAAGGGAGAGGACTCCTCTTTATATATTGTTCACTTACTTCAAAAAGAACTAGAATTGAGTTAACCGATGTTAACGCCAAAATTTGAACGCTAACACCCCGGTGTATGAAGTGTAGTTGTGAAAGCACCACCCGATGATTCGGGAGCAGAGTATAAGCAGAAAATCACAGAAAAAGCAGTGAATAACAACGATTTTACAGTGGTTCGGCTCAAGGCAAGCCTACGTCCACTTTAATTCTCTTTATTGCTAAACCGATTACAACTTTACAACAATCCTCAATTACAATTATGACGAGACAAACAACTAGAACTTTGGTAGAGAAGATGTAACGACCCGTATTTTACGTGTCGATATATCGTAGAATTTACAGGTCGTTAGTGTTGTTTATGTTGTCTCTAGCCTGAGTCGTTTAGGAAGTTAACTCGTGAGTTAAGTGATGAGTCGCGTTCGAATTAAGAGATGAGTGTGCACGAGTTAACGAGTCAAGGTAGTGAACGACTCATGTATGAGTCGTCAATGACTTAAGGTTTTGACCGACTCAGGGGATAAGGAGCTAACGAGTTAAGAGTTATGAGTTAACTCGTATGGGACGACTCATGGTGGTTAACGGCTTATAGAGCTTATAAAGTTAGAACATTGCCAGGTTACGAGTTAACGGGATAGGTTGAGTCGTGACCGGGTTAAGGGGATGAGTCGTATAGTAGATGAGTCGCTGAGGGCTTAGGTCGTTATGTCGCGTGTGGGTTAGGTCGCGCGCTTGGATGAGTCGTAGCTTGTTAGGTCGTATGCTGTTGGGATTCTCTGAGTCGTGGAATATGATGAGTCGTGAACGACTCAGGGATGACTCGTGGACGACTTATGGACGCACGACTCATGGAGTTTTCAGCTTATAAATAGAGGGGTTTGGCTCACTTTTTGGCACCGGTTTTTGAAGCGACGAAGTGCTGCCATTTTGGGAACTCGACTACAACATTTCTTCATATTCTTTTCTCCATTCCAATCTAGTTCTAACATCCATCCAAGATCGAAGGTCGAGATCGAAGATTCAAGGGCCAAAGTTGAAGATCTTCATTCAACGAAGCTAGATTTCATCGTTTCTAGCGGGATCTCGACGAATCAAGTTTGGATCTCCGCTGTCCAGATCTGAAGTGGGTTTCTTTTGGAGTGTTTGGGTGATTCGGTGAGTGGTGGTTATCTCTCACGCGGACCCAAAGGAGTATATTGGTTTGGTGGTTTGTTGGAGTGTGGTAGATAGTAATTTTCTGCATTTTTCCTTAGATCTTAGTGTAGATCCATTACTTATGAAGATGTTTACTTATGCAAGTTCATTCATCAAATTGTAGGGACAATACCCATGATTTATATTTGTTAGATCTATGCTAAAAACCCATGATTCATGTATGATAGATCTATTCTCATTTATTTACGAAATTGCCATTTTAGTTATAAATGCCTATTTAGATCTTGATTGACTACTTATTTGTTTGGATTAATGTTTGCCTTGTTTGATTGTTGTGAATGAGTTATCTAGTTGATAGATTTGGACAAGTATGGTCAAAGACGATTCAAAAGCTACGGAAGAGGCTCTTGAATGGTGATAATTGCTTAAGGCATATGGGGGGGGGGATGTTGACGCTCATATGTATGGATTGGATGATGTTGAGATGGAATTTTGCCATGACGCAATGAGGCAAACCATGATGTTAAGATGAGCCTTTGCTATGATGAAGATGAGGCGAGGCATGATTTAATGTAACCTTGGTTTAGTCGAGAAGGATTACTCCAAGCATGTTGATAACTTGAAGGGTAGTTCGAGTTGATTGATAATGGATGGCTCAAGAGGTAGTTTGGGCTATGTTGAGAATAGTCGTTAAGGAGGATGACTAGAAGGCTTGGATTTCATCGTTGTTGAAGGTTCTAGCAGACTCAAAGCAAGAGTACAAGGGTTGCCCTAAAGACTACAGGAAGGTGGTCTGGACACCCTAAAGACTACAGGTAGGTGGTCGAGTACTCTGGGTAGTTGCGAAAATTCCTAGGCACGGGTCATGATGACGTGCGGAGTTATGTCTAGAACCGGGGTTACCATTAGCCCTTGATAGATGGCTCAGGAAGGAGCCGGTCATTCAATTAACGGTGATTTCGAAGCAAGGTTAACAGTGATAGCCAGAGTCGTGGATGTTTGGACGTTGGGTTGTATCATCATTCGGTCTCAAGAGCGGTGTTTCCTGGGTGCTTATCTGATCTTGGTTTAGGCCTTGGGGATTTGTATTTGGAAAACATCGACCTTGACTCGAGTGATTATTGCTTTACCTTAATTGTCTGCCATGTTATGTTTGCTTCTCTTTAGTGTGAGTCTGGGGGCTATCACTGTAGAAAGAGGTGGAGTGGGATGGTTTGGTTCCTATTCCTTTTATCCCTTATACTCTTTTGGTATGTTTGATAGTTGATTTACTGCTCACTAAGACTTTATCTGACTCAAGGTTTTATGTCTCCTCTTATTACCTTGGGCTGTTCATCCATGTTGGGATGGGCAGACTAGGTAGCAGGTGACAGGTGCTGTTCTTGGAGATCTACGTTGATGATGACGAAGACGAGCAGGAGGCTTTTGCATATTATTTCATATTATGTACTGGGTTTTTCCGCTGTATATACTTTGAGTGCTTTGTAGTGAGGTTTTGATGTATTGATTGTTCTGATGATTGTATCAAACTTCTAAGATGCTTATTTGATGATATTCTGTTATGAAGCTTCATTATACATATATTTCTCTATTGTATTTTATCCATGCGCTGTGAGTTATGCGATAGATTCTGCGATGTTTATTCTACCCTTGACGGTCACCCATGGCTGCCTGGCATGCCTCTCAGCGCATTATTTCCTTGTTTTGGTGCGGGAGTCATGGGCGGTCGTCACATTTGGTATCAGAGCTTTGGTTAATCGATTTTAGCCAACGCTCGCTGACGTAACTACGTATGAGAGACGTAATTGTATTTTGATGGATGATTACTATATATAATATAGTAGTTTAGAAGGATTTGAACTCCTTATGCAGTTGTTTCTTAAGGTGTTCTAATCATTCCTTTTTGTAGATATTAAGGATGAGTCGAAGTGAGAGACAAGCTGCAAGGGAAAGCCGTGCTGCTAGGGAGGCTTTTGATTATGCTCCTATGTTTCAAGCCATGATGACTTCGATCATGAGGAGGATACCAGCTTCGGGGTCATCAGTAGATGTTGGAGTTCAAGTTCAAGCTCCAAGACCGGTGGATTTTACTAAGCTTTGTAAGGACTATACTTCTCTTGGAGGAAAGGTTTTCTTGGGAACGGAATCAACTATTGAAGTACAGAGATGGATTGATGCTTGTAGGAGGATCTTTGGTGATTTGGGAATCGAGGATGCAACTAAGAGGAAGCTTGCATCAAGGCAACTTCAAGGGAGAGCTTCAGATTGGTGGAATTCTATCACCATTGATACTCCGGAGGAGGAGATTACTTGGGAGCAATTCCAAGTCAGATTTGAAGCTAAGTTTATCTCTACAGCTCAGAAATCTGTTTTTTTCAAGAAGTTTGTAGAGCTCAAGCAAGGTGGGAGATCGGTCCTTGAGTATGTTTCTGAGTTTGAAGCTTTGTCCAAGTATGCCAGATCGTATATTGATTCTCCCTATCAGAAGAATGAGAAGTCTGTGACCGGTTTGGATGCTTATCTTGGAAGACAGTTGGTGGATCATCTGGACGATCCGTTTGAGAAGCTTGTGGAGAAAGCTCTCAGGCATGAGAGTTTGTTTCCTAGGGAGAGTTTTGTTGTTGCTGTAACCAAGGAAGGAACTAAACCACAGTAAGGTGGCAACAAGAAGAGGAATCAGCAGCAACAGAAGGGTAAGGATGGCCAGAAGAAGCCGAAGGGTGAAGTGACCTGCTACAACTGTCAGCAGAAGGGCCATCTCTTCAGAGATTGCAAGAATCCCAAGGTGCCGGGAAAGTGTTACAACTGTGATAAGATGGGACATATCAAGAAGGATTGCCCAGAACCAAGGAAAGATAGGCAGATTGTGCAAGCTTATGCTATGGGAGCTGTGCCGTCGTCTTCAAAAGCTCCAACTGCTGAAGAGAAGGGGAAGAGTGTGGTGGTTCAAGGTACTCTTTCTATTTGTGGTGTTCCAGTTAGAGTGTTGTTTGATACTGGAGCGTCGCATTCTTTTATTTGTGATGATCTTGTAGGCCGGTTAGGTTTGGAACCGGATATTGTTGATAGACCATTGGTTGTGACTAATCCAGTTGGGGGTTCGTCCTGTTCGTGTATGATATGCCGTGGTTTAGTTGTGTCGAGTCATGATTGCTCTTTTGCTTGTGATTGCTTTGTTCTGAACTTTGTGGGGTTCGGAATTATTTTGGGTATGGACTGGCTTAGGAAGTATGCGGCAAGGATTGACTGTGAGAGGCTGGAGGTGACAGTCGGGAATGTGGAAGAGCGAAAGGTTGTGATACGATGTAAGCATGAAGAAGGCGTCTTCATGAGCTTCATGTATTCGCTGGTTGTTCCACGGGATGGACTGTCATCGGTGCCTATTGTGAATGGATTTGAGGATGTCTTTGACGAAGTCAAAGGATTACCGCCGCATAGGAAGATCGAGTTTCGTATCGATCTAGTTGAGGGAGCCGGACCCGTTGTGATGCCTCTTAGGCGGATGGCGCCTAGGGAACAGCAAGAGTTGAAGGTGCAAGTTGATGACCTTTTGCAAAAAGGATTCATTCGGCGTAGTGTGTCCGAATGGGGTGCACCAGTTGTGTTCGCAACCAAAGCGGATGGATCGTTGAGGTTGTGTGTGGATTATCGTGAGCTGAATAAGGTGACTAAGAAGAACAAGTATCCATTGCCGAGGATAGATGACTTGTTTGATCAGCTTCACAAGGCTAAGGTATTTTCTCAGATGGATTTGGCAACGGGATTTCACCAGTTGAGAGTGGCTAAGGATAGTGTGCCGAAGACTGCTTTTAGGACACCATCCGGATTTTATGAGTGGCTAGTAATGCCGTTTGGATTGACCAACGCACCAGCATATTTTGTGGATCTTATGAATAGAGTGTTCAGAGATCAGTTGAATAAGTTCGTGCTTGTGTTCGTGGATGATATTCTGATTTATTCCAGAACTGAAGAAGAGCACAAGACGCACTTGAGTATTGTTTTGGAAATCTTGCGGAAACATCAGTTGAAGGCTAAGTTTTCGAAGTGTCATTTTTGGAAGAGTGAAGTGAGGTTCTTAGGCCATGTTATCTCTGGAAATGGAATCACGGTTGATCCCGCTAAGGTGGCAGCGATCCAGGATTGGATTAGACCTAAGAATGCATCTGATGTGAGAAGTTTTCTTGGATTAGCAGGATATTATCGTCGGTTTATCAAAGACTTTTCCAAGATAGCTGCACCGTTAACAGGATTGACGAAAAAGAACCAAGTGTTCAGATGGGATGATAAGTGTGAGCAAGCCTTCGTAATCCTAAAAGAGCGACTAATAAGTGCTCCTGTTTTGACTATTCCAAGTGGGAATGATGAGATGGTGGTTTACACCGATGCATGTGGTACTGGACTTGGAGCAGTGCTGATGCAGAAGGATAAAGTTGTTGCGTATGCTAGTCGACAACTGAAACCGCATGAAAGGAATTACCCGACTCATGATTTGGAGTTAGCGGCAATTGTTTTTGCTTTGAAGATGTGGAGACATTACCTATTGGGGGTTCGATTCGAGTTGTTTACGGATCATAAGTCGTTGAAGTATCTGTTCTCCCAAAAGGATTTGAATCTCCGACAGCAACGGTGGCTAGAATTTTTAGCATCATATGATTTTGGTATAGCCTATACTCCGGGAAAAGGCAACGCAGTGGCAGATGCGTTAAGTCGAAGACATGCAGGATTGGGAGCCATGTTTTCAGAATGGAAGAGTCTAGAGTATTTGGCTGAATTTGACTTCAGGCCTAGATGTGAATTGGAACCTGAGATGTTGGCAAACTTATCGATAAGGCCTACTCTTGTGGAGAGAATTGGCGAGAGCCAAAAGCGAGACGATAAGCTTGTCAAGATTATCCGAGATTTGGAATCTGGATTGAATCCAGAAAAGGATAAAGGATTTGAAGTCGATCGAGAGGGTTGGCTTCGAAAGCAAGGACGACTAGTTGTTCCCGATGTGGATGGACTGAGAGATGAAGTCCTTAGGGAAAGTCATCACTCGAAGTTGACGTTTCATCCGGGTGGAAATAAGATGTATCGGGATATGAAGAGAACCTATTATTGGGAAGGTACGAAGAAGGATGTTGGAAATTTTATTTCTAAGTGTATGAATTGCCAGCTGGTGAAAGCTGAGCAGAAGAAGCCCAGTGGATTACTTCAGCCATTAGAGGTTCCTACATGGAAGTGGGAGCAAGTGTCGATGGATTTTATCGATGGTCTACCTAGAACCAGGACAGAGAATGAAGGGATTTGGGTCATTGTAGATCGTTTGACTAAGATTGCAAGGTTCATTCCTGTTCGATCAACTAGGACTGCATCGAAGTTGGCTGAGTTGTTTGTTAAGTGGATTGTTCGATTCCATGGTGTTCCGAAGAGTATAGTGAGCGATCGAGACCCATTGTTCACTAGTGGATTTTGGAAGAGCTTCCAGGAAGTTTTGGGAACTAAGTTGTGTTTGAGTACAGCTTACCACCCTCAAACAGATGGTCAGTCTGAGAGAGTCAACCGAGTTTTGGAAGATCTCCTCAGAGCATGTGTTTTGGATTTCGGAGGATCGTGGGAAGATCATCTTCATTTGGTGGAGTTTGCATACAATAACAGTTACCAGTCAAGTATTGGTATGGCACCATATGAAGCACTGTATGGAAGACCGTGTAACTCTCCGACATGTTGGTTGGAAACTGGAGAAAAGCTGATACTTGGGCCAGAGATGATTCGACAGACTTCGAATTGTATAGAGATTATTCGGCAACGAATGAAGGCAGCCCAAGATCGTCAGAAAAGTTATGCCGATAATCGTCGTAAGGATTTGGAGTTCGACGTAGGTGATATGGTTTTTGTGAAGATTTCTCCATTGAAGAGTATTATGAGATTCGAGAAGAAAGGAAAGTTAACTCCGAGATTTGTTGGACCATTCCCGATCATCGAGCGAATTGGAAAGCTCGCTTATAGATTGGAGTTACCGGAAAAGATGGCAGGTGTGCACAATGTTTTTCATGTATCCTATCTACGGAAGTATGTGCATGACTCGAATACAGTGGTTTCTGCTGATAGCTGTGAAGATTTAGAGGTTGATCCAGTGGTTATGAGACCTCGTAAGCCGCTTCGTGTTGTTGAAACCGACACGAAACAGCTTAGGAGGAAGACGATTACGTTGCTCAAGGTACAATGGAGTGAAGATGTTAACGACTGTACGTGGGAGGAGGAAGAGAGGATGAAGGCAGCTCATCCTGAACTCTTCAAGGTATGACCATAAGGTGTCGTGACATCTCATGAATTTGTAACTTGTTCTAATCTTAGAATTCTGCATGCTAGGCTAGTAATTGGATGCATGGTTTGTTGATTGCTATGAATGGTAGGCATGCAAAATAGTTTTGATTTCTCTTGTTTGTTTGGAATTTCGGGGGCGAAATTCCTAAGGGGGAGAGAATGTAACGACCCGTATTTTACGTGTCGATATATCGTAGAATTTACAGGTCGTTAGTGTTGTTTATGTTGTCTCTAGCCTGAGTCGTTTAGGAAGTTAACTCGTGAGTTAAGTGATGAGTCGCGTTCGAATTAAGAGATGAGTGTGCACGAGTTAACGAGTCAAGGTAGTGAACGACTCATGTATGAGTCGTGAATGACTTAAGGTTTTGACCGACTCAGGGGATAAGGAGCTAACGAGTTAAGAGTTATGTGTTAACTCGTATGGGACGACTCATGGTGGTTAACGGCTTATAGAGTTAGAACATTGCCAGGTTACGAGTTAACGGGATAGGTTGAGTCGTGACCGGGTTAAGGGGATGAGTCGTATAGTAGATGAGTCGCTGAGGGCTTAGGTCGTTATGTCGCGTGTGGGTTAGGTCGCGCGCTTGGATGAGTCGTAGCTTGTTAGGTCGTATGCTGTTGGGATTCTCTGAGTCGTGGAATATGATGAGTCATGAACGACTCAGGGATGACTCGTGGACGACTTATGGACGCACGACTCATGGAGTTTTCAGCTTATAAATAGAGGGTTTGGCTCACTTTTTGGCACCGGTTTTTGAAGCGACGAAGTGCAGCCATTTTGGGAACTCGACTACAACATTTCTTCATCTTCTTTTCTCCATTCCAATCTAGTTCTAACATCCATCCAAGATCGAAGGTCGAGATCGAAGATTCAAGGGCCAAAGTTGAAGATCTTCATCCAACGAAGCTAGATTTCATCGTTTCTAGCGGGATCTCGACGAATCAAGTTTGGATCTCCGCTGTCCAGATCTGAAGTGGGTTTCTTTTGGAGTGTTTGGGTGATTCGGTGAGTGGTGGTTATCTCTCACGCGGACCCAAAGGAGTATATTGGTTTGGTGGTTTGTTGGAGTGTGGTAGATAGTAATTTTATGCATTTTTCCTTAGATCTTAGTGTAGATCCATTACTTATGAAGATGTTTACTTATGCAAGTTCATTCATCAAATTGTAGGGACAATACCCATGATTTATATTTGTTAGATCTATGCTAAAAACCCATGATTCATGTATGATAGATCTATTCTCATTTATTTACGAAATTGCCATTTTAGTTATAAATGCCTATTTAGATCTTGATTGACTACTTATTTGTTTGGATTAATGTTTGCCTTGTTTGATTGTTGTGAATGAGTTATCTAGTTGATAGATTTGGACAAGTATGGTCAAAGACGATTTAAAAGCTATGGAAGAGGCTTTTGAATGGTGATAATTGCTTAAGGCATATGGGGGGGGGGATGTTGACGCTCATATGTATGGATTGGATGATGTTGAGATGGAATTTTGCCATGACGCAATGAGGCAAACCATGATGTTAAGATGAGCCTTTGCTATGATGAAGATGAGGCGAGGCATGATTTAATGTAACCTTGGTTTAGTCGAGAAGGATTACTCCAAGCATGTTGATAACTTGAAGGGTAGTTCGAGTTGATTGATAATGGATGGCTCAAGAGGTAGTTTGGGCTATGTTGAGAATAGTCGTCAAGGAGGATGACTAGAAGGCTTGGATTTCATCGTTGTTGAAGGTTCTAGCAGACTCAAAGCAAGAGTACAAGGGTTGCCCTAAAGACTACAGGAAGGTGGTCTGGACACCCTAAAGACTACAGGTAGGTGGTCGAGTACTCTGGGTAGTTGCGAAAATTCCTAGGCACGGGTCATGATGACGTGCGGAGTTATGTCTAGAACCGGGGTTACCATTAGCCCTTGATAGATGGCTCAGGAAGGAGCCGGTCATTCAATTAACGGTGATTTCGAAGCAAGGTTAACAGTGATAGCCAGAGTCGTGGATGTTTGGACGTTGGGTTGTATCATCATTCGGTCTCAAGAGCGGTGTTTCCTGGGTGCTTATCTGATCTTGGTTTAGGCCTTGGGGATTTGTATTTGGAAAACATCGACCTTGACTCGAGTGATTATTGCTTTACCTTAATTGTCTGCCATGTTATGTTTGCTTCTCTTTAGTGTGAGTCTGGGGGCTATCACTGTAGAAAGAGGTGGAGTGGGATGGTTTGGTTCCTATTCCTTTTATCCCTTATACTCTTTTGGTATGTTTGATAGTTGATTTACTGCTCACTAAGACTTTGTCTGACTCAAGGTTTTATGTCTCCTCTTATTACCTTGGGCTGTTCATCCATGTTGGGATGGGCAGACTAGGTAGCAGGTGACAGGTGCTGTTCTTGGAGATCTACATTGATGATGACGAAGACGAGCAGGAGGCTTTTGCATATTATTTCATATTATGTACTGGGTTTTTCCGCTGTATATACTTTGAGTGCTTTGTAGTGAGGTTTTGATGTATTGATTGTTCTGATGATTGTATCAAACTTCTAAGATGCTTATTTGATGATATTCTGTTATGAAGCTTCACTATACATATATTTCTCTATTGTATTTTATCCATGCGCTGTGAGTTATGCAATAGATTCTGCGATGTTTATTCTACCCTTGACGGTCACCCATGGCTGCCTGGCACGCCTCTCAGCGCATTATTTCCTTGTTTTGGTGCGGGAGTCATGGGCGGTCGTCACAGAAGAATTCTTCGAATCCATGTAGATTGCGTTAGATTTTCCCTTGAAGTTAGTTGAAATGTCTTTCGAACTTGAAGTGTCGGGTGAGTTGAGAATTCAGCAGAGTATTGGCGCTTGAAATCATTGGTAAAAAGGTCCCCCCAAATGTTGGAAGTGGTCATGTATTTATAGGAGTTTTCGGCCTTGAGTCGTGAGTCGTACCCGACTCATCGTTAACTCGTAGCCGAGTCAGATTGGGTCGTGGACGACTCAATAGGTTGAACCCCAGCTTCGTACCAGAGCGCCTTCGATCCTCTGAATATAGCACAAGTATTAAGTCGTATACGAGTCATTCCTCTTTGATATAAGTATCATGATAGCGGGCTGCGACTTAGTGACTTTAGGTCGTGGACGAGTCATGGTGAGTCGTCTCATGTTAACACGCGGCCGACCTACTGGGTTAGCTCACGGCTTGGTCCAAAGCTATGCTCCCATTCAAATGAATAACACAAGTCCTGAGCCATTCACGAGTTAACCAGTGCAACTTTCCTTGATGTTAGTATGAGTCGTACACGACTCATCATAAGTCGTATGTCGTCAACGAGTTATCTCATTATAGTATGGTATTGAACTTGTCTCTGAAGTCTTAGGTCGTATCACCTTTATGTCGCATTCCTCTTAAGTCGTAGACCTCCATAAGTCGTGACATTCCTCAGGTCGTTAATGTCTTAACTCGCAAGCCTTCCTTAACCCGTAAGATTCCTTAAGTCGTAAGGTTCCTTAACTCGTAAGGTTCCTTAAGTCATAAGGTTCCTCAAGTCGTACAATCTCTCCTTGGGTCGTTGAGTCGTAACCCTTTAAGTCGCTTTGAGCTTTAGGTCGTTAACTTGTTGAGTCGGTGACTTGTTGAGTCGTGAGGCTTCCTGAGTCGTAGATCCTTCCTGAACCGTTAAGCACCTTAAGTCGTGGCCTATCCCAGGCTTTAACTCGTTGACTCCTTTAACTCGTAGGCTGGAACGGGGTTAACATTTGCCCCTCGAAGCACACGCTTAAGTCGTAAGTCGTGTGCTTCGACTCATCATAACCCGGGTGTGCCGATTCGAGTTCCAGCTCTTCCAGATATAAAACGCTTGATTCGTTCCTCCTATCTCCCACTTCTCATTACCTATCCTTTAAACCGCATCCGCTATTAACGCATCTCCAAGTTCTCATAGGCGATTCCAACTTGATTCTCCTCCGATCATCTCTGACATCACACTACGTAAGCAATCTTGCTTCCCTCCCGATTGTCGATCATCATTAACCTATGCGCCCCGTCCTTACCTCCAATTTACTCCCTTGAGCCTTGCAAGTTTGGTCACTCTAACCATCAATGGATTTAAGGTTGTCTGATCTGATGATTTGCGTCTTGAGGCTTTTTAGTGGCGTGATAAGACTAGGGTTGTTGATTGAGAGTTTATTGGGTTAATGGGTTAAAGGTTGGAAGATTAACGGGTTAGGAGTGAAATGGTTTATGGGTTGGCCAAATAGAGTTGAATATTGCCTTAGGTATGACTCGGCCATTTTTGTATGATCCAGCAACCTTTGCGACTTAACCATGATCCGACCCAACATGCTTCACGACTTAAGCCTTGAGTCGTGGCCGAGATAGGACTTGGAGATTTTCTTATTACTTTGAACTAGAGCTTTTCCCTTTTTCCACAACTTACGACTCAGGGCACTGCCGACTCAAAACATCAACGACTCAAAATTGAAGTGACCTGACTTAACTTGCTTCCCAATCCTTAGGTCATGGACGAGCTAGCCAGAGAACCAACGATTTATCTTAACCCGTAGGAAAATTTTTTGAGCCGTTGACGAGTTAGGACTTGTATGAATTCTGTTCGAACTTTGAACCAT
Source organism: Allium cepa (assembly GCA_030765085.1). Taxonomy (NCBI): domain Eukaryota; kingdom Viridiplantae; phylum Streptophyta; class Magnoliopsida; order Asparagales; family Amaryllidaceae; genus Allium; species Allium cepa. Next base: position 975,462,225 of record CM060939.1, read on the forward strand.
TGCATAAACTTTGAACTGTTGAATTTTATTGCATTCATTCACAGGTTACTTTGACTTGCAGGCTAACAATCTGTTCAATACAACATTCACAGAAAATTGGGACGAATATACTGCCATCGACCGCCCACATCAAATGACAGATTAGTTAATAACAGATAATTAACTTAAATAAATTGTGTGAACGAAGTGCTATCGATTTCAAGTAGAATATTAAAGCAACACTAAAATAGTCAATTGAAACTGACCAGCCTGCACTAATATTATGCTTGAACTTTAAATTAACAAGTTCTGAAATTACCGTAGTCGATCAATCGTCGACCAGTTTAATTCCAGTTATATTTACTTGTTATTTTTATTAGTTTTGCACGACACTTCACACTTTTAGGAAACATGCACCTTCATATTTGAATATCCAGTTGCTTGTGTAGAATGACTTCTCAGCAAGAAGATGCAACAGTTCAGACTGGAGAGGCAACTGTTTTTCCGGCTCCACTAGTTAATCCTCCCGAAAGAGCCCCTACCACACTATCATACAAAGTTTTTCGCCAGTTGTGTGGTCAGTTCGGCATTGCTGAATCAGATGCTATTCTTCCCGAAAGAAGTAATACTGCCGACATAGCACCTCCCGGCTTTGTGACAGTTAATCGACAAATGTGCCTGAACGGGGCCATCCCTCCTTTCAACAACTTTCTCGAGCATCTTCTTCGTCGACTGGCCATTTCTCCATCCCAGCTACACCCCAATGGCTATGCCATCCTAATGGGGTTGTGCGTGTTATTTGGGAGAATGTTTAATCGACTTCCGGATTTTGACGAAATCTGTTACTTATGCTCCTTTACCCGGACCAAAGATCATCCTTCCATTACCGTTGTGAGAAGTTCCCGAAACCGCAAATTAATCGTTGGCCTTCCCGACACTGCTCACGGGTTCCTGACCCAGTTCTTCTTTGTTCGATTCCCCCCGGGGTTCTATGCTGTGTGGAGGGAAGGAAGTGAGATCGTCTATCTCTACTTCTTCTATTCTTCGAGTTTTGCGAATTCTGAACTATCAAGTGCTAACTTTGTTTTTCCATTTCAGCGCTCCCCCCTTCATCTAAAGATCCCAGCCACAAGCCAACTTTAGAGAGGCTCATGGCTATCCCAATTGAAGAGCGAGACATAAAATTTCTGTTGAATGACGAATTCCTTCATCAGTTTGGACTCCTTCACCCTTCTCGTTCCACTCAGCTTTGTGAAGTTCCCGATTCTCCAGCGGAGGCTGAAAAGCTTATGCCAAAAGATCCCTCCACTGAAACTTTACTGGTGAAGTGCCCCACTCTCACTGATGTTGCGGGGCCGTCTAGCAATTTGACACTTGCCCCAGTTATCGAAGAGGAAGAACCTCCATGATCTTCCGGGAGATCTGCCGACGAAGGAGTTGAGAAAGCAAGTCCCAAAAAACATGATGGTGATGATGTTTTTGAGGGGTTGAGCGACCTAATTGTGACTTCACAAGAACTTTTTAAAGATGATGTTTCCAAAACTATCTCTCCTGTAATCGAGGCGACATCTTCTCTACAACAAATGCCAACTCCTCCTACTCAAGTTATCACCACCTCTACTCCACAAAGTGGTCTGTAGCTTGATGCGTGTAGTTTACACATTACACAACACCTAGGATTTTTCAGCACTTGTTTATGTTTGACTTCTTTTCTCTAAAGGCTTTTAAGACTTGTCTTTTTGCCTTTCAGATCCTTCAATGGGGCGTAGCGGCAGCGGCTCTTACTATAAAGACTTTCAGAGCTATGGAGGGCGTGGCAACTATGATTATAGACGCTACCTTACTGGTCCCAGAGAAACCGATGAGCAGAGAGCTGCTCGAAAAGCTAGAGAGAGGAGAGAATATGAAGAACGTCATGAGAGGGTAGATGTGCGACATGAGTCTTCTTCAAGAGGCGATGACTCCCACAAACATAAAACACATGATGGTCGGGGAAAGAGCCACATTGTTGAGGACCCGAGCAAGCGGGCCAAACCTAGTGAGAAGCACGCATCTGCAATATCTGAAAAGTTTGACGCTCCCATCTCTATCGACATTCCTTCCAAATCCCCTGCTCTTGAAGGAAGCTCTATTCAAACGCTTCTTAATAGGCCTTCATATCGTGTTGAAAGGGGCCCACCGACCCTACAGAGCCGATTCCCGAATTGGTGCTTGAAGGGGGTTCGCTTCGATCTTGATTTAGTTCCCATTGATAAAGAAGCCATGTATCAAAATCTTGATGCCGTCAGACTCGATATTGAAAGAATGTCTGGATGGCAAAAGCTTGTTGATGAACTCCAAAGGGTCAATCGGGCCAATATCGAGGCGATGCTAACTATGGAGAACGATAAGTCGGAATGGCAGAAGATTCTTGACCAGCACAACATCGAGATAAAAAACATAACCGGGTATAACGAGAAACTTGAAGCTGAAGTCAAGCAGCTTAAAGACGATCTTACCACCTCTTCTAACACTTACACTCAAAGAGAAGAGGTGCTACAAAAACAAGTGCGGGATGCACATGCTGGCCAAAGAGATGCCGAAGCTAAAGTTGAGAGGCTAGAAGAGGTCGTAGAGAATTACCGCACTGATGCCGCTCAGTTGCGGAGTAAAATGAGCGCCAAAGACATGGAGATTGAAGCGTTAAAAGCTCAACTTGCTAAAACCGAAAAAGAACGAGATGAGGCCATGGCTGGTAAAATCGCAGCTGAAGAATCTATTCAAGCCATGGAAGCCAACGTCAGTTCAACTCTATTCGACTTTTACTTGCACAGCGTCTTGGGGCGCGGCAATCTCTCTTTTCTCGGTCCTAAATACGAAATCACCTTGGCTGAAGTGTGGGAAGCTGCTCTCGACATGTTCAGAGGCGCCGGGTATACCGAGGAAGAGCTTGAGGCGCACTACCTAGATGAGGAAACTCGCGCTGCTCTTGCGAAGGGAAAAGAGCAACTCGCCAGAGTGCGGACTGGGATGGCGGAAGAGGAACGTTCTGAAAAAGAATTACCACCTACTACCTCTGAACGTCCTTTAGTTTCTCCTGGGGTTGACATCACAGGTTCCAGTGCTCATTCCCCGCCTCCTACAAGAACCGGGGTAATTACCCCTACAGATGATGAGGCTTTGGAGGATATTCCGCACATATCGGCATGAGTCCAAGCAAAAACATCCAAATTTGCCTTTAAAAAAGATATTAAGATATTCTGAATTGACACATTAAGTTGTGAACCCACATTCAACACCTTGTTTAGGTCCTTTGGGTCAACAGGTACTGGTATTGTCGTTTCCACTGGTACCACTCTATTCTCCCCTGCACTGACTTTTCTAGGTTCCATCTCTTTCCTTGCTCCGCTGTGCTCGCCAGTGCAGGGTCCGCCCCGTAATTGCTACAAGGCTGGTTCTTTGATGCGGACTGGGGCTGCCGCATCCTTTCCCATTTCTCCTTTCCTCGTTTCTCGTAGCTCTGTTAGATAACATTCCCGCCCCGCATTTTGATCCCCTTTTATAACTCCCACTCCATTATCTGTGGGAAATTTAATGGTGAGGCACCATGGGGCCAGAACAACTTTGAATGCTGCGAGAGTTGGACGGCCAAGGAAAGCATTATAAGTAGAAAATTCGTCGACAATCACAAAAGTTTGCTTGCGGACCACTTTTCTCTCTCCTTCTCCAAGTTCCACAAACAAATCAACGGTTCCTATCGGCTGTTTTGGCTCCCCAGTGAAGCCAGCGATTTTCTGCGATGAGGCTTGCACATCAGCCATAGGGATCTTCATTTGGTCGAATGTTTTCTTGAAGAGGACATTGCAGGATGCGCCACAATCAATGAGAACTCTTCTGACAATAGCTGGCCCGATACCAGCCGAGATGACTAAGGGATCCAAGGTAGGAGCTTCAATACCTACGGAATCCCTGGCTCTGAACACAATATCATCATTGAAAGTTCTTTGTTGCTTTAGGGGCATAGCACCTTCCAAAACGAATACATCTTCCTCGGTCGGTACATACTTCAAAGCTCGGGTATACCTTTCCATCTCACCCCAGCTCCTGCCTGCTGGGTGTGGTCCTCCCGTAATGACATTGATAACAGGCCTTCCGGATTCATGCCCTGCAGTCTTTTCACCTGTCCTGGGTTGATGAGCAGGAGCTCGTTGCCCCTGACTAGTCGAAGCGGGATTGCTGCTATTCTTTTCCACAAATTGCTGCAGCTTGTTTTCCCTTATCAATTCTTCAATCAAAATTTTCAATTGGCGGCATTTGTCGGTATCATGACCAGGTTGATTATGAAAGCGACAGAACTTCCCACTTTGCACAGCTTTTTTCCCGGTTCTCAGAACAGGAGGTTTAGGATATTCAACAGAATCTTTAGTGGCAAGGTGTATACGCTCCGGCGTATCTGATAAAGGAGTATATTCTGATGGTTTGAAGGAACGGGGCTTCTTCAGATTTTTCTGTTTCTTTCCATCGTTATTTTCCCTTTTCTGTCCCACAGATTCACTTTTGCGTGGAGCAGCAATATTATCTTCAGCTTTTTCTAACACTGCCTTTACCGGTACAGGACGGCTTTCCAGTCGTATGAACTCATCTGCTTTCTTGTAGAATTTTTCAAGGGAATTTGGTTCCTTCATGTTTAGCCATTTTCCAAATTCACTTGACTTGTCGATGGCCCTCATCAGATAAGTCAAGATCATTCGTGGCTCTGCATTGTCTACCTCAGCCAGTGCTATGTTAAAGCGATTCAAGAAAGATCTGATAGTCTCCCCTGGATTCTGTTCTAGACTTGACAGTGACATGATATCTTTGGCTTTTGAAGCATATAGTCTGAACTGCTCCTTGAACTTCCGGGTTAGGTCAGAAAACTGATCTATAGATCGGATCGGTAGCTTGGTGAACCACAGCAGAGCTACACCTTCCAGATATACAGGAAAATATCGGCACTTTATTTCATCAGAAGCTCTGGCACCTGTCATGTGCTAATCATACTTATACAAGAATTCGTTTGGATCACTTGTTCCTTTGTAAGCTGGGATAGTTGGAGGGACGAACTTCCTTGGGAACTCAGCCTTTAAGATTCTTTCGGTAAACGGGGTTTTACTTGGAGCGAAACCCCATTCCTTCTCATCTTCATTCCTTTGCATGCTTTCCTTCATGATTTGTCGAACCATTTCAGAAAGATATCCCTCATCATTTCGAGCTTTAGATCCACCAATTTCAGGAAATGTCCGCTCAAAGGGGCTGGCAGCCCTCTCAGGAATGTTTCTTTCTTCATCCTCATGAATGTTGCTAGTATAGTTCCTTTCATTACCCGTTGGTTGACGGTTTACCCCACGCAAGTCATTCAACTTATTCAAAATTAAGGCATTTTGGGCGTTCTGAGCTTCCAATTGTGCACTTTGGGCATTTATCTGCTGGTTCAGCCCTAAGATTACAGCATCCAACTCCGCTTTTGTAACCCCAACAGGTGGGGTGGCTTGATTAGGTACTGGAGAAACGGAGGTTCCCTCTTGAGCATTTCCAGATCTAACAGATCTACTCTTTCTTCCCGAAGCCATGATTTCGGATAAACTTCTAGTCTTCAGAGAGGTTACTTCAACAAACTTTCGTGGAGCAATGATGACGATTTGCCTGAGTTCAGTTCTCAGTGAAAGCACCAAAAATGTTAACGCCAAAATTTGAACGCTAACACCCCGGTGTATGAAGTGTAGTTGTGAAAGCACCACCCGATGATTCGGGAGCAGAGTATAAGCAGAAAATCACAGAAAAAGCAGTGAATAACAACGATTTTATAGTGGTTCGGCTCAAGGCAAGCCTACGTCCACTTTAATTCTCTTTATTGCTAAACCGATTACAACTTTACAACAATCCTCAATTACAATTATGACGAGACAAACAACTAGAACTTTGGTAGAGAAGAATTCTTCGAATCCATGTTGATTGCGTTAGATTTTCCCTTGAAGTTAGTTGAAATGTCTTTCGAACTTGAAGTGTCGGGTGAGTTGAGAATTCAGCAGAGTATTGGCGCTTGAAATAATTGGCAAAAAGGTCCCCCCAAATGTTGGAAGTGGTCATGTATTTATAGGAGTTTTCGGCCTTGAGTCGTGAGTCGTACCCGACTCATCTTTAACTCGTAGCCGAGTCAGATTGGGTCGTGGACGACTCAACAGGTTGAACCCCAGCTTCGTACCAGAGCGCCTTCGATCCTCTGAATATAGCACAAGTCTTAAGTCGTATACGAGTCATTCCTCTTTGATATAAGTATCATGATAGCGGGCTGCGACTTAGTGACTTTAGGTCGTGGACGAGTCATGGTGAGTCGTCTCATGTTAACACGCGGCCGACCTACTGGGTTAGCTCACGCTTGGTCCAAAGCTATGCTCCCATTCAAATGAATAACACAAGTCCTGAGCCATTCACGAGTTAACCAGTGCAACATTCCTTGATGTTAGTATGAGTCGTACACGACTCATCATAAGTCGTATGTCGTCAACGAGTTATCTCATTATAGCATGGTATTGAACTTGTCTCTGAAGTCTTAGGTCGTATCACCTTTATGCCGCATTCCTCTTAAGTCGTAGACCTCCATAAGTCGTGACATTCCTCAGGTCGTTAATGTCTTAACTCGCAAGCCTTCCTTAACCCGTAAGATTCCTTAAGTCGTAAGGTTCCTTAACTCGTAAGGTTCCTCAAGTCATAAGGTTCCTCAAGTCGTACAATCTATCCTTGGGTTGTTGAGTCGTAACCCTTTAAGTCGCTTTGAGCTTTAGGTCGTTAACTTGTTGAGTCAGTGACTTGTTGAGTCGTGAGGCTTCCTGAGTCGTAGATCCTTCCTGAACCGTTAAGCACCTTAAGTCGTGGCCCATCCCGGGCCTTAACTCGTTGACTCCTTTAACTCGTAGGCTGGAATGGGGTTAACAACCGAAAATTCATTGATTTAGTTTTGAAGAGTCCAAGATCGGTAAGTGTTTTACTTGCTAAATACCACTTCAAAAAGTTCTATATTTTGGAAGCAATTGTAAAGTGGAATGCTATAGAGCCGAACTGTCTATTCTATTGTTAAGTCCGATGAAAAGGTCAGCGTTAACATTCATCGAATAGCTTATGTAGGAATCTATGTGGATATTTGAGATCTGTTTGAGATGCTTGAATCCATGTAGTGATTTGTGATCTATTGCAGATGCTGAAATCCATTTGGGGATTCATGTTCTGTTCGAGTGAGGAAGACCCGTGTTAGAGATGCCGAACATGACCTCGACATCGGTAAATGACTGAGACAGAGTAGGATGCATAATATCGGGTTTAGCTAACCCATGAGGGTATATCAACTCCAAATCTAGAGTATGCTTGTGACACCCACCTCTATACCCGTACTATCAAAGAATATTACTGAGTAAAACTGTCAGATAATACGAAGAATGAGGCCATATGGTGTACACACATATATATTCTCTTAGGATAACATTGGTATGTATTAAAACATTAAACATGTATCTCATCTAGTATCGAAATAGAGAAATAAACACATCTGCCTCCAAGATAGAACAATACATGGTATACAGTATGTAAATAGAGAATATAGAGTCAGAATCGCATCATTACTATATATAATACCTAATATGATGACTTTAACAGTAATAATCAAATCATCAATCAATTATATGCGTAACACTAATAATTATCAAAGCATCATATCATGCAAATAACTCAAATCCATATGAAACCATCAACCTTGATATTAAAAGATGCCATCACCCATTTAGAACATTAAGTCGAAAACACTAATAGGCGAATCATATATATCAAAACAAATTATCATAGAAAATGAAATCATCAAGTGAATCGGACAAAAACACAGCAATGCCCAAAGATAATATCATAAAATCATGCAGTCGATATGTAATGTGAGATATCCCATCAAATCATCCAAATGAGATCCAAAACTATACAAACCACAAAGATAACCTATCACAATCCAAATCATAATCAATAAACAAGGATATCTCTAAAATATATCAAACCAGAAGAATATGGATGTATAGGGACTGACTGCTCTTTAGACACATAGTCTCTAGTATATCCAATTCATGGGATAGTGAATACTATATGTTAATCCACAATACACACATAACCCCCACCCAGAAAGGGAGACTGAAAGCATATGACATGCTCCATGAACCCATGGTCTATTGGCTTCCTGCTAATAGTCGGATCTGTTCCTACAATCTTTAGTTACCTCGATGAACATCATGACCCACATCCACCTATGGCTTATTTGCCGTAGCCTCGGCCACGACCCTGCACTTGCCCATATGGTAACAAACTGCTTGCCTATGCGACACAAGGAGATGTAGGGAACCTACTTTATAGGTCACCTAACCCAAACCTCATGATAAGCAACAAATATAAAATACAGTAATGTGTCATGGATCTAGGGTGCAGCCCCACGATCAGGCCACCAGGGTGGATACTGGCCAAACCGGTTCACTTACAAAATAAAAAGAGAGCTAGAAACAAGTGGATTACATACAATACTCATATCCTATATCTACCTATAGCTTTGGGTGTAAGTCGACACACGACTCCGTATAAGTCAACACATGACTAATATATACTAGAGCTGTAACCACTTACTGACACACAATTCTACCTATTATCTTACACATGGCTATAATATACTTACTGCAACGAGTATTATCACATACATGAGTAATGTAACGATTTGTATTTTTAACTATTTTAAATTGTTACTTTAATATAATTATCGAATAAAAATGGATAAAAATAAAATTTAATGATTTATTATTGTAGTTATTGAATGTGAAATTGAATAAAATCTTAAAATAAATAATTTTAAAAATTTGGAAACTATTTATATTGAAATAAATTATATGTATCGACAGTGTTTATAATCAATAACTGGAGTTGAATAATGAATGTGAATTATTTAGATAGAAATAAAATAATGTTGATAACTAAAATTTATTTGAAATTTAATGATTTATTAATATTGGTTTATTAGATAATTAAATTGTTTAAATTGATATTTTAAATAATCGAATTCTGGATTTAATGTGAATGAAAATAATATCGAAAATCGATTTAAATTTTATTTAAATATGAATAAAGATGGTTAACATTTAAAATGTGATTTAAATGTGAATAATTAAAATTTGAAATTTGAAATTTTAATTAACGAGTAAAAATAGACATGTAGGCAACTGTCTTGGATTTCGACGAAACTAGTTTCATCGGATCCGTAATAGTGAATTACTATAAGATTTCAAGTTTCGTAGCGATCAGACTTGTCGTTTGCCCGTACAAGCTTGAAGCATGTGGAAATTTAGTTATGAAATTTAAATAAAATTAGTCGCCTTTGAAAAGATATTTCCACATACAATTGAATTAGGCATCGGGACTAGTATTATTGTGTTTGGAATGAGGGTAAAACATTATGAACGCCAGGTGACATGCCTCGGTTAGAGTTTGGATGGTTCATGACCTACCTATATAAATACTGCAAACATAACGAGAAAAATATTATTTTAATATTTTAAATCCTAGATAAACCTTGGCCACCTATCTTCAACGGTTGAGAATGTTCTAAACTTCTTCCATCTTTATCTCTCGATCCGCTCAACGAAATTAAAAACTTCCAACATGAAACTTGTATATCTACATCTCCTTTTCAAATCCATATGGTTGATTTGTGCTAATACATCATGGATTCACAAAGATCCCAACTCAAAGTCGTGGCAGATTTTGAGTGATTGCAGGCAAACGACGGTAGCGTGGTGGATGGCGCTTGGCGCGGTGGAGGAGGAGGCCTAGGCGCGCACGTGGGTAGCTCCAAATCATGGTTAGTTTGACGAAATTTGCATGCGTATGGAAGCTACAAACGCATGATGATAGGTCTCGTTGCGTGCTGGTGAATGGCTGTAGAGAAGATGGTAGACATGTTATTTTATTTATTTATATATTATTTTATATTGAAATTCAAATGTTCTAACTCCAATAACTTATGCATACGAGCTCGGATCGATGCACGGTTTTCTCCGTTGCATTCGTATCGAAATTCCAGACATTATGGAACTGGTTTGGATGCATTATGATACTATTCAAATTTGAGCCTTTATTTGGATTTTAAATCGTCAACAAAATAAAGGTGAGTATTTATACACTCACAATTGACTAAAATAATTTTTTATGGAGTTAAATTTATACCGTGAAGTGATTGAAATTTGCTGGTTGTTGTTTGATAAGTTTAATTGACATTTAAATTGACATTTGAATTAACCATAGGATTGAATTGATAGTTAAGTTGAATTAGAATTGAATTATCGTAAAATACCCAATACCGATAATTATGAAATTGTTGCAAATTTTATTGACTGTTTGGATGTTTGGTTGTGATGGATGCTGTTGGTTGATATTTTAGACGTTCATTTATTTTGATATATCATGTTATCATCATGTATATTATTTACAGTATATTAAAATATAAATTGAATTATTTCAAGTAAATTAAGAAAAGTTTGAAATGACATATACCTATGGTTTTATTTTTGGATTGAAATGATATGTATCCATCGTTGAAATTAAATTGAAATAACTGATTCTCTTGGCCACAGGATAAAGAATTATATACGAACATCAGACTGGTTAAATTAAAATTTGATTTGAAAATAGTTAAATGATTTGGTTTTAAGAAAATAAAAATCGAATTTATGGAAATCGAATTATTTTCGAATTGGTACTCCGATTGTTAAGATCTAAATTTGAGACAGGGACTGTTTAATTAACGAAGTTGAATTTTGAAATTATAAGCGAAATAGGATTTGAATTTCAAAAATTGATATGTTATAAAAGATTGACTTTTATTCGAACTATAGATATTGCTAAGTAAAATGATGTAAAATGATATTTCAAAATTGAGCTTGGAATTTAATAATGTTTGAAGGTTTGCATTTTTAAATTGGATATTAAAGGAAAATTTGATTTAAGTGTTTTGAATCGATATTTTGGAAATCGAACTCGGAATTGATATAAATCGAAATAGTTTTAATTTGAGAATTGAGTTGAAATAAATTTGGAATTGGAGCCGAAATTAATTTGAAATTAGAATTTAAATTAATTTGGAATTGGAGTCGAAATTAATTTGGAATTGGAATTGAAATTAATTTGGAATTGGAATTGAAATTAATTTGGAATTGAAGAAAAATTCTACTTGAATCGGAATAGAATCGATTAAATTGAAATGGACATTGGAACTGATTTGAATTGGAAAATTTAGAAAGTGAACTGGGTTGACATTGAAACTATTTTTAAACGAATTATTTTAGTATAAACGGCTTAAAATCTATATTATTTAGATATTCAAATTATTTTGATTTTCCAAACTATTTTACTATATAAGCCATTTTAACAATTCTAACTATTTTCTATTAAACTATTCTAACTATTTAACTATTTTTAAAGCTGTTTAAACCATTTTCTAAAAATTCGCACTGGTCAAAAGGGTGAAATTTTTATATTTAAATCTTTGATTTAAATGCGAATTAGGTTAAAGTGAAGTTATTACCTAAATTGAAATTTGAAGCAAATTTTGAAGTGAAATCGATATATCGAACGAAATTGACATTTTGAAGGAATATATGATTTTGAAGCAAATATGATGATTTTGAAATGGATATGATTTTTGAGTAAATATGATTGTTTTGAAATGGATATGATTTTTAAGCGAATATGATATTTTGATATCAAGTATGAATTGTTTTTGAATTATAAAAGAACCAACCGGTGTGTGAAATGACGATTGGTTGTTAAAGAGACCCCGGCCTCTTATTGGCATGTGCTCCGTAAATATTGGAACTTCTTTGACAACCGTGCACGCGGTGGATGATATCCAGAATGTAGTGGTTGAATTGGCGATCATTTAGAGAATGAAGTAAGTGAACGATGATGGACAGCCTTGACACTTGTGTCATAATTAAAATGACTAAAACATTAGACTATGTCTGACACTGAGGTTAATTACCTCTAGTGAAGTTGATCCCTCGTATTACTATAGTGATTTCATATTCAATGGGTGCACCTTTTTTTGTTTTGATTGATAGTCGTGGCCGGCCACCGAATGTAACGTTTGCGGATTTTCGTTGCCGAAAAACTGAATAGTTAGGGTTTAAGAAAAGGAAAAGAAGAAAAAGAAGGTAGAAAATGGAGAGGACGGAAAACAGAAAATAGAAACGGAAAGAAAATTTTAAAATAGAAGAAAAAGGAGAATAGAAAACATAGAACATTTTAAAGAAAATAGAAGATAGAGAATTTTAAAATAGAACGGAACAGAAAGCAAAACAGAAGAACAACAAGAACAACATCAGAATCTCACAATTCGCAGCGGAACAACATATAATAGATAAATAAATAATCTTTAAATAAAGAACTATATCGGTTATTACATTACATTACATTTCATCATATCATCAGAGTATACAACAACAACAACAAACAGTGCAGCGGAAAAAGAAATACTATATAAGTAATATGTCATGCCATCCAGCTTGCCTCCAGCAACTCCAGAATATCCAGAATATCATGATAAACCTTAACTCTTGACTGCCCGTGTGGAAAATTGGTGGGCACCCAGAGTTTAGGAAGGAAAACAATAAACTCCAAGTCAGTCATGTGACTGGTGTGAGAACTCAAAACAGTTTATTTACTTTAAAATCAAAATAGAAGAATATTTTAAATTCAATTCGCAATGCTTTTAAAAATGAGACTACCATAAGGCCTCCCGCACACACACACATGCAAACGCAGAATCGGAGGAGATTTCTCCTTATGATAGTCAAAGATGCTTGATACGCATTTAAAATAACATTTGATATTATTACTAGTGCATAGTATAGGAAAATCATTTCAAAAATAAAGATATAAATCTTAGCCAGCATAGACATTCCGCACTTATGCCTACTATAGCTACTATGTTCAATAGCAGGTTACCGCCACATTCCATAACAGGTTATACAACTAATACCGTACAAGTCTCGTATTGTTTCTTTGGATTTCCAACAAATGGTCAGGCCAAGGAACTTCCCATTGCCACATGAGAATGCCTCTGGATGGACATCCCCGAGAACTTAACCAGCTCTCTGCCAACACAAGGCCGGGTTACCTTTATCACTAGGTAACTACTACACGAATATGGCATCCCCCGGTCCCATTGGACCTTTAACCGAGCGCTCGTCACCAACAACACCACACAGTAATAAATATAGTGTATCAACATGAGTAAGTATCTGGGCTCCATACCATGATACCACCCTTTCCAGAAGGAAATGCACATACCCTAAAGGGAGCTACCCCTCATAACCTTGCCGCATTTTTCCTGTTTTGACCATTCCGGGATGTGAGGCTCGACGAAGTTTCGTCCACAAAAACATACTTTATACAAAAGCCATGCTTTGGGTCAACAAATGATCAACACAATGATCACCAAGAAAGACGATCAAATAAACGATCCTATCACAAATAATCAACACAATGATCATTTCAGCATCACTCAGCATGTCACATTACCAAATTGGGAATATATCGCTGATAACATTCAACTACATAACCTCTGAGCTCGTACGTCTCAGAGAAGGGTGTTAAGCTAAAAGAATAAATTCTCCGCCACCAACAGAAATATATTTGAAAGAAATCGGCTTTATATCTCAACTTGTAATGTCAGACATACAATCCATACAAGTCTGTTCCGGGCTCGAACAAAACCGAAGGCACTTACAAAGAAGTCCTTGCAATCCGGATATTCACAATCCTGATCGGATTTCCCATCACTTAGGGAGAACTCAATACCGTAGCTACTCGGTGCAGAGTCAATCGACAGGTCATCCTATCGCTTTCGCAAATACCGGGTCTTCAACACCGATCTTCAATGCAATTCACAACGACGTATCACATATTCGGAATGAGTTATACGACCCCATGGTCCTTTCCCGGTTAACCCGAATAGTGAGCGCTTATTCAAAAATAAGTGTGGCATTCAAATTCAAACAAATCACATCAAATACCCATTCAAAGGGAAATATTGATAGTCGGTTATTGAACTATCAATGGATATGCACACATCACCAGATTCTAAATAATTTTCCAAATTATTTATCTTCCAAAATATCTTTACAAGATATAAAATTTCAACACTTCAAAAATAAATCAATACTTATTTTTAACAAATTCCACTTTCTTTTATAAATTCCTTAGTGAATTTATATTCAAAAATATTCATGCATATACGATTTCAACTATCCATTTTCAATTTATCTTCAAAAGATAAATTCTAAATATTCACTTCATATTGGAAAACATTTCCATACTTATTTATTCATAAGTAATTCACTAATCTTTTTATTTTCAACCCTTGGAAAATATTCAATATACTTAAATCGAAATTAAGTACATATTTAATTCTTTAAGGAAATCATTCTCTTAAACATATTTATTTGGGCCAAAACGAATGTTGCGTAGAACATCGTTACGACAACCCAAAATCACTAGTATAGGGATTCGAAATTAAAATAGATATATAAATCCCAATACTATACAAAACATTTCCTTTCGGAAATCATTTACTATAACAACAGTGTTATAGTCCACCATTTCCTTTTATTTCTCGAAAACGTCTATTTCAACAATAAATGTTGAAATCTATGGTTTCGAATCTCAACACATTTTAAAACATCGTTAGATCGTTTTAATTCTATTTAAAACATCCAAATCCAAAACATTTTCTTTAACGTGTTATTCACTATTCAAAAATGTGAATAAACTTCGTTAACAAATCTCATCCTTTTATTCATTTTAATTCAAAGGATTATTCACTATTCAAAAATGTGAATATAACTCCATTAAATAAGTTATGACAATTAACTTATCAAAATAAGTTGTTTGCGGATTTATAAAACAACGTTTATAAATTCCATTTCTATTTATTTATAAAAACTTCCTTTTTATAAATTCCTTTATTAACCTATTCCAGTTTATAACTAAATTATAAACTAAACGTTCATATTATAAGTTAATTACTTATAAAACGATTATCTTACAAAATCGTTCTTTTTTAAAGACTTTCCAATTTATAAATCTTATAACTTATAAGATCCATTTATTTAACCAATCCATTCTTCAAATAATTTCACCAAATTTATAAATCTTACTATTTATAAATTTCTTTTATAACTTCACAGTTTATAATTCCATAAATTTCATTCATTTATGAAATTCATTTCCACTTCATTCAAACACTTATAAAAACTCGTTTTATAATGTCAACATTTCAATTTATAAATATCCATTTATAAATCTCTTAATATAAATCAATTTATATTATTCTTTTAAAACGTCTTAAATCTCCTTTATTATTTCACCCTTTTGATTCATAAAATAATTAAATTTCATAAATCCTATATTTAAACTTTTCACAATAATTCTAAAATATCTCGATTTAACTATTTTATAAACTCAATAGCATCATATTCTCAAAAATCAGTTTTTAACTATATTTCTCAAAAATCATAATTTTTATAACTTTAAAAATTATAACGTTTATTTATTTAAAATGAATCAATTCCAAAAATATTTTATAAACGTATACTTTCAAAAATCACTTTGAAATCATTTTAAAATTCCAAATTTGGCCCAATGATGCTACACACCAAATAGTCAATCACGATAACAACGACATCATATATCGATATGATAGTCAATCAAATATCAAAATATCTGAAAATCTAATAAATACTGTTGAGGAATCCAGTTGGATCCCTCCAACCTGTTTTCCTGCATCCAAAAACATTAGCACAATACCAATTTCGCTCCAGTACGAAATTATCGCGGTATATGTTTTTAATAAATATTATCCGCTTAATAACGGCGTAATAGGGTCTCATCCGCTAAAAAATACGGGAAATCAATCAACTCCAATATATACATATGCCAATATATATATATTGATATTATATATAATACCAATTTCACTGTTTATGAAATATTCGCGGTATATGTTTTTATTAAATAACATCCGCTTACTAACGGCGTATAATGTCTATTTTAACAATCAATAGATAACAATCATCATTCAAACATACATTCAAATATTTTAAATCTAACTATTTAAAATAAAATCGAAACTGATTCGATTGAGTGAGAAGTTCTCACCTTGGTTTTAATTTCCGTTTTAGCGATTTATTTCGAATAAAATTAAACGGACGTTTAATTTTACCCAAAATTCTCACTAACTCCAAACGACTCCAATCCAACTCCATCGCGTAGTGCTCGTCCATACGATTCCAACGCAACTGGTTTCGCGCGTTTTCGACCTCGTATGAAAAAGATATCGATTTTACAAGTTTATAAGAATTTTATATAACAATTTACAACTAAAATTTAAATTTTTAAACCCTCAACTCATCACCACCGTCCAAAATCGTTTGCAACAGATCGTAGCCGCGTTTCCCTCCTTCTTCCCACGCGACTCTTGCTTCAGGAACTCACGAAGCCGTTCGAACCCATATAGCAAAATTAGGGTTAATTCTTGCTTTAAATTCGACGAGCTATAGCACGATCAGGGACTTCCATGCGACTCGCCACCCCGAACACCACCCACGCCCAGCACCATACAAAGCTCGGCCTTGTATCAATCTCGAAAAACGTGCCATAGACGAGCACGAACGCGGCCCAATATCTCGGCCTATGGTCGATAACAACGAACTCCACCGTACGGATTTAAAGCTCTCGCAATGCTCTTCATTTTTGCAGTTGATGATTTCTGTTAAAAGTGAATGGATTTCGAGAAATTGGAGGAGAAAGAATGGAAGCATTTCGGCCGTTAAAGCCAGAGGTGGCGGCTGCGTTGTGAAACCCTAGCTTATTTTTTTTTTTTGTGATTTATGGGGGTATTTATAGAAGATTTTTCAATCACTATTCATCCGGGATTTCTAAACTCCAATTTACGCGCCGAAACTGACGTTCCTAGGGTTTATCCCGCGTTCCGGACACAATGGAACAGGTTTCGGAAGCTAATTCGGACATCTGTGCGAGTTATGGCTATAAACGCTCAATTTAAATTAAACCGATTTAAGCGATTTTCTAGGCGTTTTAATTTGTATCGGACAAACGGTAAATCCAATCGACTTGAAATTTGAAACCTTACAATAATATCACATTACGGATCCGATGAAACTAGTTTCGTCGAAATCCGAGACTTTTTGAAAAATGGCTATTTTGACTCGCCAAATTTAAATTAAAAATAATTCGATGCGTTTCGAGCTGCCACGATCAAACGATAACTCCGATTGACATGAAATTTGAAATCCGGTAATAACTAACTATTACGGATCTAATGGAACTGGTTTCGTTCAATTCTGAGACTGTTCAAAAATTGGCTATTTTACAGTCGATTATTAAATATTAAAATATTCAATTTTCACAAATTAACTTTTAATTCGATTTAAAAAGTTCTAAAATATCGTTCTAACTCCAATATGATAAAATAAAATTTTATAAATCATTTTCAATCATATTTAACCCTATTTTCAATTATTTCCATAATTTAACATATTAAATTATCGATTTAATTATCCAATTTAAATCCAATAATTCAAAATAAAATTTATTTGACTTATAAATTCACTTGTTAACATTTAAAATTAATTAAATATTAAAATTTCAATTAATAAAAATTCTGGGTCGTTACAATCTTTCCCCCTTAAAAGAATTTCGTCCTCGAAATTACAAGTAAGAAAAGTTACCAAAATCTATTAATTTTCCCAAAAATTTATAGTTAAACTTCTTACAATACTTTACTAAGTTTTCAAATCATACTTAGTTATCTTTTCAAAAATAACTACTATTGTTTAACTTTCAACTCCAAAATCAAAGTTTATAGTTTTCAAAAATTTTCCAATTTTCTCAAAATTTTTTCTAACGCCTTAAATTTTCGGAAAAATTCGTCATAGTCTCCTTTGCGCGGCTCGATCCGAAAAAAAATGACAGCATATATATCACAAATATACATCTCATCAAGTAATGAGGCATCCCGCAGGGAAAAAGTATAAAAGTAATCCGAGATATGTACCTTATATTTTATTAGCAAGCATATACGGCTAATATAGCGCGAAAGCGAGCTCCAAATGCGAAGCAAACGCGATCCGCACCTACTAAACACTCAACAAACAACATGAGAACATGTACATAGACAATAATCTCAATATACAACATATAGCAACATAATAACTACATATGCTAACATAGTAAATGTACTCAATAGCAATATATATTCAACCATCAACCAACTATCATTCATAACCAATAATATTCATTCATATTCTCATTAATATTCAATGAAATAGGTTTTCTCAGTTTAATCACATTTGATTCATTAACAGTGGATGTTCTTACTAACATTCATTTTCAATTAGTTTATATTCACTAATTCATATTCGAGTTGGTTCACTTCTAAATCGAATTCAATTCCATTCAAATTTATTTACTTCTAATTTGAATTTCAATTGATTTAGCTTTCAATTTCATTAACACTTAATGAATTATATACAATCAATCAACAATCAACTAACAACCAATGTTTAATCAATACAACCAAATTTATTCACTTTACACTAATTTGGTTCAACACATTTAATTCCATTTGGTTTAACATTAAATTGATTTCCATTCCAATTTATTCAACTCCTAATAACATTAGATTTCAATGAATTAACACTTACATTCATTATTCCATATCAACTAAATTTACATTCAATTGATTAATACTCAATCCATTCATTCAATTCAACAGTTGAATTTCATTACATAACTCAAGTTTATATCCATTTAACTTTAATTCATTTTTGTTTACAACTTATATTCATAAATATATTCATATAGTTTCACTTTTTATATATATAAGTTTATTTCACAATTGTAGATCACTTTAATTATAATCCAATTCTTATAATTCTTTACTTATACAATTATTCTTTTATTTAGATTATTCAAACATCTAAACAATCAACAATCTACTTTAATAATTCTGAAAAATTATTCCTTTATATATAAAAATATAATCAAGGTAAAATTATTTCATTTACTCAATTTAAAACAATATCGTGTCGAATTGTTCTATTCAAGTGTTTAGAAACCCCTTCGGCAAAGTTGTACATACCGTGCTGACGAAGGTTCATATACCACTCAACAAACCAATCATCACAATACAAAACAATTTTATATTCACTAACAAATACGCTCTCATAGCTATTATTACACTCAAATTCATTCTAGAGTACTGCTGACTCTATCTCTAATGAATAATACCCAACAGAACCATGGTTGTCGCTTAACCATCAGCTCTGATACCAAATGTAACGTTTGCGGATTTTCGTTGCCGAAAAACCGAATAGTTAGGGTTTAAGAAAAGGAAAAGAAGAAAAAGAAGGTAGAAAATGGAGAGGACGGAAAACAGAAAATAGAAACGGAAAGAAAATTTTAAAATAGAAGAAAAAGGAGAATAGAAAACATAGAACATTTTAAAGAAAATAGAAGATAGAGAATTTTAAAATAGAACGGAACAGAAAGCAAAACAGAAGAACAACAAGAACAACATCAGAATCTCACAATTCGCAGCGGAACAACATATAATAGATAAATGAATAATCTTTAAACAAAGAACTATATCCGTTATTACATTACATTACATTTCATCATATCATCAGAGTATACAACAACGACAACAACAAACAGTGCAGCGGAAAAAGAAATACTATATAAGTAATAGCCATGCCATCCAGCTTGCCTCCAGCAACTCCAGAATATCCAGAATATCCTGATAAACCTTAACTCTTGACTGCCCGTGTGGAAAATTGGTGGGCACCCAGAGTTTAGGAAGGAAAACAATAAACTCCAAGTCAGTCATGTGACTGGTGTGAGAACTCAAAACAGTTTATTTACTTTAAAATCAAAATAGAAGAATATTTTAAATTCAATTCGCAATGCTTTTAAAAATGAGACTACCATAAGGCCTCCCGCACACACACACATGCAAACGCAGAATCGGAGGAGATTTCTCCTTATGATAGTCAAAGATGCTTGATACGCATTTAAAATAACATTTGATATTATTACTAGTGCATAGTATAGGAAAATCATTTCAAAAATAAAGATATAAATCTTAGCCAGCATAGACATTCCGCACTTATGCCTACTATAGCTACTATGTTCAATAGCAGGTTACCGCCACATTCCATAGCAGGTTATACAACTAATACCGTACAAGTCTCGTATTGTTTCTTTGGATTTCCAACAAATGGTCAGGCCAAGGAACTTCCCATTGCTACAAGAGAATGCCTCTGGATGGACATCCCCGAGAACTTAACCAGCTCTCTGCCAACACAAGGCCGGGTTACCTTTATCACTAGGTAACTACTACACGAATATGGCATCCCCCGGTCCCATTGGACCTTTAACCGAGCGCTCGTCACCAACAACACCACACAGTAATAAATATAGTGTATCAACATGAGTAAGTATCTGGGCTCCATACCATGATACCACCCTTTCCAGAAGGAAATGCACATACCCTAAAGGGAGCTACCCCTCATAACCTTGCCGCATCTTTCCTGTTTTGACCATTCCGGGGTGTGAGGCTCGACGAAGTTTCGTCCACAAAAACATACTTTATACAAAAGCCATGCTTTGGGTCAACAAATGATCGACATAATGATCACCAAGATAGACGATCAAATAAACGATCCTATCACAAATAATCAACACAATGATCATTTCAGCATCACTCAGCATGTCACATTACCAAATTGGGAATATATCGCTGATAACATTCAACTACATAACCTCTGAGCTCGTACGTCTCAGAGAAGGGTGTTAAGCTAAAAGAATAAATTCTCCGCCACCAACAGAAATATATTTGAAAGAAATCGGCTTTATATCTCAACTTGTAATGTCAGACATACAATCCATACAAGTCTGTTCCGGGCTCGAACAAAACCGAAGGCACTTACAAAGAAGTCCTTGCAATCCGGATATTCACAATCCTGATCGGATTTCCCATCACTTAGGGAGAACTCAATACCGTAGCTACTCGGTGCAGAGTCAATCGACAGGTCATCCTATCGCTTTCGCAAATACCGGGTCTTCAACACCGATCTTCAATGCAATTCACAACGACGTATCACATATTCGGAATGGGTTATACGACCCCATGGTCCTTTCCCGGTTAACCCGAATAGTGAGCGCTTATTCAAAAATAAGTGTGGCATTCAAATTCAAACAAATCACATCAAATACCCATTCAAAGGGAAATATTGATAGTCGGTTATTGAACTATCAATGGATATGCACACATCACCAGATTCCAAATAATTTTCCAAATTATTTATCTTCCAAAATATCTTTACAAGATATAAAATTTCAACACTTCAAAAATAAATCAATATTTATTTTTAACAAATTCCACTTTCTTTTATAAATTCCTTAGTGAATTTATATTCAAAAATATTCATGCATATACGATTTCAACTATCCATTTTCAATTTATCTTCAAAAGATAAATTCTAAATATTCACTTCATATTGGAAAACATTTCCATACTTATTTATTCATAAGTAATTCACTAATCTTTTTATTTTCAACCCTTGGAAAATATTCAATATACTTAAATCGAAATTAAGTACATATTTCATTCTTTAAGGAAATCATTCTCTTAAACATATTTATTTGGGCCAAAACGAATGTTGCGTAGAACATCGTTACGAGAACCCAAAATCACTAGTATAGGGATTCGAAATTAAAATAGATATATAAATCCCAATACTATACAAAATATTTCCTTTCGGAAATCATTTACTATAACAACAGTGTTATAGTCCACCATTTCCTTTTATTTCTCGAAAACGCCTATTTCAACAATAAATGTTGAAATCTATGGTTTCGAATCTCAACACATTTTAAAACATCGTTAGATCGTTTTAATTCTATTTAAAACATCCAAATCCAAAACATTTTCTTTAACGTGTTATTCACTATTCAAAAATGTGAATAAACTTCGTTAACAAATCTCATCCTTTTATTCATTTTAATTCAAAGGATTATTCACTATTCAAAAATGTGAATATAACTCCATTAAATAAGTTATGACAATTAACTTATCAAAATAAGTTGTTTGCGGATTTATAAAACAACGTTTATAAATTCCATTTCTATTTATTTATAAAAACTTCCTTTTTATAAATTCCTTTATTAACCTATTCCAGTTTATAACTAAATTATAAACTAAACGTTCATATTATAAGTTAATTACTTATAAAACGATTATCTTACAAAATCGTTCTTTTTTAAAGACTTTCCAATTTATAAATCTTATAACTTATAAGATCCATTTATTTAACCAATCCATTCTTCAAATAATTTCACCAAATTTATAAATCTTACTATTTATAAATTTCTTTTATAACTTCACAGTTTATAATTCCATAAATTTCATTCATTTATGAAATTCATTTCCACTTCATTCAAACACTTATAAAAACTCGTTTTATAATGTCAACATTTCAATTTATAAATATCCATTTATAAATCTCTTAATATAAATCAATTTATATTATTCTTTTAAAACGTCTTAAATCTCCTTTATTATTTCACCCTTTTGATTCATAAAATAATTAAATTTCATAAATCCTATATTTAAACTTTTCACAATAATTCTAAAATATCTCGATTTAACTATTTTATAAACTCAATAGCATCATATTCTCAAAAATCAGTTTTTAACTATATTTCTCAAAAATCATAATTTTTATAACTTTAAAAATTATAACGTTTATTTATTTAAAATGAATCAATTCCAAAAATATTTTATAAACGTATACTTTCAAAAATCACTTTGAAATCATTTTAAAATTCCAAATTTGGCCCAATGATGCTACACACCAAATAGTCAATCACGATAACAACGACATCATATATCGATATGATAGTCAATCAAATATCAAAATATCTGAAAATCTAATAAATACTGTTGAGGAATCCAGTTGGATCCCTCCAACCTGTTTTCCTGCATCCAAAAACATTAGCACAATACCAATTTCGCTCCAGTACGAAATTATCGCGGTATATGTTTTTAATAAATATTATCCGCTTAATAACGGCGTAATAGGGTCTCATCCGCTAAAAAATACGGGAAATCAATCAACTCCAATATATACATATGCCAATATATATATATTGATATTATATATAATACCAATTTCACTGTTTATGAAATATTCGCGGTATATGTTTTTATTAAATAACATCCGCTTACTAACGGCGTATAATGTCTATTTTAACAATCAATAGATAACAATCATCATTCAAACATACATTCAAATATTTTAAATCTAACTATTTAAAATAAAATCGAAACTGATTCGATTGAGTGAGAAGTTCTCACCTTGGTTTTAATTTCCGTTTTAGCGATTTATTTCGAATAAAATTAAACGGACGTTTAATTTTACCCAAAATTCTCACTAACTCCAAACGACTCCAATCCAACTCCATCGCGTAGTGCTCGTCCATACGATTCCAACGCAACTGGTTTCGCGCGTTTTCGACCTCGTATGAAAAAGATATCGATTTTACAAGTTTATAAGAATTTTATATAACAATTTACAACTAAAATTTAAATTTTTAAACCCTCAACTCATCACCACCGTCCAAAATCGTTTGCAACAGATCGTAGCCGCGTTTCCCTCCTTCTTCCCATGCGACTCTTGCTTCAGGAACTCACGAAGCCGTTCGAACCCATATAGCAAAATTAGGGTTAATTCTTGCTTTAAATTCGACGAGCTATAGCACGATCAGGGACTTCCATGCGACTCGCCACCCCCGAACACCACCCACGCCCAGCACCATACAAAGCTCGGCCTTGTATCAATCTCGAAAAACGTGCCATAGACGAGCACGAACGCGGCCCAATATCTCGGCCTATGGTCGATAACAACGAACTCCACCGTACGGATTTAAAGCTCTCGCAATGCTCTTCATTTTTGCAGTTGATGATTTCTGTTAAAAGTGAATGGATTTCGAGAAATTGGAGGAGAAAGAATGGAAGCATTTCGGCCGTTAAAGCCAGAGGTGGCGGCTGCGTTGTGAAACCCTAGCTTATTTTATTTTTTTGTGATTTATGGGGGTATTTATAGAAGATTTTTCAATCACTATTCATCCGGGATTTCTAAACTCCAATTTACGCGCCGAAACTGACGTTCCTAGGGTTTATCCCGCGTTCCGGACACAATGGAATAGGTTTCGGAAGCTAATTCGGACATCTGTGCGAGTTATGGCTATAAACGCTCAATTTAAATTAAACCGATTTAAGCGATTTTCTAGGCGTTTTAATTTGTATCGGACAAACGGTAAATCCAATCGACTTGAAATTTGAAACCTTACAATAATATCACATTACGGATCCGATGAAACTAGTTTCGTCGAAATCCGAGACTTTTTGAAAAATGGCTATTTTGACTCGCCAAATTTAAATTAAAAATAATTCGATGCGTTTCGAGCTGCCACGATCAAACGATAACTCCGATTGACATGAAATTTGAAATCCGGTAATAACTAACTATTACGGATCCAATGGAACTGGTTTCGTTCAATTCTGAGACTGTTCAAAAATTGGCTATTTTACAGTCGATTATTAAATATTAAAATATTAAATTTTCACAAATTAACTTTTAATTCGATTTAAAAAGTTCTAAAATATCGTTCTAACTCCAATATGATAAAATAAAATTTTACAAATCATTTTCAATCATATTTAACCCTATTTTCAATTATTTCCATAATTTGACATATTAAATTATCGATTTAATTATCCAATTTAAATCCAATAATTCAAAATAAAATTTATTTGACTTATAAATTCACTTGTTAACATTTAAAATTAATTAAATATTAAAATTTCAATTAATAAAAATTCTGGGTCGTTACAGATGGGTTACGACCAGCCATAAAGAGTAAACAGGTAGAATCCTACCTTGGAAATTGTCTTACGTGCCTTGTCATATTTATCCTTTTACTAGCCCATTACGACTTTGGTATGGTACTGTACCTATAAGGGACTCACTGGCTACCGACATTATTAGTTGTGTCACAGGACCTGCATAGACTACATGCTATAAAAATTTGTTAAGGGGGATAATGTAAAGCCTTAACGCTATTTTGATATTTATTTTATTGATAAACTTTATCTATTATAGCTACACTACTATATGTAGAAACTTTGATGGATCCTTAGGAGATGGAAAAACCCGTAACATCTCCTAAGTTATTGCACTCATATTTCATGACATTGATTTGACTTACATAAGAGTAATTTAGTCCTGACTCAAGTGTTTTGTCTTTCCACTATGCTCGGGCCAGTCTTTAGTTTTTCAACGTATTGAAGATTATTCTCTGAAGGACGAAGCCAAAGATTTGGTATATTATTATTATTATTATTATTTCCCGTATCATGTTATTCTGCTATATTGATTATTTATCCTTGATATATATATATATATATATATATATATATATATATATATATATATATATATATATATGATAAATGTGTATAGATTATAACCAAATGTATAATAAACCGCTTCATGAACTGTTATTTGATTATTATATTTTGTCGTTCCGTTGTGAGATTCTATGTTTGTTTGCATTTTCTTTTCTTATTTTTCTTATTTAATCCCACAGATTATCTACTTGTGGATTATTTAAGTTTGACATGTG
Source organism: Allium cepa (assembly GCA_030765085.1). Lineage (NCBI taxonomy): Eukaryota > Viridiplantae > Streptophyta > Magnoliopsida > Asparagales > Amaryllidaceae > Allium > Allium cepa. Next base: position 975,488,061 of record CM060939.1, read on the forward strand.
TGAATTATTGTCGATTTAAACCTTTTGAAATGTGCGTCGTCACAGTTGGTATCAGAGCCAGGTTTAGAGATAACCTTGGCTTTGTGGGATTTGACTCATTAGAGATAGGGTAGTAATACTCTAGAATGAGTCTGTTGAGTGTGTATATATGAGAGAGAAAACTTTTTAGTGTTATAAAGTGTTTTATACCGTGTTTACTTCCATTGAGTTGTTAATGAATTCTGGTTGATGTGCGGACGCCGTGTCATTATTAGGGGTTTCTAAACACTTAAACGAGGTAAGTCCAAATAATATTTTTTTAAAATCGGGTAAATGAAATAGTTTTACCTTAATCATATTTTATATATAAATATATAACTTTCATAAGCCTATATAATTATTAACGAAGTTGTTAGGAGATGATAATATTTAATTATCATCGGTTATTGGTTGAATTTAAAATATAATGGATACTTAATGAATTTCATTTCATGAAGCATTTGATAACTAACTTTAATTGAATTTTTTTTAAATAAGAATTGGTTAAAATGACCAAGTTGTAAATTAAAGAAATATTTTGGTAAACAGGGTAAGGAAATTTGTATGGATATATTTATAATATAGCTTATATATAGTAATGATTTTAAAAATTAAGAATTTTAGAATTTAAATTCCTTTGTTTTCAAAATTATTTTCAAAGCCATCAAAATTAATATTATTTTGAAAGAGTGTTGACTAGAAAAATATTTTGGCAAGAGTTTTTGAAGAAATAAAAGCTTTGAACTTACTTTACTCACTGGGAAATAATTCTAGAGATGACTGCGGCATCGCCAGTATTCATTTCTGAGTTTCTGAGTGAGAATTTCTACCAAATGAAATTTATTTTCGACTAAAACAAGTTTGATGTTGAAGAAAATGTATATTCAATTATGATTTGATAAATATATGAAAATTATTTTGAACTTATAATTGAAAATAGTACATAAGGAATAAGTTTATAACTTATAAATTTAAAATAGCACGGAAACAAATAAGTCTGTAATTTATAAATTTGAATAGGAAATAAAACCAAACTTAAAATAGTTAAATTTTTGGTTAAGCAAACAAAATAATATTTTGAATTTGAGATACGAAATAAAATAATTGACTTAAGAAATGTTAAATTAATCAAGTTAGTGAAATTAAGTAAATAAAATATAGTTTAGCTCATGAAAGCTTAAAAAAAAATGAATTGTAGTTGAAATGAAGTAGATAAAATAACACAATGAAATTTGAAGAAATTAATTAGTATAACTTATAGATTTGAGAAATATTAAGCTAAAACAAATTTTATTTGAATTTGTTCAATTTAAATGATAAGAAAAAAGAAGATTTCACTTCAATAAGATTAAATAAAATAAGTAATGGACTATAATGAAATGAAGTTTAACTTAATATTATATAAATTGAATTGGATATTAAATGAAACTATATAAATTAGTAAAGAGAATTGATTACATTTAAGCTATAAAATTAATTAATAAAGTGAATATGAACTTGAATTTTAAAATGAGTTGTGATTTAAATATGAAAGAAATAAAATAAAATAAATGCGTGTAAGTAAAATTAATATGAGAAATTGAATTTAATTTAAATTGGATGTAAATTAATTAAATGCAAAGAGAATGAGTTTCAATAAAAATTGAATGGTAGCTAATTGAATATGAAATAAGTTAAGAGAATAAAATATAAATTGAAGTTTAACTTAAGAGGAGTTGAATAAAATTGATGGTGAATTTTTTTTATTAATATGAATTGGAGTTATAAAATAAAATTTACTTAAATAAGTTTATTATATGAGTTTGAATCAATGAATAGACTAATGAAGTGAATAAATTTGAGGAGAACCAATTAAATTCGAAAGAAATCCAGGTGAATAAATTGAAAGCCAGCAAATTGTATATAGATGAAATAAAGGTCAATGAATTAAAAGTAAATCAATTTAATATTGGTAGGAAATGAAAGTATAATAAATTGAATATTGAATTAGGAAGTGCGAATTTGTATTATTATGAATAAGATTGGATGGATATTATTTATTGGATGTTTATTTTATTGCATTTTCTATATTCGTTTATGGTTATGGCATAATCCATGTTATATATCGATTTTACTCCATATATATATATATATATATATATATATATATATATATATCTTCTTATTTGGTTATTGAGTGTTTAGTAGGTATGGATGGCGCATGCTTGCTTTTGGAGCTCAATTATGCATTATGTTGCTTTTTCTTGCTTAATACGAGCGAACTCGCTCGTATTATTAATAATAAGGTATGTATCTCGGATTACATACCACGATTTTATGCTTTTTCCTTTGAGATGTCTCATCATTGAGATGAGATGTATATTTGATATATGTTAGGTATATTTGTGTCATATATTATATTATAAATTTTTTTTCGATCGAGTCGTGCAAAGGAGACTCTACCGAAATTTTCCTTAGATCAGGGAATTAGAAACCCTAGATAAAACATGGCATGCATATCGAGACTCTACCGAAATTTTTCTTAAATTTTCTCATCATTGGACGGTTTTGGACTTAACTATATAAGTATGGCATGCATATCAAGAAAAATATTATTTTAATATTCTAAAACCCTATATAAAACATGGCGGCCTTTCTTCCACGTTTAAGGATGTTCGAAACTTCTCCCCTCTTTATCTCTCTATCCCCTCAATGAAATTAAAAACTTCCAGCATGAAAGTTGTATATCTATATCTCCTCTTCAAATCCATTTGGTTGATTTGTGCTAATACGTCATGGATTTGCCAAGATCTCAACTCAAAGTCATGGCAGTTTTTGAGCGATTCGAGGCAAACGGCGGCAGCGTGATGGACGACGCTTGGCGCAGAGGAGGAGGAGGCCTAGGCGCGCACGTGGGTACCTCCAGATCATGGTCCGATCGACGAAATTTACATGCCTATGGAAGCTACGAATGCATGATAATGGGTCTCATTTCATGCTTGTGAACGGCTGTAGAGAAGATGGTATGCGTGTTATTTTATTTATTTATTAATTACTTTATATTAAAATTCGAATGTTCTAACTCGAATAACTTTTGCATACGAGCTCGGATCGACACACGGTTTTCTCCATTGCATTTGTATCGAAATTCCAGACATTATGGAACTGTTTTACTGCATTATGAGACTGTTCAAATTTGAGCCTTTATTTGGATTTTAGATCATCGATAAAATAAAGACGAGCGTTTATACGCTCACAATCGACTGAAATAATTTTTTATGTAGTTAAATTTATATCGTGAAGTGATTAAAATTTATTGGTCTTTGTTTGATAAGTTTAGTTGACATTTAAATTGACATTTGAATTAATTGATAGACATTGATTTGACAGTTAAATTGAATTCATTGCCGTAAAATACCCGATATTGATAATTATGAAAATGTTGTGAACTCTATTGACTATTTGGATGATTGGTTGTGATGGATGCTATTGGTCGATATTTTGAATGTTTATTTTTTTGATATATCATGTTATCATCATGTACATTATTTACAGTATATTAAACTGTAAATTGAATTATTTCGAACAAATTAAGAAATATGTTGAAATGATATATACCTATGGTATTTATTTTGAATTGAAATGATATATATTCATCCCTGTAATTAGATTGAAATAATTGAGTCACTTGGCCATATGATAAAGAATTATATACGGACACCAGATTAGTTAATTTAAATGATTTCAAAATTTTGATTTGAAATTATTTAAGTGATTTGGTTTTAAGCAATTAAAATGGAATTTATGGAAATCGAATTATTTTCAAATTGGAACTTGGAATGTTGAGATTTAAATTTGAAACATGGATTATTTAATTGATCAAAGTCGAGATTTTGAACTTACAAGTGAAAAATGATTTGATTTTTAGAAATTCATTTGTTATAAAAGATTGGACTTTTATTTGAAATTTAGACATTGCTAAGTAACGTGATATAAAATGATATTCCAAAATTGAGCTAGGAATTAAATAATATTTGAAGGTTTGGAATTTTATGTTAGATGTTAAAGGAAAATATGATCTAAGTGTTTTGAATCGATATTCTGGAAATCGAACTCTGAATTGATATAAATCGAAATGGTTTAAATTTGAGAATTTACTTGTAATAAATTTTGAATTGGGGTCGAAATTAATTTGGAATTGGAGTCGAAATTAATTTGAAATTGGAATTTAAATTAATTTGGAATTGGAATTGAAATTAATTTGGAATTAGATTGGAATTGGAATTGAAATTAATTTGGAGTTGAAATTGATATCAATTTGGAATTGAAGAAAAATTCGACTTGAAATCGGAATTGAATCGATTAAATCGAAAAGGAAATTTGAACTGATTAGTATGGGAAAATTTGGAAAGTTAACCGGTTTGACTTTGAAACTATTTTTAAATGAATTATTTTAGTATAAATGGTTTAAAATCTATATTCTTTATATATTCAAATTATTTTGATTTTCCAAATTATTTTACTATGTAAACCATTTTTAGTAGTCAAACTATTTTCTATTAACTATTTTAACTATTTTTAAAACTATTTAAACCATTTTATAAAAATTCAAACTGGAATGTTTATATTTAATCTTGCATTTAAATGCGAATCGGGTTAAAGTGAAGTTATAACCTAAATTAAAATTTGAAACAAATTTTTAAATGAATGTGATAACCTGGAATTTTTAGCAATATTAATTTAATAATGTTCTTATATAATTATTTAAATTTGCAAACTTATTCTATTCAAAACAAAAAAATGTGCTTTCCTATTTCTATTGTATATATATGTATGTAGATTGTAAATGGAACTATGGTTTGAAATACAAAATAAATATCTTGAAAATAAATTAGATTCAAACTCTACATTTTTAAACACTAGTGTATATATATATATGTAGTTATTAATTAAATTATAAATAGCTTAAGTTTAAAAGTAGGAATGAATAAAAGATTTTATCTTATTAAGTAAACATAAATGTAAATAAAAAGAAAATGTATAAAGAAAATATATAATACATGCATAAAGACATTTGTAAGCTAGATGGGGGTCTTGTATACAAGTGTCTACTTTATTAGCTTTCTTCATTTTTTCAAAAAATATATATAAATAAAATGATAATAGAAACAAGGTTTTGTGTACATATATCTCTACTCCTTCTCCTTTCATTTTCTTTCATCTTTCAAAATATAAAAACTAAAACCAGAAAGAAAAAATACGATAGACACCAAAAAAACTCTTTCAAATTTCAAACTAAAGGAAAAACCAAATTCAGATTCAACTCAACTTAAACAAGTAAATCAAGATCAAGTTGCTATTTCAAAATCAAGCTAGCAGCTTCCTGTTTTCAAAATTTCAAACTTCTGGTTTCTCTGGTTCCCCTGTTCAACATTATAAAGGTGAGTAAACGTCATTTCTTTTAAACCAAATTTTCTTTACTTCACCGTGCATGTAAAATTTGGTAGTGGTAATGAGTTGAAAATGTTTTGCATGGATGTAGAAATACATTTTTGTTTGGGTATACAAGTTGAAAATACTGAACGTATGCATGCATCTCTCTGTTTTTTCTACTGACCCAAAAACAAATCAAAAATTAGATTTCTCTTCATATAAACTATTATAGGTTAGAATGTTTAAGGGAAATATGTTTGAATTAACTAAATCTTATTTTTTAAAATGTTTTAAAGTGTAGTTAGCAAGTATTTTAACTGGAAGAAGGAAGAACAGTGAAATCTAAATCAAGTTAGAAATTAAATTATTTTAATCTCAAGTTTTGTTCATATAATCTAATTCGATTCTGAAAATGATGATTTTTTATAATATTATCTAGATTTTTAAGCTTGTCATTTGTGAGAATTTTCGAGTTGATCGAACATTGGGTTTTCATCAATTTCTGGCGATCGGAACGAAAGGGAGTGTCATGAGTGTTACTGAAGGTAGCGTGAAGGTCGAGGAGCTGGGGAAAAATGACCACAGATTTTTCTGGGCAATATAGTGGCTGAATGATGGCGAAGTTGGGTTTAAAACCCTGTTTGTGTCGACGTTGTTGTTAAGGGGAATGTAACGTCTTGGTCACATCGAAAGGGGCCGGAGTAGGGTGAAGAGAAGCGTAGATCTGTGGCGAAGGTTCGGGTTTAGCGGCATGGTCTATGGTGATCGGAGTGGGCGGTGCGAGGCGATTTTGGTGAATGGCTTTCATGCCTGTTGGTGCTTGACTGCTCGATATCGATGTACCGGGTTGAAGGAAGTTTTGGGTGGTCGGATTGTTGGAGAGGGTCATCGACGATGGGTCAGAGGTAGCGATGATGATAGGAAAGGTGTCGTCTCACTGTGCACATGCACATGTGTTCATGTTTCAGGTTTGAGTGTTGCTGTAGTTAGTAAGAGAGAAGGGAGTGAGTCGGGGAAGATTTGGGTTTTGACTGGAGTTTGTATCGGGATGGGCTCTAGTCTGGTCTGTAGGGTAATTAGCAAAGTTTATTTTTATTAAATAGAGAGGAAGAGAGGTCGAGGAAGATGGAGTATGACTCTAGATGGGGATCCGGTAGTTTGGGATTGGGCCCGAGTATTTTAAAAAGAAATGAATTAACCAAGTTTTTAAAAGAGAAATTTTAAACAAGTTTTCAAGCAAATTCCAAACCCAATAATTAAAGTAAAATGTTTTAGACTTAATTTGTTTTGATTTAGGGTAATTATATATTGGGTTAATTTGATTTTAAATTGATTCCTTAGTTTATTTAAAATAAAATATAATGATGTAATTAAGTGGATAATTAAGGAAAATGTATTAAAATTTAATTAATCTAAGGTCTTAAATGATTTTATTAGTTAACAATTAATTAATTTCAAATATTTGATTAAGATGAAATAGATGGTTGTAACTAATTAATGTTAATTAAGCAGGATTATAAGTAATTAATTTATTTGTATAAATTAAAATTAATTAGAAATGGTGCGACCAGTTATCTATCTTATGAATGGTTAAATTGTATTGAATGTTTTGATGATTTAATATCTCTGGTATGTTAATGTGTGATATTCTGTGATACGAAGTGTTTTGGGTTGAATTGTGATAAATGTGAGTTATTTATCTGTGATGAATTTCTGTTGTATATGATATTCTGAATTTAAATTGAATTGTTTTTTTTTACTTAAACAACGTGTTTTAAAGGATGGCATTGGATTCGAAGAGATCGGGGTTGGATATCGAAGATATCCGAAACCACTTCAATTTAATAACTACTGCAACCCTTTATAGATTTGATTATAGAATCAAATAGGCTGGAATGGAATAGATTAAGAAACTTGTTCTTTTAAACTAAGTAACAGTACTTAGACATTATTGTGAAATAAGTGTTTGGCTACAGAATGATTAAAACTCGTAGTGATGAACGAGTTACCTGGGTTTTCAAAGAAGTTTATAACCTTAGCATTTCATTTAAAATAGGTTTATTCACGCTGGTTTCCATTCTGACTAGGTTGTTACTTTATTGTAATGCTCTGTCAGACCGAGTATTACAGATTTTCAGGTTAGGACGTTTTGGGCTTAGGTGGCGAGCTGGATGGCAGGGACATATGGAGTATATTCCGCTGTGTATTAGAAACCGTATACTCTATATTGATTGTATTCTGAGACAGGTTGTCATAACTGTCCGGATTATTGTAAATGATTGTACTCTGATATATTGTATGCAAATTGAGAATTATAGCTTTTCTTAGTATAAATGCTGTTATTTGATATTATATTTTGTTCCGCTGCGATTGTGAGATTTTGTGCTTTTGTTTTATGCTTCTTCTTCTACCTCTTTTTCTTCTTTACCCTAACAATTTGGAATTTCCAGTGTTCGATTGCTCGGCACTTCTACAGTGAACATATTAGTGTCGAATTTTCGGGGTTGAAAATTTTGGGTCGTTACATTTGGTATCAAAGATGAAGGTTAAACGAGAACCTTGGCTTTGGTGGGGTTAATCATTAGAGATAGGGTCAGTAAAACCCTAGAATGAGTTGAGTGTATTATATATGAGAGCATACTTGTTATTTTCTTGTATGATTTTAAAAATGGTCTTAAAAATGATTTTTATATAAGCCTATACTTTGATATATAAAGTAATAATTTTTCTGATTATTATATATATTAGGGTAATTGGTGTTTGATTATTGAAATTAAGTATAATAATAAAAAAATTAAGTGGTAATATATACACAACCAAATAGAAATTTGGGTAGGGATTAACTATACAAATAAGATAAGCTAGAAATGGATTCAAACTAGAAAATAAAATCCTGAAATTTATGAAAATGTTTTCAGAATGTTGAAATAAGTTATCCTAATTTTATTTTCCAATAAATTATGAAATAATATATAGTGAATTGGTTTCCAGATATGATAATCTTGGTCATTACAACATAATGGTTGTTGTTTGTAAATAAAAAGGATATTTATTTTCTAAAAATAAAGAATGATAAAGCAAAATGGAATGTTTTAAGGAAGTAATAATTTAGATAAGTATGACTTATAAATTGAAAAGGATTTGAATTTTGAAATTTTAAAATCTAGGTCCAGAAAATTTGAAATTGTTTCAAAGGGTTAAAGGATATAGTAAATAATATTATTCAGATTATTTTTGAATGTAGGAATCTTATTTTTTTAAAAACCAAGAGTTGTTTTAAGAAATTGTTTTGAAGTAAAAACCAAGGATGGTTTAAAATTGAAAGTACGACTTATTGCGCAAATAAATAAACATGTATGTGTATATATGTGGGATATACATAATATCAAAGTTGATTTGAGGTAAACACTAAGTGTTGAGTTTTAAATTTTCCCTGAAATGTGATGTAAACCCGAAGAGAAATAAGTTTTTGAACTTATAAGTGGGGAAGGATATTGATAGGAAGTTTAAATTTTGAAATGGAGAATTCAAATTTTGTAAGGTTGACTGGATTAAATGAATTGAGATTTAACTTATGGAAGTTAAATGGGTTGATTTGAAAGGGGATTTATGTTTGATCTCAAAACAGGGTTGAGTTCTGAAAATTGGTAATGGATGCTATTGATGGATGTTTTAGATAATTTGGATGTTTATTTACTTTGACTTAACCTGATGTCATCTTGTTGTTACTAATGAAACTGTGAATTAAATTATTTTAAATAAATTAAGAAGTAGATAGACAATATATATCCATTACTGAAATTTAATGAAAATAAAACTTTAATTTGAAACTAATTAAATGATTTTGATTTTTTGAGATAAAATTGAGATTATGGAAATGGAATCACTATGAACTTAAGGTTTAAATGTTAAAAAAGGGAACTAGCAAACTGAAATTGTTTAAGAATTGGTTTCAAAGTTTGAAGTTAACATTGGGTAATAAATTGGATTCCGAAGATTAAATTGTTTAAATAGTTTTGAACTCTTACTTGAACCATAAGATAAGTTAAGTAAAGATAATTTAAAATGAATATTGGAAATTTGGACTCAGAATTAATTTTCTTTAAGACTTGGGTTATGAATAACAATGTTAGCGGTAATTTGATTTATGGGATTAAATCAATATTTGAAAATTTAACTCGAATTTGTACAAATTGTGATGATTTAAAATTTGAAAATGGAATTGGAATTTGAAATTGAATTAAATTAACTGGTAGTGTAATTGAAGTTGAATAAATTTAAGTTCAAATGGAAATTGATTTGAATTTGGAATAGAAGTCGATGTTAATTCAAACTGAATTGGAATTGAATCAATTTAATGGGATGGGAAATTGATTGGAAGTGGAGATTGGGAAATTCAACCGGTTTGACTCTGAAACTATTTTCAGATAAATTGTTTTAATATAAACTGTCTTAAATCTACTTTTCCTAGCTATTTACTTTACAACCTTTCTTTTTAAAACCCAAACTATCTTATACTTATTTTACAACTATTTTGAAAACTAGTTACTATTTTACAACAATTTTTACATCTTTTTTACAAACTAATTACTATTTTACAACTATTTTACAACCAATAACTATTTTACAACCACTTAACTACCTTAAACTTTTCAAGTTATTTTCTAAATTCAAGGTGGTCAGAGTACAAACTGTTTATAATTAAATACCAATTGAGATAAGAATTGCAGTGATAACCCAAATGGAAATTGAAGCAATTGTGAATAAGTGAATAGAAAATCAAAAATGTGAACAAAAAGGAAACTGATTTAGTTAATAATCAATGAAGATAAATATGTATGATGTACATTTATTAATCTATTCGCATAATCATTTGATCCAAATTCGAGCACAGAATTTCGAGATAGTACATCGATCCGATTTGGGATTTTTCACTTGATTTTTGACGTTGAACCTTGGATATGGATTTTTGATTGGTTTTGGAAATTCTCTATCATAGTTATGGCTATGCAAGAAGTATGACAGCTTCTGATCAAGAAACCAGATCTGAGTCCGCACTAGGAAGTCAGGTGGACGATACTAGTTCAGAAGTGAAATTGTGTGATCGGGTGAGTGATCGGATTTGATATTGCGTACGGATAATATATGTGCATCATACATGCTTGAATGAAATAGATATTGGAAATTTTGAAAAGAAATGTAAAAATGATTTTTGAAGTGAACAAGTATATTTTGAGAAGTATACGATCGATAAGAGTAGAAATTGATCACTATAACTGAAACACATTATATAAAAAAGTATGTATATATATATTTGTTTTATATGATAAACTCTCCCTGTTGTGTATATAACTAGAAGAAAAGATCTTTGAAAAATCTTGAAGTATAAAAAGAAATTTATATAAGTAGGAAGTAATTCAAAAAAAAAATATTTTGTTCTAGTTAAAAGAATAAACTTATATATATATTTATATATGTATATGTATATAAATGATTTTATGAAATTGGAAAAAAGGTTTTTAGAACCCATTTATTTTTAACGGCTTTTTGTTTTTTGGGGAAAATCGATTTTGGGAATTTGGAAAGCCAAGTTTAGAAATTATTGATTTTGAGATATCAATTGTGTGAAAATGGAATTTACATGTGAGATATATAAAGAGTATGTTTTGAAAGATACTATATGTGTATAGTATAAAATGTTTTGAGAATGCTATGGGAAAAAAGCCGTTCCCATTTAGAGTTGAAATAGTAGGAGATCCACGGAGTGGTTCTGCCTTGAGCCCTAAGAGGGGTTCTAAATTTTGATCCCAGAGGATGTCTGGACAAACTAAAGTTCCTGAGGATTGTGGTTTGGGTAGTGAAAGTCGAGGGCGCCGATGTCTATAATGACATTTGGGTTATGCTATGACCATAGTGTAACTCGATCTGCTGTGCTCCATAGTAGAAGTTGAGGGGCAGTGATTGCCTAAGGTCTATGTTTGATTTCGCTGGAAGAGCAACGTAACATCATTAGACTACGATCTATGAAGACATTGCGAAAGTCGTGTGGCAGTGAGTGCCTACAGGCTACATTGGGACTCGATTGATGTAGTCTGCGATCTATGTGGTCTGTGTGGTAAAGTTTCATTTGGCAGTGAAATTCGAGGGCGTTGGTACCTACAGTTTCATGGTTTTTACCGTGATGGCAACGTTACTGTAACGACCCGTAAATTTTGATAAATAAATGGGTTAATTTAATTTGATTTTGTAATTTAATTTAGGAAGAAATAAAAATGTATAATTTATATTGAAGTAAATGTTAAGAATGAACTGTACCAATGGTTATTAAAATTAAATTTTGACAATTGAAGTGAAATCCCATTTATGAATAGTGTAAATGGTTACATTTGGTTATAAAACAGAAAATGAGCAAATAAAAGTAACAGTTGAATTTACCAATGCAATAATATATTGCTTAATAGTAAGTGAACGTAAATTAAAGAAATAAGGTTATGGCAAGTTGATAAGCGACAAATTTAGTGCAATTCCAATTTATTGAAACAATTGTAAGGTTTAATTGAATGTAATTTGTAAATTGGGAAATATATTCAAAGTTATAATTAACGGAATAATACATAATAAGTGCAATTTGATAGGAATCAATGTTAGTTTAAATTAATGAAATAATAACTAGAATGCAAGTTTACAATAATAGGAATAAGTATATGTCAAGTAAATGAAAGGTGAACATTGATAACTAACTTATAGAGTAATAATAGGCATAGTGTAAAGATGGGAATTTAATTTAGATTAACAGAATTAATGTAAATGTTATAACTTAGTTACAAAATTAATATACGGAAGTGGATGTAAATATGAATTAATTAATGAGATGATGGATAGTAATGGTAATTGAATAAAATCCATATTATATAAGTATTGTAACAAAATGAATAAGAAATGCTAATTTTATTCCTAAAATAATAGTTGATGTAATAAAAGAATGGAACCAAGATCAAATGATTTATTTCATTAAAATCTTAATTAATATTTGCATTGATTTATAGCGGGATATAAAAGGTAATTAATAATTTAAAAGGTTGATTTATTAATAAAATAATGTGAAATGGATGGAAATGGAATAAGTGTAGTGTAATGAGAGTTTTTGTGATAATTGTTTGCAAAGAATTAACTTACAAATAGGGATGGCAATGGGGCGGGTCTAGGGTCCAAACCCGGTCAACCCGCCCTGTTTTGGTCCGTCCAGACCCGCCCCATTGGGTCATTGGGGTGGGTAGACCTGTGACCCGTTCTTGAGTGCTCCGGGTCTAGGGTTGGGTCGGGGCTCGGTTTACCCGCCCCAACCCGACCCGCACTACTAACATCTCATGAAACGTTTTATTACTATAATGATTTATTAATCTTCATAGATATAAGTGATTCTAGCATGGATATTAAAATGTTCCAATAAACAATCTATATAAAAAGTTAGAGTACTAAGTTGTGTAACAACCCCCATATTTATCGAGTTTATATTTAAATATTTTATTTAAATATTATATCGTTAATCGGATTTTGGTCCGAAAAGCTACTTTTTCAAATGGTCAAATTAGGACTCGAGACCACTTCCATTGAGTTCGAAATGCCGTTTACAACTTTTTTAAGTATAAACATCGATAGGTTTGGAGCTAGTGAAATTTCACTTACTTTTCCCGCTTTGGACTTTGGGTTAGTTTAGCCTATTAAGCCCAAGTTCCAACCCCCTTCTCCTCACTCTTCATAAATTCCTAACTAACTTGAAATTTGCATTAATGGTGAAGAGAATGGGAAATTAAAAATCCAAGCTCAAAATTAATTGCTAATCCAACATTCAACTCCAAATTCAAGTAGAAGATATTGGATTCAAGCTTTGGATTGCTTCTCCATTGGCTTTAAGCTTCATCTTCATACATTTTAGTGAAAAGGTGAGATTTTTATCTCACAATTCTAGTCTATAACTATATTGGACTGTTGGGAATGATTCCCTATCACTTTTGCATGCACATTTGCATTTGGTTTGAATCGAATTGGCGAAAAACTCCAATTTTTAGTGTTTTTGGTGAAATTCTGCACTTAGGTCGTTCTGCCTATGCTAGGTCGTTCACGTGGAAAAGTCTCGGCCTCAAAATAGCTCGTTTCCGACCTTAAAATGGCCTACAACATTAGGTCGCTCGGCACTCGGAATTAGGTCGTAGGTCATATGGCTCTTAGGTCGTAGGTCGTGGGCTTTTAGGTCGTTAGGTTGCTAACACTTAGGTCGTTTCTGGCCTTAAATCCCCTATGCAGCCTTAGGTCGCTCGGCTCTGGCTCCTTAGGTCGTAAGTCGTGGGCCTCTAGGTCGTAGGTCGTTAGGCCTTAACTCGTGTGGCCTTGGTTCTTTAAGTCGCTCGGCCTTGCCTTCCATTTTTAGGTCGCATGACCTTCTAACCCGCTAGGTCGTTGGACCTATAACCCGTTAGGTCATTGGGCCTATAACCCTTAGGTCATTAGGCCGTTAACCCACTAGGTCACATGACCTATAACCTGTTAGGTCGCTCGACCGTTTACTCCGTTAGGTCGTCCAACCCTACTACAAGTATTAGGTCGTATGACCTTGTTCCACTAAGTCGCTCGACTCTTAGGTCGTAACACTTTAGGTCGCACGCCTTTCACACCATTAAGTCGCGAGTTTAATTAGGTCGCTCGTCCTTAAAACGTTAGGTCGCCCCGTAGCGGTGGCGTTGCCCCCGCACCCCACCTTGGGGAGTTTCCACCCCCCCCCCCCCCCCCAGACTCCCCTCCGTAGGGGATCTTAGATGAAAGGTGCATTTTGAGCTGATTTCCTTGGATTTCATTCACGTCTTTGAACGTGAAGTTTTTGTGGTTTGTCACTTTAATAAGATAAAGGTTTCAATACTAGTAGTAAATATCAAAACTCTTTCATCAAAACAATTTTAACCCTATTATCAATACCAAAGCTCTTTTCTTAACCCGTTTTCCAATCTACTAGTATATAAAAATCTTTACCTCACTCGGATGAGAAATCTAATTAAACGGTTTAGTAAAACAAGTGGTATGAAATGCTTGCTTTTTCTTCGTCGGTTAATTCTTGGACTTGTTCGATTGAACCTCTTATGACAATTTTCTAGTGAAGATTTACAGTTTGTTCGTAAATATTTAAGTTAAGCAAGTGGTTATGCGACATGAAGCTAAACTTTTATATTTACTAGCTTAGTGTAATTGACACTTCTCATTGATCATGACGATCATTCTTATGATTTAGACAAGCAGTTGTGCGATGTCTCTTGTTTGCTTGGTTAGACTAGACACCACTTGTGTGATTTCATTCACACATACCTTTTACCTTCTTGGTTAGTCTAGACACCACTTGTGTGATTTCACTCACACATACGTTTTTGTTTGCGAGGTTAGACTAGACACCACTTGTGTGATTTCACTCACACATACCTTTTTGCTTTTTGGTTAGTCTAGACCTCATCTGTGTGATTTCGACTCACACATATGGGGTAGCTCCCCATGGTCTTCGGACCGTCATGTGATAGGCCTCTTTCCCTTTTTCTGTGATTTCTGGATTTCTTGTGTTGATTTCTGGAATTTATGTCATTGACTTGTTATGAGTACAAGTTTAGGGTATGGTGCCCTCTTTGGATCTTTGAGAAGATTCTTGTGATATCGATTTATCTCTTATTGATTGATCTTCTATTGATCATCATTTGCATACTTATAGTAGTATGTCAGTATGGATATTTTATGTTGATGCCATATATTTTATTTTATACCATGTCATCTCATATTTATAGCTAGACTGATTCGTTTATTATTTTCTTAAATAATACTCAGGTCAGACCGAGATGTTACAGGTGCTTCTGCTTGACTTCTTCCTGGGATTTGCTACTCTTACTTTTGGCTAACTATTTAGATTAGCTGTTTTTTTGTTGTATACACTTGAGACATAGACTCATAGTTGTATTCTTTTGTATAGCACGTGTTGCTATTCTTTTGTATTATTGTGGATCTTTTTGACCACTACTCTGATGTACACTTTCATGTGCTAGTTGTATATTCATATCTTCTTCCGTCTCTGTGATATGGATGTCTGTGACTGATTTGTGTTATGCTTATTTTTATGTTTGTTTCCGAAGATTATTTATAGCCACCGTTTGATAAGCAATCACATGGATGGTCGCTCCTCAACAGCCTTATTCTCCGTGCTAGTTGACCGCACTACACCGTAGTGTTCTTGGCTAGCGTGGGTATAGAGGTGGGGCGTCACAAGTTGCGTCATTGATAATTATATAATAACATATATGTATATGTTCTGAATAGTTATTGTACACATCATTTTTACTAACTTTCCTCAAACACGTTGTTATTTGTATTTTATGTCTTATTTGGAGATAACGAGTATAAACAAATAAATATATGTAATTTGGAATATGATTTTGAATCAATATATGAGACTCATTAGGTCTTGGGGCGGGTCGGGTCTACACTGACCTGTACGGGTCCCAGGTGCAGGGCAAAATTCTAGACCCGGGTCTACGGGGCGGGTCTGGGGCGAGATCTAAAAAATCTGGGACGGCTAAGGGGTACTAAAAACCCTGCCCCAACCCGCCCCATTGCC
Source organism: Allium cepa (assembly GCA_030765085.1). Lineage (NCBI taxonomy): Eukaryota > Viridiplantae > Streptophyta > Magnoliopsida > Asparagales > Amaryllidaceae > Allium > Allium cepa. Next base: position 975,504,133 of record CM060939.1, read on the forward strand.
ATTCCTACTTACAAATGTTATAAAATGTATAACGGCGACAATTGGTGTTGTTACCAATTCAACTATCAATTTCAAATAAATGTAATTAAATGTTACATTAATGATAATTAATACAGTAACGGGAAGTGTGAATGTAATAAAATTAATAGAAATGTAAATGTATTCATAAGGTAATAATTGTTTTAATAAAAGAATGAAGTTGAAATAATTAATAGGGACTTTAAATTTTAATTAATGTGTATATTTGACAAAATTTCAATTTAAGTGGAAATATAGTAGTTAATACAATTGATGGAAATTGGAGTATATTAATGTAATGGAAAACAAACAACTATTAACTAGGTTAATTGAGTAATAATGGACTAAGTACAAAGGTTGAAAAATCAAAGTAACGCAATTAATTGAAATTTAATTTTAATAAATTGAATTTGATTATAGGGAAATTGAACACTGTAATATGTGTTATAACCAACATCAAATTGTCATATAAACTTGTATTAAGTCATGGTAAAAGTCCAATTGATTAAAAAGGATGAATTGATTAGTTTATAAATATTGAATAAAAAGGTGATTAATTAATTTAATATTAATATATTTTATTGATATGAAGTAATTGTTCTACTTCTCATTACATTCATTTAGCCCATTTTGAAACTTAATCAACTGAAATTAATGTAATTGAAAATTTTCAATTAATAGGAGAGAGAATACTAGTTGTAATAGGTGCAATTAAAAGCAGCTTATGTTTTGTGAGAATATAAGGAAAATTTTGATTCAATGAAAAAAAACATTTACATCAAATAAAATGAATGTTTCATCTGTGAATGTAGGTTTAATTTTATTAAAATAAAGAATAGAAAGATTTTTAAAGAAAGAAATATATCTTTATTTGAACTGTGTTTTAGCTTACAGATTGATTTCAAGAATAGGAAAATAATCTATTTAATGCTCTTGTGTATAAACAATAAATTTATAAACGTGTTTAAATTAACAATTGTTCTATTTTTTTTATCCATTTTAGTTGTCTGTTTGAAAATTTTGTAAGTAACTGCAATTAATGTAACTCAAATGTTTCAATTAAAAGGAAAGGAAATGTTGATTGTAATTAATAGATTTAATAAAAGAAACGCACGTTTTGTGTTAAACAAAAAGGGTGTTTTAATGGAAATAAACGATCATTTTGAGAAAACAAAATTGAATGTTTTCATTTTTAAGGTAAGTATAAATATTTTATTATACGTAGATAAAAACCTAAATGCATACAAATTTGAATATTATTCGAGTTAATGAAGTTAATTTGGTTGCGTTTCAAAAAAAAAATTGTATTTCAAAAGGGTTGTGCGACGTACATGGTCCCTCATTTCTTTTATTATTAATTGTTGCATGAACATTTTAAAATAGTTACCTTATTATTAATACTTGATCCGTTTATTTCTCCTTCTGTTTAATATCTGAGCCTAGACTTTTAGGTTGTATTTAATTCTTACCACCTTATTTTCACGTATACAAAATTCTTATTTCGTTTTGCAAACTTTTCCATTCCTACGTACATTTCCTTATGTATTATTAATGCCTGAAGCTTTAATAATAAAACATGACATTTATTTTGTCCCTCCACATTTATTCCCCAACTATAAATAACCTACAGCGTATTTCTTCTTTTTCATTTTGTTTCTCCTAACACCTCATATTCAAAAGCTCTTATTCTTGCAAATCCAACAGCATTCTTTTACAAAAAATGATTTTCTTTTCATTTTTCGTGCACTTCCTGTGCTCATCTTAGTTGTTCTTCAATCTTTTCCTGAAGCCTAAGCTTGAGAAAACGTAAGTATTAATTTATATATATATATATATTTTTAACGTGTACTAATTTTTATTTTAATAATATTTCTTGTAACATGAATATCTTTTGCATATAAACTTTGATTCACGTGCGGTTTCTTCTGTTGGATACAAATTTATATTTCGGACAACATGAAATTGATTTAGTTGAATTTGGAGATTGTTGAGTTTTGCGCTTCTGTTTGGATTTTTATGGGCTAAAATCAAAGGTGAGTGTCTTAACCCACTCACAACTTCTAAAATTTCTTATGTTTGTTAAATTGATATATGATGTGATTTGAAATTTATTTATGGTTGTTTGGCATATTTTAATCGTCATCCCAGTTAAATTAAATTATTTAATTAAATTGTTATTTAATTTTTCATTGCATATTAACTGCCAATTAAATTGTTATTTATTTATTTATTGCATATAAATTGCCAATTAAATAGTTATATATTTATTATTGAATATAAACTGATAGTTGATACCTGTTATTTATTACCTGTTAAATATTGATGTATTGTTTGAATTAGATGATGATTGTGATAAATAGATGTATGATTTTATGATGGGTGAATGGATGCTTTATTTTATATTGTTATAAACTCCAAGTTATTATGCATTTTTATTTCATTCGGGATTGCGGTTTGAAATGATATATAACCGTAATTTTTATTTTAAATTACGGATTGAAATGATAAATATCTGTATCGCTTGACCATAGGGTAGAAAATTACATACAGACACCGCAGTCTATATATATAAAAATATTTTGAAATGATTTCTATCGTTTCGAAAAAAAATATATATGGTTTTATGAGATATTGATTCAAATATTTGATAAAGTTTATTTTATATATAGTTAAATTCTTGGTTTTAAGCTATGTATAAAATTGTTTAAAGTATGAAATAAGTTTAATAATAAAGTTTATTTTATTAGAATATAATATAGATAAGTATTTACTTAAATTATATTTTAATATAGAGTTTATATTGATTTTTATAAATCAAGGTTGAGAAGATAGTTTTGAAATTGATTTGAAATTTTATTTAATTTAATAAGAATCCTTTTGGAACTTACTGAAATTTAGATTTTACAAGAATATGGTGTTATAACTAAATTCGAGGTTAAGATGATTTAAGTGAATATATCTAGACTAAATAAATTGAGGAATATTCAATTATTGAAATTTAAAGTTTTATTTCAAGGATACTGGATTTATTAAGTAAATATTTCAAACTAAATAACAGTAAAGTAAATTTGGTGTATATATATATATATATGAATTATAAAATTTAGTTTTGAAATGGTGGAAAAATTAAACTTAGAAATATATGGAAATTTAAATGGTTTATTTGGGAATTCAAAATCCGTATTTGGAATTGATTTGTGAAATAAAAAAATATAATTTACTTTATAAAGTAATTTAATACTAAACCATTTAAGTATTCAAAATTATGTTTCAAAGCTATGGTGTTTAAGGCATATATATATTTGAAAATACTATGATTTTTGAAAAGGATATATTTGAAATAAAATGGTATTATATTAATTTGGGTTTTTAAAGCGGAAATGATATCGTTTTGTATGGTTTTGAAATGGATGTTATATTCTGGTTTTAAAAGTATAAACTATTTTAAAAGGGCTGCGGTGTTATAATAACGATTGGTTGTTGAAGAGACCGGGATCGGAAGTTGTCATACTCTCTGTCAACTCCGAAAACCACTTTAACAACCGTGTACACGGTGGAGATTCCAGAATGAAGTAGGATGGTGGCGGCGTTTCCTTTGAGGTAAATACGTGGACCCGACTCCCGTGAGTTGGCATAAGGTGGCTAAAACATGAGTGATTCTCAAGCCGAGGTAGCACCATTTGTCGGACACATCCCTTCGATACTATACTCTGACTATGGATTGATTCAGTGGCCACCTTTACTTTTGACTTGGGGGTGTTTGTTCGAGGTGGGTGGTAGTAGCTGCTATGCGCTTCCACCAGCCCGGATAGCAATTGGTATATCTACCCTGGCATTGCCTAGTTATGCCGTGTCACCTACCATATCGAGCCTTTACTACGAGTTTCTATTTATGTCATACCTATGGAGTATCCTCTGGTAGCCTCCCGATCTGGAGGTATTACGTTACTGTATAGACTATTGGCATTATTTATGTTAAGGGCTATATGGGTAACCCCTTAACGCTACTAAAAAGTAAGTTTATTTTACAATTAGACACTATTATAATAGCGAAATATTACTACATAGTAAATAGTTTAATGGATCCTTAAAAGATGTAAATCCCGAGCATCTCTTGAGTTACTGCACTCATATTTATTTCTGTTAATTTAACTGACATAAAATATTTTAGTTCTGACTCGAGTGTTTTGTTTTTCAATTCGCTCGGGTCAGTCCGAGCATTTCAGAATTTGAAGAGGCGAAGATTTTACTACTATTATATATATTGTATTAGTCCACTGCATCACATTTGTTCCGCGACATTATTATTAATTATTCTCTGATATGTATGGTATAAGTATAATCGAATATTTTGTAAAAAGCTTCATGAACTGTATATTTGATCATTACATTTTACCATTCCGCTGCAAGATTCTATTTTGTTTTTCTTTCTCTGTTTTTTCTTATTTACCCCATAACAATCCGCCCTTCTGTATGGTTTAAGTCTGACGTGTGTGGTTTATCATCGATTTAAAGCGAACAAAAAGGCGGGGTGTTACATCTGGTATCAGAACTTTGGTTTAGCGATAAACCTTAGCTTTGTGGGGTTTGACTCTTTATTAATAGGGTAGTAATACCCTATGATGAGTCGCTGAGTGTATATTTGAGAGAGCGCATTTGTTAGTGTTATAAAAAGATTTTAATATTGTGTTAATTTGTTCCTTTTTGTATTTATAAATTCTAGTTGGTGCATGGAGCGCTATGACATCAATACGGATTTCTAAACACTTAATAGGACAGGCCGACATAATATTTGTTTTTAGTATAGGTGAATGAAATAATTTTTCCTATTATATTTTCTGTACTAAAATAAATTTTTATAAATGATATATATATTTGGTTGTTAGGTAATGAAATTTATGAATAATAGTTGAAATGAGATTGAAAATAAAAGGAAATTGGGAATTTAGAACATAAATTCCGGGGTTTTGGAAATTTCTTTTGAATGATTTTGAAATATAGTAATAATCTTATTTGAAGTATTTTCTAATATAATTATTTCAATACAATTTGAAAGAATTGTTTTAAGAAGATTTTGGAAAAATTAAGTTCTGTACTTCCCTCTCTGTTGCTGGAAAATAATTTCGGTGATGGCGGCCGCATCATCGACATTCATTTTTGAGTTTCGAAGTAGGAAGGCCATCGTAGTAGTTTTACTACAGATTTATTTTGAAAAAAATTAATAAATTTTAAATTATTTTAAATATAATTGGATACATAAATACGTTTTTCTATTATTTATATGATTTGAAATTAAACCCGGTATTTTTGATCTTAAGTTCCCGTTAATTAATAGTTTCAATTATTGTAGTGAAATGGAATGTAACTAATTATTAATTGAAACCTCTAAAGAAAATAAGAGTTTTAATGCTAAGTTATAAATTAAATAAAAAAGAAAATTTAAATTTGTAACATATAAAACAAAGGATTATTATGGAACATTTAATTAATTGAGAAAAACTTGCATAACTTTCAATTACATTCTTAAAGGCATATATATAACTTACCAAAAGATATAAAAAGTTGAAATGTTAATAAGAAAATGTAACAGAATATTAAGCAAGTAAATTTTTTGAAGTAATGAAAGTATTCAATGAAATTCTTCAATAAATAAGAATTTGATGTTGTAATGGTGGTGAACTTAAGTTATAATTGAAGTGTTACTATAATAAAGGTAGCAGGAAGTAAGTATTGCAAATATAAGATTATAGACTTAAGTAAATAAATTAATATGCAAAGAAATTGAATTAAACTTGAATGCTATATATAAATGAAAAAGAATAGTTGTAAGAAATAAACGTAAACTTGCAAGAAATAATGTAAAGTAAAAAGATAAATCATTGTATAAATAAAAAGGAAATTAAACAAAAAAGGTTATGAAATGAAATTTATAAGGACAAACTTAATTTATTGTTTGGATTTGTTGTTTGTTTTGGTTTATGGTTGGTTGGGTAAGGATACTTTAAATTTTCTTAGATGTATGAATATCTATCTAGTTTATCTAAGACTGTTGAGTAAATGGAATACTTCATAGTTATTCGTCATTCTATATGATATAAAGTGCCTTAACCCGAACAAACCAATTGTTTGTCTTGCTTAGATGGTTGATTTGTGTTTGATGGGTATGATGTTTGTTGCAATTGATTGTTGTTGTATTGATTGTTTGCTTGTGGTTAAAGCAAATTTAGATATTTCATTCTATATAATTGTTAACCTTTGTGGATTATATAAGTGAAATACAGGTTATGGAAGCAATTGCTACTGCTTTTGGTTTCATAATTTAAGCGTTGATTTCCCGACAAATAGGTACGTCTTCGGATTACGGTTTTATAGCGTTATTATATTATTTTTCCGTGTTGGGATATATATTATTTTGACAAAATTTGTGTGTAATGTTACATTTAATATTATATTTTCTCCTGAGCCTCTCTGTACAAAGGAGACCCTACCGAAATTTTCATAAAATTTTGGACTTAGAAAATATTCTGAAATTGTTTTCAAACTTTATTAATTTAAGTATAAAAAGATTTAATGGTTACAAATTGGTATATTTTATCAAAATTAATTAATTTTGTAAATTCATTTATTTATAAATTTAATGTTTAAGTAAAATATATTGACTTCCTAATTCGTCTTCTCCCTTCTTTTTCCTTTTTGGGGACGAAAAGTTTTGAGTGGGGGGAGAGTGTAACGACCCGTAAATTTTGATAAATAAATGGGTTAATTTAATTTGATTTTGTAATTTAATTTGGGAAGAAATAAAAATGTATAATTTATATTGAAGTAAATGTTAAGAATGAACTGTAGTAATGGTTATTAAAATTAAAATTTAACAATTGAAGTGAAATCCCATTTATGAATAGTGTAAGTTGTTACATTTGGTTATAAAATAGAAAATGAGTAAATAAAAGTAACTGTTGAATTTATTAATGCAATAATATATTTCATAATAGTAACTGAACGTAAATTAAGGAAATAAGGTTATGGCAAGTTGATAAGCGACAAATTTAGTGCAATTCCAATTTATTGAAACCATCGTAAGGTTTAATTGATTGTAATTTGTAAATTGGGAAATATATTTAAAGTTATAATTAATGGAATAATACGTAATAAGTGCAATTTGATCGGAATCAATGTTAGTTTAAATTAATGAAATAATAACTAGAATGCAAGTTTACAATAATGGGAATAAGTATATGTCAAGTAAATGAAAGGTGAACATTGATAACTAACTTATAGAGTAATAATAGGCATAGTGTAAAGATGGGAATTTAATTCAGATTAACAGAATTAATGTAAATGTTATGACTTGGTTACAAAATTAATATACGGAAGTGGATGTAAATATGAATTAATCAATGTAATGATAAATAGTAATGGTAATTGAATAAAATCCATATTATATAAGTATTGTAACAAAATGAATAAGAAATGCTAATTTTATTCCTAAAGTAATAGTTGATGTAATAAAAGAATAGAACCAAGATGAAATGATTTATATGATTAAAATCTTAATGAATATGTGCACTGATTTATAGCGGAATATAAAAGGTAACTAATAATTTAAAAGGTTGATCTATTAATACAATAATGTGAAATGGATGGAAATGGAATAAGTGTAGTGTAATGAGAGTTTTTGTGATAATTGTTTGTAAAGAATTAACTTACAAATGTTATAAAATGTATAATGGCGACAATTGGTGTTGTTACCAATTTAACTATTAATTTAAAATACATGTAATTAAATTCACATTAATGATAATTAATACAATAACGGGAAGTGTGAATGTAATAAAATTAATACAAATGTAAATGTATTCATAAGGTAATAATTGTGTTAATAAAAGAATGAAGTTGAAATAATTAATAGGGACTTTAAATTTTGATTAATGGGTATATTTGACAAAATTTCAATATAAGTGGAAATATAGTAGTTAATACAATTAAAGATGGAAATTGGAGCATATTAATGTAATGGAAAACAAACAACTATTAAATAGGTTAATTGAGTAATAATGGACTGAGTACAAAGGTTGAAAAATCAAATTAAAGCAATTAATTGAAATTTAATTTTAATAAATTGGATTTGATTATAGGGAAATTGAACACTGTAATAAGTGTTATAACCAACATTGAATTGTCATATAAACTTGTATTAAGTCATGGTAAAAGTCCAAGTTATTAAAAAGGATGAATTGGTTAGTTTATAAATATTGAATAAAAAGGTGATTAATTAATTTAATATTAATATATTGATTTGATAGGAAGTAATTGTTCTTGTAATGACCCAGAATTTTTATTAATTAAAAATTTGAATATTAAATTAATTTTAAATATTAATAAGTGAAATTTATAAGTTGAATAAATTTTATTTCGAATAATTGGATTTAATTGAATAATTAAATCGATAATTTAATAGTTGGAAACACAGAAATAATTGAAATTTGGGTTAAATATGATTGAAAATGATTTGTAAAATTTTATTTTATCATATTGAAGCTAGAACGATATTTTAGAACTTTTAAAATCGAATTTAAAGTTTATTTGTGAAAATTGAATATTTTAATACTTAATCGACTAGTGAAGTTAGCCGTTTTTCGAACAGTCTCAGAATTGGACGAAACTTGTTCCATTGGATCCGTAATAGTTTGTTATTATCGGATTTCAATTTTCGTAGCAATCGGAGTTACCTTTGATCGTGGCAGCTCGAAACGCATCGAAATTGTTTTAATATTAATTTGGCGAGTTAAAATAGTCATTTTTCAAACAGTCTCAGATTTTGACGAAACCAGTTTCATCAGATCCGTAATGTGATATTATTGTATGGTTTAAAATTTCGTGTCAATCGGATATATCGTTTATCCGGGGTAAGCTAAAACGCCTAGAAAATCGTTTAATCGGTTTAATTTTGAATCGAACGTTTATTGCCATAACTCGCACAGATGACCGAATTAGCTCCCGAAACACATTCCATTGTGTTCGGAACACAGGGTAAATCTTAGGAACGCCAACCGGCACGCTTCGTTTTGAGTTTGAAAAATCCGGGATAAATAGTGTTCGTTAAATTTTTCTATATAAGCCCTTAGAATTCATTCTTGCAAGAAAAATATAAACCTAACCCTAATTATTCAGAGCCGCCGCCTCCCTCATTGTCAATGGCCGAAAATTTCACTTCTTCCTCTCCAATTTTCTTCAAATCCGTAAGGAATTACGAAATGTTTTCAACTAACAAATTGAAGAGCGTGATGAAAGATTTAAATCTATACGGCTATGATCGTTTATAGTCGAGTGAATCGTCGTCAAAAGGGTTGTTCATCTTCGTTTCACGCACGTTTTTCGGTTCACAGGCGCGAACGAGTGGGGCCGCAACTTGGCCGTGGGTGGTGCCGGATAGCGCGCGCGTGGTGGAGGTCTTGGATCGAGTTGTAGTGGAGCGAGGTGGTTGCGAAAATAAACCCTAGTTTGCTTTGATGGGTTCGGTCCTTGCATGATCTTCCTGTACCACGTGAAGATGGAAGAGAAGGGGGGTGCGGTCACGATTGCAGGGAAATTGAAATCAAGGGCTGGGATGCATTGTAGGTTTAAAATTTATAAAAATTATGTTGTAAATTGATATTAGAAATTCGTGTAACTTTGAAAATTCATATCTTTTTCATACGAGGTCGAAAACGTGCGAAACCAGTTGCGTTGGAATCATATGGACGAGCACAACACTGTGGAATTGGATTGGAGTCGTTTGGAGTTAGTGAGAATTTCGGGTAAAATTAAACGTCCGTTTAATTTTATTCGAAATAAATCGCTAAAACGAAATTGAAATCAAGGTCAGAACTTCTCACTCAATCGAATCGGTTTCGATTTTAATTTTAAATAGTTATATTCAAAATTCTTGAATGTATGTTTGAATGATGATTGTATCTATTGATTATTAAAATAGACATTATGCGCCGTTAGTAAGCGGAGGTTATTTATTAAAAACACATACCGCGAATATTTCATAAACAGTGAAATTGGTATTATTTATGTACTTGGAATTGATTTCCCGCAGTATATAGCGGATGAGACCCTATTGCGCCGCCTATTAAGCGGATAATATTTTAAATCCCATATACCGCGATAATTTCGTACTGGAACGGAATTGTATTGTGCTAACATCTTTGGATGCAGGAAAACATGTTGGAGGGATCCAACTGGATTCCTCAACAGTATTTATTTGATTATGTATATTTTGATACTCGTTGATTATCATATCGATATATGATGTTGTCGTTGTCGTGATTGACTATTTGGTGTGTAGCATCATTGGGCCAAATTTTGGAATTTTAAAAGGATTTTTAAAGTGATTTTTGAAAGTATACGTTTATAAAATATTTTTGGAACTGATCCATTATAAATAAATAAATGTTATAATTTTAACGTTATAAAAATTATGATTTTTGAGAAATATAGTAAAAAGTTGATTTTTGAAAATATGGAGTTAATGATTTTATAAAATAGTTTAAATTGGGATTTTTGAATTTATTGTAAAAAAAGTTTGAAATATAGGATTTATAAAATTTGATTATTTTATAAATCAAAATGGTGAAATTATAAAAGAGTTTAAAGATGTTTTTAAAATAATAATACAAATTGATTTGTATAAAAGAATTATAAGATGGATATTTATAAATTAAAATATTTTAATTTTTATAAGTGTTAGAATGAATTGTAAATGAATTTCATAAATTAATGAAACTTATAGGATTATAAACGGTGAAGTTATAAATGAAAAGTTATAAGCAGTAGGTTTATAAAATTTGTAAAGTTGCATGAAGAATAGATATGGGTAAATAAATGAATCTTATAAGTTATAAGATTTATAATTTGGAAAGTCTTAAAAAGAACGATTTTGTAAATAAATAAATTATAAGCATTTAACTTATAATATGAACTTTTGGTGTGTAATTGAGTTATAAATTGAAATAGATTTATAAAAGGAAGTTGTTATAAAATAAATAGAAATGGAAATTATAAACATTGTTTTATAAATCCGCAAACGACTTATTTTGATAAGTAGATTGCTATAACTTATTAATGGAGTTATATTCACGTTTTAGACAGTGAATAATCCTTTAAAATAAAATGAATAGAAATGATGAAGTTGGTTAACGAAGTATATTCACGTTTTGGATAGTGAATATTATGTTAAAGAAAATGTTTTGGATGTGATGCTTTAAATAGAGTTAAAACGATCTAACGATGTTTTCAAAATGTGTTATGATTCGAAACCATAGATGTCAACATTCATTGTTGAAATAGACGTTTTCGAGAAATAGAAGGAAATGGTGGACTATAACACTGTTGTTATAGTAAATGATTTCCGAAAGGAAATGTTTTGTATAGTATTGGGATTTATATATCTATCTTAAATTCGAGTCCCTATACTAGTGATTTTGGGACGTTGTAACCATGTTTTACGCAACATTCATTTTGGCCCAAATAAATATGTTTAAGAGAATGATTTCCATAAAGAATGAAATATATACTTAATTTAGATTTAAGTATATTGAATATTTTCCAAGTGTAGAAAATAAAAAGATTTGTGAATTACTTATTAAATAAGTATGGAAATGTTTTCCAATATAAAGTGAATATTTTGAGAATTTATATTTTTGAAGATAAATTGAAAATGAATAATTGAAATCGTATATTCATAAATATTTTGGAATGTAAATTCATTATGGAATTTATAAAAGAAAGGGGAATTTGTTTAAAAATAAATATGGATTTATTTTTGAGGTATTGAAATTTTATATCTTGTAAAGATATTTTTGGGAAATAAATAATTTGGAAAATTATTTGGAATCTGGTGATGTTGTGCATATCCATTGATAGTCCAATAACCGACTATCAATATTTACCTTTGAATGGGTATTTGTTGTGATTTGTTTGAATTTGAATGCCACACTTATTTTTGAATAAGCGCTCACTATTCGGGTTAGCCGGGAAAGGACCATGGGGTCGTATAACCCATTCCGAATATGTGATACGTCGTTATGAATTGCATTTGAAGACCGATGTTGAAGACCGGATATTTTCAAAAGCGAAAGGACAACTCGTCGATTATCTTTGCACCGAGTAGCTACGGTATAGAGACTCCATATGTGATGGGAAGTCTGAACGTGATTAGTGAATATCCGGATTGCAAGGACTTCTTTGTAAGTGCCTTCGGTTCTGTTTGAGTCCGGAACAGACTTGTATGGATTATATGTATGACATTACAAATTGAGATATAAAGCTGATTTCTTTCAAATATATTTTTGTTGGTCGCGGAGAATTTATTCTCTTAGCTTAACACCCTTCCCTGAGACGTACGAGCTCAGAGGTTTTGTAGTTGAAGGTTATCAGCGATATATTCCCCATTTGGTAATGTGACATGCTGAGTGTTGCTATGAAATGATCATTGTTTGATCATTTGTGATATGATCATTTGTTTGATCACTTTTCTTTGTGATCATTTCTTTGATCATTTGTTGACCCAAAGCACAGCTTTTGTATAAAGCGTGGCTTTGTGGACGAGACTTCGTCGAGCCTCACACCCCGGAATGGTCAAAACAGGAAAGATGCGGCAAGGTTATTGGGGGTAGCGCCCCTTAGAGTATGTGCATTTCCTTCTGGAAAAGGGTGGTATCATGGTATGGAGCCCAGATACTTACTCATGTTGAAACACTTTATTTATTACGGTGTGATGTTGGTTACGAGCGCTCGGATAAAGGTCCCAAAGGACCCGGGGATGGCATACTCGTGTCAGTTGTTACCTAGTTTGAAAGGTAACCCGGCCTTGTATTGGCAGAGATCCGGTTAGGTTCTTGAGGACGTCCTTCCAGAGGCCTACTCATGTGGCAATGGGAAGTTCCTTGGCCTGACCATTTGTTGGAAATCCAAAGAAACAATACGAGACTTGTACGATTTTAGTTGTAGAACCTGCCATCTAATATGGTAGCTATAGTAGGCATAATATAATGGTACCTATGCTGGCTAAGATTTATGTCTTTACTTTCGAAATGATTTTTTCTACACTATGCACTAATAATAGTATCAAAATTGATTTGATTTTGCGTATCAAGCATCTTTGACTAACATAAGAAGAAATCTCCTCCAAGTTTGCGTTTGCATTGTGTGTGTGGTGGGAGGTCTTATGGTAGTCTCATTTTTTAAAACATTGCGAATCTATTTTAAAAATTATCCTGTACTTTATTTTAAAGAAAAATAAACTGTTTTGAGTTCTCACACCAGTCACATGACTGACTCGGAGTTTATTGTTTTCCTTCCTAAACTCTGGGTGCCCACCAATTTCCACACGGGCAGTCAAGAGTTAAGGTTTTTCAGGATATTCTAGAATTCAGGAGTTGTTGGAGGCAAGCTGGATGGAATGGCGTATTACTTGTATATAGTATTTCTTTTCCGCTGTTTTTTGTTGTTTGTTGTGGTACACTCTGATGATGATGTAATGTAATGTGATGTAATATAATAACTGATATAGTTCTTTGTTTAAAGATTATTCATTTATCTATTATATGTTGTTCCGTTGCGATTGTGAGATTCTGATATTGTTCTGTTGTTTTCTTCTATTCCGTTCGATTTTCTATCTTTTCCTCTCTTCTTCTATCTTTTTCTTCTTCTTTAACCATAACGGTACGGTTTTCCGGCCTTGGATTGCTCGACAGTTGATACAGTGGACGTATTGATGTCGGTGTTCGTGGATGAAAAATCGCAAATGTTACATTTGGTATTAGAGCATATGGTTAAGCGACAACCATGGCTCTGTTGGGTATTACTCATTAGAGATAGTGTCAGTAGTACTCTTGAATGAGTTTGAGTCTAATAATAGCTATGAAAGCGTATTTGTTAGTGAATATAAAATTGTTTTATATTGTGATGATTGGTTTGTTGAGTGGTGTATGGATTCTGGTTAATATGCGTAATTAACGTTGTTGATAGGGATCTCTAAACACTTGTACAGAACAATTCGACACAGTATTGTTTTAAATTGGGTAAATGAAATAATTTTACCTTGATTATATTTTATATATAAAGGAATAATTTCTCAGAATTATTAAAGTGTATATTAGTTGATTGTTTGGTTGTTGAATAAGATGTTTGAATAATCTAAATGTAAAGAATAATTGTATAAGCAAATGAATTATAAGAATTGAATTATAATTAAAGTGATTTACAATTGCGAAATAAACTTATATATATAAGAAGTGAAACTATATGAATATATTTATGAATATGAGTTGTAAATAAAAAATGAATTTAATGTTAAATGGAAATTTACTTTAGAATTGGAATCTGAAATTGATTTATAAGTGGGAATTTAAGTTATGTAAAACCAAGTGATGTTTGTAAAATGGAAGTATAACTTAAGTGATGTTGAATGAAGTTGATTTTGGTATCAAAGTAAATTATTAAAGTTAAGTGATAGATATGAACTTGAGTTATGTAATAAAATTCAACTTTTGTAATTGAATTGAATGAATGGATTAAATGTTAATCAATTGAATATTGATGAGAATATGAATGAATATTTATTGGTTATGAATGCTAGTTAGATGATAGTTGGTTGATGGTTGAATATATTGCTTTTAATGTATTTTCTATGTTGGCATATATAGTCATTATGTTGCTATATGATGTATATTGATATTATTTTCATATATACATGTTCTCATGTTGTTTGTTGAGTGTTTAGTAGGTGCATATCGCGTTTGCTTCGCATTTGGAGCTTGCTTTCGTGCTATATTAGCTGCATATGCTCGCTAATAATATATAAGGTACATATCTCGGATTAAATATCGTACTTTTACACTTTTTTCCCTGCGGGATGCCTCATCACTTGATGAGATGTATATTTGTCATATATATATATACTGTCATTTTTTTTTCGGATCGAGCCGCGCAAAGGAGACTATGGCGAATTTTTTCGAAAATTTAAGGCGGTAGAAAAAATTTGAGAAAATTGGAAAATTTTGAAAACTTTAACTTTGATTTTGGAGTTGAAAGTCAAACAAGATAGTTTGTTTTTGAAAAGATAACTAAGTATAATTTGGAAACTTAGTAAAGTATTGTAAGAAATTTAACTATAGACTTTTGGGAAAGTTAATGGATTCTGTAGCTTTTTCTTACTTGGTAATTTCGAGGACGAAATTCTTTTAAGGGGGGAAGTATGTAACGACCCAGAATTTTTGTTAACTAAAAATTTGAATATTTAATTAATTTTAAATATTAATAAGTGAAATTTATAAGTTGAATAAATTTTATTTCAAATAATTGGATTTAATTGAATAATTAAATCGATAATTTAATAGTTGAAAATACAGAAATAATTGAAATTTGGGTTAAATATGATTGAAAATGATTTGTAAAATTTTATTTTATCATATTGAAGTTAGAACGATATTTTAGAACTTTTAAAATCGAATTTAAAGTTTATTTGTGAAAATTGAATATTTTAATACTTAATCGACTAGTGAAATTAGCCGTTTTTCGAAGAGTCTCAGAATTGGACGAAACTACTTCCATTGGATCCCTAATAGTTTGTTATTATCGGATTTCAATTTTTGTAGCAATCGGAGTTATCGTTTGATCGTGGCAGCTCGAAATGCATCGAAATTGTTTTTAATATTAATCTGGCTAGTTAAAATAGTCATTTTTCAAACAGTCTCCGATTTTGACGAAACTAGTTTCATCTGATCCGTAATGTGATATTATTGCATGGTTTAAAATTTCGTGTCAATCGGATTTATCGTTTGTCCTAGGCAAGCTAAAACGCCTAGAAAATCGTTTAATCGGTTTAATTTTAAATCGAACGCTTATTGCCATAACTCGCACAGATGACAGAATTAGCTCCCGAAACACGTTCCATTATGTTTGGAACGCAGCGTAAACCTTAGGAACGCCAACCGGCACGCTTTGTTTGGAGTTCGAAAAATCCGGGATGAATAGTGTTCGTTAAATTTTTCTATATAAGCCCTTACAATTCATTTTTGCAAGAAAAATATAAACCTAACCCTAATTATTCAGAGCTGCCGCCTCCCTCATTGTCAATGGCCGAAAATTTCACTTCTTCCACTCCAATTTTCTTCAAATCCGTAAGGAATTACGAAATGTTTTCAACTAACAAATTGAAGAGCGTGATGAGAGCTTTAAATCTATATGGCTATGATCGTTTATAGTCGAGTGAATCGTCATCAAAAGGGTTGCACTCATCTTCGTTTTGACGCATGTTTTTCGGTGCACAGGCGCGACCGAGTGGGGCGGCAACTTGGCCGTGGGTGGTGCCGGAGAGCGCGCGCGTGGTGGAGGTCTTGGATCGAGTTGTAGTGGAGCGAGGTGGTTGCGAAAATAAACCCTAGTTTGCTTTGATGGGTTCGGTCCTTGCATGATCTTCCTGTACGCGCGTGAAGATGGAAGAGAAGGGGGTGCGGTCACGATTGCAGGGAAATTGAAATCAAGGGCTGTGATGCATTGTAGGTTTAAAATTTATAAAAATTATGTTGTAAATTGTTATTAAAAATTCATGTAACTTTGAAAATTCGTATCTTTTTCATATGAGGTCGAAAACGTACGAAACCAGTTGCGTTGGAATCGTATGGACAAGCAGTACGCTATGGAACTGGATTAGAGTCGTTTGGAGTTAGTGAGATTTTCGGGTAAAATTAAATGTCTGTTTAATTTTATTCGAAATAAATCGCTAAAACGTAATTGAAATCAAGGTGAGAACTTCTCACTCAATCGAATCGGTTTCGATTTTAATTTTAAATAGTTATATTTAAAATTATTGAATGTATGTTTGAATGATGATTGTATCTATTGATTGTTAAAATAGACATTATGCGTCGTTAATAAGCGGAGGTTATTTATTAAAAACACATACCGCGAATATTTCATAAACAGTGAAATTGGTATTATTTATGTACTTGGAATTGATTTCCTGCAGTATATAACGGATGAGACCCTACTGCGTCGCCTATTAAGCAGATAATATTTTAAATCCCATATACCGCGATAATTTCGTACTGGAACGGAATTGTATTGTGCTAACATCTTTGGATGCAGGAAAACATGTTGGAGGGATCCAACTGGATTCCTCAACAGTATTTATTTGATTATGGATATTTTGATACTCGTTGATTATCATATCGATATATGATGTTGTCGTTGTCGTGATTGACTATTTGGTGTGTAGCATCATTGGGCCAAATTTTGGAATTTTAGAAGGATTTTTAAAGTGATTTTTGAAAGTATGCGTTTATAAAATATTTTTGGAATTGATCCATTATAAATAAATAAACGTTATAATTTTAATGTTATAAAAATTATGATTTTTGAGAAATATAGTAAAAAGTTGATTTTTGAAAATATGGAGTTAATGATTTTATAAAATAGTTTAAATTGGGATTTTTGAATTTATTGTAAAAAGTTTGAAGTATAGGATTTATAAAATTTGATTATTTTATAAATCAAAATGGTGAAATTATAAAAGAGTTTAAAGATGTTTTTAAAATAATAATACAAATTGATTTGTATAAAAGAATTATAAGATGGATATTTATAAATTAAAATATTTGAATTATAAAATGAGTTTTTATAAGTGTTAGAATGAATTGTAAATGAATTACATAAATGAATGAAATTCATAGGATTATAAACGGTGAAGTTATAAATGGAAAGTTATAAGCAGTAGGTTCATAAAATTTGTAAAGTTACTTGAAGAATAGATATGGGTAAATAAATGAAGCTTATAAGATATAAGATTTATAATTTGGAAAGTCTTAAAAAGAACGATTTTGTAAATAAATAAATTTTAAGCATTCAACTTATAATATGAACTTTTGGTGTGTAATTGAGTTATAAATTGAAATAGATTTATAAAAGGAAGTTGTTATAAAATAAATAGAAATGGAAATTATAAACATTGTTTTATAAATCCGCAAATGACTTATTTTGATAAGTAGATTGTTATAACTTATTAATGGAGTTATATTCACGTTTTAGACAGTGAATAATCCTTTAAAATAAAATGAATAGAAATGATGAAGTTGGTTAACGAAGTATATTCACGTTTTGGATAGTGAATATTATGTTAAAGAAAATGTTTTGGATGTGATGTTTTAAATAGAGTTAAAACGATCTAACGATGTTTTCAAAATGTGTTAAGATTCGAAACTATAGATTTCGACAATCATTGTTGAAATAGACGTTTTCGAGAAATAGAAGGAAATGGTGGACTATAACACTGTTGTTATAGTAAATGATTTCCAAAAGGAAATGTTTTGTATAGTATTGGGGTTTATATATCTATCTTAAATTCGAATCCCTATACTAGTGATTTTGGGACGTTGTAACGATGTTTTACGCAACATTCGTTTTGGCCCAAATAAATATGTTTAAGAGAATGATTTCCTTAAAGAATGAAATATATACTTAATTTAGATTTAAGTATATTGAATATTTTCCAAGTGTAGAATAAAAAGATTTCTGAATTACTTATTAAATAAGTATGGAAATGTTTTCCAATATAAAGTGAATATTTTGAGAATTTATCTTTTTGAAGATAAATTGAAAATGAATAATTGAAATCGTGTATTCATAAATATTTTGGAATGTAAATTCATTATGGAATTTATAAAAGAAAAGGGAATTTGTTTAAAAATGAATCTTGATTTATTTTTGAGGTATTGAAATTTTATATCTTGTAAAGATATTTTTGGGAAATAAATAATTTGGAAAATTATTTGGAATCTGGTGATGTTGTGCATATCCATTGATAGTTCAATAACCGACTATCAATATTTACCTTTGAATGGGTATTTGTTGTGATTTGTTTGAATTTGAATGCCACACCTATTTTTGAATAAGCGCTCACTATTCGGGTTTACCGGGAAAGGACCATGGGGTCGTATAACCCATTCCGAATATGTGATACGTCGTTATGAATTGCATTTGAAGACCGATGTTGAAGACCGGATATTTTCAAAAGCGAAAGGACAACTCGTCGATTGTCTTTGCAACAAGTAGCTACGGTATAGAGACTCCATATGTGATGAGAAGTCCGAACGTGATTAGTGAATATCCGGATTGCAAGGACTTCTTTGGAAGTGCCTTCGGTTCTGTTCGAGCCCGGAACAGACTTGTAAGGATTGTATGTCTGACATTAAAAATTGAGATATAAAGCTGATTTCTTTCAAATATATTTCTGTTGGTGGCGGAGAATTTATTCTCTTAGCTTAACACCCTTCTCTGAGCCGTACGAGCTCAGAGGTTATGTAGTTGAAGGTTATCAGCGATATATTCCCAATTTGGTAATGTGACATGCTGAGTGTTGCTGTGAAATGATCATTGTTTGATCATTTGTGATATGATCATTTGTTTAATCACTTATCTTTGTGATCATTTCTTTGATCATTTGTTGACCCAAAGCACAGCTTTTGTATAAAGCGTGCCTTTGTGGACGAGACTTCGTTGAGCCTCACACCCCGGAATGGTCAAAACAGGAAAGATGCGGCAAGGTTATTGGGGGTAGCGCCCCTTAGGGTATGTGCATTTCCTTCTGGAAAAGGATGGTATCATGGTATGGAGCCCAGATACTTACTCATGTTGAAACATTTTATTTATTACGGTGTAATGTTGGTTACGAGCGCTCGGATAAAGGTCCCAAAGGACCGGGGGATGGCATACTCGTGTCAGTCGTTACCTAGTTTGAAAGGTAACCCGGCCTTGTGTTGGCAGAGATCCGGTTAGGTTCTCGGGGACGTCCTTCCAGAGGCGTTCTCATGTGGCAAAGGGAAGTTCCTTGGCCTGACCATTTGTTGGAAATCCAAAGAAACAATACGAGACTTGTACGGTTTTAGTTGTAGAACCTGCCATCTAATATGGTAGCTATAGTAGGCATAATATAATGGTAGCTATGCTGGCTAAGATTTATATCTTTACTTTCGAAATGATTTTTTCTACACTATGCACTAATAATAATATCAAAATTAATTTGATTTTGCGTATCAAGCATCTTTGACTAACATAAGAAGAAATCTCCTTCAAGTTTGCGTTTGCATTGTGTGTGTGGTGGGAGGTCTTATGGTAGTCTCATTTTTTAAAACATTGCGAATCTATTTTAAAAATTATCCTGTACTTTATTTTAAAGAAAAATAAATTGTTTTGAGTTCTTACACCAGTCGCATGATTGACTCGGAGTTTATTGTTTTCCTTCCTAAACTCTGGGTGTCCACCAATTTCCGCACGGGCAGTCAAGAGTTAAGGTTTATCAGGATATTCTGGAATTCAGGAGTTGCTGGAGGCAAGCTGGATGGCATGGCGTATTACTTGTATATAGTATTTCTTTTCCGCTGTTTGTTGTTTGTTGTGGTACACTCTGATGATGATGTAATGTAATGTGATGTAATGTAATAACTGATATATTTCTTTGTTTAAAGATTATTCATTTATCTATTATATGTTGTTCCGCTGCGATTGTGAGATTCTGATATTGTTCTGTTGTTTTCTTCTGTTCCGTTCTATTTTCTATCTTTTCCTCTCTTCTTCTATCTTTTTCTTCTTCTTTAACCATAACGGTATGGTTTTCCGGCCTTGGATTGCTCGACAGTTGATACAGTAGACGGATTGATGTCGGCGTTCGTGGACGAAAAATCGCAAACGTTACATTCTACTTCTCATTACATTCATTTAGCCCATTTTGAAACCTAATCAACTGAAATTAATGTAATTGAAAATTTTCAATTAATAGGAGAGAGAATACTAATTATAATAGGTGCAATTAAAAGCAGCTTATATTTTGTGAAAATATAAGGAAATTTTTGATTCAATGAAAAAAAAACTTTTACATCAAATAAAATGAATGTTTCATCTGTGAATGTAGGTTTTTCATTAAAATAAAGAATAGAAAGATTGACTTTAAAGAAAGAAGTATATGTTTATTTGAACTGTGTTTTAGCTTACAGACTGATTACAAGAATAGGAAAATAGTCTATTTATTACTCTTGTGTATAAACAATAAATTTATAAACTGTTGAATAAACCATTGTTCTATTTTTTTATCCATTTTAGTTGTCTGTTTTAAAATTTTGTAAGTGACTTCAATTAATGTAATTCAAATGATTCAATTAAGAGGAAATGAAACGTTGATTGCAATTAATAGATTTAATAAAAGAAACGCACGTTTTGTGTTAAACAAAAAGGGTGTTTTAATGGAAATAAAAGATCATTTTGAGAAAAAAATTTGAATGTTTTCATTTTTAAGGTAAGTATAAATATTTTATTATGCGTAGATAAAAACCTAAATGCATACAAATTTGAACATTATTCGAGTTAATGAAGTTAATTTGGTTGCGTTTCAAAAAATAATATTATATTTCAAAAGGGTTGTGCGGCGTACATGGTCCCTCATTTCTTTTATTATTAATTGTTGCATGAATGTTTTAAAATAGTTACCTTATTATTAATACTTTATCCGTTTATTTCTCCTTCTGTTTAATACTTGAGCCTAAACTTTTAGGTTGTATTTAATTCTTGCCACCTTATTTTCACGTATACAAAATTCTTCTTTCGTTTGCCAACTTTTCCATTCCTACGTACATTTCCTTATGTATTATTAATGCCTGAAGCTTTAGTAATAAAACGTGGCATTTATTTTGCCCCTCCACATTTATTTCCTAATTATAAATAATCTACATCTTATTTCTTCTTTTACATTTTGTTTCTCCTAACACCTCATATTCAAAAGCTCTTATTCTTGCAAATCCAAATGCATTCTTTTATAAAATGATTTTCTTTTCATTTTTCGTACACCTCCTGTACTCATCTTAGTTGTTCTTCAATCTTTTCCTGAAGCCTCATCTTGAGAAAACGTTAGTATTAAAATTTGTTTATTTATATATATTTTTAGCGTGTACTAATTTTTATTTTAATAATGTTTCTCGTAACATGAATATCTTTTGCATATAAACTTTGATTCACGTGCGATTTCTTCTGTTGGATTCAAATTTATATTCCAGACAACATGAAATAAGTTTAGTTGAATTTGGAGATTGTTGAGTTTTGTCTTCTGTTTGGATTTTTATGGGCTAAAATCAAAGTTGAGTGTTTTAACCCACACACAACTTCTAAAATTTCTTATGTTTGTTAAATTGATATATGATGTGATTTGAAATTTATTTATTGTTGTTTGTCATATTTTAATCATCATCCTAGTTAAATTAAATTATTTAATTAAATTGTTATTTAATTTTCCATTGCATATTAACTGCGAGTTAAATTGTTATTTATTATTTATTGCATATAAAACTGCCAGTTAAACAGTTATATATTTATTATTGAATATAAACTGATAGTTGATACCTCTTATTTATTGTAACGACCCGATTTTTCAACTTTCGAAAGTCGACATTAATACGTCCACTGTATCAACTGCCGAACCATCGTACGCCAGAAAAGCGAACCATTAGGGTTTAAGAAGAAGAAGGTAGAAGAAGAAACAGAAACAATAACAGAATCTCACATATCGCAGCGGAACAACATATAATAGATAAATGAATATTTTTAAAACAAAGAACTATATCAGTTATTACATTACATCACATTACATTATCAAAGTGTTACAAAAACAACAGCAGGAAAGAAATATAACATATACTAGTGATACGCTTTGCCATCCAACTTTCTCCTGATTTCCATAGCATCTCCTGAATTCCAGAATAACTGAGAACCCGACTCTAGGCTGCCTGTGTGGAAATTGGTGGCACCCAGAATTTAGAAAGGGAAAAATAAACTTCAGGTCAGTCGTGGGACTGGTGTGAGATCTTAAAAACAATTATTTTCACAAAGATAATAAAAAAATCCGCCATGCTTTTGAAAAATGAAACTGTAGTAAAGCCTCCCGCCACACATACAATGCAAACGCACAGTTGGAGAAGATTTCTCCTTATGACAGTCAAAAATGCTTAATACGCGAAAATCTTTGGATATTATTTTTAGTGCATGGTGCAGAAAACATTTCGAAAGTACAATATTAATCTTAGTCAGCATGGGCATTTCACACTTATGCCAACTATAACAACCATGTTCAATGGCAGGTTACTGCCATATTCCATGGCAGGTTATACAACTAAAATCCTAAAGACCCGTAAATTTGTTCCTCTTTGGCTGAATTGTTGTGGAATTTTGCCAGCTCAAAATGGTACGGATTTGCGGACCTTTACTTTTATTACCTGTTGTATATTGATGTATTATTTGAATTGAATGATTTTTGTGATAAATGGATAATGATTGTGATAAATGGATGTATGATTTTATGATGGGTGAATGGATGCTGTATTTTTTATTGTTATAAACTGCAAGTTATTATGCATTTTTATTTCATTTGGGATTGCGGTTTAAAATGATATATAACCGTAATTTTTATTTTAAATTACGGAATGAAATGATAAATATCCGTATCACTTGACCACAAGGTAGAAAATTATATAGAGACACCATAGTCTATATATATAAAAATATTTCGAAATGATTTTTACAGTTTTGTAAAGAAATATATGTGGTTTTATGAGATATTGATTCAGATATTTGATAAAGGTTATTTTATATATAGTTAAATTCTTGGTTTTAAGCTATGTATAAAATTGTAAGTACGAAATAAGTTTATTAATAAAGTTTGATTTTATTAAAATATAATATAGATAAGTATTTAAATTATATTTTAGTATAGAGTTTATATTGATTTTTATAAATCAAGGTTGAGAAGATAGTTTTGAAATTGATTTGAGATTTAATTTAACTTAATAAGAATCCTTTTGGAACTTATTGAAATTTAGATTTTAAAAGAATATGGTGTTATAACTAAATTCGAGGTTAAGATGATTTAAGTGAATATATCTAGTCTAAATAAATTGAGGAATACTCAATTATTGAAATTTAAAGTTTTATTTAAAGGATACTAGAATTATTATGTAAATATTTCAAACTAAATAATAGTATAGTGAATTTGGTGTGTATATATATATGAATTATAAAATTTAGTTTTGAAATGGTGGAATATTTAAAACTTTGAAATATATGGAAATTTAAATGGTCTATTTGGGAATTCAAAATCCGTATTTGGAATTGATTTGTGAAATAAAAATAAAAATAATTTACTTTATAAAGTAATTTAATATTAAACCATTTAAGTTATGAAAATTATGTTTCAAAGCTATGGTGTTTAAGGCATATATATTTGAAAATACTATGATTTTTGAAAAGGATATATTTAAAATAAAATGATATTATATTGATTTGGGTTTTTAAAACGGAAATGATATCGTTCTATATGGTTTTGAAATGGATATTATATTCCGGTTTTAAAAGTATAAACTATTTTAAAAGGGCGGCGGTGTTATAATAACGATTGGTTGTCGAAGAGACCGGGATCGGAAGTTGCCATGCTCTCTGCCAACTCCAAAAACCACTTTAACAACCGTGTACGCGGTGGAGATTCCAGAATGAAGTAGGATGGTGGCGGCGTTTCCTTTGAGGTAAATACGTGGACCCGACTCCCGTGAGTTGGCATAAGGTGGCTAAAACAGGAGACATTCTCGGGCTAAGGAGGTAGGACCTTTTATTGGACACATCCCTTTGATACTATACTATGACTTTGGATTGATTCGGTGGACACCTTTGCTTTTGATTTTGGGGGTGTTTGTTCGAGGTGGGCGGTAGTAGCTGCTACGCGCTTCCACCAGCCCATATAGCAATTGGTATATCTACCCTGGCATTGCCTAGTTGTGCCGTGTCACCTACCATACCGAGCCTTTACTACGAGTTTCTATTTGTGTCGTACCTATGGAGCATCATATGGTAGCCATCCGATCTGGAGGTATTACGGTACTGTATAGACTATTGGCATTATTTATGTTAAGGGCTATATGGGTAACCCCTTAACGCTACTAAAAAGTAAGTTTATTTTACAATTAGACACTATTATAATAGCGAAATATTACTACATAGTAAATAGTTTAACGGATCCTTAAGAGATGTAAATCCCGAGCATCTCTTGAGTTACTGCAATCATATTTATTTTTGTTAATTTAACTCACATAAGATATTTTAGCTCTGACTCGAGTGTTTTGTTTTTCAATTCGCTCGGGTCAGTCCGAGCATTTCAGGATTTGAAGACCTTACTTTTCGAGGACGAAGACGAAGATTTTATTACTATTATATATTATATTATTCCACTGCATCACATTTGTTCCGCGGCATTATTATTAATTATTCTCTGATATGTATGGTATAAGTATAATCGAATATTTTGTAAAATAGCTTCATGAACTGTATATTTGATTATTACATTTTTTCGTTCCACTGCAAGATTCTATTTTATTTTTCTTTCTCTGTTTTTTCTTATTTACCTCATAACAATCCGCCCTTCTGTATGGTTTAAGTCTGACGTGTGTGGTTTATCGTCGATTTAAAGCGTACAAAATGGTGGGGTGTTGCAGTAACCCTGGGTGTAGCTGCGATCTGTGGTGGTTCCATGGTGTAATCTAGGGGCGCGGAGGCCTACAATTTTCTATGGTTTCGCCGGGATGGTGACGTAACCATCAGGCTAACTGCGACCATGGATGGGGTGATGATTTCCAGAGCATTCTCACAAAAATGTTTTCTATATTTTCACAAAATGTTTTCTAAATATTTTCACTGGGTGTTGAAAACGGGTCTGCTAAGTACTTGTAGATTTCAGTCCTACGCCTAGTCAACGAACGACCGAATTTTTGTGAGAACAAGGATGAACTTGTTGAAACATGGAGTTATAAATATATTTTTATAAAAATATTTTAGTAATATTATGTAGATTTTTGAAGTGTTTAAAAAATTAAATTAAAAGAGTTGGGAGTTAAAAATGTTTAAGAATAATTTAACTGATAATAAGCATTGTAATTAAATTTTTTGCTTCATTCCTTTTCGGGGACGAAAAGATTTAAAGGGGGGAATAATGTGGTTTTTGGCAATATTAATTTGACAATCTTCTTATATAATTATTTAAATTTGCAAACTTATTCTTTTCAAAACAAATAAAATGTGCTTTCTAATTTTTATTGCACATATATGTATGTAGATTGTAAATGGAACTATGGTTTGAAATTCAAAATAATATCTTGAAAAATAAATTAGATTCAAACTCTACATTTTTAAACAATAGTATGTATACACACACACATGCGTAGTTATTAATTAAAGTATAAATAGCTTAAGTTTAAAATAGGAATGAATAAAATATTTTATCTTATTAAGTAAACATAAATATAAATAAAAAGAAAATGTATAAATAAAATAAACATAATATAAAAACATAAAGAAAATATATAATACGTGCGTAAAAACATTTGTAAGCTAGATGGTGTTCTTGTGTACAAGTGTCTAATTTATTAGCTTTCTTCATTTTTTTTTAAAATGTAAATAAAATGATAATAGAAACAAGGTGCTATATATGTATATATATCACTACTCCTTCTCCTTTCATTTTCTTTCATCTTTCAAAATCTAAAAACTAAAACAAGAGAAAGAAAAAAATATAATAGTCACCAAACAACTCTTTCAAATTTCAAACTAAAGCAAGAATCAAATTCAGATTCAACTCAACTTAAACAAGTAAATCAAGATCAAGTTGCTGTTTCAAAAAATAAAGCTAGCAGCTTCTATTTTTCAAAATTTCAAACTTCTGGTTTCTCTGGTTCCTCTGTTCAACATTATAAAGGCGAGTAAACATCATTTCTTTTAAATCAGATTTTCTTTATTTCACTGTGCATGTAAAATTTGGTAGTGGTAATGACTTGAAAAGGTTTTGCATGGATGTAGAAATACATTTTTGTTTGGGTATACAAGTTGAAAATACTGAATGTATGCATGCATGTCTATGTTTGTTTCTACAGGCCCGAAAACAATTGAAAAATTAGATTTCTCTTCATATAAACTATTAAAGGTTAGAATGTTTAAGGGAAATATGTTTAAATCAACTAAATCTTATTTTTAAAAATGTTTTAAAGTGTAGTTAGCAAGTATTTTAACTGGAAGAAGGAAGAACAGTGAAATCAAAATCAAGTCAGAAATTAAATTTTTTTAATCGCAAGTTTTGTTCATATAATCTAATTCGATTCTGAAAATGATGATTTTTGATAATATTATCTAGCTTTTGTGATTTGTTAGGATTTTCGAGTTGATCGGAAATTGGGTTTTCATCAATTTCTAGCGACCTAAACGAAGGGGAGAATCGTGACTGTTGCTGAAGGTAGCGTGAAGGTCGAGGAGCTCGGGAAAAATGGCCATAGATTTTTCTAGGCAACGTGGTGGCTGAACGATGGTGAAGTAGAGTTTAAGACCCTGTTCGAGTCGACGTTGTTGTCGAGTGGAATGCGACATCTTGGTCACATCGGAAGGGGCCGGAGTAGGGGAAAAGAAGCATAGATCTACGGTGAAGGTCTGGGTTTAGCGGTGTGGACTACGGCGGTAGGGGTTGGGCGGTGCGAGGTGATTTTGGCGACCGGGTTTCGTGCCTGATGGTGCTCGACTGCTCGATTTCGATATAGCGGGTTGAAGGAAGTTTTGGGTGGTCGGACTGTTGGAGAGGGTCATCAGCGATGGGTCGGAGGTGGCGACGATGATCGGAATGGTGTCGTCTCGATGTGCACATGCATGTGTGTTCGTGTGTCGGGTTTGAGTGTTGCTGTAGTTAGTAAGAGAGAAGGGAGGAAGAGAGTCGAGGAAGATTTGGGTTTTAGCTCGAGTTTGTATCGGGATGGGCTCGAGTCTGGTCTGTAGGGTGATTAGCAAAGTTGAATTTTATTGAATAGAGAGGAAGAGAGGTCGGGGACGATGGAGTATGACTCGAGATGGGGATCAGGTAGTTTGGGATTGGGACCGAGTATTTTAAAAAGAAATGAATAAACCAAGTTTTTAAAAGAGAAATTTTGGACAAGTTTTCAGGAAAATTTCAAACCCAAGAATTGAAGTTAAATGTTTTGGACTTAATTTGTTTTAATTTAGGGTAATTATATATTAGGTTAATTTTATTTTAAATTAATTCCTAAGTTTATTTAAAATAAAATTTAATGATGTAGTTAAGTGGATAATTAAGGAAAATGTATTAAACTTTAATTAATCCAAGGTCTTAAATGATTTTATTAGTTAATAATTAATTAATTTCAAACATTTGATTAAGATGAAATAGATGGTTGTAATTAATTAATGTTAATTAAGTAGGATTATAAGTAAATAATTTATTTGTATAAATTAAAATTAAGTAGAAATGGTGTGACTAGTTATCTATCTTATGAATGGTTAAATTGTATTGAATGTTTTGATGATTTAATATCTCTAGTATATTAATGTGTGATATTCTGTGATACAAAATGTTTTGGGTTGAACTGTGATAAATGTGCGCTATTTATCTATGATGAATTTCTGTTGTTTATGATATTATGAATATAAATTGAATTGTTTTTACTTAAACAACTTGTCTTAAAGGATGGCATTAGATTCGAAAAGATCGGGATCGGATTTTGGCAATTTCTGAAACCACTTCGATTCAATAACTACTGCAACCCTTTATAGATTTGATTATAGAATCAAATAGGCTGGAGTGGAATAAATTAAGTAAACTTGTTCTTTTAAACTAAGTAACGGTACTTAGACATTATTTGTGAAATAAGTGTTTGGCTACAGGATGATTAAAACTAATATTGATGAACGAGTTACCTGGGTTTTCAAAGAAGTTTATAACCTTAATATTTCATTTGTAATGCTCGGGTGTTACTTTATTGTAATGCTCGGGTCAGACCGAGTATTATAGATTTTCAGGTTAGGACGTTCTGGGGCTTAAGTGGCGAGCTGGATGACAGGGACGTACGAAGTATATTCTACTGTGTATTAGAAACTATATAGTCTGTATTGATTGTATTCTGGGATAGGTTGTCATAATCGTCCGGATTATTGTGAATGATTGTACTCTCATATATTTTATGTAAATTGACAATTACAGCTTTTCTTAGTATAAATGCTATTGTTTGATATTATATTTTGTTCCGCTGCGATTGTGAGATTTTGTGCTTTTGTTTTCTGTTTCTTTTTATACCTTTTTTTCTTCTTTACTCTAATAATCGGTAATTTTCGGCGTTTGATTGCTCGACACTTCTGTAGTGAACATATTAGTGTTGAATTTTCGGGATCGAAAATTTCGGGTCGTTATAGTGAAATTGATATATCGAATTAAATTGACATTTTGAAGTAAAATATGATTTCGAAGCGAACATGATGATTTCAAAATGGATATGATTTTTGAGGAAATATTATTACTTTGAAATGGATTTGATTTTGAAGCAAATATGATATTTTGATATCCAGTGTGAATTGTGTTCGAATTGTAAAAGAACCAAACGGTATGTAAAATGATGATTGGTTGTTGAAGAGAACGAGGCCTCTTATTGGCATACTCACTGTAAATATTGGAGCCACTTTGACAACCATGTACATGGTGGATGATATCCATAATGTAGTGGTTGATTTGGCGAACGTTTATTGGAATGAAGTAAGAGAACAATGAAGGATGTCCTTGACACTTGTGTCATAATTAAAATGACTAAAATCGGAGCATATGTCTGGCCAGTGAGGTTATCTACCTCTAGCCACATTAATCCCTCGTATTACTATTGTGATTTTGTATTCGATGAGTGCACCTTTTTCATTTTGATTGATAGTCGCGGTTGGCCACGGATGGGTTACGACCAGCCAGAAAGGGTAAATTGGTAGAATCCTACCTTGGACATTGCCTCACTTGCCTTGTCATATTTATCCTAATACGAGCCTGTTACGACTTTGGTTTACTATTGTACCTATAGGGAACTCACTGGCTACCGACGTTACTGATTGTATTACAGGACCTGCATAGACTACATGTTATAAAAATGTGTTAAAAGGGGTAATGTAAAGCCTTAATGCTATTTTAATATTTATTTTACCAATAGACATTATCTATTATAGTGTAAACTATTATATATAAATAGTCTGACGGATCCTTAGGAGATGGAAAAAATGTGTAACATCTATTAAGTTATTGCACTCATATTTTATGATATTGATTTGACTTACATAAGAGTACTTTAGTCCTGACTCGAGTGTCTTCTCTTCTCATTACGCTCGGATCAGTCCTGAGTTTTTCAACGTATTGAAGATTATTCTCTGGAGGACGAAGACGAAGATTTGTTATATTACTATTATTAGTCCTGCGTCATGTTATCTACTGTATTGATTATTTATCCTTGATATATATATATATATATATATATATAACTTTGATAAATGTGTATAGGTTATAAACAAATGTATAGTAAACTGCTTCATGAACTGTTATTCGATTATTATATTTTGTCATTCCGCTGTGAGATTCTGTATTTATTTTCTTTTTCTTTTCTTATTTTAATCCCATTGATTATCTACGTTTCGAATTGTTTAAGTTAGACATGTGTGGATGATTGTTGATATAAACCTTTTGAAATATGGGTCGTCACAAGTAATCCCCATTTGAGTGACATTTGCTTATAAGAATAATCAAACGAATAACACAGGCTTCTCATACCACCATATTCGAATAATTAACCGAAACTCATAAACTACACTCGATCCATACTGAATATCTCTATATGACAAGTCTGAGGAATAACTAAAAAAGTATTACCGAAAATCGCTTACCAAAACGGTATCATTAGACCGTTTATTCAAATTCTTCACTACATAGAAATAAAATCTTATAATCAACTAGAAGGATGTCATCACTATATCATATCAAATCAATAATCGAAACAACATCAATGGTGAGTCATTCCTAACATTGGAATCAATATAAAGAAGATAAGAAATTAGAAATGAAAATAATATATATATATATATATATATATATATTATTCAAGTAAATAAACATACAATAAATTAATCAATATTTAATAATGAAACATTCACAAAACAAGATAAATACTAAGAGATGGATAATAAATACATATCTCAAAATAGCGTTAGAGCTAAATACTTTATATAAAAATTATGTCATATATTTCAAATCGATGTATGTTAAAGACTAAACGAGAAAACCTGAAATGGATTATCCGAATTAAATATAGTGATAAATTATTGAATCAATTCTTAATAACATCATTACCATGATTTTTGTATCCTATAAAAGAAAATAAATATTTATAAATGAAAAGTGAATTGATACACATGAATTAATAAGAAATAAATTCAACAACAGTCTTATTATTTACAATAAATAATTAATTTCTCAATGTTTTATAAAATTAGTCCATTATTATATATTCACTAATAACTTTGAAAACTCATTTTTAAATCTTCATAATAATTTATAAAGCTAAATGTTATATTTAAGAATTACCTTATATAAATCCTATGTAATAAACAAGTTGAGAAATATTGGAATAGTAATATGGAAATAGATAATTCAAATAAATATATGTGTGTATATCTATATATTTTATTTATTTATATAACACTTAATATTAAATTGTTCCCAACATGTCACCTTAATATAAACAAATTTAGTATCTAGAAGTGAACATCTAATTAAAACCAAATATGATAGAATTCTACAATAAATAATCAGTTCTCAATCTTTTATAAATTAAATAATACTCTAATATTTACTAATATATAACACTGGATGACACGTTTCTTTCTTTTAAAACCCAGAAATAGTTTATAACACTTAATTGAACACAAATCAATAGAATTAACATACATTCAAAATCTGAAAACAAATAAAATAAGAAGCAGTGGTTCATGCTAAGTACATAATAGTTTTACAACAAAGGATAATGAACCATTTTAATGTTGACAACTGGGAGCAGTAAAAATATAATTAAAGAAAATAATAGGCAAAATGATAAGAGAAAGAAAAAGAAATATGTTTGTTTTACACAAAGTAAATAAAAACAGCAAATGACAATTGATTGACTCATGAGTTCAAGGCATGAGATGTGAAACAGTTTACAGCTCACAAGCATGCAAATATATGAAGGCCTAAATATGTACAAATATGAACACAAGCATACCAATATAAAACATGAAAAGCAATACGTGAGTGTTGGCATGTACATATGAGTTGCTGATAATCTATCTATTACTTAAACCTAAAAACACAAACTAGATATTGCTTATGTGGCAGCACTGTTCTTCTTTTGTTTCAAAATAAATAATTATCGTTCGTTTAACCTTGATTCCTTTGAAAATACCAAAAACTACACTCCCACCGTCTCAATACCGAAAACTGCTCTCCCACTCTTACGTACCATTCACCCTTTTGTTTCATTTTTTTTCTTATTCAGCCCATCAAGCAGTTACAATTTCCAGTCTTTCTCTCCCCCGTCTCTACAAACTACTCGTGGTATTCATTCCTCCATATGGTCACGTTCTCCAGCTCTACTTCTGCCAATTTGTGAGATTTAGGGTTTTTAGGTTGATTGGATGTATGCGTTCGTCCTATTTGGTTGAGCTAATTAATTTTTGAATTCCCAAGATTATTTTTTCATCGGACTGTACACGATTAAACAGTAGTTATACTGTCATTAATTAGTTGCTGCAATTTAGATTTGGATCGATATTTGCTGTTAATAATTGCATTAAACTTGGGAAAATTTTGTATTGCTAAAGTGAGCAATTTGGACCTGTCATTGGATCCTTCAAGTACTTATAAACTGCATATCAGTAACTATTTTGAGTTATGTTAATTTGAAAAGATGGTCTGACATGCTGGAGGTTCCATGAGAGGTGCTGGTGCGGAACAAACTCAGTTTTGGTGGGAACAGTTGTGTAGAGTACGGTAAGCAAAACTGCTCTAGAACTATTCTATGTTCTTGGCTACAAACTAGACCACGAACATCTAAATGTTTGGTTCCCTTTCCAATTCAATGGAGGGGCTACCCACATCATTGTTAATGTCACTTCGACTAACAAGACTCTGAAACTTCATGACACTGATGAAGCTATCTAAATTCCATCAGGTTTACTTTCTATTCCCAAATTCTTAATTGGAAATACCAATTCTGTTAACATTGTAATGGTTAATTTCATCATCAAAATAATTGAAAATATAGAAAATTCATTATATAGTTTTTATTAGTAAAAACGAGATTTGGTTGATTAGTATTTTAGTTGTGTAAATAATATGGTTCTCTTTTGGTTATTAGTGTATTTTAAAAGGATGCTTCTACCAAATGTTATTCAAAGGGTGTTGCATATGTCATGTAGGAATAGTTTTTTGGTTATTATGATAGCAGACAAAGTTAAAAAGAATCAACACATTCACTTCTACACTGTGACCATCATTTTCTTTTTGATGTTTCTAACTAGCGGTGGTTAGTTCTACTTTTAACATATTAATCTAAATTCTCAATGAAATTTTTAATGTTATTTTTTTAAGCTTTGATATTCTTATTGAATTGTTTACATGATTAATTTTTTATGTAATTAATAATCACTGCTATTTTTACTACTACTCCAAATAGAGTAGGATTTAAAAAGCACATCCTTAACTTGCTTTTCTAATGTCGTTTATCTTGTGCCTGAAAACATGATAAACCATTTATACAACTGAAGTCAACTTGAAACTAATAAGATGTAATCAGTTACTAGCTAAAATAGTCATGGTAAATATGAAGTTTGATTTTGTTTTTGTAACATCACTAAGCATCGTAATAATGACCAAGCCGTATATACATACATACATATATATATATATATATATATATATATATATATATATATATTTCTTCTTCTGACTGAAGGTTACTTAAATAACATTTAGGGATTATATCTGCCATACATCTTGCAAGAAACCCAAAAGAATTTGTAGACATAGTCACATGGACATAACTAAAATGATGCATGTTGTAACAGACATCCCTCTTATAACATGGTTATTTTATAAGACCATCACTTTATAAGAACATGGATAGTATTATTTTTAAAATGGACTCTACATTGGATCTTAATGACCACTTTACCTTTCGAATTTTGTTTCATATTTAATTTTGAAGTTATTTCCCTAAATACCTTTGCATGTGCATTTCATGAATCATTTATGTTCAACTCTATTATTGACCTATTAGACATTGATCATTTATACTCCAATACTGGCCCGACCCTAAGGTAAGGCTGCTAAGGCAGGCCACCTAGGGCAGCAAGCTAGAGACAGGGCAACTATCTGAGTTTTATATAAATAGTAAGGTTTCAGTAGTAAAGCATTTTCAAAGTAGTTGTAGTTGAATGGTTGTTTACTCAGTCTGTGAATTAAACAACCCAGGTTCAATCCATGTTCTGCTCATTTATAAGTATTTTTTTTTTGTTTTTCTCATGCCTGGTACTTCGTGTTTTCCTGGGGCAATCAAGTCAGTTGGACCGACATGCACACAATTTTCCAAACAATAAATCTATAAATCTCTAAATGGAAAAATAGAAAAACGTTTCAGTTATTGTTTTTAAAGATTAGGCAGCTTATATAAGTTTTTCCTATCATGCATCCTTTCCATATTTTTTTATGCCTGATTGCTTTGGTTCGCCCACTTTGGTAAATCGCTTTTTTTCCTCTTTCATAGATTTCCTTCTCATTACTTACAAATAATTGGGTTGCTAAATTTATAGTACTCTATTTTAATTGAATGATTAACATCATGTTATACATGTCATAACTGACATAAAAATAATTAGCACTAAACATCATATTATACTTTCACGCAGAACTAGAGTTTAAATTAAAAGGCTATATACATAATATTATATAGTATAGTAGATAGATTGTTCCAAACTACACATATTGCACACAAAAAAAAAAAACTTTCAACATGCCAACTGGTAGACGAACAACACAGCAAAAGAAAACACTTCCTTCTACTATGATTGTAACGACCTGGTCAAATCTTTAATAATTTTTAATGGTTTTATTTAAACATATTTAATTGAATTTTAGTGAAATTTTAAATAATTTAATTCGCAAATAAAAATTTAATATTTGGATTACGTCCAATTAAACATAGCAGATAGTAAATTTTCAATTAATGATATGGAAGTTTATTTTTGTTGTAATACCATTTCAATTCAAACCAGTTAATAATCGATGATAATAAATTTATTTCTGAACCTGAATATTTTTCTATAGAAAATTTCTAAATCATCTTCTGAGTGAGACACATCTTTCGTTTTTTCAAATTTGGACTTCTATTGCCCCGTTTATCTTAGTTCTGGAAATAGCAGCATTTTTGGGCACCGATATCAACTTTTGATCGGATGATCGTACCACTAATATCTGTATACCATTTTGATCGTCTCGTCGTGCTGATCTCAACGGTGTATTTATTTCTGTGTTTTTGTAGTCCGGTTCACAGCGGAATCCACGAAAAGCGGTAATCGGTATCGTAAATTTTGACTTCACACCTTCCTTTGATTTCAAAAATTTGAAATGTACAGCTAGACCACAATAATAATTTGCTTTAATAGCTCGATAAATCAAAGCAAATTGACCGTTGATATTTCACTGAAAAAGGCTGTTGATTGTTTTGAAACGGTTGGCTTAATAATTTTCGTATGAAACGTACGGCCTAGACGAAATACTAGCATCACCGTCCATATCACATTCATTCTTTCAATATATATATTCATTTTGCTGCTTCGTTTGCTTCTAAAATCCAACCCTCTCATTTTCACTATTCCTTCACCTTCCATTTCTCTGTGGCACCTTCATTTCTTCTCTGCATTTGCAATCCAGAGGCTTTCATTCTTTGTTCTTTTTCTCTCTTCGTTCCTCTACCTGCTCACGTGAGACCCAACAAGGCAACACCTTCTCCACCCCACGGCCAGACTTGCCGCACCATTTTTTCTCACCTCCTTCCTTCTAACTGACCACCGTGAGCAACCTCAACCACCCCACGTCAAGCATCTCTGCCCGAACCCAACACTCAGCATCGCCCCCCCGTCTTCTTCGTCCCCATCCTCTTATTGACCGTGTCTCCACCACAAACTCAACCCGCGCGAGCCCTCTAATCGACATCAGCCTATCGTCGATCTACAGCCATGACAAAACCGATTTCCCATCTTCTCGATCTCTCCGTGTACCACTCGCCTTCCTCCTCGCTTCGTGGGGCTGTGTGTATACAATTCTGCATATGGGGACTGCTCCCACAATTTTTAGATAGCAGGTATATAATTATCTACTTAATATGCACGTTATATTCTGTCGTGTACATATAAATATATATAGGTTATTCTAAGGTGCGTGAGTTTTGATTGAGTATATGAATATGATAAGTGATTTGAAAATAGTTGTTTTTCTTTGTTGTGAAAACGTGTATGTATGATTAAGTATGTGTTACAAAGTCTTGATCGGTTGGTCAGTTTTAGAAGAGGAGTATTGTACTTATTATACTATATTTAATTACTAACCGGTTGTTAAAGTACATATTTGAAAAAAAAGAGAACCGGTTAGCTATATATATAAGCTGCGTTTAGCTTAGTTCAAGTAAAAATTTGTATATGAGTTTTAAAAGTTGTAAAGTATATTGAAGCTATTTGAATATATATGCAGAGTTTTAAGTGTTGCTTTAAGCATGATATTTTATGTATGTTTATATAAGTATGTAAGTGTTGTCATTTTTTTTACGTTGTATATACATATAAGCTATACAGTTAAACATAGGTTATCTATACAGATTATATTAGTATTTGTGAAATTTTATATTTATTGCATTATAAGGTATATGTTTGATCTTTAATAAATGTATATTGTTTTATTTGTTTCTATATAAATATGTAAATGATAGTAGTGTCTGCATTTATATATGTATATGTGTGTGTGTGTGTGTGTGTGTGTATATATATATATATATATATATATATATATATGTGTATATAGATATAGATATTTTGTTTAATATTGTTTGAAACATTTTTGTAAAACATTTTGTAAAATATTGGCTTTTAAATACGAATTATATAAAGATTTTGGATTTTATAAGGGTTTATAAAATTCTATGGGATTTTATATATATATATATTCGTTCACACCATCATCGTGCTAAAATCTATCCTTGCTTGTCGCAGCAAACTGATTTATCGTGCCTGATTCGTGCCAATTTCCATTACATCGTTCTTTTACGTAGCTGTTTGTCCATCGTCCTCTAGCCTCGAAAGGTGACCAATCACTCACGATTAACGTTCTTGTATTTATTAAATTTGATTTCAATTGAACGACAATTGAAATATGCTGCTGTTGTTATTTAAATTGTTATATATGCTATTTTCTATAATTGTTCACCTGTGGATATGACACCATATCCTATTGTTTATATTTTATTTAATTACTGATGATAAATCTTGTTGTTATATGTTAAATTATACCTGTTATCACTCTGTAAGTTCCCTGTTAGTATAGAATTCACTATGGATTGAAATGATACATACCCGAATGGGCTTTAGAATAGAAGAAAATCGTTATGGGTTGAAATGATAGACCCAAGGGATTTTCATTTGAATTGAATTTGGGATTACGGGTTGAAAAGATATCCACCCATATATATATATATATGTATATATTAAATTACGGATTGAAATGATATATCTGTATCACTTTACCATAGAATAGAAAATTATACACCGACGCCGTTGGTCTATATAAATATTTTGAAAATGAACTTTATGGTTTTGGAAAGAAATATATAGTTGTAATAAATATTGATTCTTATATATATATATATATATATATATTTAAAGAAAATGATATATATATAGGTTAAGTGAATAATAATATTAATTTTAATTAGGATTGATTTAGTACATATAATATGTTTAAGCATTTTTATTTATATTTTAAATAGATTTTTGTATAACTTGAATAAGTTAAGGTTGGGAAGGCAAACTGAAATATATTTGAAATTGTAATCAATTAAGAATTTAATTTGATTAAATCGATTCGAAACTTCTTGAAATTGAGATCTAAAGATATGATTGTATAACGTGATTTTGATTTAAGCAAGTTAATGAATATTTCATGTTTAAATGAATTTAAGGAAATACATAGTAAAATGTAATTTTAGATTATTTAAATGATATTGAATTTATTAAGTGAATGTTTCAGGACTAAATAACAATGAGGTTAAATCGAGATCTATATGAAATTGTTAAATTGAACTATGAAATGTTGAATATTAAAGCTTTGAAATATACTGGAATTTAAATGGTTCATTTGTGATGCAGATCTGTATTTGAAATCAATATAATTTGAATTTGTTATTTAGAAAACTGGATTGAATGAAAATTAATAAAGTGAGATTGAATTTGATTTGAATGGAAGAGTAGAGTTGATTTTGAAGCGATTTGCGAAATTGATATATATATATATATATAACTATATATATATAACTATATATATATATATATATATAACTATATATATATAACTATATATATATATATATAACTATATATATATATATATATATATAACTATATATATATAACTATATATATATATATATATATATATAACTATATATATATATATATATATATATTTAATGAAAATGATATTTTGGTTTTGAAGTATAAATTAATTTGAAATGACCACGGTGTTATAGTGTATACTTCTACCTTGTAGATAGTTCCACGTAATCCTTAGAGGATGTTATCCCAAACGTCCTCTGAGTTACTTGTATTTCAGTTGTTATTTCATTTGAGTTGGATTTATTGATATAAGAATGTTAATCCTGACTCGAGTGTTTTGTATTTTGCTTTATGCTCGGGTAAGACCGAGTGATACATCATTTGAGACTCACCTTGGAGTTTGGAGCTTCGATTGGAGATCCAACCATCGATTCAACTTTCAGCTTTTCCAGTTGATTGGTTCAGAGAAGTCATCTATTCGTACTGGAGACTTCACTACATCTGAGATATTCTGTTGTATTTTATTTATAACTCTGATGTTTATATAGTAGCTTCATGAACTACTATTTATTTATTCCACTACGTATTATTGTACTACTCTGTATCTGTGATTCTGTGATTAATCTGTGATTCTGTGATTAATATATTTTACTGTATATGCTGAGTTTTCCGAATTTAAATTAACAATCTAGTACTTTGAGCAATTCAAGTCCGACATGTGTATCTGCCATTGCACTTGGCGTGTGCAGCATGATAGGGGGTTCTCGCTTCCTGTTTTGGTAGTGAACGGTTGACTCTTACTCCTACATGTCCCCGTGGGGGTTGGTGGTACAGTCGAGAGGCTGGCCGTAAAGGCAGAACACATGTACCAATGTATGCTACGGTGGGCGTTACCCCACTTGCGCGGCCCGTTACAGTTGGTATCAGAGCTTTGGCTCTAGGCAGAAATTAGCATATATAGTAAATTTATTTACAGAATCACTTTCGTTCAAGTTGAATCTCTTCCTTTTTGACTCGATTTCCTTTGAATTTTGAAATGTACCTCGGTTTCGAAATTCATTCTTGTCTCTTTCTATTTATATTCGTTTGATTCTGGAGTATCCCATAACTCCGTTGAACGTTTTGTAAAGGGGGTGAAAACTCCTTTATAATCGGCATTGATTCACCAAAGATTTCTGTATTCTCGGTTTACAATGCTACTATATCTTGGTATGCAGACATCGATTATATTCCTGAAGTCACGGTTGACTCGGTTAAGGTCGCCCGCGATTTATAGAAATATATCCATCTTCTATTTTCAAATTTAATTATCTCATCTTCGATCGAGCCTATCTTCGAATCAGAATTCTATTTGATTAGAGTTCCTCTAATTCGGATCTCTATCCTTGTTTTGGGATTCATCCTTGAATCATCCTTTGAAAAATCAGGTGTGTTCGTATTTTGGAAATTGTTTTATATATCAAAATTATTATTTTGATAACTATGATTTTATTCTATATGTAAAAGTGAAAATGTTTTCGGTAAGGATTATATACCTATATATAAAACAAATAAGAAATGTTATTCTATATATAACGGTTTTGAAAGGATTTGAAATTTTTAAGATTTATAAGAAATTTGATTTATATAAAAAATGATTTATAACTGAAGGGTTTTGAATTTGAATTTCGAGGAATCGAACTCCCGTGTTTTGAAATCGGTTTTGAGATTTTGAAATATATATATATATATATATATATATAATAATACGATTTGAAAGTATTTTTCGGATAAGAAATAGAATTCAAATGAATTCCAAAGATTTAAAAGAAATTTCAATGAAGTTTTCAAGAAAATAGAAGTCCAGAACTCACTTTTGTCACTGGAAAATAATTTATGTGATGAGTGCACGCATCATCGACATTGATTTTCAAGTTTCAGAGTGGGGCAGAGGCCACTCTGGTAGCTTTGCAATGCGAGTGATTTTGTGAAACCAATTTTGATTTCCAATTCCGAAGTATGATTTGATATTCGAAAGATATACATATATATATTTGAAATGATTTAAAGTATGCCGGTGTTCAATCCTCGAGTTTTCGATTTGATCTAGTATAACTCTATTTATAAAAAAAATTGATTTACTGATTTGTTGCTGATTTTCAACTCTTGGATTTGAAATTTGATTTCACCCACTATTTTGAAGGTTCGAGCACTTCTAAATCAAGGTTTAAAATTTTAAAACTATGAAATTCCGAAGAGTATAAAATATTTGATCAAGAATATAAGTTTAGTTTTGTATGTTTAAAGTATGAAGAGTATGACTTAAGCGAATTTGAAACTTTTGTTAAATAAATAAATTGAAAAAGGAAAAATTGGAATTTTCATATAGAAATAAATAGTTTAAAGGTTTTAAAGGGATAATTATAAATTTAGAAACTATTTTGGGTATATTTGATTTTAGAAAATATTTGGTTTCGAAAAATAAGAATTGGAATTTAAAACCCAGTATTTATATGATGATTTGAAAATGAATTGATTGACCTAATTTATGTTGATTTGGAAACTAGGATTATTTTCTAAACCTATTATTTGGAAAATTTAAAACCGAAGATATTAAATATGGAAGAAATAATTTGGTGTAATCATATATGATTTTGAAACCGAAATTGATATTGAAATGATTAGAAATTGAGAACCTTATATTATTGAGTACCTGATTTGGGAGTGGTCGAACTTATATAAAATGGATTTGTATAAGTATGAAGTTGATTTGAAATATTTTGTTCTGAAAGGTACTCAATTTGGAAAGAGAAATCTTATATAATCGAAGTCTATATAAGTGTGATTTGATATACTATTGATTTGGATAGTATTCGATTTGGAAAAGGAATCCTATATATAATAGACCTTTTATAAGTATGATATTTGAAATTGATTTTGAAAGGTACTATATGATACATATTTTCGAAGTAAAGATATGGAAAGTGCCTTCTGCTTGATATCCGCTCTATGGCCACATTGTGGATTCCTTCTATCGATATTATTCTCTTCGATTTTTGGTTTTCCGGATGTGATACTCGAGTGTCCCACCGTGGCGTAACCCACGGTTTTTCTTTTAAGCGCGACTGCAAAGCGAAACTGCCTGGCTGAGATGGCCTAGGGGTATGGATTGTTTCCTTAGGGATCCAGGCGTAACCATTGTATATCCTGCACTCTATGTAGGTCACATTAGTAGCGAAACTGCCTGGCTGAGATGACCTAGGGGTACGGATTGTTTCCTGGGGGATCCAGGCGTA
Source organism: Allium cepa (assembly GCA_030765085.1). NCBI lineage: Eukaryota > Viridiplantae > Streptophyta > Magnoliopsida > Asparagales > Amaryllidaceae > Allium > Allium cepa. The sequence goes on from CM060939.1 coordinate 975,545,982, forward strand.
ACCATTGTGTATCCTGCACTCTACTAGTCATCATGGCGTAACTCGCAGGGCTGAGAAAGCTTACGTATATGATTGTTTCCTGGGGGATCCAGGCGTAACCATTGTGTATCTGCAAACCATGGTTAGATAAAGGTTTTGGTTTGGTTGTTTTGTTTTGGATTGTACTTTCCATATTTGTTTTTAAAAGTATTCAGTATTTTCACTGGGTGTTGAAACAGGTCCACTAAGTACTCGAAGAATTCTAGCTTTGCGCCTGTTCAACGCATGGCCAGAGTCTGCAAGAACGAGGATAAACTTGTTGAAACATCGAGTTATAGAAGTATTTTCGAAAGGAAAATGGTTTCGATATAAAAGTATTTCCAACAAAGAGATTTTGTATTAATATTTGAAATTGAAATTCTTATGGCTTGAATTAACTATTCATGCCCAATACTATTCTTTTGAATCTACCTTATCTGCCCTGTTTTATTTATTCACCTATATTCCCTTTTCCGAATCTATCTTCTTTCCTTCTTTCCTTCGTTCGAATATATCTTTTTTAAATATTGTTTATTTATATACCATATTGTTTAATAGAAAATTTTAGTGTTATAAATATTTTAGAAGTTATTAATTAAATAAAACATATTTAAAGCAAATGATTATTGATTTATTGATAATATTTGAATTGAGATAAAATTTATAAACTTATGAATTATGGATTAATGTTTTCAATAGCTTCTTTATAAATATAAGTAATGATGTAAATAATTGTTTTCAAATAGTTTTCATATATTATAAAGGTGTTATTTAAACATATAAATGTTATTTATAAAGGAAGCAGGAAATTTTACAAATGGATTTTGAAAAGTTTTAAAGTATTAAAGATAACTGAACTGCAAATGAAGTTTTCAAATGAATATTTCAAGTAAAATTTATATAGTCTTAAATTAATTGTTTGTGCTTGTCTTTAAATCTATTTATCTTTCTGGTTGTTTCTATTCTCCTACCTCCTTCCTTTTCGGGGACGAAAAGTTTTAAGTAGGGGAGAGTGTAACGACCTGTGAATCTTTAATAATTTTTAATGGTTTTATTTAAACGTATTTAATTGAATTTTAGTGAAATTTTAAATAATTTAATTCGCAAATAAAAATTTAATATTTAGTTTACGTCCAATTAAACATAGTAGATAGTAAATTTTCAATTAATAACATGGAAGTTTATTTTTATTGTAATACCATTTCAATTTAAATCAGTTAATAATCGATGATAATAAATTTATTTTCGAACCTGAATATTTTTCTACAGAAAATTTCTAAATCACCTTCTGAGTGAGACACATCTTTCGTTTTTCCAAATTTGGACTTCTATTGCTCCGTTTACCTTAATTCCGGAAATAGCAGCATTTTTGGGTACCGATATAAACTTTTGATCGGATGATCATACCACTGATATCTGTATACCATTTTGATCGTCTCGTCGTGCTGATCTCCACGGCGTATTTATTTCTGTGTTTTTGTAGTCCGGTTCTCAACGGAATCCACGAAAAGCGGTAACCGGTACCGCAAATTTTGACTTCACACCTTCCTTTGATTTCAAAAGTTTGAAATGTACAGCTAGACCACAATAATAATTTTCTTTAATAGCTTGACAAATCAAAGCAAATTGACCGTTGATATTTCACTGAAAAAGGCTATTGATTGTTTTGAAATGGTTGGCTTAATAATTTTCGTATGAAACGTACAGCCTAGACGAAATACTAGCATCACCGTTCATATCACATTCATTCTTTCAATATATATATTCATTTTGCTGCTTCATTTGCTTCTAAAACCCAACCCTCTCATTCTAACTATCCCCTCAGCTTCCATTTCTCTGTGGCACCTTCATTTTTTCTCTGCATTTGCAATCCAGAAGCTTTCATTCTTTTTTCTTTTTCTCTCTTTGTTCCTCTATCTGCCTACGTGAGACTCAACAAGGCAACACCTTCTCCACCCCACGGCCAGACTTGCCGCACCATTTTTTCTCACCTCCTTCCTTCTAACTGACCACCGTGAGCAACCTCAACCACCCCACGTCGAGCATCTCCGCCCGAACCCAACACTCAGCATCCCCCCCCCCGTCTTCCTCGTCCCCATCCTCCTATTGACCGTGTCTCCACCACAAACTCAACCCGGGCGAGCCCTCTAATCGACAGCAGTCTATCGCCGATCTACAGCCATGACAAAACCGATTTCCTATCTTCTCGATCTCTCCGTGTACCACTCGCCTTCCTCCTCGCTTCGTGGGGCTGTGTGTATACAATTCAGCATATGGGGACTGCTCCCAAAATTTTTAGGTAGCAGGTATATAATTATCTACTTAATATGCACGTTATATTCTGTCGTGTACATATAAATATATACAGGTTATTCTAAGGTGCGTTAGTTTTGATTGAGTATATGAATATGATAAGTGATTTGAAAATAGTTGTTTTTCTTTGTTGTGAAAACGTGTATGTATGATTAAGTATATGTTACAAAGTCTTGATCTGCTGGTCTGTTTTACAAGAGGAGTATTGTACTTATTATACTATATTTAATTACTAACCGGTTATTAAAGTATATATTTAAAAAAAAAGAGAACCGGTTAGCTATATATATAAGCTGCATTTAGCTTAGTTCATATAAAAATTTGTATATGAGTTTTAAAAGTCGTAAAGTATATAGAAGCTATTTAAAGATATATGCAGAGTTTTAAGTGTTGCTTTAAGCATGGTATTTTATGTAAATTTATATATATTATAATTATGTAAGTCCTGCCATTTTTTTTACGTTGTATATACATATAATCTATACAGTTAAACATAGGTTATCTATACAGATTATATTAGTATTTGTGAAATTTTATATTTATTGCATTATAAGGTATATGTTTGATCTTTAATAAATGTATATTGTTTTATTTATTTCTATATAAATATGTAAATGATAGTAGTGTCTGCATCTATATATATGTTTAATATTGTTTGAAACTTTTTTGTAAAACATTTTGAAAAATATTGGCTTTTAAATACGAATTATATAAAGATTTTGGATTTTATAAGGGTTTATAAAATTCTATGGGATTATATATATTCGTTCACACCATCGTCGTGCTAAAATCTATCTTTGCTTGTCGCAGCAAACTGATTTATCATGCCTGATTCGTGCCAATGTTCGTTACATCGTTCTTTTCCGTAGCTATTTGACCATCGTCCTCTAGCCTCGAAAGGTGAGCAATCACTCACGATTAACGTTCTTGTATTTATTAAATTTGATTTCAATTGAACGACAATTGAAATATGCTGCTGTTGTTATTTAAATTGTTATATATACTATCTTCTATAGTTGTTCACCTGTGGATATGACACCATATCCCATTTTTTATATTTTATTTAATTACTGATGATGAATGCTTGTCGTTATATGTTAAATTATTACTTGTTATCACTCTGCAAGTTCCCTGTTAGTATAGGATTCACTATGGATTGAAATGATACATACCCGAATGGGCTTTAGAATAGGAGAAAATCGTTATGGGTTGAAATGATAGACCCAAGCGATATTCATTTGAATTGAATTTGGGATTACGGGTTGAAATAATATCCACCCATATATATATATATATTAAATTACGGATTGAAATGATAATATCTGTATCACTTTACCATAGAATAGAAAATTATACTCCAATGCCGTTGGTCTATATAAATATTTTGAAAATGAACTTTATGGTTTTGGAAAGAAATATATAGTTGTAATAAATATTGATTCTTAAATATATATATATATATATATATAAATAAAATGATATATATATATATATAAAGGTTAAGTGATAATATTAAATTTAATTAGGATTGATTTAGTACATATAATATGTTTAAGCATTTTTATTTATATTTCAAATAGATTTTGGTAATAACTTGAATAAGTTAAGGTTGGGAAGGCAAACTAAAATATATTTGAAATTGTAATCAATTAAGAATTTAATTTGATTAAATCGATTCGAAATTTCTTGAAATTGAGATCTAAAGATATGATTGTATAACGTGATTTTGATTCAAGTAAGTTAATGAATATTTCACGTTTAAATGAATTTAAGGAAATACTTAGTAAACTGTAATTTTAGATTATTTAAATGATGCTGAATTTATTAAGTGAATGTTTCAGGACTAAATAACAATGAGGTTAAATCGAGATCTATATGAAATTGTTGAATTAAACTGTGGAATGTTGAATATTAAAGCTTTGAAATATACTGGAATTTAAATGGTTCATTTGTAATGTAGATATGTATTTGAAATTGATATAATTTGAATTTGTTATTTAGAAAACTGAATTGAATGAAAATTAATAAAGTGAGATTGAATTTGATTTGAATGGAAGAGTAGAGTTGATTTTGAAGCGATTTGCAAAATCGAGATATATATATATATTTAATGAAAATGATATTTTGGTTTTGAAGTATAAATTAATTTGAAATGACCACGGTGTTATAGTGTATACTTCTACCTTGTAGATAGTTCCACGTAATCCTTAGAGGATGGTTATCCCAAACGTCTTTTGAGTTACTTGTATTTCAGTTGTTATTTCACTTGAGTTTGATTTATTGATATAAGAATGTTAATCCTGACTCGAGTGTTTTGTGTTTTGCTTTACGCTAGGGTCAGACCGAGTGATACAACATTTGAGACTCACCTTGGAGTTTGGAGCTTTGATTGGAGATCCAACCATCGATTCAAATTTCAGCTTTTCCAGTTGATTGGTTCAGAGAAGTCATCTGTTCGTACTGGAGACTTCACTACATCTGAGATATTCTGTTGTATTTTATTTCTAACTCTGATGTATAAATAGTAGCTTCATGAACTACTATTTATTTATTCTGCCGCGTATTATTGTACTACTCTGTATCTGTGATTAATATATTTTACTGTATATGCTGAGTTTGCCGAATTTAAATTAACAATCTGGTATTTTGAGCAATTCTAGTCCGACTTGTGCGGATGCGAATGGTTGAAAATATCAGGTCGTTATAATGATGTTTGACTTATATATTCATGATTTCAGGATACAAAAGTGGTTGAAACCTCCACCTATAGCAGTGACAAAAATGTAGGTAAACCTCAAATGCTACATATGTATGTTTATATTGTAATTTATTTTGTATTTGTTGTGTTATTTACACCTTTTTACTTGAATTCTGATTCTATACGAATGCTTAAAGTGCTCCTATTAATTTCATCATGTGCATCGCACTACTAAATATTGACATTCCCTTATTAAACTACATGTTTTTATTTACTAATAACTCATGGAAACAGTGTTAGTGTTTTTTTAAGACATACTCACTACTAGAATTTTATGATCAGTATACATAAAAAACTTTCATAAACAACGCAATTTATATAATTGTGCTAAGTAAAAAAAGGTAGCAACCGTGCACAATATGATTCAACCACTGCCCATGTATGAAGCACGGGTTTCAATCTAGTTGAAGTACGATAGCACATTTATTTATGTATAACGTACGACTTCTGTTACTCAGTAACAATGGTACTCACATAAACATGCACACTAAATGAAAGAAATCTATTTAGAAATCAATTTGCTTTCCACTGTATTCCACTTTCGATCATATATGTATGGTTTACAAGAGTTAAGATAGGCAACAAATTAGCCTATTGATTTGCCAAAACAAAGGTAACTAAATAAATACTTCCTAAATAAAGATATCGTCAAATCAACTGATTTGCTAAAAGAAAGGTAACTAAATTAATATTTCCCAAATAAAAAGTAAGTCGAATCAGAGAATAAATGCAGGAAATATCAGAGAAATAAATGCAGGTAATAGTAGAAAATATTCTAACGCCTAGAATATATGTAAAATATATTCTATCACACCCCCTCAATCGAAGCAGGACGTTCTCGTATGCTTAGACTGTCCCTGAAATCATTAAATAATACGCGCGGAATCCCTTTTGTAAAAATATCAGCAATTTGGTAACGGGACGGTACATGAAGCACACGCACTTCACCACGAGCTACTTTCTCACGGACGAAATGAATATCCATCTCAATGTGTTTAGTGAATTGATGCTGAACAGGATTGCCGGATAAGTATATAGCACTCACATTATCACTATAAACTAGAGTAGCCTTTTGAATAGGACGATGCAACTCTAGAAGCAAATTTCTGATCCAGCACGAATCAGAAACAACATTAGCAACACCCCTGTACTCCACTTCAGCACTACTACGGGAAAGAGTAGGTTGCCGTTTCGAAGACCAAGAAATCAAATTATCTCCAAGGAATACACAATAACCAGAGGTAGAACGATGGGTGTCAGGACAACCACCCCAATCTGCATCTGTATATGAGATAATACGATTATATTGGATTGTACAAGTGGAGATCAAAATAAAGGGTACCTTGGAGATAGCGTATGATGCGCTTAAGAGCTTTCATATGCTCATTAGTCGGGGCATGCATATGAAGGCAGATCTGCTGCATGGCATAGGAAATGTCCGGCCGAGTGAATGTAAGATACTGAAGAGCACCTGCAAGACTACGATACTTAGTCGGATCATTATAAGGAGTGTCTGTGGTGGCACTTAGTTTGGACTTAGTGTCAACAGGAGTAAGACATGAACTGCAGTAAGACATTCCGGCACGTTCAATAATTTTTGCAGCATACTGTGTCTGAGATAAGAAAAGACCATGGGCATGACGAGTGACAGCAATACCCAAAAAGAAACTCAAAGGACCTAGATCCTTCATAGCAAATTCAGAAGCTAAGAGAGTCATATTATACTTACGAAGACGATTAGAAGAAGCTGTAAGTATGATGCCACCCACATATGACAGAATATAAGCAATATCAGAACCATTCTTGTAGATGAATAAAGAGTAATCTGATGTACTATGAGAGAACCCAATGGTAGCAACAAAATCAACAAATCTCTGGTATCAAGTTCGAGGAGCCTGTTTTAATCCGTACAAAGATTTCTTCAAACGGCAAACATGATTCGGATAATTTTTATCACGAAAACCCATGGGTTGATGCATATAAACCGCTTCATTGAGATGACCATGCAAGAAAGCATTCTTGACATCCATTTGATGAATGTGCCAAGATTTAGAAAGAGCAATGCTGAGAACCGCTCTACTGGTAACCGGTTTAACCACGGGGCTAAACGTTTCATCATAATCAATGCCCTGTTGCTGTATATTTCCATTACCTACAAGACGAGCTTTATAACACTCAAAAGAGCCGTCAGACTTATATTTATGATGAAAAATCCACATAGACCGAATAACATTAACATTAGACGGCCTAGGCACTAATTCTCAAGTCTTATTGTCAATTAAAGCATTAAATTCATCCAACATTGCAATTTTCCAATTATGGTCACTAAGCGCACTAGCATGATTTTTCGGAACAGAAGAAATATCTGTAGTGGTGGTAGTATGGTAATTAGAAGAGTATTTGGGGTTGGGTTTAAAAATGCCATTTGATGCACGAGTGGTCATGCAGGTTGAAATGGGGTTGGGAGGCATTGTGGTGGTGTGAGGAATAGTCAAAGTGGGGGAGGTCAGAAACGGGATTGGACTGTGGGGAAGAGAGGATGGGTCAGAGGAGGAAATAGAGGACCGAGCGTGGGTAGCAGTGGGAGGTGTGGAATCTGGGCCTGTATGAGACTGTGACCTAGATTGAGGAAGAAAGGACAAGTTGCTGGGTAGTGTTCTTGGGTCAAGCTGCATATTTTGTGGTGTGGTATTTTGAGATAAATTATGTATTAATTGAGGATTAATATTGTCATTCAAAAAATCATAATTCGAAGGTTTTGTTTTGTGGAGTTTGGAGAATGGAAATTCTGTTTCAACAAAACGAACATGACGACAAATTATGATTTTACCACTAGACATGTCATAGCATTTGGAGCCACGATGATTAGGAGACGGACCTAAATAAGCACAAGGAGTCGACCTTTCTTGTAATTTATGAATAGTAGACGAGGGGAATAATGAGAAACATAAACAACCAAAAACACGCAAACTTGAATAATCCGGATCACTTTGACAGAGGATTTGAGCGGGAGATTGGTAATTCAATACCTTGGAAGGAAGGATATTGAGAAGATATATAGCCATGGGGAGAGCATGATGCCAAAAGGAGAGTGGCATAGATGCATGAGCAAGAATAGTCCGGATGATATTATTTATGGATTTTATTGGAGCTTTGATACCATATTAGAGAACCATATGTTATCACAAAACCAATTGGCGATGTGAAGGGAGGTCTCTTAGTATTATGCATGATTTATGTTGTAAATTGTCTGATGTGGGACTAATCTCAACACGCCCTCGCACGTGTGGCACATCATCAGCCAAACACATGGACATTCATTGAGGGTGACGTGTGACACAATTAAACCCGCTTTGATACCATGAAAGAAATCTATTTGCTTTCCATTGTATTCCACTTTCAATCATATAAATATGGTTTACAAGAGTTAAGATATGCTACAAATTAGCCAATTGATTTTCTAAAACAAAGATAACTAAATAAATACTTCCTAAATAAAGATATCGTCAAATCAACTGATTTGCTAAAAGAAAGGTAACTAAATAAATATTTCCCAAATAAAGAGTAAGTCAAATCAGAGAATAAATGCAGGAAATATCAAAGAAATAAATGCAGGTAATATCAGGAAATATTCTAACGCCTAGAATATATGTAAAATATATTCTATCACTCAAAGCAACATAAAAATAATAAAATGCAAAGAACATCTTGACAGAAATATACAACCTGCAAATAATGCGCATACACATAGTCACGTACACAGACACAGAGCATGAATACACTCATGTACATATACTCTCCAGCACATAAACACACATAAATTGAAATATTCGCACATCCACAGACATAGTCAAAACAAATGCATACAGGAAGGAGAGAAAAACCAGGCAAATCTAAATAGTAAATGCACAAACTCCTCAACTTACACACCAATTATAGTTACACACACACACTATCACGCACACTAACGAACACAAACAAAAGATTCATGCACACGCACACGCACATATAAGCGTGCACACACATATGTGGGGTCAGAGGCGGAGGAACATTATAGCTGGGGTGGGCACGTGACCCCCCTAGGATTTACTAACATTCTGCATAGTTTTGCAACCCAGTTCACAATTTACATCAGCAATATTCAAACCAATGATTTCAAACCCAACCACATTTCCATAAAACAAAAACGCAGTCCATAACCCTTCTCTTTGTTGAACCAAACCAAATCACTCATCGATCTATTCAACATTAACTTTAATGGCAATATTCTTACTTTGTGACCACCTCAGGTTTATTTTCTAGCTATGCCACTACGTGGGGTGCTGAATTACAACTGGCTTCAACCAAGCACGCATACACAAGAGAAAACATGCCTTGAAATGGTGCACACCCATATAAAAATTCATAAACACAGTTGGACGCGGCATACATTCAACAGCATACATTCAATGGCATACATTCAAGTGTACATTGTAAGCTCACGCATCACTTAAGCCCATCAACTCACATGTTACACACATATCAGCTGCAAATATACACATGACCAGGAGATACACACATGCTTTACACACCCACAAAGCAACAGGCTCACTCCCCATACACACTGACCCACCAGGGTTGCTCATGCAACCCATACCCACCGGTGCACCGGTCATTCTTGACTGGTGGATCCGTCGACCCATAGATATGCTAGGATCAATCGCTTTGATCGATCTCTGGTCCTTCGTTCCCTTAATAATTCATCTCCAGTTTGATGCACGCTATTGGAAATGAATAGAGATAAACAGATATGTGAAGTTAATACTTTCACTTGGATAGATCATCGCTGTAGCATTATAATCCAACAGCAGAGAAGTATAGTGATCTTATAACTTGCGGGTCTGGGCTAATTGCTTGAAAGCCCAATAAGTAAAACACAGTTGTCATATATAGCAAGCTATCATTGTATAGAGGAATTATCAATTTTGTGTCATTCAGTTTACATTCTAGAATAAAGATAAAATCAGTTTTTCATCTTTGTTCAATAATATTTACATGGTACCAAAGCAAGAAATCAACCTAACGGTTGTTACCTTCTAAAAAAGTGCCTTGCCTTACCATTATCAAAAAAATTTCATCACCTAATGGTGGTTGCACCATAGCTCGTCTCTGATCAGTGCCATCATCGAGGTAGCTGTTGATTTTTAACCATCAAGATTTATTCTTACCCACTGTGTTTTACAGTTCTTGATCAAGAACTATAAATCCTTCAATCTTATGCTTTGTATTTAGTTTGTTTTGCAGCAGTGCCTCTCCTCGAGGTCATCTTCAGAGTTTTTCTCATCATCAGAATTCTCTGGCTGCACCATTTGTTGATCTCAGAATACCAAGATTCTTCATATGATCATCTGTTGTTTCTGTGTACAAATTCTTAGCATGGTAGGAGACAATGTCAATGATGTTTAAGAGTCTCCCAATACTACAAGAACTGCCACTTCTCATCAGTCTGACTCACAAGATCTGCTGAAGTCAATAATCAAACCAAAAAGTCAGTTAGTATCAACTATTCTTGATGAATCAAATTATATGTTATGGAAATTTCAAATGGAAACAACAATAAGGGGATATGATGTTGAAGAATATGTGTTTGGAACACTTATTACTCCAACAAAATATGTCACAGATAGTGAGGGAAAACTTGTAATCAACAAAGATTACTCAAACTATCAAAAGCAAGATAGTCTTATCAGTTCTTGGCTATTATCTTCTATTGGTCCTACCATTCTACCTCAACTTATAGGTTGTAAAACATCTCATGAAATATGGAATTCAATAGAACATACATTCAACACTCAGTCTGCAGCAAGAGTTCTTTATTACGAAAGACAACTGCAGAACTTGAGAAAAGAAGGGTTAAATATGAGAGAGTATCTGACCAAGATCAAGAATCTGTGCAATCAATTAGCAGCAGCAGGTCATAAAATGTCTGATGCAGAACAAGTACTGTCTATTTTAAGTGGTTTAGATGATGAGTATGAAGAAGTTGTAGCAATAATTTCATCTCAAGAAAAAACACCATCTATGGAATATGTTAGTTCTATTCTACTGTCTCATGAAGGAAGAATAGAACAAAAGAAATCTGTTCAAGAATTTTTTGTTAACTATGTTTCAAAAAATCAAGAGAAAACATACAACAGCAAAAGTCAAAGAGGTCGGTCATCCAATAGAGGTGGTTCATCCAACAGATCAAGGGACAGAGGTGGCAGATTTCACAATAACAATAGACTAAGATGCCAAATATGTGAAAAGTTTGGGCACAGTGCTAACAAATGCTACTTTAGATTTGATGCAAACTATGTTCCATCTCAGCCAGGAAACAACAACCAAAAGAATTATCAAAGTGCAAACCTGATCAACTTCAACATGATTCATCCAGTCAGAAAGAGAATATTGTCAGTACAGATGATTCTCAAGATCGAAGCTGGTTTCCTGATTCTGGTGTTACTAATCATGTAACAAAAAATCTTGGGAATCTAAATCTTGGAAACCAAGAATACAAAGGTAAACAATGTATTCATATGGGAAATGGTAAGCCCATAAGCATTACTTACACAGGCAGTGTATGTATTAAAGGTGCAAGAAACTTATATCTCAACAATCTATTAAGAGTGCCTTTAATTACAAAAAAATTGCTTAGTGTGTCATAATTTTGCTAAAGATAATCAAGTATATTTTGAATTCTTTCCTACTTACTATCTAGTCAAAGACATTACGTCTAATGAAATTCTTTTGCAGGGTAAAGAATGTAGAGGACTATACAAATTTAGTGTTGACAATTCTAAGAGTCAAGCATGTAGAGATAAATGGTGTAACAGTTCTGAAATAACTCAAGCAAGTAATTGTAAGATTTTTGATATATGACAAAGCAGACTGGGGCATGCCAATGCAAATATTGTAAAGAAAGTGTTGAAGAACAATAATATTTCATTTTCTAACATTTCTATGCCCTATGTATGTACACATTGTCAAATGGGTAAGAGTCACAAACTTGTTTTTTCTAATTCTGAGACTATTTATACTAAACCATTAGAGTTGATTGCAACTGACTTATGGGGTCCTACATCAGTAACCACAGATTATGGGTTTAAATATTATATTTCTTTTTATAGATGCTTTCTCTAGACATGTATGGATATACTTCTTAAAATCTAAGTCTGAAACTTGCAATGTTGTAGTTCAGTTCATTAATTTAGTTGAAAATCAAACTAATTGTCAGGTTAAGAATTTTCAAACTGACGGAGGAACATAATTTTATCCTTTGAAGCAATATTTTCAAAAAAGAGGAATCAATCATGGAATTACTTGTCCTTATACTTCTGAACAAAATGTCTTAATTGAAAGAAAACATGGAAATATTGTAGAAACTGGTTTAGCACTTCTTGCTCAGGCTTCTTTATCACAATAAATTTTGGCCTGATGCTTTTGCTACTAGTGTTGATCTAATAAATAGACTGCCAACAAAAACTCTGTAGTATAAAAGTCCTTTAGAAGTACTTTCTAGTGTTAAACCAAATTATCATGATCTTAAAGTTTTTGGATGTCTATGTTTTCCTTACTTAAGACCATATAATTCACATAAGTTGAATTTCAGGTCCTCCCCATGTACTTTCTTAGGTTATGCTACTAATATGAAAGGTTACAAATATATAGATAGCAATGGAAAAGTGTTTGTGTCTAGACATGTTGTATTTAATGAACAAAATTTTCCTTTTAGTCAAACACATATGAAAACTTCTCATAAAATATACAACACAAAAAATGTTGTATCTATATTACCAGGCTTGATGAAGCAAGTTGCAACAGAAAGCAATCAAAATGTGCCCTGTCATCATCAACTCTTATCCAACTCAAGAGCAGATGATAATCAAAAAAGCAATGAAGCAAGCAGTTCTGAAGACCTACATCATAGCAGCAGTCACACTAGCAGATATTCTGATCATTTTCAACCAATAGGCAATTTAGAATTACCTATTGATCAACAAGATCCTTCAAGTCACAATACTAGTCAACTAAGAGCAAAGAAGGTGAATGTTCAAGCCAAAAATATACAATGCAACAATTGAAAATGAAGAACCATGCACTTATCATCAAGCAATTCAATGTGACAAATGGAAAATTGCCATGAACGAAGAGTTTGAAGCACTACAAAGAAACAGAACTTGGGATCTTGTCCCATTACCATGTGACAAAAATATTATTGGATGCAAATGGATATATAGATTAAAGAAAAATTCCGATGGTTTAATTTCTAAGTATAAGGCAAGATTGGTGGCAAAAGGGTATTCACAACAGAATGGTTTTGATTTTAATGAAACATTTTCACCTGTTGTGAAACCTACATCAACCAGAATTATATTTACAATTGCCTTACATAGAAACTGGACCATAAAGCAACTTGATGTAAGTAATGCTTTTCTGAATGGTGAATTCCAGGAAGAAGTTTACATGGAGCAACCAATTGGATTCAAAAAGGAAGGAATAGAAAAGCTTGTGTGCAAACTTAACAAAGCCATATATGGTTTGAAGCAAGCTCCAAGGGTTTGGTTTGACAAGTTAAAATCAACCCTGGCCAGACTGGGATACAATCCCACAAAATCAGACAACTCATTATTTACTAAATTTTATAATAATGATGTTACTTATATTCTAATATATGTTGATGATTTTCTAATTACAGGAAACAGTGAGCAAGAAATCAACTATGTTACAAATCAGTTGAACAAAGAGTTCTCCATAAAAGATCTTGGCAATATTAATTATTTCTTGGGAATAGAAGTCAACAAGATTTTAGCTACAAAAATTCAGTTGAGTCAAAAGAAATATATTACTGAAATTCTTATGAGAGCAAATATGGAAAATGCAAAAGCTCTACCAGCTCCTATGATGAGCAGTTTACATTTATCAAAGAATAAGGGAGAACATATATCAAATGTTAAGCAGTACAAAAGTATAGTAGGAGCTTTGCAATATGCCACTATCACTAGGCCAGAAATTTCCTATAGTGCTAACAATGCCAGTCAATTCATGCAAAATCCTTTAGATGAGCATTGGAAAGCTGTTAATTTTTTTTGAGATATCTAAATGACACATTGGATCATGGTTTAACTTTACAATCAAGCAATACAATTAATATCACAGCATATGCAGATCCAGACTGGGCAACAGATATTGATGACAGAAAGTCTACTACAGGCTATTGTGTATTTTTAGGTGACAATCCTGTATCACGGTGTTCAGAAAAACAAACAACTATATCTAGATCAAGTACTGAAGCTGAATTCAGAAGTGTAGCAAGTGCTACAGCTGAAGTCATGTGGATAGAATCACTACTACATGAATTAAAGGTCAAAATTCATAATAAAGCTACGGTCTGGTGTGATAATATGAGCACAATAGCTCTTACTGCAAAGCCGGTATTGCATTCTAGAACAAAGCATATGAAATTAGATTTATACTTCGTCAGAGAACAAGTCATTAAAGGCAATCTCAATGTTAATCACGTACCTGCAGCTTACCAAAGGGCAGATATTCTCACAAAACCCTTATCAAAGAAAAATTTTGTTCGATTAAAGCAAGATCTGAAAGTTGAAGATTCCGGAAACAAGTATGTTAAGAAAGTAGAAGTTATAACTCTTCCAAAAACCTCGAACTCTCTTCAACTTTCAGATCTATGTCCAATAAAGGTCTCAACTTTGCATCTGAAGCATACAACTTGTCTCGAAGATAGCCAAAATCAGAAGTCTGGATGACTGTTCGCACACTTGAAATCATATGAACAACCATATCATCGACTTCAAGATGATTTCAAAATCACAATTCAGAACAGATAAAATATTGAAGGAAGAGCTTTAGACTCTCTGATTGATTGTCATTTCGAACAACAATCAACCAAAGTTTTGTCTTTATGTGCTGTTCTCATTTATCTTCACCTTCTTTGTGTTTCTCACAACCAATTTTCATCAGTTTCGCAAGTTATTGTAGCAGAAGAAGATTTAGAAGCTAATCGCAGCAAACCCTAGCCTAATAGGGTTTGAGGGGGAATATTGGAAATGAATGGAGATAAACAGATATGTGAAGTTAATACTTTCACTTGGATAGATCATCACCGTAGCATTATAATCCAACAGCAGAGAAGTATAGTGATCCTATAACTTGCGGGTTTGGGCTAATTGCTTGAAAGCCCAATATGTAAAATACAATTGTTATATATAGCAAGCTATCATTGTACAGACGAATTATCAATTTTGTATCATTCAGTTTACATTCTGGAATAAAGATAAAATCAGTTTTTCATCTTTCTTCAATAATATTTACACACGCACTCTATTTTACTCAACTCACGAACTAAGCAAAATGAACAACATGAACAATTCGCTTTAGACATTGAAATGTTACCTGTACGTCATGCTTCCACGTCGTCTTTGAACGCACGTGTACTGTGTTCGCACACCTCAATAAACCTTCTTTCTTGCGCTAGTGAATATATGTGTGTCAAGAAGCATATAATTGAATTTAGGGAATTATTGATTTATATTTGAATTGGATTTGATTTTATATAAAAAGTTGGGTTTAGAGATGAAATCGGTTTTTCTTAAGCCTGTAGGTGATTACGTTGGTTTATTATTTATAGTTAGAAGATAAAATATTGAGAGAAAGAAATGTTTGGAGAATGGAAATCATTCGAGATTTGGGTTTCAAGCTAGAGTGATTGGGCCTTTTGTTTATTTATTTGCTTTCTCTCCTTTTCTTTTCTTCTCTTCTTATTTTACATATATTACTATTTTCTCCTTTTTAGAACAAATTTCAATAATTTGCAAATAAAGTCTGTATTCACAATACTCAATTATTTATTCATTACAATAAATTTCTAGAACTCGTTTTCCCATATTATTAAATTTATTTAAATTCAAATATTCACTATTCACGATAAAATATCTATCCCACACATATATAAATACTTTTCAAATTAATTATCTTCACATTTATTAAACTCACTTATATTCTTAAATTATTTAATTTCATCCCTAATTAATAACTTTGTTATAAAGTTCTTAATATTACAAAATAGATTCCAATTACTTATTTTAAATTCCAAAATCTATTTTTTTAATTATTAGATATTTATTATTAAATACCTTTAAAATCTCGGGTTGTTACAATGCTTATCGATATGTTGCACACGAGAGTTGCCAATACTTGATTCGATGTAGTTCACATGTTCAGGCAATAGACTAGTTGTGTTTACTTTATGGTATATTCTATCCAGAGATATATATACGACGCTCGAAAGGTACTTTTTGATCCTTGTCGTAGAGATCCGTTTCGGTTTACTGGAGGCGCCTCCACGGAAAACCCATATATCAACGTGCCTTAGCGGTTTTGAGTGTGCCCTCAATATTATTGTTTTGTGTTCAGTGTAATAAGCTTCCCTACTATTTTCTGATTTATTCTACATCCTAGACATTATCTATTATATCACATTATGTGCTTATTAGAAGGTGATTCTTTTGAGGGGATAACCGTTACGACATTTTATGCGGTCTCAAAAATATTGTTATATGCTAGCTACATATTTCTTAATTTCCTCATGCCAAACTTATTTCTGATGCATGGTTTTGTTTTCTCTAAATTCCTTGTGTGTTCTTTCGAGTAGTCTGTAAGGGGTAGGTTTTAGTTGGATGTTCACTGGAACTCGAGAAGACAAACTAGATGTTTCACTTATCGTAGTATTCTTATTTTCGTAGCATTACTAATGTATATATTAACAATTATGATGACATGTTGTTATAACTGTCCAGGCTAGCCCTATATTATTTAGAATTTGTAACTTTGAAATGCTTTGTATTAAAGTGATAGTTTTGTACTTGTTTTTGATATTATATGTTAACATTCGTAATTGTGCACCGAGATTCTGATAATGTGTTCCTTTTTTTCTTATTCTATTTCCTTTTCATTTTATTTTACCATAATATATGTCTTTTTGACCTTTGAAAGCTCGATGCAAAAATAACGTGGATGTATTAATATCGACATTTGGGATCGATAAGATGGATCATTACAGACACATAACATCGAATGCCTATTTTAATAAGGGCTAAATGCTTGGATGCTTATTAAATAGACGTAAATAAGCGTCTGGTTACCTTGCGTCTATTTAATGGACATCCAAACTTAAACGATATTAAATAGACGTGTGAATAGTCAGGACTTAATATTCAATCCTGAATTGGCTGGAGAAACCTCGATGGTTTCTTGTAACCTCTTTTCCAAAATGCTAAAAAGTCCCTGAAGCAATTTTCTATCTGTTTGCACATTTTATCCGAATTTCTTTTTAAAATAAACAACGTTGCTATTTTTTTATAAACAACATATATGTTCTTAGTACACAATACTCACTACAAACTATATAAAAGAACCAATTCTTATCTTACTATTTTTTGCGAAAAAATAATGATTAAATATTCAGTATTTTTTGCCCTCGATAGTCTGGTTAAATGAGCACTATTGTAACATCCCCCTACCTGGAGGTCGAAAACTAACGGCTACCGATACTGCAGTCATCCATAGTTATTAATCCTCGGCAACCAAATACGGCAGTGTTAGATATGTTGATACACATATCACAAGAATTTGGGAAATTTTAATAAATTAAAAACACATTTCCATATTCCCTTCAAAACATTCATGTTTATTACATGATCCCAAAGACGCTAACCACGTTTAGAAAAATATGATTATTACACGTACGCTGAGCAACATATGAGATGCCCCCTTGGTTGATCAGAGTAAACAATGAGGCTAATAAGTCTCCCTTTACATCCAAAATGACGAAAAAGATAACTCTAAATAACTAATTTCCTCCTGCATGCCTCCGAGAGCTTTATTCATCTAAAAGAGAACCTGAAATCCTTAAATCTCAAAATACTCAAAATTAACTGACTACCTGAGAGTTTAAGGGGAAAACAAAAACATTAAGTCAGATATAAAGCCTGGTATGAATAACAATGTACCATCTCAAACTATTCAGATATCTAGCGAGACCATGCCGCCTAACGGAACAGATTTTCCCTTCACTAGTATCGAAAAACCTTTTCATAACCGTATACTGTGCTCCTGCATCCACAATGGTTAAACATACATTTCAAAATATTACAATGATATACATATATAAACATTGTGGATTTCCCATCCCCGGTTTAATCGACTATTTTTCATATTTACAGTTTCTAGGTCCATTATTAACCTATTTACGGGTTTACTAATAACCATTTTATAATTCATGGACACCCTATCCTATTCCAGAGTTTCCATGGGATCACTAAGAACCTATAGGCCCCTGCCAATTAACTTAATTAATTCTTTGTTTCCCCTGAACCTATTAGCCTTTTTCATAACTCCACTCTTATCCTAGTTTTCATGGGTTGACTAGGTACCAATGGATTATTCCAGTAACTCCCACCTTTAGACTAGTTTCATGGGTTGACTAGGAATCTACTACTTTCTTATCCTAGTTTTCATGAGTTGGCTAGGAACTATTTGACTGATGTCAATACTTAATCCAGATATAGTTTTCATAGGTTCACTTCAAACCAATTGGCCCTTGCCAACCATCCTTAATACATAATTTTTTGGGTTTACTATGAACCTGTTGGTTACCCAATAACCTCCTAATAATAGTTTTCATGGATTTATTATGAACCTATATTTCAGACAACTTCAAAGTTTAGGCATTCCATATTCTGATTTCCCTGACTTCGTGGATGAAATTCTACTCATTCAAGACTTTAATCAATTTATATTCACTATTGGGTTAACCTAGTCGGTTCTTCTACCTCTTTATCCCCCTAAAATACAATTATTGTAACGACCCAAAATTTGACCACTTAAAAATATAACATTTAAAGTGATTTTAAATATAAAATATAATAGGTTTTATGATTCAAATAATATTAAATATGATTTGGAAATAGAAATATACCTAAAAATAGTAACATTTGCTTATATCGACAAAAGTGATAAAATCCTGATTACGAAAAAGTAAGTTTAATGGTTTAATTAATTATTTTAATTTATTTACAAGTGTTCATATTTTTAAGTAACATTATACAAATTTATTTTTAAATTTGGTTTACATAAATAAATAGTTTAACTAAAACGTCAAAATATGACCGTAGAACATTTTGTCACAAATCAACGTTTTGTCATTTAAACTTATCACCACATTATTGCACCTTCATGTACATAATTTAATAAATATGTTAACATATAAAGGTAGTTACAATTAACTAAACAAGGTTACTTTTTATAATCTCACTTAGAAAATTCTAGAAAGTAATTAGCAAAAGTAAACAAAAAAAGACAAAACACATATCACATCACATGTGACATAAAGTAAAGTAATCATTCTTATTCTTTACTTAACTCTTAAGTGTTTGAATCACTAGTACAAAACAGGTCTGTTGCTTCATCTTATTTGCATCGGTTGTAAGCACAACCAACACAAATAGAGTAATTTGTGTCGGTTCCTTCTTAACCACCGAAGCAATCGACACGTGGGAGTAGATGAAAATTATAGAAATGCAATATACGTCGGTTCTATATAACAACCGACACCATTAAATAGAAGCAATATATACTTTTTGCGTCTTTTGCTTTTGCAAGCAACACAATTAATATTATTTGAGTCGGTTTTGGAGGAACCGACACACATGCACATGCTCTTTTTCCCATTTCGATCTACAGCCTCCTTTTTTTTCCCGCGAACCCTAATTTTGGGAGGGAAACCAAAAAATTAAAATAAAACAACAACCGCGTACCCGGCCCGCCTCTTTCCTTCTTCCCAAACTAACAAAACTTCGATCAATTCACGCCTGTTTCCATAAAATCGCCGCCATTTTCGATCGATTCGCTCACTCCAGTTTCCTTTGCAGCAACTTTCTACCCTAAATCTCTGAAACCCATTACGATTAATTGATCGCTCACTCCTCCAGTTAACCATCAATGAATATACAATGGATATTGATTCGCTCACTCCAGTTTACTCACTAATTGATCGAGTCTCATTCCAGTTTCCTTGTGCACAATCGTAGGTACTAATTTTGATTTTCTAATATATTTTTATGAAGTCGAAAAAAGTATAGCCCCATCTAATTGAACATTCTTCATTTCCGTCATCATTGTACTCTCCTACAGTTATCACCACCGGCCAGTTGAAGTCATAATTTGTAGGTTTCTGTAATTTGAAACAGGTAATTGTTTGATTTGAATAATGATTGCTAATTTATCAGGGTATTTGGCTTCTTATTAAATTTTATTTTTCCATTTTCTGGAAATTTTAGATAGATCTAGAGCTAAAGGTATGCAACTTGCTATACACTGTCACTTTACTTCCTGTAATAGTACATGTAAATCTATGTACACTGTCATGTTACTTGCTATACACTGTCACATTGGCTAAAGGTGTTTTGGTTATTTACTTGCTATAAATCGTCACGTTGGCAAATAGTTTTGAATGCATATGTACAAAGGATTTTGGATAAGAGGATTTCTCATGAATTTGAAGTTCAAAATATACATCAGTTTTCAAATATTTTTTTTATAGATTTAAGTCTTTGAAAATATTAATTTTCTTGTATATCCGCTTTACAAAAACAACAATTTTGAGAATATCGAGTGTTAGCATCTTAGTTTGCTCCATGAATTTGGAGTATATGATATGATTTTATAAACAACATATGAAGTTATGAATGTGGGAATATTAATATATTTGATTTCTAAATTCGCAAGGTTTTTTGAGCATATGCTAGGTTTATATGTAAGTGATTTCATAGAATGAGGTTTTTAAAGTACAAAATTTTATGTCTGCATTAGTTTCATATATATAAAGCTTAGAGAAGGTTTTAAAAGGGATTTAAAATTTATATAAAATTTTATAGATAAAGG
This sequence comes from Allium cepa, assembly GCA_030765085.1. Lineage (NCBI taxonomy): Eukaryota > Viridiplantae > Streptophyta > Magnoliopsida > Asparagales > Amaryllidaceae > Allium > Allium cepa. Next base: position 975,567,052 of record CM060939.1, read on the forward strand.
GATCACCACAAAAAAACATTGACTTAAAGCAACAATTTAGGAAATTGAATTGATATTTCTGTTACTGGCAGTCATTTTTAATTTACAAATATTTTGATTATGTATCAAGAAATGTAGTTTGTGGTAGAAGTTATGTCATGATTTAATTAGTCAATAAGGTATGTTCCCATTAATGTGTTAGGTGGTGGTTAAGATCCACATCTGTAGCTTAGTGGATAATTGTTTTTAGTTTATTTGAAATTCTAACATCTTTATGTTCCTAGAAAGTATAGAGTATTTCAAATTCTAACATGGTATCTAGCAATGCACTTGCAAGAACATAAATTCTAACTTCTTCATTTTCAATATCTAAGTTTATATGATCTGATGTTGAGGAATAATTGAAATATCCAAACAAACATAAGAAACGCTTATGATTTTTTTTTTTTGCTTATGTAGTGGGTCTCTAGCAATTTCACATGGATCGTAATTGGATGTATAACGTGAAACGTAGTGATGATGAGTTCTTGAACAAAATGGAAGGATTCATCAAGTGTGCGTTGAATGAGCAATTAACAAGAAGAGAAGAAACAATTTTTTGTCCTTGTAGACGTTGCTAGAATAGGAGGAGATTTCGTAACATAGATCAGATCAGGGATCACATAATTCGGTATGGGTTCAAGCAAAATTATACACAGTGGATATGGCATGGTGAAAGCATACTTAGTACACCTAGTTCTAGTAATCATTACATTGATGAGGATGACCAGGAAGGTACCGTGAATAACGAGGTAAATGATGAGACTGATGAGATCGACAATGTTAATGAGATGTTTGATGATGTTCAAGAACATTTGATGGAAGAGCCAAAATTGTACGAAAAAATATTACTTGATGCTGAGAAGCCTTTGTATTCTGGTTGTGCTAAGTTTACAATATTGTCTGCTGTGCTCAAGCTTTTCAATTTAAAAGGAAAACACGGGTGGAGTGATATAAGTTTTACATCATTGTTGGGACTTTTGAAAGACACGCTACCGGAAGGTAACGAGCTTCCTGCTTCTAATTACGAGGCAAAGAAAATTATGTGTCCAATTGGCATAGGATACAGAAAGATACATGCATGTCCAAATGATTGTATTTTGTATCGAAATGAATATGAGAGCTTGCATGAGTGTAACGATCCTGAATTTTAAACAATTTAATTTGTGAATATTTAAATTATTTTAAATATTTAAATTATTTTAAATATTTAAATGATGATTTGACTTGAATTTCAAATTATCAGAATAAATTGGCGATTAAATATTAGAATTTAATCTGTTTAAAGTTGAATAAAAATTTGAATTTGACTTTGGAGTTGAATTTGAATATTGAATTTGTATTTAAAATTTGAACAAATGACTAGGAATAATAATTTGGATTTGAGAATTATTATTTATGTAAATTTATAAATTTGTGGTTAGTTTAAATAACATTCTTTAACTTAAATAAAATAGAATAAAATTTTAATCAATACAAAATAAATAAATAAATACACTTATTTAAAGTTTTAACAACAAAAATTAAACAAAACAAAAACAAAGTAAAGAAAACAATTTATACAAAACAATTGAATTTAAAATATAAAAAAATATATAATAATATAACATAAAATAATAATAAAATAAAAAGAATACATTACCTTACCCCTGTCAGCCAAAAACATGCCTTAACCCACGCCTTCAACTCTGCAAAAACACGTCTTCCCTATTCTTTTATACCCGATACCTCCTTTACCTTTCCCATTCAAAACCACTTCATTCAAAAAAACATACGAAAGAAATTAATGGCGGCCTACCTCGTTCGTTCAACAAAATTGGGGCTTTTCAAATCAAAGGCGCCGGCCTCGTTCTAATTTGCGTTGCTCCATTCCGATTCGGTGAAAGGTGAGTTCTTTGCTCACGATTAATTTAGATTCAAGTTTTTAAATTTGGTTGAATTGAATGTTTGGTTGCATGCTATGTTTTGAGTGTTGTTTGCTATCAATTGCTCTTTGCTCTCGGTCAATCCAATTTAAACTGTTAAAAACAGATGCCCTTTGAATTTGATTTAAACTGTTGAGGACAGATGCAATTAAACCTTGTTTTTTTAAAACTGTTAAGAACAGACACTATTTGGGATTTATTTTTAAATTGTTAAGAACAGATGCTATCTGAATTTGTTTTTTTTAACTGATAAGAACAATTGCTATTTGTAAATTTGATTTTAAATTGTTAAGAACAGATGCTATCTGAATTTGTTTTTTTTAACTGATAAGAACAATTGCTATTTGTAAATTTGATTTTAAATTGTTAAGAACAGATGCTATTTGAATTTAATTTAAACTGTTAAGAACAGATTCTACCCAATATTTGTTTTTAAATTTATAAGAACAAATGCTATTTGATATTTGTTTTTAAACTAATAAGAACAGAGGCTATTTGTGATTGTTTTTTTTACTGATGAGAACTGATCCTATAAATTTTGTTTTTAAATTGATAAGAACAGATGCTATTTGAATTTGTTTTTAAACTGTTGAAAAAGATGCTTGTTAGTAATTTCTTACTTGGAACTTTGTCCATGCTTTGCTGTGTGCTCGTATGTCCTACTTGATGCTGCACACTTGTGCTTTGCTTTGATCACTTCTGCTGTTGTCATTTTGTGTTGGCTCTGTTAGCTTTGGGTTCACTGATCAGTACATGTACATGTTGAGTCTCATGACTTTGTCTCTATTTTGACCCTTGATCATTTCATGTTGACATTTACTCCACTTTGCATTTGTGCATTGCTGTCATTTAAGTTGGTCACTGTTGCATTTGGTTTATTTTGTTACAATCAATTGTAGTCTGCACCACCATATGCTCCTGTTGCCTGATTTTTGTTGCCTCTAATTCACTGAGTTGCACATGTTGCACTGACCCATATCTTTTCATTTGAAGTTACATCGTCTTCTTGATTTCTGGCATGTATATATATATATGCATTCTTGTATGTATATATATGGGTTATCATCTTGCCTGGTGGAGCTCTGCATTGTTGTCACTTGGTCTGTTTCACTATGGATTCATGCCTTGAAGTTGCATTTCTCTAGTTCATTTCATTTTGGAACCATTTCTTTGTGACCCTTTTTACTGGTGTTGTTCACTGTTGCATTGTTGGGTGTTGGTTGTACATATGAAATTGATTCATATGTATGATGGACAATGTTCACATTGCATTGCATTATTTTTGTGCTTTCACCTCCTTTTTGCTGGCATTATGTAGTAACAGTGCCTGTGTGCATTTGTGTGACTGGTCAGTAGCTTGACCTTTGCCATTTTGTTAACAATTTGGCTTTGCAACCTCATTTATTGCTGTCTCATCTTGTTCCTATGGTGTTGGTTTCAGTTTGGTGCCAAATTGATTCTGCACTTGCATTTGTGATCTTCATTTGCATGTACTCTGTCATTGCTATATTGAGATCATCATGTAGCTTACTGTGTTCATTTGAATACTTTGTATTTCCAAAATTTTGATATGTCCACCTGAGTTTGATGCGTTGCATATACTCTGTCTTTGAGCTGCTGTGTTGATTGCATTGTTGTACCTGGGTTATCTCACTGATCATTTGTATAGACATAGTTGTATGCTTCTCGGTTGCACTGTAGTTTGGTCTGCATCCCTTTGTTTGATCATCAGTTGTAGCTTGTTATATTGAACTTGTAGTTGTTGCCGTAAGCTCTGTTGCACTTCGATGTGATATGGTCTTTGACCTTATATCTGCAGTGGCATGGTACTGTTTACCCATGACATGCTTCACTGTATCTTGTAGTTGCACTTCATTTAAAAATATTGTTGCAGTGATTTGTCCGATTTGCGCTTGCACACGAGTTGGCGAGGCAGTGCACATGTGTATAAATATACGTGTGTACTGCAGCCACACAGGATTGACAGATTTTTAAAAAAAAAATTGAAGTTGTTAATATGAAAATCCATAATAGATTTAAATTTATTCATGTGATTCGTCATCTCTGTTACCATTTTATTCAGTTTATTACAAATTTAATTACTTGAATAAAGATTAATCCTGACTCGAGTGTTTTTGTGTTTGCAATAAACGCTCAGGTCAGACCGAGTATTTTTATAGCTTGAAGATTTTCAGGCAGCGAAGTTAGAGAGAGAGGGGAAAGCACTCCACTAAAGTTTTCTGGAAATTTTTTCTTGTACTTAATAATCAAAGATATATTCCGCTGTATAAAATTTAATGCATTGTACAAACTCTGATATATGTATGTAAGAAAAATTCATTTATGAATAATATTATGATTATTCTGTGATTCTGTGGCTGATTCTGTTTAAACTTTATAAACTGAACAACAATCCGTCATTTTGAACGTTTCGAGTTGGTTTAATTACCGACTGGGGGCGGTCAGGGCGGCGGGTCGTTACAAAAGTGGTATCAGAGCTTTGGTTTACTCAAAGCTCAGTTTATGATGTTTAATATGAATAGTTACTAGAACCACTTTAAAGAAATATGTTTTCAAATCTAAAGAAGTATGAAATTGTTTTCTTTAAAATGAAAGGTATTTTGAATGTTAGAATTATTTTGAAAATTCCCCTCTCTAAATTTAGGATTGCGATAGTTTCTCATTCGAAATCCATTATCGAATTATTGAGACTTATGAAAAATAAAAGTTAAGTGAAGTGAATTAATGAATTGGTTTGAATCAAATATTGTGAATATCTACAAAATAATAAATTGTGAAATAAAATGATATTTCAATTTAGTTATAGCCAAGAGGATAATTAAACTACAACTTGAGAAATTTGATTCTGAATTCTTTTGAGAAATTGATTTCAAATGTTTTGAAGAACGAGTTAATAAATAAATGGATTATAAGTACTTAACTTATATATGAACTTTTGGTATATAACTGAGTTATATAAATTGAATTGAATTGAATTAATAAAGAAGATTTATAAATCGAAGTTTATAAATAGAAATGGAATTTGTAAAGATTGTTTATAAATTCGAAACCAAATTGAATTTGATAAATGAAAAATAGAAATTATTTATTAAAGGAGATATATTCGTGATTTTGGACAGCGAATTATCCTTTAAGTTAAATATTGTGATAGTAAATGTTGGTTGGGAATTTTATCCACGATTTTGGACAGTGGATAATCTTTTAAATAAAAAGTGTAGAAACACTGAATTGAATAGATAAGTATATTCACGATTTTGGACAGTGAATATATTATTGAATAAAACAGATATGTTTTAGGTAAAATGATTGAATAACCCAACCTATGCTAATAAGAATTGCAAATATTGATAGGAAACTTCGAAAACACCTTGTTAATTATAATGGTGAAAACCGAAGCACAAAAAGCAGCACGCCTGAACAAAGAGCAATTGCTCGTAGAGAAGCAGAAGCGACACGTGTGGAAATTGAAAGGAGATTCAGTGAAAGGCAAGCACCTGGTCCATATGATGAGGTTATTTGCTATCGATGTCATAAAAAGGGACATTATGCCATTAAGTGCCGAAAGAGAAGAAAGAAAAGGAATGTGGATGTCCGATTCGCTCGTCCTGAGATTGTGTGTTTTAAATGTCGGGAGAAAGGGCATTTTCTTAGTCATTGCCCTAAAGTGAAAAGGAAAAAGTGCGTACTCGATTTACCCGTCGATAGATTGACAATCTGCTACCATTGTCGTCAGACTGGACATATAGCCAGAAACTGCACCGAAAGACAGCAGGGAAACAAAGCTATAGCCCGACCAGCTAGAGCGAAAAGTGCTAAGGTGATAGATAAGGATGGAAACATCTCATATTTTTGCAATAACTGTAAGGATTGGGGACATGTGGATTTTGAATGTGTTAATTCTCCTTTAACACAACATGAAATAGTGTCATCCGAAGATGAAAGTTTGGCAAAGATGCATACTACTGGACAAGAAGTCGATAGTCCTTAATTATTCTGAATCTTAAACTAATCAATATATTTTGTAATACTATCTTTTGTAATCCAAAATCTTCTGTGTTCGTCTTTTAAAAGTATTAAGCTATGTAAAATTTTGTACGGAGGAAATATTTTAATGAAATAGCATCTTGGGAAGTGATATTATGGAAGGAAGTTTAATTGTTGATTTAACTGTATGAATCAAACTAGATTGATGTGAAGTTTATATTTCAAGTTTAAAACTATTGCCTAAAATAGTTAATATGGAAATATAGATCTAATGGAACCAATTCGATGAATAATTTACTAAAGAAGTAGTTGATTATTTTTGAAATAGAAAGCAAATGTAAAGATCAAATGAGATTTAGATTTCAAATTTGAAGTTGTCAACATGATAATCCATTATAGGTTTAATAAATTCAGTGATGAATTTGAATTTAAACGTGCGGAAAATTAAATTAAGTGAAAAACTTAATATTGAAAAGTTTGAAATCGATTTAAAACTAATATTATGAAAAGTATGAAGAATTCAAACTATGAATTAAGTTGAAGTTGAAAAAGTTAATAGTTTTAAAGATGTTTTAAATTGCATTAAGTATCGAATACATAGATTTCAACATTCAATTGTTGAAATAGGCGTTTTCGAAAATTAAGGAAATGGTGGACTATAACACTGTTGTTATAGTAAATGGTTTCCGAAAGGAAATGTTGTTTATAGTATTGGGATTTATATATCTATCTTAAATTCGAATCCCTATACTAGTGATTTTTGAGTTGTTGTAACGATGTTTTACGCAACATTCGTTTTAACTCAAATAAATGTGTTTAGAAGAATGATTTCCTTAAAGAATGGAATATATGCTTAATTTTGATTCAAGTATATTGAATATTTTCCGAGTTGAAAATAAATGAACTCGTGAATTACTTATTATTAAATAAGTATGGAAATGTTTTCCAATATGAAATGAAAGGTTTGAAATTTTATCTTTTAAAGATAAATTGAAAAATGAATATTTGAAATTTGTTTCAAATGGCTAAGTGTGAAAATTATATATCTTGTAAAGATATTATTTTGAGAAATGTGAACAATTAGTTCAACTTGAATATTTTTCAAAAAAAAAAGATTGAATCTTGAGTTAAATTGAGTTTAACTTCGACATCAAAAACAATATAAGTTGAGCTTTGAATTTTGGATAGTCGATTGGGATTGTATGTTTAACATTGTGAGTTGATGACATAGCATTTGATCTCTATTAAATATATATCTGTGGTGGCGGAGAATTTATTCTTTTAGCTTAACACCCTTCTCTGAGACGTACGAGCTTAGAGGTTATATATCGATAGACATCAATTATGTGTTGAGAATTGACGATGTAACGTGAAATCCAAATCGAATGTGAAGTCGACAATGAATTGGATTATGAATGTGAATTAGGTTTGAGATAACCTTAAATTTTCAAATCGATTTAGAGGAAAATTTTAAACGTGATGAAAAAAATTTGGAATCCTCTATTTGTGATGAATGTGAATTGAGTTTTCGTAACTTATATATGTGAATATAATAAATCGAAAACCATCAGTTTGGAAAGTCATTATTATAAAAGTCCTGTGTAAGTTTACATAGGTATGATAAGTACGAAATGTGAAATGAAGTACTATATGTATATGACATATGTTTTCTAAAAACTTAGGATATAGAAATGTACCTTCCATTTATTATTTGTGAAGGTGATTGGAACTCGGTGGAGTGTCCATTGGAAATCGTAGCTACGTAGAATTTCCATTAGTGGAATGTCCATTGGGACTGACTGGAATCCCCCACGATGGATCATCGTGTTTGGGATTAGGTGAATTGATGCTGGCGTAATTCGTGGGGCGTGATGCCTACAGTTACAAGCGATTCCACTGGGATAGTGGCGCAACCGCCGTGTAATCTGCGATCTAGAAACCGAAGCGAAATTCGAGGGGCGTGATGCCTACGGCCACGAGCGATTCTACTGGGATAGTAGCGTAACCGCCGTGTGGACCGCGATCTAAGGCGACAACCATGGCGAAATTCAAGAGAGATGAGAAATCTAAGGTTACAAGCGATTCTACTGGGATAGTAGCGTAACCGCCGGGTAAACTGTGATCCATGGGGGAACGTGCTTTCCATATCCATTTTTAAAAGAATTTTTAAAAAGTATTTTCACTGGGAGTTGAAGCAAGTATATTTAGTACTTGGAGATTTTTAGTCTTGCGCCTGGCCAGCGTATGCCTAATGTCTGTAAGAACGAAGATGGACTTGTTAAACTTCGAGTTATCAAGTATTTTCAAACTTTGAATAAAAAAATCAATAGTCTGAAATTAGAATTACATAATTTTAACTTAATGAATTAAGGAAGAAGATCTTTAAAATATCTTGAAAGCACACAGCTTTGGAAAAGATGTCATGCAAATATTTAGCATGAAAGAATTTCAAGTTTAAAAATCTGAGTTTTGTAAGTCAAAAATTTGGTAAAAGACTTTTGTGTCTTGATTATTGAAATCGATGAACAAAACTGCTGAGATAAAATGAATGGAATGAATCCTATATTTATTTGCGAGTTTGAAACTTGGTAAAATTATGTAGGATATAAATATCGGTGAGATTTAGCAATCGTTTTTCTTAACTTATAATTTCAGGAAGAAATTCTTTTAAGTAGGGGAGATTGTAACGATCCTGAATTTTAAACAATTTAATTTGTGAATATTTAAATTATTTTAAATATTTAAATGATGATTTGACTTGAATTTCAAATTATCAGAATAAATTGGCGATTAAATATTAGAATTTAATCTGTTTAAAGTTGAATAAAAATTTGAATTTGACTTTGGAGTTGAATTTGAATATTGAATTTGTATTTAAAATTTGAACAAATGACTAGGAATAATAATTTGGATTTGAGAATTATTATTTATGTAAATTTATAAATTTGTGGTTAGTTTAAATAACATTCTTTAACTTAAATAAAATAGAATAAAATTTTAATCAATACAAAATAAATAAATAAATACACTTAGTTAAAGTTTTAACAACAAAAATTAAACAAAACAAAAACAAAGTAAAGAAAACAATTTATACAAAACAATTGAATTAAAAAAAAAATATAATAATATAACATAAAATAATAATAAAAAAAAATAAAAAAAAAGAATACATTACCTTACCCCTGTCAGCCAAAAACATGCCTTAACCCACGCCTTCAACTCTGCAAAAACACGTCTTCCCTATTCTTTTATACCCGATACCTCCTTTACCTTTCCCATTCAAAACCCCTTCATTCAAAAAAACATACGAAAGAAATTAATGGCGGCCTACCTCGTTCGTTCAACAAAATTGGGGCTTTTCAAATCAAAGGCACCGGCCTCGTTCTAATTTGCGTTGCTCCATTTCGATCCGGTGAAAGGTGAGTTCTTTGCTCACGATTAATTTAGATTCAAGTTTTTAAATTTGGTTGAATTGAATGTTTGGTTGCATGCTATGTTTTGAGTGTTGTTTGCTATCAATTGCTCTTTGCTCTCGGTCAATCCAATTTAAACTGTTAAAAACAGATGCTCTTTGAATTTGATTTAAACTGTTGAGGACAGATGCAATTAAACCTTGTTTTTTTTAAAACTGTTAAGAACAGACACTATTTGGGATTTATTTTTAAATTGTTAAGAACAGATGCTATCTGAATTTGTTTTTTTAACTGATAAGAACAATTGCTATTTGTAAATTTGATTTTGAATTGTTAAGAACAGATGCTATCTGAATTTGTTTTTTTTAACTGATAAGAACAATTGCTATTTGTAAATTTGATTTTAAATTGTTAAGAACAGATGCTATTTGAATTTAATTTAAACTGTTAAGAACAGATTCTACCCAATATTTGTTTTTAAATTTATAAGAACAAATGCTATTTGATATTTGTTTTTAAACTAATAAGAACAGAGGCTATTTGTGATTGTTTTTTTTACTGATGAGAACGGATCCTATAAATTTTGTTTTTAAATTGATAAGAACAGATGCTATTTGAATTTGTTTTTAAACTATTGAAAAAGATGCTTGTTAGTAATTTCTTACTTGGAACTTTGTCCATGCTTTGCTGTGTGCTCGTATGTCCTACTTGATGCTGCACACTTGTGCTTTGCTTTGATCACTTCTGCTGTTGTCATTTTGTGTTGGCTCTGTTAGCTTTGGGTTCACTGATCAGTACATGTACATGTTGAGTCTCATGACTTTGTCTCTATTTTGACCCTTGATCATTTCATGTTGACATTTACTCCACTTTGCATTTGTGCATTGCTGTCATTTAAGTTGGTCACTGTTGCATTTGGTTTATTTTGTTACAATCAATTGTAGTCTGCACCACCATATGCTCCTGTTGCCTGATTTTTGTTGCCTCTAATTCACTGAGTTGCACATGTTGCACTGACCCATATCTTTTCATTTGAAGTTACATCGTCTTCTTGATTTCTGGCATGTATATATATATATGCATTCTTGTATGTATATATATGGGTTATCATCTTGCCTGGTGGAGCTCTGCATTGTTGTCACTTGGTCTGTTTCACTATGGATTCATGCCTTGAAGTTGCATTTCTCTGGTTCATTTCATTTTGGAACCATTTCTTTGTGACCCTTTTTACTGGTGTTGTTCACTGTTGCATTGTTGGGTGTTGGTTGTACATATGAAATTGATTCATATGTATGATGGACAATGTTCACATTGCATTGCATTATTTTTGTGCTTTCACCTCCTTTTTGCTGGCATTATGTAGTAACAGTGCATGTGTGCATTTGTGTGACTGGTCAGTAGCTTGACCTTTGCCATTTTGTTAAAAATTTGGCTTTGCAACCTCATTTATTGCTGTCTCATCTTGTTCCTATGGTGTTGGGTTCAGTTTGGTGCCAAATTGATTCTGCACTTGCATTTGTGATCTTCATTTGCATGTACTCTGTCATTGCTATATTGAGATCATCATGTAGCTTACTGTGTTCATTTGAATACTTTGTATTTCCAAAATTTTGATATGTCCACCTGAGTTTGATGCGTTGCATATACTCTGTCTTTGAGCTGCTGTATTGATTGCATTGTTGTACCTGGGTTATCTCACTGATCATTTGTATAGACATAGTTGTATGCTTCTCGGTTGCACTGTAGTTTGGTCTGCATCCCTTTGTTTGATCATCAGTTGTAGCTTGTTATATTGAACTTGTAGTTGTTGCCGTAAGCTCTGTTGCACTTCGATGTGATATGGTCTTTGACCTTATATCTGCAGTGGCATGGTACTGTTTACCCATGACATGCTTCACTGTATCTTGTAGTTGCACTTCATTTAAAAATATTGTTGCAGTGATTTGTCCGATTTGCGCTTGCACACGAGTTGGCGAGGCAGTGCACATGTGTATAAATATACGTGTGTACTGTAGCCACACATGATTGACAGATTTAAAAAAAAAATGAAGTTGTTAATATGAAAATCCATAATAGATTTAAATTTATTCATGTGATTCGTCATCTCTGTTACCATTTTATTCAGTTTATTACAAATTTAATTACTTGAATAAAGATTAATCCTGACTCGAGTGTTTTTGTGTTTGCAATAAACGCTCGGGTCAGACCGAGTATTTTTACAGCTTGAAGATTTTCAGGCAGCGAAGTTAGAGAGAGAGGGGAAAGCACTCCACTAAAGTTTTCTGGAAATTTTTTCTTGTACTTAATAATCAAAGATATATTCCGCTGTATAAAATTTAATGCATTGTACAAACTCTGATATATGTATGTAAGAAAAATTCATTTATGAATAATATTATGATTATTCTGTGATTCTGTGGCTGATTCTGTTTAAACTTTATAAACTGAACAACAATCCGTCATTTTGAACGTTTCGAGTTGGTTTAATTACCGACTGGGGGCGGTCAGGGCGGCGGGTCGTTACAATGAGTGTCCTAAGTGTGGATTATCCCGTTACAAGTCGCGAGAAAATGTTCATAACGACCCAGATAAGAAATGGCCTCCAGCAAAGGTTTTACGGTATTTGCCCATTATACCAAGGTTTAAACGTTTATTTGCAAATAAAGAAAATGCAAAAAACTTAAGATGGCATGCAGATGTGAGGAAGGATGATGGATTACCAAGGCATCCAACCGATTCTCCGCAGTGGAGAAATATCGATACCATGTATTCTAGTTTCGGCGAAGAAATAAGAAATCTCAGACTTGGTCTTTGCACAGATGGCATAAATCCATTTGGCAATCTTAGTAGTCAACATAGTACTTGGCCAGTTCTTTTGGTGATTTACAATCTTCCACCTTACTTAAGTATGAAGCGCAAGTACATTATGTTATCTCTTATGATTTCTGGACCACGACAACCAGGAAATGACATCGATGTTTATCTAGCTCCTCTTATTGACGATCTAAAACTTTTGTGGGATAAAGGTGTGCGCGTATTTGATGCATATAGTAGAAGTGAATTTACATTACGCGCCACGCTTTTTTGTACCATAAATGATTTTCCCGCATATGGTAACTTGTCTGGATATAGTACAAAAGGTGCTAGAGCATGCCCAATTTGTCAAGACGACATGGCTGTTGAGCGCTTGCATTTTTGCAAGAAAAATGTGTATATGCATCATCGTAGATTTCTCCCTCTCAATCATCCTTATCGTAAAAAGAAGAAACCTTTCAATGGGGAGATAGAAAGCGGAGTTGCTCGTTTGCCATTAACAGGAAATGATGTATATGAACGGATCAAGGATATTGAAAATTTATTTGGCAAAGCCTTTCCTCTTAAAGAAGGCATGTGGAGAAAAAATCTATATTTTGGGAACTTCCATATTGGAAACATTTACAAGTTAGGCATTGTCTAGATGTAATGCATATAGAAAAAAATGTTTGTGACAGTATCATTGGAACACTCTTGAATATACCTGGTAAGACAAAAGATGGTGAGAAAGCTAGACAAGATATGTTGAAAATGGGTATTCGAAAGGAGTTAGCACCAGTAGAGAAAGGTAAACGTATCTATTTGCCTCCTGCTTGTTATACATTGTCCAAAAAAGAGAAAACTAGTTTATGTGAGTGTCTTCGTGGTGTCAAGGTTCCATCAGGTTATTCTTCGAACATCAGCAGTCGTGTATCAATGAAGGATTTGAAATTGACGGGCATGAAGTCTCATGACTGTCATGTGTTAATGCAACATTTGTTGCCTGTTTCTATTCGAGGTATATTGCCTAAACATGTTAGACATGTTATTACAAAGCTTTGTGTTTTTTTTAAAGCAATTTGTAGTAAGGTGATTGATCCTGATATGTTGGATGATCAACAAGCCGATGTTATTGTTACCTTATGTCAATTTGAGATGTATTTTCCCCCTTCATTTTTTGATGTTATGGTGCATTTGGTTGTGCATTTGGTAAGAGAAATCAAGATTTGCGGTCCTTTTTTTATGAGGTATATGTATCCGTTCGAAATGCACATGGGAACTTTAAAAAGAAAAACAAAGAATAGATATAGACCTAAAGCTAGTATCGTAGAAGGTACTGTAGCCGAGGAAGTTATTGAATTTGTCACTCAATACCTAACTGACGTTGAACCTATTGGACTTTGCAAGTCTCGACATGAAGGGCGACTTGACGGTCAAGGCATAATTGGGTTTAAATTGATGTCAATTGGTGATGATATGTTTCACAAAGCTCACCTACTTGTTTTACAGCACCTTAGTGAGGTTCATCCTTACTTGGAAGAGCACATGACAATTCTAAAGTCTCAAAATCCTTCAAAGAACGAAAGATGGTTGACAAATGAACATAACCGCTCATTCGTCATATGGTTTAAAGATAAGGTAATGTCTCAATTGTCTCAAACAAATCATAATGTTTTCGATACAATAAAATGGTTGGCGTATGGGCCTAAATTTCAAGTTAGCTCTTATGAAGTGTACGCTATTAATGGGTATGTCTTTCATACGAAGCTTTAGGATGAAAAGAGCAAAATGCAAAATAGTGGAGCAAGTGTCGTAGCATCTTCAAGAGAATTTGCTAGTGCTAAAGATAACAAACCAATAAATGCGACAATGTCATATTACGGAGTAATTGAGAATATTTGGGAACTTGAATATAGGGACTTCACGATTCCTCTATTTCAATGTAAATGGGCCGATAACCATCGTGCTGTACAAGTGGATGAACATGGATTCACACTTGTTGACTTTGATCAAGTGAGTCATGATAACGATCCACTCATCTTGGCATCTCAAGTGAAACAAGTTTTTTATGTCACCGACCCAGCTGATCATAAGTGGTCTGTTGTCCTTCCTGGAAAAAGACGCATTGTTGGGATCGACGACGTGGTAGATGAAGAAGAGTATAATCAATTTGACGAGAATCCACCTTTTTCCATTGGCGTAAGTCTATCAGAAGAAGAAGTTGATTTAAATGCAAATTATGCACGTACTGATCACGATGAAGGGGTTTGGATAGCGGGGTAATTTTTTAACCTTCTAATACTGTCACCATTTAATTTGTTCATATGTGTACATTTATTTGGAATGTGTATATCAGAAGCTAAATCTTCAAACGAATGAGAAAACATGTGTGAGTATAGTTTTGTGTGAAAGCATGGTTAAATGAATAGTTGATATTTTGAAAATATTGGGTCGTTACGCATATTAAGTAACTCAAATATGTGGGGAAAAGAAACTCAAATATGTATATTAACCATGCAATAAAATATTGGGTCGTTACGCATATATATAAGGTATATTAACCAAGAGGGTTATTTTAATTTACCAGTTTCTCACTTTTATTCTAAAATGTATAAGAGATAAATGAAAACACTACTTTGTCATAAGATTACTATGGGCTGTCTATCTTCATGAGTACATACATATACTTTAAAGATTTTATGGTTTATATAAAAATATAATAAGGGAAAAAGAATTCAAGTCATTAGCTGTTAAGAGAAAAACAGGTTAACAAAAACTGTTTTAAATCAAGCAAACAATAGGTAAACAGGTAATAAATTTTAAATTATAAAATGAACTAACATCTGGCAAAGAAACACCTGATAAAAGATTGTAATGATCATTTCTTTTCTTTTCAAATTTCACTCATAAAAAACAAATATCATTTCCAGCCTCCAAAAATCTCTTTCCAAATCTATCATCTGGATATTGCAAAGTATGTGTATATATAGGCTTTGGATTTGAGTTGTGGTCTTAATTAAAACCTGTAACTTAAGAAAAATATAGCCTCTGTTCAAAATTGTAAGCAAGCAGGAAATTTAAAAAAAAATCTAAGTTACTCTGTAACCAAGTCTGGAAATTTACGAAGACGGGATCATCCTCTGTTTAATTCAAACCACCAGGAGAATTTAAAAAGCAAGTTTCAGGATTCAGATTTAAAGATTTCAAATTTCAACTAGAGATTTCAAAAGTTCAACATGTTTAAGGTGAGAAGCTTTAAATTCAAAAATCTGGATAATTTATATGTGCTCTGTTAACAGTCAAGTATTTTTTGTTGCATTTTCTTTTGGCAGGGTGTTGTTGAATTTTATTTCGGCAATGTGTTGTCACATTTTATATGTGCGGTGTATTCTCAAATCTTTTTTTGGCAGAATGCAATGTGTTGTCACTTGTTTGTTTAGAAGAATGCATTGTGTTTTTGCATTTTTTGGTAGAATGCATTATGTTATATCTTTTTTATACTAGTATAATTCATCATGTTGTCACATTTTCTACATGAATGCTCTTGGGTAGTTTATTAGTTCTTCTAATGTTATAAAATGAGTTCTTCCTAGAGTAAATAATATATAATAACAGTTCTTCAAATTTTACAAAAAGATTCACTATCATAGTAAACAACCACATTCATACTTTGTCACCAACTACTAGTTCTTAAATGTTAACATGTAACCAAGTGAAACATGAGACCATCTGAAACATTTAAGAAGTATTGCGATCAAGCAAATATGTCTTAATTAATACCATTAGGAATAGCTATGGTCCTTAAATCTGGTAGAATTTTGATGAACTCTTGATTTACCAAAACTTTGTCAATATTACTAGCCATGCCTCTCCTCCTCCAAGTAAATTTATATCCCTGCACATTACATTCAACAAGTCTGCACTGTAAGATATTAAAACCATTAAGATAAGAAAATGGAATTTGAAATCCTCCCTTCTCATCTTTAGGGTTCAAAGCGTTATTAAAGTCTCCAAATTCAATCCAAGGCAAACGAATTGAAGTAGCATTATGAATAAGAATATCCCGAAGTTTATCTCTTTCTGAACATGTGTTACTGACATAAACATAAGAGATGGTGCATTGAAAACCTCATGCATTTGTCATAACAGCTGTGATATGCTGATAACTCATTCTGATATGTGTGCACTCCAAAGTGCTCCATCAATGAGGAGGACAACTCTTCCTTTAGTGCCTATAGAGTTATTATGAAAGCACTTCCAATTAAGTGGCATTTTAAGCACTAAAGTAGATATGGCTGTATCAGAAACATTTAAGAAGTATTTAGTAACTAAGTTCTGGCTGTGTGCATTTTGCAATCAAGCAAATATGTCTTCAAATCAGTTCACATTGTGTGATATTTAAGTTATTATTCGTTTGTTGAAATATTTTATAACTTTCGGGTGCACATCTGTGATACAGGAATAATGGAAATGCAACTATATGAACACACTGAAGAGCAAAACACTTCCGCTTCCGCTTCACAACCGTCATCTAAGAGGAGGCGTAGAGGTCCAACAACCGGAAAGAAATACAGAACATCCGAGCCAAAATTCATTGAGTGGTGTGATAATGGCAAACCTACTGGAAAATGGGTAAAGTCTTTTAAGGCGTACGTAGGCGATACAGCTAGATCTAGAATTGATATCAATATCAAGAATTGGGCTAGCGTTAGTCAAGGGCTTAAGGATACCATCTGGGAAGACATTAAGGTATTATAAATTCATTTGTTCGCTTATTAAATTGTCAGTTGGATCCTTTGTGTTTGGAGTCATGAACCGCTTTCATTGTTTATCAAATTCATTTTTACTGCTTTGACGTTGTTTATTTTTTATTTTTTATTACCTCAGACCGAGTATCACATCGACGAAAAAATGAAAAATAATGTGTTAAAAAATGTTTGTGGAGCATGGAAGGGTTTCAAAACAAAATTGGTTAGTGGTTGGATTACGAAGACTAGAAAGCTTTCAGAAAACCATAAAGAGCCATACGAATTTTATGATGGGGTTACAAAAACACAATGGGAAACATTTAAGAAGTATTGTGAAACCGAGGAGTTTAAGGTATGTTTTTTTATGCCATATCCACAAGTCACACGCTATTTCTTTCATTTTACAACTCATAAGCTTCGTCAGAGCAATTGCATATTTCACAAAATGAAACGTGCAGTTTCTTATAACAAAAATGAAAACTGCTCTTTAGCTATGATCTTTGTTTAGAAAATAAATGTTCTTTTTTAGTTTGTTTCATATACATATAGGAAATAAATGAATAGGATGAACTCCAAAATATCATTAAAAAAAGTTTAAAACATAAACAAATACATTATTAGATATACGGATAAATCTTTGTATCATTACAATCTTTAATTACATGTAAACATTTTCTATATTGTTGGTAAGTGTCCTAAAGATACATGCTGTTGTTAAATTATATTAGAACATTTTCTATATTGTTGCTAAAGATACATGCTGTAAACATTTTCTATATTGTTGCTAAACTCCTCTATTTCATATTAGAACATATTAAAGAAGTAAAATTTCTTCATACTAGAACTTATTATAGATAATTTAGCTATTTATAAACTTATCGGAAAGTAGTTAACATATGAAGTTGAGTTCTTAGCATTCGTCTATTCTTTTAACAACATCATTTCAAACATTTACTTAAAATTTTGAATTAAGTGCCTGCATCTCAACCAAACAAGGATTTGTTTGAAAATAGTAATGACAAGGTCGTGAATACAATGTCAGATGAGTCTGCAAAACGCAAATCAATCGTGGATGAAGAGATTCTCAAAACTTTAACGAGCGAGTGCAAATATTTCCATGACCTAATACTTCAAATGTTATCCAATGATAGTGCCATCAATGCAATTCAGGTGAATAAGGATTTATTCACATACGATGAGGACTTTGAAATTCATATCACGATGGACGACATTATCCAATTCCTTAGTATGACATGGTTGAATGCATCATGGTTGCAACTTTACATCATGTGAGTATTTTTTTCTTAGCAATTTTTTTATATATAACCATCTTAGTTTTTTGATGAATAGTCAATTTTTAAAAAACTAATAATATATGTTTAAATTTGTTTAGGTGGTTAAATCATATGTGCAATGATCTCAAAGTGGAGACCATTGGGTTTATGTGTCCTAAAAAGCTTTCCCAAGTGCGAAAACATCCAGATGCGACAAATACATATTTTTCGAACACATGGAAAGCATTGCAATCTAAAAGCTTACTTTTATCCCCCCAGTACGAAGGGTATGAACATTAAACTTTTAGTAACTAGTTTACAAATTTGATGCCAATTTTAACTTACTATAAATCTTGTAACGCAGGAAACATTGTATACTGCTTGTTTTCCGTGTAGAAATGAATGAGATTTATGTTTTCGATCCTCAGGCCGAACGCAAACATAAACTTGAAATTAAACCGCAAGTGAGCACGTAAGTTGTATATATTTGCTCTCTTATATGAAGTTAGTGTATGTGGTAAAATTAAAAATTTATACATGAAATTAGTGTATGTAAATGCGGATGCCGGAGTAGTTATTATTTAACATTTTCTTGTATGTGTAGGGCTTTCAAAATTTACAAGGCATTCGGTGGCAAGTCTCGAGGAAGTACCTTGAAATGGAAGCATGTTAAGGTGATTTGATTTTCAAACAAAAAATAAAATAAAATAAAATAAATACTATATATTGTTTGGCATATGAATTCATTTTAAACTAACCATTAAGTTATCTTGTAATATTGCTGTAGTGTCCTCAATAATTAGGAGCAACTGACTGTGCATATTATGTGATGAGGTATATGCATGACATAGTGAAAAACCACAATCAAAGCATCGATTTACAAAAGGTACTGCTTTAGTTTTTTTCCTTCATATTATACATTAGCTACATTATAGGTATATTTCAATCAAATCATTGCTGCAATGCTAGTTAGAAGAAATCAAATGCCAAGTCTTTATTTACTGTTCAGTTCATGTATTTGAAGAAAAAAAATAAACCGAGAAAATGTGTAGTGATGCACCAAGCAGATTGGAAATTGGTTTATATGCTTTTTAATTAGATGATTTCATTCGACTGATACCTAATTGATTATTGTATTATTTTCCATAATTAACAGTAAATCTATCAAAAAAACAGTAATGAGAGTAATGGACCGGAAGTGTGACGGCATTTCAGTTAAATGTATAAACCTGTAAATCAATAAGTTAATCAAGATTAGTCTGGTTTACCGAGTTCAGTTTTAAAGTGAGGGAGCATTATTGCAGTCGTTGTTTTAGTTTGACCCGTCATATTAGAAGTTAAACTTATAAATCCAGCTGATTCAAAGAAGTAAACTATTTTAAAGTGAGGGAGCATTAACGCTTCTGGATTCAGTTTTAAAGTGAGGGAGCATTATTGCAGTCGTTTTTTTTGAAACAGAAAAACAGACAAGCTGTTTCAGATAATTAATTAAAAAAAGGCATTTGAATGCCATAAAATTCACAGATCAATTTCAAAAACTGACATATGCTATGTTTCAGAGCAAAGAAAGGATAAAAAACCTCTTTGTAGCGCCCATGACATTATGTACATAAATTTCCCAAAAGTAAGAAAACACATTAAGGGAGCAGCTACAAGTAATTCAGACGACAAAATACAAATAGTTGCTGTAGAGTTTGTTTATAGTTGATGGGGATGTAGGTAGTGGTAGAGGTATGTGAACTTGCAAGTGTGTATCGGCAGGTATAGGGGAATAACAGTGAGTGAAGTGGTGGTTGCGCGGTGATGTTATGCTCTGATTTGTTGTGAACTATGGTGGTATGTTGGCACTATTAGTTTGTATGATAACAGTATGTAGGGGATGGGTATGCTGTCAGTTTGAATTGTAATTGAAGTATGAAGTTTTGTGATGGATATGTATAAGAGTATGATTGTGGTATGAGAGTTGTTGTCTTGAAGTATAGAAGTATAGGAGCTGAAGTATAGAAGCAATTTGAGAAAATTGTTGTTGTCTTGAAGTGTGGCGGGAGAGCGCTGATGAAGTGATGGGGCAGGGGAGATTTTGCTAGTCGTAATGTGAGGATGGAACGGTAGTGGTGGTGATGACAGCAACTAGGAGGGAGGGGAATGTATGAAATTGTTTGATGTGGCAGAGGGCAGCAGTGTCAGAGAAATGCAAATGCTGTTACAGTGGGAAGAAAATGAAGTAAATGGACAGTAGGTTGAGTAATGAGAAGGATGGATGTAGTGGTAGTGAAGTGTGATTGCAAGTGTTGTTGATGGTCGAAGCAATGTATATGTTATGGCAGTGGGACGTATTAGAAGAAGTGATGGTTTATATTGAGCACTGCTAATGCTGCTGCTGTGTCAGTGGGAAGGGAAGTATAAAGAGGCTGCTGGGTTTGAATTGTTGAGTTGGAAATGGTGGTTTGACTGGAAATGTATGCTACTGTTGGGTAGCAGTGGGATATAAGGGTGGACAGTGGGTTGTATGCTATTGTTATGGAGAGGTTATGGATAGTGGAAATGTATGCCATTGTTATGGACAGGCTAGTAGTGATAATGGCATATAAAAAAGTTTCGGTGAGGAGTTTATTGTAGGAGGAATAAATTCTTTACACTGTGCAGATGATACTGTTATTTTTAATGATCCTAACTGTAAATAGTTAAATACACAGCTGCTCTAAAATTCATTCTATGTGCTTTTGAAAGTTTATCAGGTCTGTAAATAAACTTCAATAAGAACTCGGTTATGGTGATTGGGTTAGTATGTGCGATTGATAAAGAAATTGCAAGAATGCATAATTGTAAGGTAGGAGACTTCACTTTGAATTATTTGGGCCTTTGTAAATAAACTTCAACTTCTCCGGTATAAATTTTGAGGGGTTTTCTAATAGTGGAGTACTAAAAGGATTCCTATGGAGGTAGAAACATATGTGGATTCTAATGCATGGGAAGTTGAACATTATGAACACGTTGAGAATTAAGAAGATGAATATTACTAAGAGGTGTTTTAACTGTGGGGAAGGAGAAATCATAGAACGAAAAGAAGAAACAACTGAAGCACGTTATGATGATTCGGGTTTACTTTTTGTTGGGATGATGGTTACTTTCTCGTTGATGTATGTGTAATGATAACTCAGTTCAGTTTCTTTCTGTAATTTATTTTGTTTGTTGATGTTGCATTGTATGCCTGGTTGATGGAGTATGTGGATGGTTGATTGTGGAAGAGCTGTGAAGGATATTATGAGTTGACTGACATAAGATAGTTGATGTAAATGAAAAGGTTGGGTGATGTGTTCGTTGTTCAACAAAGGATTTGGTCAAAAATGATAGTTTGATGTGGCCGAGGTGAGGAATGTTGTAGCTACGAGTTGAATGGAAATATGGTGATGCTCTGATTGCAGTGTGGCAGTGTGAGTTGAGAAGTATAAATGTTGGTGGTATGTCAAAAATGAAGAAGGCAGTTTTGGGTATGTTATGCAAAGGTAAAGGCAAAGCATTTTTTGGTTAATGTTGGTGGTATGTGAATGTTTTGGCGATCAGGAACAGTGGTAGGGGTGATGGGAATGTGACAGTTCAGTAGGGGTAATGAGGAAGTGTATGTTAAGTGGTGAACAGAGGGTGATATGGCAATTGTGAGTGGTATGTATTGGTGGGTATGTGGTTGATCAGAGGGGTGGAAGAGGACGATTTATGACAGTGGTAGGGAATTGGAAGGTGAGTTGTAGTTATATGGGAGATGGATGTTGTATTGATGTATACGAGGTGGGTGTTGATGGTGGACAGAGGTTGATGAGGCAGTATGGATGGACTGGCTTTGTCAAATGCAGTGGTATAAAAGTGTGCAGTAAGGGAAGATATGTAGGCAGTATGAATGGAGCACAGTGTATGTGCAACAGTAATATGCACCGTCACAGTTTTGAAGGCAGTTGTTTGTTTGTGGTGTGCATGCAGTTGTTTATTTGTGGGCAGGGTTTGTAGTGGAGCAGTTGTGATGGTTGCTACTTGTATGCAGAAGGTTTGAGTTGTATGATATAGGGAGATGTACACAACAATTGTATGACTTGCTTTATTGAAACTGTACTTTTGACATGCTAAGATATTTACCTCTGTTACTTTGTATAAAACAATGACTTAATTATTGTCTTTTGTATAACAATTCTCTTAATTGCAGGACTTTGTACGAGACGGTTCTTATAACCAACAAGAGATAGACGAGGTTCGAGAGAATTTAGCTAGTTATATCATGTATAATTGGATTTAGTTGGTTGTGTACGCTGATCTTTTGTAACGTACGTTGGTATTTTGTTATGTACGTTATGTTTGTGATAGATTATATTCTATTTTGGTCTGTAAACATGAATTCTGTTGATGGATAATATAATTATATTTTTTCAATCAGTTCATAGTAACGTTGGTTTATAAAAAATTAAAATTCAATTTCATACTGTTTTTATAATCTTAAACGGTAATAATATTTTTTTTTGATTCAGATATTACTTGTGTCGGTTGTTACTTCAAAGGGAACCGATATAACTGTATATCAATTGTGTCGGTTGAAAAAACAAACATAACTGACACAAATATCAATCATTTGTGTCGTCTATTAATAAAAAATCGACACAAAACTATGAACAGTCGTGTCGGTTTTTCTAAAAGGACCGATATAATAAACGGCGGTGTGCTTTGTTATACAAGCTGATTTGTGTCGGTCCTTTTAGAAAGACCGACACGACTGTTCATAGGTTTGTGTCGGTTTTTAATAACAACCGACACAAATGATTCATATTTGTGTCGGTCGTACAACCGACACAACATAAAAACGTCTTTTATGTCATCTTCATATGAGTCGGTTGTAAAACCGACACAACAGGGGTTACACAACCGACACAAATGACCAGTTTTGTACTAGTGAATTTTAAAAGTGTGATGTGATGTGGATTGTAAGTGTTGAATTAAATAAGTTTACTTAATTCTTAAGAAAGGTTATTTAAGTAAAAATACAAATCTATATTTTAATCTCAAATATTTTCTGCAAATACCCATCTTCTTCTTCACTTTTGCACCATTTTTACTCTACTTTCTTAAGCTCTTTTACATCCTTTAATGGCTTCTTTCCATAGTTAAATAATGCCAAAATATTTTTGAAAATAAAAAAAGAAAAATATCATCAAAACCACTCAAACTCCAATTCAAACTCCTCCTTGCCCTCTTATTTCTCACGCCCCCTTTTTTCCACTTGGTTGAGAACATCTTCCCATTCAAGCTTGGCCGGGGCCTCCTAAGTAAATTATGAGGAAGTTTAGCAAGTTCTAAGAGCTAAAGGTAAAGTTTAGCAAGTTCTAAGAGCTTAAGGCAAAGTTTAGCAAAGTTAGAAAAGTATAAAACTAGACTGAAAACAACAAAAGGTGAGAACTCTAAATTGTTAAGTAGTAAATGTTTATATTGTGTTTTTAAAGTTATTAATGTTGTTTGGATGTTAATAATGATGTTTTATAAGTGTTTGAAAAGAAAGCAACCACCTTTTAAGTCATTTGCAAAAGTTAGTAAGCAAAGATGTACATAAACGCCAATCATGTGACATTGTAATGAAAAAGTTGTTAAATTGATATACTAGTTCATATGATATGTTAGAATATATTAAATGGTTATAAACATTGTTTTGGATGTTTATTAGCCATATAGTGAATATATATGTTGAAACAAGTCATGAATTTACACGACATATAATCACATGAAAATCACTTTCCAAAAAAATATGAAATGTGGTATGAAATCATTTATACCTTTGAAAAATGTTTGAATATGCTTTAGAAATGATTCCTAAGTGTCTAAACTTGTCTCGGAAAAGTTTGGATATGAATATCGAAATACACCTAAAATTTGACGCGTCACGTAACGGTAGTTCGTGCTTTCTCGTCAAAAGTTCAAATGAACATACGAAGTGGAATATAGTTTGGAATTCGTCGAAGTAAGAATTTTCTGAATCCTTATATCCATATATTTCATATAAAAATAGAAAAACAAGATTTCATCTTGTATATTTTGAAACATGCAAAGTCAATTGTCAAGAAAAATCTAGCTTTTGCACTAAATGACCACTATTGGAAATTGATAAAATAATCATTTTAAAAATATGAAATAAATTCTGTAAATATGTTAAAATGTTTTAAAAGTGATATAAGTTGAAAATATGGTTTTCTAAATCATATAAAAGTCGTTTTGAAGAATATAGCTTTTAATGCACTTTTTGCAACACTTTTCGCAACACTTTTCAATAACATTTGAAACAAAGGTTGAACCTTAACAATTATTTCCCATATCCCTAGTAAAATTTTTTAGTAAATAATAAAGCATTTAAAAAGAAATTTGAACAATTTAACATTATTTCAAAGATGGTTAAACAAATAGTTAAGTAATTTAAAAAGGGAAAATGAGTATGCGGAAACGACTAGTACATTTGTCCCATCTGTGAGATCAAAAGTGAAAACAAGGTATGTAACTAAGGTTAGGGATGGAGCAACTAGTGCATCTGTCCTCAGATTTCTCTTTTAGGTGAGGGGTGGAACATATCGAAAGGAAAGCCCGGATGCTCAACTTGAATTTTATAGAAATATCTTCTTATAATCATTATTAAAATTCGAAGAGGGAGCTTGTCCTATTCGTGGAATTTAAAAGCTGATCTCACCGTTATTCCGCCCATAGCACTCATTGAATATGGAAGGTGATTTTGAATAAAGTAGAATGATTTCTATAATCCTATTTTCTCAAGAAGTACTCTTTTAAAATGATTTGAGAAATATTCAAAAGAGAGGTTTAAATGATTTCGTATTTAAAGAAGAAGATTTTGAAAATATATATATATCTCGAAGATATTTTTATAAAGGAAAATGAATGAATTGAAAACCATCACCTAATTACATCATTTTTAAAGATGATTGGATTTCGAAGCAACCAGGGTCGGATTTGGGCGATTCCTATTCGAAAACCACTTCGAACCAATTTACGTGTTCGAAGATTAAAGATGTTTTAAGATGGAGATATTGAGACGAATAATAACGAAAGACTACTTGTTGATTAATTGAGAATAAACTCCCGATTCACTATATTGTAGCGGTGATCTCTTTGTTATGAAAAATCTTGGAACCAAAGGAACTTCTCGCCTAGTAATAGCAGAGGAAAGTATCTTCGGTTTCATTCGGTCCCAGAATGTACTTGTATGGATCAATATCTGACCTTGAATTCCCAATCACAATGAGTAATCTCTATAAAATTATATCAGTCGGCGGCGGCGAAGACACCTTCTCTTAGCTTAACACCCTTTCTCGAGACATGCGAGCTCAGTAAGTTATACGTTTATAGAAATTAATCGTGTTAATGTGGAATGACAATGTGGCATTCAAAGTGAAAGAAGATGTGTTATGTGAAAAGGTAATCACTGCCTCGAGCCTCGTCAACCGAAAATGACCGAAACCGGGTTAGACGCTGTAACGACCCAAAATTTTCGAACTCGAAAATTCCAGATAGGTATGAAAAAGAAGAAAGAGACAGAAGAAGAAGAAGAACAGAAACACCAAACATCTCACATTCGCAGCGGATAAAATATAATAATAAATAATATCAGTTTACAGAAGAATATTATATCTGTCGATTACATTTTAATACATCAGAGTTTCACATATATACAGTCACTGAATATACAAAATTTTCATGTCACAGATATACAGAAATAAAATACAGTGGAAACACTCCACACGTTCTTGTCATTCAACTCGCATCCTGAGTTCCAGAACATCCTTATCTGAAAATCTGTAATACTCGGTCTGACCCGAGCATTACACCAAAGTAATACCCGGGTCAGGATGGAAACCAGCGTGAGTAAACCCAAATAACATGGAATACAAGTATACAACTCAAATAAAACCCGGGCAACTTATATCAATTCATAAAGCCACATTTTATTATAGACAACACTTATTCCACATATAAGTTTCTAAATACCAAAGATTTAGATTTTAAAATAGTCCAATTCCTCCAATTCATTTACTCCAGCATATAGATTTTACATATCAATCTATAAACATTCGAAGTGGTTTCGGATATTTACCCAAACCCAACCCCGGTCTCTTCGAACCTCATATCATCCTATTCCAAGTTATCCAAATGAAATACACAACATTTCATATCGGAGTTATCAACTCTTTCAAATCATCCAACACCATTCAATCATTCAGAAGCAAAGCTTAATCACATACAAATCAAATCAATTGATTCTAATTGAATTTCAAACCTCAATCACTTTGATTCCTTCATTAATTAATTCCAAAATAATTAATTAATCAACCCTACCCTATCCATTCATCTTAATTAATCACCCTGGATTAATTATCTTTCAATTACATTCAAGTAATTATTTTTAATTAATTTCACGATATTAATTATTCTTAACCCAAAATCAATACCGTAATTTTAATTATTTCATAATTTAATTAACTATATTTTTTGGCAAGGCCGACGGGGTTGGATGGTCCCCGACCATTTTATTGCAGCACCAAAAGGAACAAAACACATACAACAACAGAGAGAAAATGCTCAAGGAGAACAGAGGCTAACATGGTGCCACAAGCACAAAGGAAAACTAAAGGAAAGAAAGCTTGGAAACACAAATTTAAATCAATTGGAAGGACAAATATATTCCTGGGTCAAAGGAGAAAGAAAGCATCCCCAGCATATATTTAATCTCATGAATTATCCACAGCTTGAACAGAGCATCAGTTTTCACATTGTTGGCATTAAAAACTCTAGTATTACGTTCTCTCCAAACAGCATTGATGAAACTCTTCAACACAGCACTAAAAACTCTCTTACCTTTTTACTTGTTCCCTGTTTTTGCATGGATTTGATCCCACTCGACCTGATTATCATGCGAGGGACAATTACTATGAAGCTTCGACATCACAACTGTCCACACATGCATTATTACTGGACACTCAAAGAATAAATGCTCAACTGTCTCAGGTTGCTCACAACAGAATGAACATTAGACGTTTACACTCATGCCCATGCTAGCAAGTTTAGATTTAGTCAGGATTGCACGATTCATCATTTTCCACAGCATTAAATTTTCTCTCAAACTACTGTCCATATTCCACGTTCGCTTCCACCATTTCCACGTTGGATTGGCACTATTCTTCAACAAGAATTCATATGCATCACCTATTTTAAATTTTACCTTTTTCTCTCCCTATACTAGTTCATCAGTTGTGGTAGATAGCGGGGTAAACTTTTTAATCATATTCCATATGTTCTGAACTCTCTGATTGGAAGAGAAATATCATAAACCCTGAAAATTATTGAGTACATCCCTAACCTTAGTCGCCGAGTGTACTCCAGTTTGTTGAATCTCACTGTATGTTAGCTGTGTTCAAAGTATGAATCCCTTATCAAGCCAAGGATCATCCCAGAAGCTAACATTGTATATAGGATTGGTGGTCATCTGAATTAGCGGGAGAAAAATTTCCTTTATCTTGAAAATACTTTGCCATGTCCAACTCAAGTTTTGAGGCTTAATCATGTTCCATAAACTCCTACCTCTTATCACATTTCTTTCAGACCATTCAGCCCAAAGGCTGTCAGGACAGTTAAAGAAGGTGTCAACATGTTTAGCAAAGGCCGCCTTATTCCATTGTTTTAAGCTCATAATACCAAGTCCTCCCTTGTTCATAGGCTGCTTAACACTGCTAAACTTTATTGGAGCAATGTATCCGCCCATAGTCTTGCTTGTCCAAAGAAATTTCATAAAGGCACTTCTAATCATGTTTATTAACTTAAAGGGTAGTACGAATGTTCTGGCCCAATGCACTTGCATTGCAAAAATAACCTACTTAATTAAGGTTAATCTTCCTGCTTGACTAAGTTTCCTTGTGGTCCAGTAATTTAATCTTGCTGTGATCTTCTCAAAAAGAGGAAGACACTGATTTGTTGTAATTTTTGATGTTGTAAGCGGCAGTCCTATGTAAGAAACAATGGAAGGGTTTAGTGATAAACCAGTAATATGAGTAATTTGAGCAATTTGTTCCAAGTTTACTCCTGCCAATATGATATTCGATTTTTGGAGGTTAACCTTTAATCCCTTCATAGCATAAAAATGATCAAGAGTGAGCATATGTTCTTGACAGTGTTGATATCAGGAGTACAAAACACAACTAAATCATCAGAAAACATTAAAGCAGAGATTTGAGGGTCTTTACATGCTGGTTGAAGTTTAAATCTTCCTTGGTGTATTATCTTGTTTATCATCCTCGTTAGAAGTTCCATAACCAGAATGAAGATGTAAGCAGATAGCGGATCTCCCTGCCTAATTCCTTGCTTACTAACAAAAAATCCCGCTGTCATTCCGTTGACATTGATTGATTAAGTTGGAGTAGAGATACATTCATAAATCCAGGCAATAAAATGAGGCGGGAAATTCATATAACCCATGATTCGAACGATGCTATCCCGTTGCAACATATCGAAAGCTTTCATGATGTCAAGCTTCATCATTGCCTTCGGGGGAGCTTTCTTACATTTATATCCCTTAAGCAGTTTGTGAGCGAGAAGGATATCATCCAGTATATTCCTTCCCGGAAGAAAAGCAGCTTGATTCTTGGAAACAATACGTGGAAGCACATACTTTAGTCTCGTAGCAATAACCTTTGAGATGCATTTATAAATGGTATTATAGCACGAAATAGGACGGTAGTCTTTTACATGGTGAGCATTCTGGAGTTTGGGGATTAATGCTATATTGGTATAATTAAACGACCTGTAGATTTTACTCTTTTTGAAGAATAGGATTATAGCATTACACACATCTGTTGATACAATCGACCAACAAGAAGTATAGAAATGTGCATTCAACCCATCCGGGCCACCGCACAAGTTACTTTTAAGTGAAAACGTTGCTTTTTCAATTTCATCATGGGTAACTTCAGAGCAAAGGAAGTTAAAATCATCTGCAACAAGTCTAGGCAGAATATCAGTAGGGATCTCATCAATACTTGGTATAAAATTGTTTGTGTTGCCATACAAGGATGAGAAATGTTGTACAAAAGCTTCCTGAACTCCAACAGCTGAAGTTTGAAGAACACCATTCATATCATTGATAGTTGCTATATTTTCTCTACTTTGCTTATTCTTGAGACTCGCATGGAAGTATGCACTATTTCTATCTCCTTTTTCCCGCCATTTTATTCTCGACTTTTGCCTTATCATATCACTTTCTTTAGCTAATGCTTCATCGTATTGCTGCGACAATGTACTTTCAGTAGAAGAGAGATTAGCATCAATAACATTAGAAATCATTACGGTTTGTATATCAACAAGCTTTTCCAGAATATATGAGCTCATTCTATCTCCTTTGCCAAATCTTTTAAATGCCCACAGTTTCAAGACGTCTTTCATTTCCTTAATTTTTTCCTGCAAAACAAATAAATGATTACCATTCTTAGTTTTGTTCCATGTAGTTAAAACGGTAGATCTAAAGTCAGGTTCAAGAACCCAAGAATTAAAAAATTTAAAATTTGTTTTTCCTCTCTTGTCCACTCCACGAAGATGAATTATTTGAGGAGAGTTATCCGAAAGGAGAGGAGGCGGGAGGTGGTTGAAGAGGAGAGGCCATTTGGTTAGGGCAGCTTGATTGGAGAAAGTGTGGTCAATCTTAGAAAAGGTCCTACTACCATGCCTTCTTTTATTATTCCACGAGTATTGCATACCAACAGTTCTAACCGTAACAAGATCTGCATCATTAAGGGTATCAGCGAGTGGTTGAATTTCACTAAGGGACATGGGATTTCCTCCAACTCTATTAGAGAGTGTATAACAACAGTTGAAGTCACCAAGTATTACCCATGGATGGGAGGACTTCCTCAGAGCTGGAATGACCGTAAATAATGAGGCTCTAGCAGTAGCCGAGTTGGATGCGTATATAAACGAGACATAGTAGGGTGAATTATCAGAGGGATCTTGAGCATGACAATGTATTAGTTGGGAGGTGGAGAGGATAGGAGTTAATTGGACATGAAGGGGATTGTATAGTATCATAATTCTACCATAAGGTGCTTCATTCAGATTGTGGATGTACTTCCATTCTGGTTTTATATATTCGGCTACCTTGACTGTCAAGGTAAGATTTAATTTAGTTTCAAGTATCGCCAATATTTATGACTGGTGTGAACCGATAAGCAGTTTACATTGGTCAAGCTTGATGACACGGTGTCCCCCACGTATATTCCATGCTCCAATGTGTGACATCATTGGAGAACACGGGCATTGAGCATTTCTATCTTCATTCTCCTAGTTACTGCCTGCAAAGAGGACAAGTAGTTAGGAATCGTTGCTGAAAGGGGGGTAACTTTATTGATAGTTGTTCCATCAACCATAGGGGTGGAGGCCAGTTGAGCTTGAGAAGGTAAGGTTGGAGAGGAATGTGGAGAGGTTGGGGAAGGGAGAGTAGATGATGTGGGAGGAGGTTTATAGGCCGATGAAGGCTTGATATTGGAGTATATGTGTGGAGGAGATGTATTGAGAGGTTTGTCAGCATCTGACGGTTTGGTTGGATATGTTGTGCATGTTTTTTCATCCTTGTGTATGTCATTAATTTTAATAGCAGCATTTCTGAGATTTGTATTCTTGCTTTTATTCTTTCTATCTTTCCTAACACTTGAGCTTGGTCCTTCTACATTTTTACTCTCATTATTAGATCCACCTTCATTACATCCAACATTGATTGCTATATTGTCTTTAATATTATTTTCCTTTTCCTGCAATTGTATTGAGTGAACTGTCTTCACTTGTTTCAAGATGTTGTCGCTTATTTCCCTTTGCTTTAATTTATATTCAACATCACTTGTTATATTAACCTCAATATTTCCAAGTGTTTCATCGCGTTTTCCATATACTTTCACACTTTCATCATGCATATTACTTATATTCTCTGCGTCATCCAGAGCAAGGAGAGCATCATATTTATTAGATATCAAGAGATTTTCTACTAAATCCTCAACAATAGTTTTTTCATCCTTTTTTATTCTTTTGTCCTCATCCACATCATCAGGAGAAGATTGAGAGTTGGCTGCTACACTTTCATAAATATATACACTATTGTCTTTTCCAGAATTGCATTGCCCATTTTCCTGCCCTATTCTATCACCCTCCTCATTCTTCTTTTCATCATCAACATTGACTCTATCTATTTCATTCCCCTCTACTTCATTGCTCCCTCCTGTTTGTTTCATATAATTTCCTTTACAGCATTTTCTATCCTCTTTTTAATCACGCGTTGCCATTTTCTAACAATCTGCATCCGGAAAGGTTTGACCTTTTCATTAACTTGGACAATCTCTGTGGTATCTTCCTTGTTTTCCTTTCTAACATTCTTTCTTATTTCTATATCTTTGTCTGTTTTACTTTTCTCCTTATTATCACAACATTCAGTTGTATGTCCAATTTTTTTGCACATAACACATACAAAAGGCCTCCATAAGTACTGAACATAGATTTTCTGATAGCCACCTTCCACCAACTTTAACATAAACTCATCAGCTAGCTCCTTGTCCGGTTTCACCTCAATCAAGCATTTTGCGTAGCTCAACCTGTCTTGCTTCTCCGTCATTTCATCCATACACAATAATTTACCCAGATGACTACTCAGTCAGTTGATCCCTAGAGGCGACCATGCATATATAGGGAGATTATACAAATGAATCCAAACTGGAACAACAGTGAAAGAGCCGGTAACATTACTTACAGCAGCATCATATGGTTTTATTATGAACAATTTATTTTTCATAATAATAGTGTCACTCTGAAGAATTTTATTTCTATCTTCAGCACATGAGAAGTTGAATAAGGAAATGATACCATCCGATTTAACCGTGACAGATCCTTTTAGTTTCCAGATATACTTAAGCTTTTGAATGACAGCTGTGTACCATAACGGTTTGTCTAAGAAAAATCCAACTAATGTGTTATTCCAGATCACAACACCTGCGTCAAGAAATCCTACGGAGGCACTAAAACATCTTCTTCATACACATGAATTAGGTCAACGGGGATGTACTTCCTAGCATTCTTGGGTTTATGCTTAAATAGAGAAGTCCATTTCCGTTCACCTTGTGAGGGGGGAAGAGGAACTACAGGTTGAGGAGGAGGAGTTGAGTCAGGAGGTCGTGTAGGGAGAGGATCAGGGGGAACCTGAGGGGGGATGACCGGAGGAATAGAAACTAGGTCAGAAATGATCGAAGGCGCAGTTGCTGTTAGACGGTTTGGAGAGGGTACCAAGGAGAAGGTTGGTAGAACTGGTTCGATGGGATGAGGGAGGGGGGCGTAGGGTTAGATGGAATAAGGACAGAGTTGACGTTGGAGGAGTGGGGTGGTACGACAGTGCTTACTTTGGAGGAGAAGGAAGGTACAACAGGGTTGACGTATGGGGTAAGGGGATGGACAACGGGAACAGACATATTAAAAGACCTCGAAATTAACTATATTAATTACATTAATCCTTAATTTCTTATATTGCTTAATTCCTCATAAGTCACATATTATGAATTTATTAACCTTAATTAATCAAATCTTTAATTACATCATTAATTATATAAATTATTGATTTCCAATTATATTTCAATTTACCTTAATCTAAATTAATTATATTAATTAAACCACAATATTAATCATTACTTCATTAAATAAATTAATTCGCCTTAATTAATTATCTTAATTTATCTCTCGATTAATTACACAAAGTAATTATATTTTATTAATTTCATTAAGTAATTATTTATTAAACCACCTAATGATCCTTCTAATTAATTTAAACTAAAATTAATTAACCCAAATCATTAATTAATTATTCATTTAAATTATCCTACCTATTTAATGAGTCACCAATTCATTAAACCTTTATTGATTTTAAACTGAACCATTTTCTTATTTACGATTTAAGTTTAGAACCATTTTAAACCCAAATGCTTCGAGTCAAACAACAATCCACTCGAGAACCAACCAAAACCAAAGTCACCAGATCTTCAGCACACATTCAATCGACACAATCAATCAACCAATTATTTAAATTCAACCATTTAAACCTAAATAGAAATCCAACTGAGTGAGATTTACTCACCTTTATTTTGCTGTTTGCAATCCATTCTAAACTGGCTTGTTTACATGGTTTTGACCTCGAATAACATTATATAATTTATTAGTATTAGAAATTAGCGAACAGTAAATTTCCATTTATTAATTAGATTAATGATTTAACTTTATACTAGAAATTTTCCTCTTAAAACTACTTATACATCTATAAAAATAATTTATAGATTTCAAAATCTAACTTTTTATAAATTCTCTCATATTCAAAGATCGTATTCACAAATATATATATATATAAATTGCCTTTACATATAATTTACTGTAAATGAATTTATAAAAAAAATTTCTGATTAAACACAGAGATGATTAAAATTATCAAAGTTATACCTCACTGCTCTCCTCCTCCAACTACCAAGCACGACACCCTACTGAGCTTCACGCGACCCTCCTCCTCCACGAGTTCGAGTCGAGCTCGTATGCCACTGATTTCAATTCGCGAACCCCACTGCCACTCGACCCGCCACCACGATTCACTTCCAGTCGAATTCCACCATAACCACAAATGCCAATCGCCGAAACTAAAGCATCGAGCATCATCCTCATCGCGTCTTCCCAAAATTGCAGCGAACCCTAGCTCACGCGCGATCCAGGTCGCGACACTCATCTGCTAAAACATCGACGCACAAAGCAAAATCCTCGGCCTCCCTTTTCTCTCGCGACCCCGCCTCTTTCCCTCTCGAGTTCGGGTTGAACTCCTTTTCCATTTTTTTAGATTCGATCTGAAGAGGGTAAACGAGGAGGCCGAGATTAAAAAGGAAGGCGATTTTATTTTAGAAGAAATTGGATTTGTGTAATGAATTGAAGATGGGAGATTGATTTTGATTAAGCTTCGTCCATTAAATTTTATTTACGTTCGATTCTGTTCTGTAGATTAGAGAGGGGATGAAGAATAAATATCAGTTTGGGAATATAGCTTCTTGAGTACGCTTGATATTATATAATTAAATATCGAAAATATCTCGTTACGCATAACGCGAAACCTCGAACCCCGAATCAGACATACCGACAGGCGTTTATAAAGTTTTACCCATATTTCGAACACAATGGAATATGTTTCGGAGGTTAATTTGATCGTATGCGCGAGTTACTAAAATAAACAATCAAATTAAATTAAATTGATTAAAATAGTTCTAACCGTTTTGAGCCGTCAGGGTCAAACGACAACTCCGATTGTTACGAAAATTGAAATCTGATAATAACTAACTATCATGGATCCAATGGAAATGGTTTCGTTGAATTCCGAGACTGTGCCTCGGAAGGCTATTTTTAAATTTCAATGTAAACGATATATTATTAAAATTGAACAAATTACCTTTAAATTAAATTTCAATTGTTCTATCATCTTCAATATCATCGTTATAAATTTTATAAGCCTTCAAATTATTTTAAACAGGCTTAGAAATTTCTGATTCAACAATTTACCCAATTTCAATTATTAAATTCAATATTTAAACTATATAATTAAATGATTTAATTATTAAGTAAATAGTGATATATGGAATTCAAGTTAAAATTAACTTTTAAATATTTAAAATCAATCAAAAATTCCAATTTAAATTGTTCAAAATTTCGGGTCAGGAAGAATGGACCAAAACCCTTTTACCTTCCTTCCAAAATCCACAGTTCAACATCCTATCATCTATCTTTTATTAAAGACCCACTACCACCTCAACCAACTTTCCAAAACCTTCTATAGTTTTCAAACAATACCCTTCCACTCAATCATTTAAATTTCAATTTAAACCAATTTTGAATTATCAAAATTTCCTCAAAATTTTTCTAACTCTCTAAATTTTCGAAATTTTTTGCCAGCGTCTCCTTTGCGCGGCTAGCTCGGTACAGCTACAAAAGGCCTCTACGGGCTCCCAAATTCCAAAAGAAAACAAAAGCCAAGTGGTTAGATCCAAAATCCCAATCCAATTTCATATATAAATTTAAATACATACCTTTTTGTCGGGCAATCAAAATTATCTTCTAATATCAAATCCAATTTCTTTTTCTCTTTATAATACCTGCATAACCTACTTAGCAATAATATCCAATCATAGCCTTTTCAAATCTTTACATCCTTTTCCTTACAGAAGTTTTCATATCTGTTTCTATTCAAACTAGTTTTTCCCATTTTCATGCGAATTCAATTTACTTTAAATTTTGAATATTGAATTTTTATCTTTCAAGTATAACCGATTCATATTAGTTCATCTACTAATTTACTTTAATTTTCAATTTGAATTTGTCGTTAACAAAATTTTTCTAACTCCCAAAATTTTGGAAATTTTTTGGGAGAGTCTCCTCTGTACGGAGGAGCTTTTGCAATTTGACAAGAGATATAAATATGTGTACATCGACCCACACGGTCGGAAAAATAAAAATAGTTCATATTTCCTATTTTTATTGCGTAGGCGTACCTTTATTTAGCATTTTTAGCAAGCAGCTTATTAATTTAAGTAATTAGCGCAACCAAATCCAGCCAAACGGCTCTTCAGGTACCTGTACTTACTCAATTTACACATATAAGCACTATATATATGAAGTTTATAACATTTCTCTTATTTAAACAACTATAACACTTCAATTCTAAAAGAAATGCATTCAAAATAGCTTCCTCGAGCAATTTATATGTTTTCAAAACTAATTCAATTGCTTTCGACCAATTTATATACCATTTCCTTCAATTTTAATGGTTTGCAACTCAATTTCTTACATTCAATTGATTTTTAGTCCAACAAGCTCATATTCACTTCAAATGATTCAAAATCAATATTATTTAACTTCTCCCAACCCATATAATTTTAATTACTTTTGTTTACAACAACTACAACTATTTTTATGAAAATTTTGGCGATATTTGCTTAATAGAGTATCCATTTAAGTTTAGAACTACTTCAATTTAATTTCAACTCATCCTGTATTTAATTTCATTTCATTTCAAGTTTATTCACCAACCATTCATTTGCATTTCATTTCATTTCCACATCGTTTCCATATTAAAACTATTTCAATCAGCTTGACAACATTCAATGCTTATTATTAATATCCATTTTTCCCAAATAAATTTAACCCAGACTTTTATTTAATAACCTTCCATTCTAATAGCCCAATACCAACTAAAACTTTGATTTAATTTTTATTCAAGCAGACTTCATCCATTTATTATTTAAGTCGATTAACCCATTTATTCACCCCATATTTAAATTTTTAATTCACTTACTTAGTTCAATTTCGAATTTATTTTATTAATACAAAGCCATTTTAAATTTTTTATATTCACTTGGGTTTTATTTGCAACTCAAACTATTTCTATTATAATCCACCTTCATTTCATTCGACAACACTTCCATTATATCTAATTTATTTGCAATTTATGTTTAATATTGTTTATAACACACTTGAATTTTATTTGTAATTCAGACCATCACTATTTCAATCCAACTCTACTTATCTTTACAACATCTCCACTTATTTTAATTTATTAACAAATCCAAGTCGAATTCTATTTACAATTCGAATTCATTTCCAAACTCTATTATTAATTTACAATCCATTTTATTTAACCGAGTTAAATCTTATTAACATACTTTATCAAATAATTATTTAGCTAATTAGCTTACCTCCAACTTTTATATCAATATTCAATTTTATTACAAAAAATCACCTTATTAAATTTTTCCTGAATTCAAAATTTTTCATAATTCCAGTTTGAATCTTCTTTTCATTTTCCAAAATTCCAACACTTTTATCTTAAATGTTTAGAAATGCCTTTAAATCCACATAATACTATTAAAATAGCTCTTTATAAAAATATTTCTTATAACTCGATGTCTCAACCAGTCCATCTTTGTTCTCATAGAAATTCAGTCATACGTTGATCAGGCGTAGGACTGAAAATCTATAAGTACTTAGTAGAACCATTTTCAACATCCAGTTAGGATTCTTCGAAAATAATTTTACTGAAATATAGAAAATAGTTTTTGAAAATAGAGGAAATATCTTTGGTGAGAATGCTCTGGAGATCATCACTCCCATCCATGGTCGTAGTTACATTCCAGGGTTACGTTGTCATCATAGCAAAAGTCCATGTAACTGTAGGCTCTCCGCGCCTATCGATTACGCCATGGAACCCACGACCGATCGCAGTTACATACCAGGGTTACGTTGCCATCACAACAAAAGTCCATGTAACTGCTGGTTCTCAGCGGCACACACGATTTTCGCTGTCAAAATGAAGCTTCTCCACTCCTACATAGGTCGCAGTCTACCGATATAAAATCAAACGCAGACTGTTGGCTCTCAGCAGCACACACGACTTTCGCTACGTTACCATAGGTTGCAGTCTACCGATATAAAATCAAACACAAACTGTTGGCTCTCAGCAGCACACATGACTTTCGCTATGGTATACGCTACTCATAATCCCCAGGAACTAGTTTTGTCCGGACTCCTCACAGGATCAACTTTAGAACCCCCCTTTGGGGCTCAAGGCAGCACCACCCTGTAGCACTCCTGAGAAGTTCATTTCAAGGGAGCGCCTTTTTCTCCAGAGCCATCATCAAAACAATTTATACTATATACATACAGTATCTTTCAAATCATATACCTAGCATGATCTCATACAAGGCTCTTTTACACAAAATCGATTATCCCAAAATCGATAATTCTCAAACTAGGCTTTCCAAATTCAATATTGATTTTACCCAAAAATCAAAAGCCTTTCCAACTCCAAAGGTTCCCAAAACCTTTTTCCAAAATCCTCATAAGATCCTTTATATATATTCAGATATATATAATTTTTAAAAAAACTTTGGATCCTTTCAAACTTGTATAAAACTCCTTTTATACTTCAAACACCTTCAAAAATCCTTTTCTTCTGGCAACAGATTTAACAAGGGGAGATTTATCTTATATAACAAAGATATATAACTTTGTTTATTCAAAATCAAATATTCCAATTTGATTTCTCTTTTCATTATCAATTTCATTCAAATCCGTATGATGTACACTTATCATCCGTACGCTATTATCAATCTGATCACTCACTCGATCACACAATTTCACTTCCGAACTAGTATCGTCCACCCGACTTCCTAGTGCGGACATAGATCTGATTTCTTGATTAGAAACCGTCATTCTCTTTTCATAGCTATAACTATGATAGAACCAATCAACAATCCCATATCCAGGTTCGCCGTTGAAAATTGAGTGAAAAATCCCACTCGTATCGATATAACTATCTCGAAATTCTGTGCTCGAATCTGGATCAAATCATTATAGGAATAGAATAATATATGTACATCCTACGTATTTATTTCAATTGATTATCAGCCAAATCAATTTCATTTCTATTCACATTTCCGTTAGTTCCCATTCACTTATTTACAATTGTATTAATTCTCATTTGGATCATATCTTCAATCCTTATCTCAATTGGGTATTTAATTAATAACAGTTTGAACTCCGACCAGTTTATTTTAGAAAATAGCTTGAAAGTTGAAAAATAGGTAAGTAGTTGAAAAATAATTATTAGTTTACAAAATAGCTATAAAATAATTAACTAATCGTAAAATAGTTGGAAAATAGTTATTTATTTGTAAAATAGTTGAAAAATGGTAATTAGTATATAAAGTAGTTGAAAGTAGTAATTAGTTTATAAAACAGTTGAAAAACAGTTAAATAGCTTCAAAAATAATTGTAAAACAAGTATAAAATAATTTGGCTTTAAGAATGAAAGGTTGTATATATTTAATAGCTTGGAAGAATAAATTTATATATAAAATAGTCCAGAGTCAAAACTGTTCACTTCTCAACAATCCAATTGAAATTTTCACTTCCATTTAATTGACTCAATTCCAATTTAAATAACTCCAATTTCCATTGGACTTGATTTATTCCCATTTCAAG
This sequence comes from Allium cepa, assembly GCA_030765085.1. NCBI lineage: Eukaryota > Viridiplantae > Streptophyta > Magnoliopsida > Asparagales > Amaryllidaceae > Allium > Allium cepa. The sequence goes on from CM060939.1 coordinate 975,606,336, forward strand.
TTGAATTAATTCTCAAATTCTTTCCAATTTCAAATCAAATTCCATTTGATTCTTACTTGTTTAACTTTATTTACAGTTCCAAATTATTCAAATAAATTTGGACTAATTTCAAGTTGAATCCACTTCAATTTCAAATCATTTCAATTTCTGCTTGAATTTAATCCCAATTTCCATTCAAATTTTAAACCTTCAGATTAATAACCTTTCCATTAAAGTTTAAAACTTTCTTAACTTTGGGTTTCACATCACATTCCAAGGAAAATTCAAAACTCAACCTTAGAGTTTATGTCATATTTATTTCCTTTACACACCAAGTTACCTTTAAATTTAAAACCACCCTTGGTTTTAGTTACAAAACAAATCCCTTAAAATTCAAAATAGTCTGAATTATATTATTTGTTATTTTCTTTAACTCTTTGAAACAATTGATTGTTTTCTAGACTTAGGTTTTAAAAATTTCAAAATTTTAAACCTACTTTAATTTTAGAAATTATACTCATCTTATAAATTTACTTCATTTGGCTTACTTAATAACAAATATATCATCATTAAACACAATAACTATTTATGATGGTACTCATGGCAATCATATCTAGATACCAATTCCTTTTTATATTATTCTTACTTCTATAAATTCAAGATTAAATTTCAGTTTGAATCCATTTCAAACTTACTTTTATTTAAAGCTTTTAAACAATTTAATTTCTAAATTCTAATTTTAGAATTTCATTATCAATTAATTAAATTTTAATTTGGTTGTATTATATTACTTCTTGATATAATTTCAATAATTAACAACCAAGCACCTTAACATTTATTAAAAAGATTAATTAGAAGGAAATAATTCTTTGTATATCAAAATATATTTTTATATAAGATCATTTAAAACCTTTATATAAGAAAATAACAAGTACGCGCTCATATATATATATATATATATATATATATATATATATATATATATATATATATATATATATATATATATAGACACACACACACACAACCTATTCTAGAGTACTACAGACTCTATTTAATGAGTAATCCCCACCAGAGCCAAGGTTCTCGCTTAACCTTTTAGCTCTGATACCAAATGTAACGACCCGAAAATTTCGAACCCGAAAATTTCAGATAGTTATGAAAAAGAAGAAAGAGGCAGAAGAAGAAGAAGAACAGAAACACCAAACATCTCACATTCGCAGCGGATAAAATATAATAATAAATAATATCAGTTTACAGAAGAATATTATATCTGTCGATTACATTTTAATACATCAGAGTTTCATATATATATATATATACAGTCACTGAATATACAAAATTTTCATGTTATAGATATACAGAAATAAGATACAACAGAAACACTCCATACGTTCTTGTCATCCAGCTCGCATCCTGAGCTCCAGAACGTCCTTATCGGAAAATCTGTAATACTCGGTCTGACCCGAGCATTACACCAAAGTAACACCCGGGTCAGGCTGGAAACTAGCATGAGTAAACCCAAATAACATGGAATACAAGTATACAACTCAGATAAAACCCAGGTAACTTATATCATTTCACAAAGCCACATTTTATTATAGACAACACTTATTCCACATATAAGTTTCTAAATACCAAAGATTTAGATTTTAAAATAGTCCAATTCCCCCAATTCACTTACTCCAGCATATAGATTTTACATATCGATCTATAAACATTCTAAGTGGTTTCGGGTATTTACCCAATACCCGACCCCGGTCTCTTCGAACCTCATATCATCCTATTCCAAGTTATCTAAATGAAATACACAACATTTCATATCGAAGTTATCAACTCCTTCAAATCATCCAATACCATTCAATCATTTAGAAGCAAAGCTTAATCATATACAAATCAAATCAATTGATTCTAATTGAATTTCAAACCTCAATCACTTTGATTCCTTCATTAATTAATTCCATAACAATTAATTAATCAACCCTTCCCTATCCATTAATCTTAATTAATCACCCTGGATTAATTATCTTTCAATTACATTGAAGTAATTATTTTTAATTAATTTCACGATATTAATTATTTTTAACCCACAATCAATACCGTAATTTTAATTATTTCATAATTTAATTAACTATATTAATTACATTAATCCTTAATTTCTTATATTACCTAATTCCTCATAAGTCACATATTATGGATTTATTCACCTTAATTAATCAAATCTTTAATTACATCATTAATTATATAAATTATTGATTTCCAATTATATTTCAATTTACCTTAATCTAAATTAATTATATTAATTAAACCACAATATAAATCATTACTTCATTAAATAAATTAATTCTCCTTAATTAATTATCTTAATTTATCTCTCGATTAATTACACAAAGTAATTATATTTTATTAATTTCATTAAGTAATTATTTATTAAACCACCTAATGATCCTTCTAATTAATTTAAACTAAAATTAATTAACCCAAATCATTAATTAATTTAATTAATTAATTATTCATTTAAATTATCCTACCTATTTAATGAGTCACCAATTCATTAAACCTTTATTGATTTTAAACTGAACCATTTTCTTATTTACGATTTAAGTTTAGAACCATTTTAAACCCAAATGCTTCGAGTCAAACAATAATCAACTCGAGAACCAACCAAAACCAAAGTCACCAGATCTTTAGCACACATTCAATCGACACCCTCAATCAACCAATTTTTAAATTTAACCATTTAAATCTAAATAGAAATCCAACAGAGTGAGATTTGCTCACCTTTATTTGCTATTTGCAATCCATTCCAAACTGGCTCGTTTCCATGGTTTTGACCTCGAATAACATCATATAATTTATTCGTATTTGAAACTAGCGAATAGTAAATTTCCATTTGTTAATTAGATTAATGATTTAACTTTAAACTAGAAATTTTCCTCTTAAAACTACTTATACATCTATAAAAATAATTTATAGATTTCAAAATCTAAATTTCTATAAATTCTCTTATATTCAAAGATCGTATCCATATATATATATATATATATATATATATATATAAATTGCCTTTACATATACTTTACTGTAAATGAATTTATAAATTTTTTTCCTGATTAAACACAGAGATGATTAAAATTATCAAAGTTATACCTCACTGCTCTCCTCCTCCAGCTACCAAGCACGACACCCTACTGAGCTTCACGCGACCCTCCTCCTCCACGAGTTCGAGTCAAGCTCGTATGCCACTGATTTCAATTCGCAAACCCCACTACCACTTGACCCGCCACCACGATTCACTTCCAGTCGAATTCCACCATAACCACAAATGCCAATTGCCGAAACTAAAGCATCGAGCATCATCCTCAGCGCGTCTTCCCAAAATTGTAGCGAACCGTAGCTCACGCGCGATCCAGGTCGCGACACTCAGCTGCTAAAACATCGACGCACAAAGAAAAATCCTCGGCCTCCCTTTTCTCTCGCGACCGCGTCTCTTCCCCTCCCGAGTTCGAGTTGAAATCGTTTTCCAATTTTTTTAGATTCGATCTGAAGAGGGTAAACGAAGAGGCCGAGATTAAAAAGGAAAGCGATTTTATTTTAGAAGAAATTGGATTTGTTAAATGAATTGAAGATGGGAGATTGATTTTGATTAAGCTTCAGCCATTAAATTTTATTTACGTTCGATTCTGTTCTGTAGATTAGAGAGGGGATGAAGAATAAATATCGGTTTGGTAATATAGCTTCTTGAGTACGCTTGATATTATATAATTAAATATCGAAAATATCTCGTTACGCATAACACGAAACCTCGAACCCCGAAATCAGACATACCGACAGGCATTTATAAAGTTTTACCCGTATTCCGAACACAATGGAACGTGTCTCGGAGGCTAATTTGATTGTATGCGCGAGTTACTAAAATAACCGATCAAATTAAATTAAACTGATTAAAATAGCTCTAAGCGTTTTGAGCTGTCAGGGTCAAATGACAACTCCGATTGCTACGAAAATTGAAATCCGTTAATAACTAACTATCATGGATCCAATGGAACTGGTGTCGTCGAATTCCAAGACTATGCCTCGGAAGTCTATTTTTAAATTTCAATTTAAACGATATATTATTAAAATTGAACAAATTACCTTTAAATTAAATTTCAATTATTCTATCATCTTCAGTATCATCGTTATAAATTTTATAAGCCTTCAAATTATTTTAAACAGGCTTAGAAATTTTTGATTAATTTTTTTTACCCAATTTCAATTATTAAATTCAATATTTAAACTATATAATTCAATGATTTAATTATCAAGTAAATATTAATATCTGGAATTCAAGTTAAAATTAACTTTTAAATATTTATAATCAATAAAATATTCCAATTTGAATTGTTAAAAATTCCGGGTCATCACAGACGCAGCAAGGCTAAGTGGGTCATTCCCAATTAGGGTATGATCATTCCCTTCTAGATATATTTCTTCCCGTTATGATGTTCGGAATGTAAATTATTGTGGATGTATGCGAAGAGAGCTATCGGATAAAGGTCGGTAATGACCGGGGGATGATATATTCTGTACTATCTAGTTAGAGAGATAGGCCGGTCTTTTGTTGGTAGAGGATCCTTTGTGATGGTCCACGATACATTCCTCTAGAGATGTACTATCGGAAGGTAGTCCCTTCACCTGGTCATTTGTATGGAAATCCATTCTCCAATAAGAACCTTCGGACTTGATTGTAAACCTACTATGCTGGAGTTTGATCAATGTTACAATTCGGCTAAGATTAATAAGTTTATTTGCAAACGTTTTCAAAGAAAGTCATTAAAAATAATATCCCTAAAATTTTACGTAATAAAGAGTTTTGGTTATCATAAGGTAAAATCTAGTTCTGTTTTTACATACGGCATGTTCTTATGAGATACCTTTTTGTTTTCAGAACATATTACTTTGAGTTCGCACACCAGTCCCTTGACTGATCCGAATTTTGTTTTTCTCTTTATACTCTTGGTGCCCTATTTTTCGGACAGCCGTGTTGTCAGGATACTTTAGGAGCATTTTGGAGAAATCTTTTAGAGCTATGAAGCTGAAGTACCTTATGCAGATATACCCATTTTCCGCTATATTATGTAGTATGTATTTTCCAGCAAATGTTCAGATAGACAATTATAACTATCCTGCTGGATTTGTACATGACTCTGATCATTTATGTATAATTAAAATGTTGAATGCGGTGTGAGATTCTATTATTGTGTTATCTTCTATCTTTATTTTCTTTTACACCCCTAATAATATGCCTTCCCGGCACTTGGATTTAAGGAACGTGAATACCGTGGATGTATTAGTGTTGATTTTTGAGGGTCGAGGAGATGGGTCATCACATTTGGTATCAAAGCTTAATGTTAAGTGAGAAACTTGGCTTTGTTGGGATACGACTCATTATAGATAGGGTTAGTAATGCCCTAGAATGAGTTTAGTCTAAAAGAGCGCATAATTAAAACTTTTGACATAAATAAGTATATTCATACTGTATAGTCCGTAAGATATCTCGTATATATATCCTAAAGATCTTTTTCTCACTATATACAGATAGTAGAAAATGAGTGGAAGAAGATTACGAGGTAGTGGAGGAAGTAATACCACAAATGGCCAAACTCCCGCTGCTACAATAGTCGAGGAAGGAGTAGTTCTGGTACATCCCCAAATCAACTTTGCAACTTTATGCAAGAACTATAACAGCCTTATGGGTAAACCTTTCAAAGGAACGGAAACCATCATTGAAGTACAAGCTTGGATTCGCTCTTGTGAAAGAATTTTCAAAGGATTGAATATTGGAGATGAGCAAATGAGATTCTTAGCTTCTTTCCAACTACAAGATGGAGCTCTAGTTTGGTGGGAATCTATTACTTAGAATGAGTCAGAAGATGATTTCTCATGGAAACGATTCAAAGAAGTTCTGGAGGAGCAGTATATGCCGGAAGCAGGAAAATCCCGTCTTTACCGAAATTTTATGGATTTTAAATAAGAGGAGGAGACGTCATTTGAGGAGTATGCTAACAAGTTTTACGAATTATCTCGTTTTGGGCCTGGATTGATAGATACACCCCTCAAAAAGAATGAAAAGTTTATTTCTGGAATGAAGAAGCAATACCATGTCAGAATGACTGGGCATGTAAAAGAATCATTTGTAGACATAATAAATAAGGGATGCAGATATGAAGCTTTGGATAAGATAGATCCACCCGTAGTACAAGAAGGCAACAACAATAACTAGAAGAAGAGGAAGTTCAATGACAAGAGGCAATGGCAAGGAAAACTCAAAGGAGTACGTCTGGATAACCGCTTTAAATATGTCACTTGCTACAATTTTTAACAAAAGGGCTACCTATCAACTCATTGTAAGAAACGCAGAACTCAAGGATCAGTACCAAGAAGCAGCTATAGTTGTCATAAACTAGGGCACATGATAAAGGATTTTCCCTTAATGAAGAAAGGAGAACAAGCCAAAGTTTATGCTATCAAGGATGAGCCTTCAACCTGCCAAGATGTAAAGGCAAAGGAATGTTAGAAGTTAATAATTTAATAAAAGATGTTTTAGTTAGAGTATTATTTGATATAGGAGCTTCTCAGAGTTTTATTTCTAAAACAACTGTAGAGGAATTAGAACTTGAACCAAAAATTGTTGACGACCCTATCTGCATGACAGATCCTACAGAAGGTTCCACTAATCTTTGTATGCACTGTGAAAAAGTCCCAATTTCCTATCCTCCCCATCATTTTTCTTTTGATCTTTTCGTCTTAGACTTTCTTGGATTTGAAATTTTACTCGGTACGGATTGGTTGGCTAAGTACAAAGCCGTGCTTGATTGCGAAAATAGAATGATATATTTATGGACCGTCTTTGGGAAAATCATAGAAATACCTTGTGAAGGTTGTATTCCAAGAAGGGATAGTTTTCTTTATGCTTTAGATACATCCTAGACAGGATTAAAAAAAATACCCGTTGTTAAAGAATTTGCAGACGTCTTTGAGGAAGTAAAAAGTTTGCCCCCGCATTGAGAAATTGAATTCCTTATCGATTTAGTTCCTGGTGCGATGCCAATTAAACAACGAGATAGAAGGATGGCTTCGAAAGAGAGGGTTGAGTTGAATAACCAAACCCAAGAGCTATTAAAGAAAGGATTGATAAGACCCAGCCGTTCAAGTTGGCGATCAACAGTAGTTTTTGTTGCCAAGTCATATGGATCTTTGAGATTGTTTGTAGACTATTGAGATATAAATAAGAAAACCATTAAGAACAAGTATCCTATATCCTGAATAGATGACTTGTTTGACTAGTTACACAGAGCTAGAGTATTTTCTAAAATGGACCTAGCTATAGGATTCCATCATTTAAGGATCGCAGAAGATTGCATCCATCTAACTGCGTTCAAAGGTCCGAACACTTTCTATGAGTGGTTGGTTATGCCTTTAGGGCTGACTAATGCACACGCTTATTTTGTTGACCTTATGAATATAGTATTTAGAGATGTGCTAAAAAAATTCATGTTAGTCTTTATCGATGATATCCTTATCTACTCAAAGACAAAAGAAGAATACGCAAGACATCTAGAAGCTGTGTTAGAGATATTTAGGAATAATATGCTTAAAGCCAAAATCTCAAAGTGCCATTTTGGGAGAAGGAAGTAAGATTCCTTAGACATATAATATCAAGGGATGGAATTTCAATGGATCTAGTGAAAGTTGCAACTATTCAAGATTGAAGCAGCCACAAACTCCTAAAGAGATTCGTAGCTTCTTAGGTTTGGCAGGATATTATAGAAGATTCATTTAAGACTTCTCTAAGATTGCCTATCACCTAACAAAGTTTACAATGAAGGATGCTAAATTTATCTGGAGTCCTAGGTGTGAAGAAGCATTCCAAGAACTAACGAAGAGGTTGACGACCACTCCAGTTTTATCAATTATAAATGAAAATAGTGGATTGACCGTTTACAAAAATGCTTGTAGAGAAGGAATTGATGCAGTTTTAATGCAAGATGGGAAGATGATTGCTTACACAAGTAGGCAGCTGAAGACGCATGAGAAGAATTATGCAACAAATGACTTAGAATTATTAGCCATTGTGTTCGCTCTAAAGATATGGAGACATTATTTGCTGGGTAAGAATCTTTCACAATTTATTTCAACAAAACTTTGAACTGACCTTAGAAATAATATTGCATCTTTTAGGTGAAAAATTCAAACTCTTCACGGACCATAAATCTTTGAAGTATCTTTTCACCCAGAAGGATTTGAACATGAGATAACAATGCTGGTTAGAATTTCTTGCATCATATGATCTAGATATTCTATATACACCCAGGAAAGCCAGTGTAGTAGCTGATATATTGAGTAGAAAGTTAGCTACTATTTCTTATTTAGCAATAATTCCAACTCTTCAGGAGAAAATAACTAGCAAGCAAAAAGAAGATCGATTCCTAATGGAGATTATTGAAGATATATACAGAGGAAGGAGTTCAAGCTTTAAAATAGATAACCATGGAGTATTGTGATTACATGGAAGAATTTGTGTTCCGGATGTTGGAAATCTTAAGCAAGAAGTATTTGCTGAATGCCACACAGCCAAACTTAGCATTCATCCGGGGTTTCGTAAGATGTATAAAGATGTGAAGCGTACATTTTGGTGGAGAAGCATGAAGAGGGACATACCGATCTATGTCAGCCGTTGTGAAAATTGCCAAAGAATACAAAGTGACCAACAAAAGACGACAAGATTACTTCAACCTTCGGAGATTCTAGCTTGGAGGTGGAATCAAATATCCATGGATTTCATTGATGGCTTACCTCGAACAAGGAAAGGAAATGAAGGCATTTAGGTTATCATAGACCGATTAACCAAAAGTGCACAGTTTATTCCAGTTAAGCCAACAAGAACTGCAGCAAGCCTTGCAAAGATATATATGAAAGAGATTGTCCAATTGCATGGAGTTCCGAGCAGTATAGTAAGTGATCGTGATCCAATATTCACTAGTCAGTTTTGGAAAGCACTACAGGCAGCTTTGGGAACCAAGCTTAGTATAAGCACTGCATATTACCCCCAAAGTGATGGACAGACGGAAAGAGTCGATCGTGTTTTGGAAGATCTTTTAAGAGCATGTATTCTAGACTTTGGAGGCTCGTGGGGAATCATTTACATTTGGTAGAGTTCTTGTACAATAATAGCTATCAAGCTAGTATCAGCATGGCATCATATGAAGCTCTATATGGTCGTCCATATAAATCGCCAACATATTGGATAGAAACTAGAGGACAGTTAGTGCTTGGTCCAGATATGATATGAGAAGCTTCAGAGAAATTTGATATGATTAGAAAGAAGCTAAAAGAAGCCTAAAGTAGACATAAGATTTATGCAGACCGAAGGCGTAGGAATATGGAATACTCAGTTGAAGATTCAGTCTTTTTGAAAGTCTCTCCAATGAGAGGAGTAGTAAGATTTGGAAGAGCTATGAAGTTAGCACCTCGATATATTGGACCTTTTCCCATTCTTGAACGAATCGACCCACTAGCATATCGAGTATAATTGCGTAAAAGATTGTTTGGCGTACACAATGTTTTTCACGTATCACATTTATGAAAGCATGTATATGACCTAGAACAAATCATAGAAATGACTACCTAGGATGACATGGAGATAGAACTAAACTTAGCGGTTATTAGATGGCCCATTCGAATTGTGGATGAAGATGAAAAACGATTAAGAAGGAAGGTAGTATGATTTTTCATAGTTCAATGGAGCGGGGATGCTGATGATTGCACATAGGAAATAGAAGATAGAATGAGAAAAGCATATCCCAAGTTTAGGATCGATGTATAGACTTATCTATCGTTTGAGTGTACTTATCGCCTGTGGTGTAGTCGCTTATTGTATATATTCCATCTTATTGAGTATATATTTCCTTTTGAGCTATTTTCTTCTTATCTAATTTCGAGGACAAAATTCTTTTAAGCAGGGGAGAATGTAACGACCCAGAATCTGACCACTTAAAAATATAACATTTAAAGTGATTTTAAATATAAAATATAAAAGGTTTTATGATTCAAACAATATTAGATAGGATTTGAAAATAGAAATATACATAAAAATAGTAACATTTGCTTATATCGACAAAAGTGACAAAATCCTGATTTAAGAAAAGTAAGTTTAAATGGTTTAATTAATTATTTTAATTTATTTATGAGTGTTCATATTTTTAAATAACATTATACAAATTTATTTTTAAATTTGGTTTATATAAATAAATAGTTTAACTAAAATGTCAAAATATGACCATAAAACATTTTGTAAAAAATAAACGTTTTATCAATTTAAAGTTGTCGCAACGTTGTTGCACCTTTATGTACATAATTTAATAAATATGTTAACATATAAAGGTAGTTAACAATTAACTAAACAAGATTATTTTTAACAATCAGACTTAGAAAATTCTAGAATGTAATTAGTAAAAGTAAACTAAAAAAATGTGAGAAATGCGGATTATGGATCTTAAGGCTAGGATTAACACTACAGGGGAGGGGGGGTGAATAGTGTTTTAAGGAATTACTAACTCTTTTTTTGTTTTTGTTAATTTGAACACAAACATGTGCAATATTCAGACACAGATATGATCACAGAAACAAACACAGATGCAGAAACAAAGTAAAAGCAATAAAGGAAAGAACACACCAGATTTTATACTGGTTTGGAGTTACCCTACATCCAGTCCCGCACATAAGTACAGATTTCCTTTCAAAAGCAATTGTACAATTACACCCTCGATTTCCAAGCTACGAGGTACACCACTCCAGATTCACAATCCTCTGGGTAGAGGTACTCGATTTCACGGACAACAAGTTCACCTAATTGATTTTCAAGGCTACAATCACACTTTTTCTCACTTGATTTATTTCACAAGCTACAATCACACCTTTTCTCACTTAGTTTATTACAAAGAAGCCTATAACTCTGAATAGCACTGAGATCTTTGAGATAGTGATAGAGAATCAAACCAGAGATGATCTAGTTAGATTCAATGTCGATTTCGGCAGAGCAACGGTAAAAATATATATAAAGAAATGTGGAAGAAGAAGAGGAGTGAAATTAGAGAAAATTTGAACACAAATTTGTTCAAAACTACCCCTATTTATAGTAGAACAACATCCATGTCCATTCGTGAAAGTATATGACAAATAGACACTTCCTTTGAAATTCAAATTTTTGAAATAAATTGCTACCATGTCGACAAGGGGTACTTGAGGATGTCGGCATGCCTAAGGTATTTTCGGGTATTTGCTTTTCTTTGAAAATAACTTCTATCTTATATTAAAACTATTTTAAACTTTATAAATATACTTAACTATAGTTAAAATACATAGGTAAATATAGAGAATAATATTTTGATATATATATAAAATTTTACTATAATTTTATATTTAAATCTAAGTATAAATATTAAAAGTTAAATATATTATTATTAAAAGATAGTTTAAAACTAAGGATAATTTGATATTAAAAATAAAGATGTTTTTGATTCTTTTAAAAGGAAGATGTTGAAAACAAGATATAATTTTGTAAAAACATTTGAATAAAAGGTTAGCGGGTACAAAACAATGTTCCACTAGATTTTTCATAGGTTCCTTCGTACTTAGGGTTCCATCCCTTTAACAGGCTCGAAGTGGATTCCATTCCATGAATAAATTGGGTTTTAAGATTCCAGTGCTTTTCTAGAAGTTTTAACAAAATTCCTAATTAAATTGCTTATTATTGAAATCTTGAGCTCTTGATAATCTTGACACTCATGAGTCTTCAATCTTGATATCTTGAATCTCTATACTGTACAGTCTTCATTCTTGGTACCTGGATGGTTAAATCCTGCATATACATATATATCTAAACTATTATGTTAGTATTTATATTTTATAACCTTATTATAAGGTTGTTGTCATCAAAACCATCATCTCAAGGACTAACAATCTCCCCCCTTTTGATTATGACAACCTTTGTTTATAAAATATTACTTCTATCCTTATAACCCTCCCTTAATCTATGCCTAACTTTCCTATTTTATACTTCTCCCCCTTTGTCATCAACAAAAACTAACTCAAAACTATAGAACCCCCCTTATTCTTGTACTGAAATACCTGCATTAACATTATATTCAATGGAGTATATAATAGATAGATTAAGAGATAATTATACTGATAACTAATCAAAGATCATATAAATATCAATGTGTTTTTATACATGTTTTGCACACCAAACATCAATCCACACAAAATATCAATCCATACCAAAACCAAATTAAAACAAATCAAATCAAATCAATCCAAGCAATCAATTAAAATCAAACAAAGCAATTAAATAAAATCAAACATCACGACGAACTTCCACCCAACATTCTTCTCCAAATATAGGGTCTGCTTTAATGGCATCCCAATTTTCATTATTATTGGTGAGAGAGACTGGAGGATGTGCTTCATTATCATCTTTGTGCAAGGAGGAAATCATCCATCGTATCTCATCGAAATGCTTTTCTTGCTCCTTGATCATCTTAATTTGACTCAATTCTAAGTGTCGCTGGTTACGAAGAATGAAAAAAAGAATATTCTTGAAAGAATTAAGGGTTTCTTCAAGATTCTCGGTCAAATTATGAATTGGATTGGCCTATTTGAGTTTGTGAGAAGAATTAGAGACAAAGTAGATAAGAAATAATTTTGAATGATGAATTCTAGAAGAAATAGGTTATAGGTGCAGAAATTCGTTTGAAATGAATAGACATAAGGTAGTTATTCAAATTTCAAATTTAAAATGAGAAGTCATTTTTGACCAGTACATGCCGACATGGTCAAGGGGGAAGGGGGTTGTCGACATGGTTCAGTGAATTTTGATGACTTATTTTGATTTTGTGAATAATTGTGTATATGTATATTTATATAATATACTAACATTTATTCTGGAGATAAGATAAACTAGATAATAGAAAAGTAATTTCATTTCATTTCATAATAGAACGATACAATGATTAAACATTACGAACATTCAAATCAAAACAAACTAAACAAATTCAACAAGACATGAAAAGGTAGAACTAGTTAGAGGATGACGAAGATAAAGATTATCTAAGCTTCTTGCTGACTTTGGAGAAAAACTTTTTCATCTTCGATAACATTTTATCCAATTTCTTACTAACGGATAAGAATCCGTTTATTCTTGGCCTAGTCTTTTGATTTTTGAGTAAGGTTTTGTTGGTTGTATTAGGAGGATAGTCAATGCTTTCCAAAGAGGATTCACCTTCTTCTTCTTCTTCTATTTCCACTTCATCCCCTTCTTCTTCTTCTTCCTCCTCTTCCTCCTCTTCCATCTCCTCATGAGCCAAACGCTCTTCCTTTTCGGCAAGAGTCTCATAAGGTTGAAAAACAAATGGAATTTTCATAAGAGAAATGTTTAAGTGATCAAAAACCTTTCTTGAAACAAATTTTTCTCCTTTGCAATCTACTCTAAAATAGTTAAAAATCCAAGTGAGATAGATTCCATGATACAAAGTGTTTTCACCCATTTCAAGATTTTTGGGACGAAATTCATCCAAAATAACTTGCTCCCAATTAATATCATAATTTCTAAAAATAGCAAAAAGTGCTCTGCAAACTTTTGAAGTTGGATTGTTAAAATTCCTCGATCTTGGTGTCAAAGTATGTTGTAAAAGAAGATTAACAATTCTAGCCTTTGGTCGAAAGTTTCGATTTTGGAATTCAAAATTATCATTTCCTTCGAAAATGTGATGAAATTTCTCACGATCATTTTCATCGATATTAAAACTAGAAAGATCCATTCCAGTGCATTTTCAATTGGGAATGGTACCCAAAAGATCACAATTTAAGATGATTCTAGTTCCTTTGACACTACTATAAATTTCATCATCATTTCCTTTATAAAATCCACGGTTAAGATTTGCACAGAAAATTTTAACAAGATTGGATAACAAAAAAAATCATTTTGAGAAGCATCAACAAGACTAAGAATTTGGTTACTTGCAAAAAGAGAATCGATCTCATAAGTAGAGAAAGCTTGAAATAAAGCAAACTTCCCGGGATGGACTTTTCCATAGTTAGCATAGTTGATATATGCTGTTATAGCCTCCGGATCATTGTAGAGTTGCTCTTTTATCTTTTTGGAAATTCTCATTGTGAAAGGGTTGCTTGAAGAAGCCATTAGAGTAGAAAGTAGAGAGCTTGAGTTTTGAGATACGAGTTCGAATTTGAAAATGAGAACGAAAAGTTGTGATAAGAGATAGTGAATAAATAGATTCTCAAAGGACATATTCTCTGGTCAAAAGGTGGCTTTTCAGAGAATTGAATGAAGTGAAAGGATGGATGGAAATTTTGAATTTCAAATTTCTGTACCCATGTCGACATCATGGTGGGGACCATGTCGACATGTGTCTTTGAATTTTCATGATTGTTTTTATTAAGTATTCTGATATATATATATATATTATTTTTTAATGTCTGTATATTTATATATATCTGGAATAATATTAGAATTATAGTATATTCCATAAAATATTATGATACTGTCAATAATAATAATAATAATAATAATAATAATAACAAAATAATAGTAAAAAAATAAAAATTTTAAAATTCAAACACCACACCAATTCAAAATCAATCAAGCATCCAATTCTAAGCATGCAATTTCAACTAATTGTATTGTAAATGTGTACCTTTTTCTGAGTCCGTTTCTCTAAATTCATCAAAGTCGTGAACTGCCGTGAAATTCATATTTGAATTGTCTGTCTTCTGATCATCATCGCTTGAGGACGAGTCTGAGTCATCTAGAGTAGCAGTAAATGCACGTTTTCATTTCTTTATGGAATCATTGTTTATAGGAAGATTTTACCTATTTGGATAGCACAGTCTTTTTTGATATGGCCTAGTTCGTCACAGTTGAAACATTTGATATTGTTTGGCACAACATTCTGATTTCCAGAGTTCTTATAGTTGTTTTTCTTGAGATTGTTCAACTTTCTGTTTCGAAAATTCTTGGTCATAAGGGCTATCACTTCTTCATTATCGCTGTTTGAGACTGATCCATCGGTTAGTGCATTTTGCGCCATTGATTTCTTTTCAGATGCTTTGCGTTCTCTTCTCTCAATCATTTGGACTTCAAACAACATTAGATTTTGAATTAATTCTTCTATCTTTAAGGTACTGATGTCATTTGCCTCTTCAATCGCAAGTGTCTTTTGATCCCATTCTGGAGTAAGAGAATTTAAGATTTTTCCGACTTGATCTTCTTCCGAAAATTCCTTTCCCAAGGATTTTAGAGAATGCACAATGTTCTGAAATCTACTATACATATCGAAAATAGACTCATTAGAATTCATTTTAAATAATTGAAACTGGTTTGTGAGCATGGAAATTTTGGTCTATTTAACTTTGCTTGTTCCTTTGTGAGTAACTTGCAAAGTTTTCCAGATTTCATATGCAGACTTACAAACTAACACTCTATTAAATTCATTTCTATCAAGTGAACAAAATAGAATATTCATAGCTTTAGGGTTATTTTGTGCAACAGACTTTTGCTCAGCAGTCCACTGTGAAAAATCAGTTGTGGGTTCAGCATATTCTGTCTGTGTGACATTCCAAGTGTCTAGTCATATAGATTGTAAATATATTTTTATCCTACATGCCCAATATGCATAGTTACTACCATTAAAAAGTGGTGGCCTGACAGTAATTGTACGGATTTCCTTTCAAAAGTATGGATTTCCTTTCAAAAGCAATTGTACAATTACACCCTCGATTTCAAGGCCACGAGGTACACCACTCCATATTCACAATCCTCCGGGTAGAGATACTTGATTTCACGGGCAACAGTTCACCCAATTGATTTCCAAGGCTACAATCACACATTTTCTCACTTGATTGATTTCACATGCTACAATCACACCTTTTCTCGCTTAGTTTATTACAAAGAAGCCTATAACTCTGAATAACACTGAGATCTTGTTGAGATAGTGATAGAGAATCAAACCAGAGATGATCTAGTTAGATTCAATGTTGATTTCGATAGAGTAATGGTAAAAATATATAAAGAAATATGGAAGAAGAAGAGGAGTGAAATCCGAGAAAATATGAATACAAATTCGTTCAAAACTACCCCTATTTATTGTAGAACAACAGCCATGTCCATTCGTGAAAGGATATGATGAATAGACACTTCTTTGAAATTCAAATTTTTGACATAAACTGCTACCATGTCGACAAGGGGTACTTGAGGACGTTGACATGCCTAAGGTATTTTTGGTAATTTGCTTTTCTTTGAAAACAACTTCTATCTTGTATTAAAACTATTTTAAACTTTATAAATATACTTAAGTATAGTTAAAATACATAAGTAAATATAGACAATAACATTTTGATATATATATATATATATATATAAAATTTTACTATAATTTTATATTTAAATCTAAGTATAAATATTAAAAGTTAAATATATTATTATTAAAAGATAGTTTAAAACTAAGGATAATTTGATTTTGAAAATAATGATTATTTTAAGGCTAAAAGTATTTAAAACCAGGATAGATGTTTTTTATTCTTTTAAAAGGAAGGTCTTGAAGTCATTTTGAAAACAAGATATAACTTTGTAAGAACATTTGAATAGAAGGTTAGCAGATACAAAACAATGTTCCACTAGATTTTTCGTAGGTTCCATCCTACTTAGGGTTCCATCCCTTTAACAGGCTCGTGGTGGATTTTATTCCACAAATAAATTGGATTTTTAAATGCCAGTACTTTTCTAGGAGTTTTAACAAAATTCCTAATTAGATTACTTATTATTGAAATCTTGAGTTCTTGGTAATCTTGATACTCATGAGTCTTCAATCTTGATATCTTGAATCTCTATACTATACAGTCTTCGTTCTTGGTACCTGCATGGTTATATCCTGCATATACATATATATCTAAACTATAATGTTAGTATTTATATTTTATAATCTTATTCTAAGATTGTTGTCATCAAAACCATCATCTCAAAGACTAATAAAAAAGACAAAACACATGTCACATCACATGTGACATAAAGTAAAGCAATCATTCTTATTCTTTACTTAATTCTTAAGTGTTTGAATTTTAAAAGTGTGTTTTGATGTGGAGGGTAAGTGTTGAATTAAATAAGTCTACTTAATTCTTAAGGAAGGTTATTTAAGTAAAAACACAATCTATATTTTAATCTCAAATATTTTCTATGAATACCCATCCTCTTCTTCTTCACTTTTTCACCATTTCTCCTCTGCTTTCTTAAGTTCTCTTACATCCTTTAATGGCTTTTTCCATAATTAAATAATACCAAAATATTTCCAAAAATAAAAAGAAGAAAAATATCATCAAAACCACTCAAACTCCACTTCAAACTCCTTCTTCCTTTCTTATTTCTCACTCCCCCCTTTTCTCCAATTGGTCGAGCACATCTTCCCCTTCAAGCTTGGCCGTGGCCTCCTAATACAAGTACGAGGAAGTTTAGCAAGTTCTAAGAGCTTAAGGCAAAGTTTAGCAAAGTTAGGAAAATTTGAAACTAAATTGAAAGCAACAAAAGGTGAGTACTCTAAATTGTTAAGTAGAAAATGTTTATATGGTGTTTTGCAAGTTACCAATTTTGTTTAGATGTTAATAATAATGTTAATAAGTATTTGAAAAAGAAAGCAACCACCTTTAAGTCATTTACAAAAGTTAGTATGCAAATATGTACATAAATGACAATCATGTGACATTTTAATGAAATAGTTGTTAAATTGATATGCAAATTCATATGACATGTTAGGATATGTTAAAATAGTTAAAAACATTGTTTTGGATGTTTGTTAGTTGTATTTTGAATATATATGTTGAAACAAGTCATGGAATTACACGACATATAATCACATTGAAATCACTTTCCAAAAGAAATGAAATGTGATATGGAATCATTTATACATTTGAAAAATGTTTGAATAAGCTTTAGAAATGGTTCCTAAGCGTTTAAACTTATCTCGACAAAGTTTAGATATGAATATTAAAGTACGTCTAAAATTTGACGCGTCACATAACGGTAGTTTATGCTTTCGCGTCAAAAGTTCAAATGAACATCAGAAGTGAAATATAGTTCAAAATTCTTCGAAGTAAGAATTTTTGGAATCCATATATGCATATCTTTCATATAAAAAAGAAAAACAAGATTTCATCTTTTATATTCTGTAATATGGTAAAATCAATTTTCAAGAAAAATCATGTTTTTGCACTTAATAACCAAAGTTGGAAATTGATAAAATAATCCTTTTAAAAATATGAAATAAATTCCAAAAATCTTTTAAATTGTTTAAAAGCGATTGAAGTTGAAAATATGGTTTTTTAAATGATATAAAAGTCGTTTTGAACAATATAGCTTTTAAAGCAATTTGTAACACTATTTGCAATACTTTTCGCAACTTTTTTCAATAGCTTTTGAAATAAAGGTTGAAACTTACCAATTTTTTCCAAATCCGCAGTAAATGTTTTTAAGTAAATAATAAAGCATTTTAAAAGAAATTTGAACAGTTTAACATTATTTCAAAGGTGGTTAAAAAAATAGTTAAGTGATTTAAAAAGGGAAAACGAGTATGCGAAAACGACTAGTACATTTGGCCCGCCTGTGGGATCTAAAAGTGAAAACAAGGTGTGTAACTAAGTTTTGGGATGAAGCAACCAATGCCCTGAACTTACCTGGCCTCAGTTTTCTCTTTTAGGCGAGGGATGGAACATATCAAAAGGAAAGCCCAGATGCTCAACTTGGATTTTATAGAAATAATCTTCTTGTACTCATTATTAAAATTCGAAGAGGGAACTTGTTATATTCGTGGAATTTAAAAAGTGATCTCACCGTTATTCCACCCATAGCACTTGTTGAATACAGAAGTTTATTTTGAATAAAAGTAGAATGATTTATATAATTCTATTTTCTCAAAAGATAATCTTTAAAAATGATTTGAGAAATATTCAAAAGAGAGGTTTAAATGATTCTATATTTAAACTAGAAGATTTTGAAAATACATATCTCTCGAAGATATTTTGGTAAAGGAAAATTAATGAGTCGAAAAACAATCACCTGATTTCATCATTTTTATCGATGATCGGATTTCGAAGGAACCAGGGTCGGATTAGGGTGATTCCTATCCGAAAACCACTTCGAACTAATTTACGTATTCGAAGAATAAAGATTTTTGAAGATGGAGATATTGAGGCAAATAATAATGAAAGACCACTTGTTGATTAATTAGGGATAAACTTCCAATTCACTATATTGTAGTGCTGGTCTCTTTGTTATGAAAAATCTCAGAACCACAAGGACTTCTTGCCTAGTAATGGCCGAGGAAAGTACCTTCGCCTTCGTACGGTCCCAGAACGAGCTTGTATGGATGAATGTCTGACCTAGCATGCCAAATCACAATGAGTGATCGCTATAAAATTATATCATTAGGTGGCGGAGAAGACACCTTCTCTTAGCTCAACACCCTTTCCCAAGACATATGAGCTCAGAAAGTTATACGTTTATAGAAATCTGTCATGTGAATGTGGAATGACAATGTGGCATTAAAAGTGAAAGTAGATGTGTTATGTGAAAAGGTAATCGTTGCCTCTAGCCTCATCAACCGAAAATGGCCGAAACAGGGTTAGATGTAGCAAGGCTAAGTGGGTCATTCCCAATTAGGGTATGATCATTCCCTTATAGATATATTTCCTCCCGTTATGGCATTCGGGATGTAAATTAATGTGGATGTATGCGAAGAGAGCTCTCGGATAAAGGGCGGTAATGACCGAGTATGATATATTCGGTATTATCTTGTTACAGAGATAGGTCGGTCTTGTTTGGTAGAGGATCCTTTGTGATGGTCCTCGGTACATCCTCTAGAGATGTACTATCAAAAGCTAGTCCCTTCACTTAGTCATTTGTATGAAATCCATTCTCCAGTAAGAACCTTCGGACTTGATTATAAACCTATTATGCTAGAATTTTATCAATGTAACAATTTTGGCTAAGATTAATATGTTTATTTGCAAATGTTTTCAAAGAAAGTCATTAAAAATAAAATCCTAAAAATTTTACGTAATAAAGAGTTTTAGTAATCATAAGGTTAAAAATCGTACCATGTTTATGTGCGGCGTGGTCTTATGAGATACCTTCTTGTTTTCAAAACATCATGCTTTGAGTTCTCACACTAGTCCCATGATTGACCCATAGTTTTTTTTCCTTTAAAATCTAGGTGCCCAATTTTTCTGGCAACTGTGTAGTCAGGATACCTTAGGAGCATTTTGGAGCATGTTGGGGAGCATTTTGGAGAAGTCTGTTGGAGCTTTGAAGCTGAAGTACCTTATGTAGATATCTACCCATTTTCTGTTGTGTTATGTAGTATGTATTTTCCAACATATGTTTGGATAGACAGTTATAACTATCCCATTGGATATGTATTTGACTCTGATCATTTATGTATAATTAAAATGTTGAATGCGCTGTAAGATCTACTATTGTGTTATCTTCTATCTTTATTTTCTTTTACACCCCTGATAATCTGCCTCCTCGGCACTTGGATATACGGCATGTGAATACCGTGAATGTATTAATGTTGATTTGTAAGGGTCGAGGAGACGGGTCACCACAATTATGGATCCTTTATCATGTGAATATATTTATTTGAAAAAGTAAACACAATAACCAAACAATATCACTCCTGTGGGTTTTAGATCCTTTAAATACTTCTTCAAATTTACGTACTTGAAATTCTTTCAAAACTCCTTTACTTGACCACACATTTTTCTCACTAAAAATGAGTTTTGCTTTAAAAATCCTTTCGACACTGTCGAAACCTTTGCTTTCGACTTCATTGGATAACCTCCTTTGAAAGCATAATATTCTACCTCTAAAACGTTAGGCTCCTACCTTTCGAATACTTTAAAACATCTCTTTCGAAACCTTCCGATTGTATTAAAGCATTAACCTTTAGCTTTGGAAGCATAACTTCAAAACAAAATGAAAATACCCCCTTTTGAGATAATTTGGAATATACCTTTTGAAACTACTGATAGTACCCCTTTTGAAACCATTGAAGGTTATCCTTTGAAATCAATACCTTCCGAAGCAATTGGGTTTATATTTAAAATAGCATTTTGGGTCAAAATGAACATAAGCGAAAGCATCTCTTTCGAAACCATTCTTTATTTCAAAAAAGTATTGGGGAAACTTGATGGTGTTGAAACCATCCTTTCGAAAGCATTAAAACATCTGGGTAAAACAATTGAATGTTGGCTTTGAAACCCTTTCGATAGCATCCCCTTTCGAAAGCAGTAGGAAGTGGCTTATGTTTATAAAAACAACAGCACCTTTCGATAGCATTGATGTCTTCAATACCATCAAAGGGCATCAATTCACTGAAGAATTTCAACTTGGTCAGAACAACCCTTTTCGAAAGCTTTAACTAAAACCTAAGCAACTTCTTCGAAAGTTGCTTCTTTAAAATAAAGGCGGCAGCTCCTCTCTTTCGAAAGCTTCTTTTGAAATACCTTTCGCAACTATAGGTTTCTACTATGTCGAAACCCCTTTTAAACAGGCAAGTGCTTTTTCCTTTAAAACAAAACAATGGAATCAACCCTTTCGAAAGCTATGTTTCGACATCCTACATTTCTCCTATCTCCAATCCACCACATACCATCTAAATGATACCATGTGTATTGGTTTACTGGTTTTGACCTAGAAGGTTTTGACTTGGTTGGAGGTGAAAGTTCTGGGTCGAAAGGTCCCTTCTAAAGAAGGCGGAACACCTTTTTCTGAACAAAAGTCTATTTTTACCGAATAAAGTAAACTTTTTGTAACTAACTTGCTCACTTATAAACTCTTAATTGGTTATAATAAACTTTCAAACTAAAATTTGTTGCATTTTCTCAGATCTAAAACTATTTAGCTTTTTAACAAATAATCCTGTCCCATTAACAAAACAATTAAATCATTTAGGTCCTCCTTTCAAAATAATTTAATTTCCATACTAATCATTTAGTAAAAATCCTTGAAAATTCCAGAATTCACATTAATCATGTTATCTAACATATCAAAATTTTATTCCCAAATTCTAGATATATTTTCCAAAATAAATTTATAAACCCAAATATCTATATTTTCCTTTGAAAATTCAAAATTAATTATCCACGACTTGGAAAATTATAAAAATTAAAACCCATCTCCAAAATCATGTTTATAATAACATAAAATTTTCCCATGGCATTTAAACATCATTAAATCTCGATTTTTCCCTGACACCGTGCATATACTCTTTTAAACAATCTAGTTTAAATCATAAGAATTTTATATCAAGCATATCATCGTCTAATATATCATAAAAATGAATTTTCCCTTAAATCCGAAAACATATGATTATAGAAATCAAAATAGAGATATATTGATTATTATTTGCCTTAGATTGTATAAGAAAATTGAAGACTGATTGGGATTGATTTCTTCTAGCTTGAATTCTAAGCTTTTGGTTTGATTTCTCTCTTCTTCTTTCTCCTTAATGGCCGGCCTTGATGTTTGTTTTCTATCGATTTTTTTTTCTTTTGATAAAATGAACGTGTATTGCTATGAAATAATAGTATAAGGGTGAAATAAATGGGCGGCTATTTATCCTAATGCCCTATAATTAATTAGTCAACACTTAACGATTTATAAATTCATTCATTCATTTTAAATAACCATGGCCACTATATTTTATTTAACCAACCTCAATCTTCTTATCTACATTATTCTATTTAATTTATTCTAATTAAATCTCCTAAATAATGTTATCAAAAATTAGAGGTGTTACAACTATTTAGGCACTTACATTACGGTTACAGTAACCACAAAAACGCGACTAAAAGGCTCCACACCTAGTCATTGGACTTTTACTATTGAAACCCTGCATTGATTGTAATTTATAGCATCTCCAGTAAGAGTGTAGATATCACAAAATGTAATACGTAACCTCAAATCACTCTCCAATAGCTTTGTATATTTTGTAATTGATTAAACATTAGCTTAATTGGTTCAGAAAACTTAGTCTTGTTGGACGTTTGTTCAACATACGCCTAGAATTTAAGTGCTTGTTGAATAAACACCCGAGGTCTAGACGTTTGTTCAACAGGCGCCTCATTTCTAGATCAACATGCATTTAGAAGTTTAGACGATTGTTAAATAGGCATCTAGACCTCAAACGTTTGTTCAGTTTACACCTAAACCTTAGACGTAAGTTCAATAGACGCGTACTTTTTTTGGTAAAATTTGAATGTTTGGATTTTCTAACCCTTCAAAATATAACTTTCAATTTTCAAATGGTTGGTATGCGCTTATAATAAAAAAAGTCATCGTTCTCTGCTTTTATTTGTCCTGCTCAACTGAAAATGTTGTAATGAACAAGAATTAATATTACGATAAAATTTCAATACACATAATTATTCTCTCTCATACATAAATAATTAATATTATAACAACATAATTAGCAATAACAAAAAATTCTTATGTCTTTCAAATACCCATTTCATTCCTTTTTTAGTACAACCAACTAACTATTTTCACGAGATTTTTTGGCACATGCAACACACTTGCGTATAAAACCCTCTTATAAAGCTATTAACTTTAGAATTTCTATGTATTTTTTATAAAACAAATTGAAAAACATAAAGTAAAATATTATAATTTTTTTGATGGAATAGGGTTTCGAAATTGTAATCTTATTGACATTCCAACATTTCAATTTGAAAAGAGATGTTGATTTTTGTTCTTTGTGGGATTCAAACTCTTAAAATTTGTTTGCATATAAGCGTATTTTTAGAACTTCACGGGCAGATCAAGAGATTGCGCTTCTATTTCAATTATTAATAAAGATGTTTGCATATAAGGATATTTTTGAAACTTCATGGTCGGACCAAAAGATTGCATTTCTAATCCAAGTATTAATAAAGTTTTATCCCCCTTTTAGATGCCACTTTCATGTGCCCTTTTTCTGACAAAAGAATGCACTTTACATGTTCTTGTTTTTTATATTGTTATAAGAAAGTTTGGTAGTAATAAATGTGTAAATTAGGTATTTATTTTGAAATACTAAAAAGTACGAGGTAAATTGAATTTTTCCGAGCGAAAATACTAGTTCACTTACAGTTTTCCTTAGAAAAATAAAAAATTCTATAAAATTCAATAACGGTACAAAGCTGTAGTTATTTACTAAAATTCTTCTTTAATAACAATTACTAATATTTGCAAATAAGAAATTTAATTTTAATTTTTGAAAAACACCAGTTAACTTGCACTTTCTCACCGAAAAGTGTAAATTAGTC
Organism: Allium cepa; assembly: GCA_030765085.1. Taxonomy (NCBI): domain Eukaryota; kingdom Viridiplantae; phylum Streptophyta; class Magnoliopsida; order Asparagales; family Amaryllidaceae; genus Allium; species Allium cepa. The sequence goes on from CM060939.1 coordinate 975,630,726, forward strand.
TGCGCTTTCTAATTTAGAAAATTAGGGACCCGATCCATGTGATCATAAGTATGTGAATATTTCTTACAATTACTTCAGAAATTGGGGCTGATATGCAAAACCCTTTATCATATTTTTGAACATGCTTCATTAATGATAACAAATGTTGATTCGATGATCGAACTCTTGGCGTTTAATCTCATAGTCTGGAGTAGCAACCAACTGAGTTTGCTCAGAAAATCTTATCGATAATTGAATAAGAAAGATGAGAAAACAGAAGTGCTAAAAAGGAACCTTGGAAGCCTTACTTCAGACTTGCTTAACTAATTCACATTTAGTATTTGAAAACTGTGCGAAAATCCTAAAACAATTATTCCTTGTCCATTGCAACGTCATAATTACAAATGTGTGAATGATACATGGATTAATTTTATGGAATTCTCTACACACACAGCTATATATATATATATATATATATATATATATATATATATATTGATGTAAGGTGTAATTACACGATCAAATGATATAAAATAATGAATGATACGTGTAATTTTTTGTTGTATTAAAATTATATAATATGAATTTAATTGGTATTACGATTCATAGGGCTACAACCTTTGTATTAGGAGTAATAATTAACATTTGGTAGATTCAAAAAGGTAATAAAAAAATTAAAAACGAAATTGTTTACATAGCAAGAATTTAATCCAGTCATGCATAATATTGGATTTTTAAAGCATACAGGTTTTGAAAATTCAATTACACTATTCATTATGAATTCATGCATTTTATTTCTTTGGAGCATCTTCAACAGCCATAATTAAGGCTTTACATTCAGCACCTCCATTAGCTAAGCTCTCTGACATTTAATATTACAATGAAGGGATTTTTACGTTAAGTCTCCCTTATAATTTTAATATACGAAATACTATTTCTTATAAGTTTATATAAATTCGATCTCTGATCGTGTTTATTTTTTTCCTTTACAAAAAGTTGATGTTCTCACACTCATATTAATATTTCACATCTTATTTGATTTCAATATTTAAAATATTTTATGTCAAGTACCTCTCTTATAATTTAATACATAGAATTCCATTCCTTATAATTTTATATAAATTAGGTTCTTGGTCGTGTTTTTCATAGCAATTAGTGATATTCTAACACCTGTATTAATATTTCACATCTTATTTTATTTTAATATATAAAATACAATAACATTTTGTTGAAATATCTATCAAAAAAACATTTGCATCATTAAATCACTAAATTTATATCTTTTAAACGATATGTTTTTTTTTGAAAACCCAGGAGAACCCGACGAGCCGGTAAACTCCTAAGGAGGGTATAGTAATCTGTTGATCCAAGCCCCCATACCCCCGGGTAAATTTATATAGGATAGGGAAGCACAAGGTAGGAATTGAACCTGGGTCTTTTTAGCAGAACCCAAGCCTCCTTTCCACTGCGCCGCACCCGCGGACTGTGCCGCACCCGCGGACTGTGCCGCACCCGCGGACATTAAACGATATGTGTTGTGCATATGTAAATATCTAATCGTTGAATTATTTACGAATAATTGCAACTTTTTCACATAAATAACATATTTAAAACTACATCATTCAAAATGCAATCGCAATCGCATCATTCAAATAACAAGGTTCAAAAATAATAAAATTCGCAAAATTATATCTATATTATATTAATGCAAATATAACTGCTTAAGATTGAATATAACTACATTTTTAAATGTAGTTAATTTATAAAGTACATTAATATTATATAAAATTATCAAACATAACCAATATTGTTACCACATAATATATGCAGTTATATTAATTCAAAAAAATAATGTTACATTATAATTGCATTTTCTTCGAGCATTTGAATTCAACTATGTTTTCTATGACGATCCACTTATTTTGCCCCTAGGAACGATACATAACACATCCTCGGTGTTCGTGTATCGTTGCCCAATATTCGGAAAGGAGAATCGTTGTGGGGAAAGATAATGAACAGAATAAAAAACCTCGCAACAAAACTGCTAAATAAAACATAACGGTCAATAGTAGATTAGGTTACTCCTTTACTGAGAGTTGTTAGAGTTACACAAAAGTACTAAAAATCAGCTTAGTCGGTAGTCAGTTATAATATCCTGTCTTTGCATATGCTGAAATAAAATAAGCTTACAAAAACTAGATAATACAGTGGAATAGATAACTAAGAAGATGAAGGCCTCTTGCTCGGATGCCTTTTTCAAAAGAATCCACAAAGACCTGCTACTATCGTAGAACTCAAATAAAACGAGTACCCGAGAGTTTAGGGAAACAAACAATTCGAGTCAGACTATATGTCTGATATGAGTAAAACTTTAAACAATAGGTGTACATCAACAATAGCATGTAAGACAATACCGCTAACGTGGAATGGGTTTTCCCCCACACAAATAATAACCAAACTTAAAGAATGGTATGGAATAATTAAACATCGCAAAGAGTGGTAGACTCTTTCCATTGCAATCAAAGAAAACAATTCAATGGTTCAAATCAAATAAGGAAAGGAAAATTTCCTACAAATGACTAGGAAGGTGCGCCCTCTTTTGAAGTATATCTCTAGAAATATAATTCCAAGGAGCTCATTTCTCTGTGGCACTTCTCAGAACCCTCCAAGCCAGACCATGCCAAACCTTACCGAGTATCCGAGTACTTCACATGTAAAAGCGCTACCAAATCCAAATCTAGATGAGATGTTAATATATCCTAATGGAAGCAATCCTAAATAGCTTGGCCTCCTTTCGCGCTTTAGATTTAGTCATTTTCGATGGAGGATATTAAAGCTCAATGGAGCAACAAAATCATCTTAGAGTGATGAAAATAATCAAGTGAAGGTAATCGATAGCCGGAAAAACAACTATCAAGAATATAAGACGATCATATATGAAAATTAAGTCTTGTATACCTATCACCACTCGTTAAACAAAAAATCGTACTATTTCTTGGTTAACAATAATACCGGACCAGAATTGGTTAACAATAATACTAGACAAGTCAAGGTAGTATTACATTAAAGTCAGCAACAAGTCTACTTCTTCGTAGTTTAACGTTAAGCATTCAAATGAATAATTTCCATATAAGTGATATCGCTTTACAGAAATTAATTCATTTCCATAAACGAATCGATCTTTTTATAATAAAAACCGAATTCGTACTTGGCTACACATTACAAGTATTAGCTTTAAAACACTTTGTTAAAAGAGTTTATTAACTTTGAAAACATCATTATAAAAAGGGTTTAACAACGTAAAACATCCTTATTACATTGATCAATTATATTGTATTTTCCCGCCATTTTGGACGCTTTAAGCAGACACACGTGCCAACTCAAAACATACAGAAGGGTGGATTTTAATTGGGGTGAATAAGAAAAAGAGAATGCAATAAATCAGAAACAGAATCTCACAGCGGAATAATAAAATATAATAATCAGATAACAGTTCATGAAGCTGTGTACAAAACATTTGATTATATCTATACAACACAGTATCAGAGTTACACATGTCAGGGATAAATAAATGATAATGCAGCGGAATAGTATGATGCAGTGGGATAATATAGTAAATAGTAGTAGTACACATCTTTGTCTTCACCCTTTAGAATAAGTCTTCAAATCTTGAAATGCTCAGGCTGACCCGAGCGAATTGAAAGGACAAAACACTCAGTCAGAACTAAAAGATCTTATGTAAGTTAAATTAACGGTAAATACACTTGTGACGGCGTCAGAGATGTTTACGGGATTTGACATCTCCTATCCAGTGTCTAACGTGAGTGCAGTAACTCAAGGGATGTTCGGGATTCACATCTCCTAAGGATCCGTTAAGCTATCTACTATGTAGTAAAATATTTTATTATAATATGTCTACAGTAAAGTAAAGGTATTAAAGTAGCATTAAGGCTTTACAGTTTCCACCTTAACACATTTTATAAATTCCCATAGTCTATACAGTACCGTAATCTCCCCCGTACTGGGCGTCATCAGAGGGCACTTCATAGGTATGGTACAAAAGAAACTCGTGGGAGGCGCGCTAGGGTAGGTGACACGACACATCTAGGAAATTCCAGGGTAGATATACAAATTATGCATCTGGACTATTGGTAACGCATAGCCGCAACTACCGCCCAACTCGAAACACACTCCCAAGTAAAATTCGAAGTGTGGCCACTAAATAAATCAAACGTCTATATATAGTATCGATGGAATGTGTCCGATCGGAGGGGCTACCCCACTTGACCCAGAATCGCTCCTGTTTTAGCCACCTTATGCTAACTCACGGGAGTTAGGTCCACATAAATATACCTTTAGGGTCGTCGCAACCATCCTATTTCATTGTGGAATCTCCATCACGTGCACATTTGTCAAAATGGTTTTCAACATTGGCAGAGAGTATGAAAATATCCGTTCCCGATCTCTTTAACAACCAATCGCTTATTGCAAACCGGATGGTTCTTTTACATTTTCAAAACCATTTCATAATTGATATGAAAATATAATATTCGATTCAAACCATATCACTTTCGAAATTATTACTTACTTTCGAAATCATATTCGCCTTTGAAATCACAATTCGATAATTATATTTCCTTTCAAAGTCAAATTCACAATTTATATCAAAATATTGTGTTCTTACTAAACTATACCACTTTCAAATCATATTTTTCCAAAAATCATATTTCCAAAATAGGTTAAGTTTTTGCTTCAAAATCATCATTTCGATTAGTTAACATTTAAATCCCAACTTAGGTTAATCATTAACTATGTTCACTTTAATAAATCGAGAAATTTGAATATAAACCCATCCATTTTACTTAGTTTGGAATTTGGAAGAAAATAGTTCAAATAGTTATAAATAATTAATATAGATTTAAAATAGTATATTTATAATTAAAATAGAATAAATAGATTTAAAATAGATTAATTAGATTTAAAAATAAATTAAAATAGTTTAATTAGTTTAAAATAAATTAAATTGTTTTAAAATAGATCAAAATAATTCATATAGTTAACATTAGTCAAATAGTTTAGTAAATTAGAAATCTTAATAATTAGAAATTTTAAAATAATATATTTTCATTTTATAATAAAATATGAGTTTGAAAATTAATACCAAATTAAACTATTCATTCCATTTCAACATATTTGGACCATTTCACATTTCCAAATCGACAAACCAAATTTTGATAAACTATCGAATTTCATATCGTTTCAATCCATGTTCAAATTATCAATATGGATTACTCCAATTTCAAAATATTTCAAAGTTATTTTCAAACAAATTCAATAACTCAATTTTGATAGAATTTCATCTATATATAAAAGTTTAACTTTAAGCTTCCGATTTAATTTCTTAAAGAAATTCCTTTTTAAACCAATTCGCATTTCAACACAAAACTTTATTTTTCTGTAATACTTCAATTTATACAAATCAAATTTTATTTCAAAACATAAATTAATTAAATCCAAAAATTTAATGATTTTAAAATCATTTAATTTAACCAATCCAGTGTCCGTATACAATTTTCTATTCTATAGTCAAGTGATACGGATATTTATCACTTCATTCCACCATTTAATATGTTGCGGTTATATATCATTTCAAATCGCAATCCCGAATTAAATAAAAATCCATAACAAACTTGCAGTTTGTAACGATATAAAAATACAACATCCATTCAACCAATATAAAAAATAAAAAATCAACATCTATCACAATCATCATCCAAACAATCTATAAATATCAATATAGAACTGATAATCGATAAAGGTACTTACTGGCAGTTTTTATTCGATAATAAATTAAATAACGATTTAATTCAAATAAATTCAAAAAACTGAGATAATGATTAAAATATACCAAACAGTCATAAATAAATTCTAATCACATCATAAATTAAATTTAGAAAACATAAGAAATTTTAGAAGTTGTGAGTGGGTTAAAACACTCACCTTTGAATTTAAATTGAATTTAAATCCAATTTAAGTCCAAAATTCAAAATTCTTCGAATCCGTCCAAATCAATGTCAAGATGTCTAGAATTTCAATATGATCCTAGCAGAGAAAATCGCGCGTGCAACGAACCTCATATGCAAAAGATACTATGATTAGAAGATAATGATTTCTAAAAATATGAAGTAAATAAAATAAAGGAAGCAACCTGTACAGACTGGCCACATCACCCGCGTAGGTACGCTTCCAAGCACGAGAACCGACTCGCTCTAGCATCACTTTGACTGTCGATTCCTTGCAACACCGGCCACTAGAGACTCATTGACCAACCCTATACACTCCCTCACGATCGCCGCGCTAGCCACTGCCAGGCCGTCACCTCCGATGCATACAAGGAGCCACCGCCACACCGAGAATAAACCCTAATCGATCTTTCACCGTCAATCTAACCGCTGATACGACATGCAACCTATACCAATGGAACCCCAATTCCACTCTCTACAACGTGGTGCCCTCGATCTGACGATCGGTTGCAGATCATCGAACACCAATGAACGGCCGAGACTTGTTCTTCAATTTCTGGCCAGATAGAAGTTCAAATTTTAAAATGAATTACAGATCTGAGATGCGCTCGTCGAGAGCTTCAGACTGATATATAATTCGATATAATTTGAGGAGTTTGAATTTTTGATTTTGTTTTGAAATTGAAATTGTGGTTTGGGAATTATGTTTTGTCTGCCATTGGAATGGGGAGGAGAAAACAGAATTGTACGCATAGACTTGAGGAATAAGAAATGACCAAGGTTTTATAACAACATATACGTAGGCAGAGCTAATAGAAATGAATGGGTTTGATTGGTTTGGAAAGTTGAACGATAAATGACCCGAAAAGCCCGTTCTATCTCTGGAACGCAAATGGATCAACCCATATATCAAAATAGATGTTTTCAAACACTTTAAACTCAATGAAATAGGTTTCAAGTTCTAATTCCATTGTATGAAGAAGTTATGCAAAAATCAGCTTATTTGAGATTGATTTCAATTGATTTTAATTAAATTGATTTCTAAGCGTTTCGAGTCTGTACGATCGAACGACAAGTTCGATCGATACGAAATTTGAAATCCTACAATAATTCAATATTACGGATCCGTTGAAACTGGTTTGGTCGAAATCCGAGTCAGTGCCAAAATGACTATTTTCACATTAATTAAATAAATTAATAATTAATTAATTAAATCACCTTTTCAATTTTGATTCTATAATTGACAAATTTTATCAATTTTGATTACTTAGACATTTATAAAAATTTGAAACAAATTTCCATGTTAATTAATTCACTAATTCTCAAGTTTACTTCAATTCAATAATTTCAGAATTTCAAATTAAATTTCAATAATTCCATTTAAATTGCCTTTCATCCTATTATTCAATCCCTTATTATCAAATGGATAAAATTGACATGGTTCATGATTTATTAATATTCTCACATTTCATCCCAGTTTCCACTTACATAATATTAAATATTTAAATTTTCTTTTAATGCAATTAATCCAATTATTATAATTTAAATTCAAATAAATTAATAAATCTTGATCCCCATTCTTTTTATCCAGCCATTTGCCATATTTACATTTAATTAAATTTACAAGTTCATTAGTTGCAAACAAATGCTATAATTCTTATATAACCCAAATTTTTATTCAATGGTCATTTATTTCATACTATATCATTTATCAATTTAATGTTTGCATTTGTTTTCTTATGTTAATTTCTAACCAAGTATAACAATTTACATTATTCAAAAAAATTGTAATTCATTCAAATTGTTAATTATTAGCTTTAATTATCATTTGTTACTTCATTTCGGTATTCATTTCATTATTAAATTACCGATTTTTCATTTCCACCAAATTTAATTACAAAAATCTTATTAAATTAACAATCTAAATTATCAAAAATTATGGGTCGTTACATAACTTCAAAATTGTGTTAACTAAGTTAATTAATTAATTTCAATGACCTTTAAAGTAAATTACCTTTAAACATCATTATTCATTTAATTAATACCATTTAAATATAACTAGTTAAATTAATTTATAAATAGTAAATCTCATTAATTAAAATGATTCATTAGTTGTAAAAATCTATAAAAGAATGATTAATTAAAGTTAAACAAATCTATTAACTTCTAAAAGTCATTAATTAAAAAATTATTTAATTTAAAAATCATTAGTAAATTGATTATTTAACTTTAATCCATCATTATTAAAATATCAATTAACCTTAATCATTATTAGATAAAACGATTAATTGATTTTAAAAACATCATTAACAAAGTGATTAGTTAATTTTTAAACACATCTTTAAAAAGTTAATTATTTAGCTTTAATCCTTATCAATTAAACAAATAACTAAATTAAATAATTATTATTAGAATAATTAATTATTTTGAAAAAATATTTAATCAAAAATTTCTTGACTTGTAAAATAATTCCAACCATGATAATGAAACCAAACAGTTTCGATAAAAGGTGATTTTCCGAAAGTGCTGATATAGCGACCACCGCTACACAGGCAAGTTCGAAATTCAAATTAATGTCATTTGCAGTACAACACACATCACATAGCAAGGGTATGAGCACATATACATGGTGATTTACAATATTACAACATATATAAATCATGTATTAACAAGGCATAAATTTAACTACTAAAATTTCATATGTCTTAAGATTTGCTTACTAACTTTCCAAAGCAACTAACTTTCAATCAATAAACCAATCCAACAACCAAATCAAAATTTAATCAATAAAACAAGCATTCAATAGTAATGGCATGAACACAAATGTAGTTTGAAAACATTTATTTTAAAGGTGGAAGCTTTACTCACCAAACTTGTTCCAAACCAAGCTAAACTTTCACCGAACTTGCTTAAACTCTAAGCAACTTGCCTTAACTCCAAAATAGGACCTATTGTAGGCTTGTAGGGTGCAACATGGCTTGACCTAGGGTAAATATGGGCTCTCCCTAAGCATAATTGGGTTTGGACTAGGTAGTTTTTAATGTAGATGTTGCTTTATTTTCGTAGAGGAGAAGTTGCAGATGAATATGTGGAGTTTTGTAATGAAGAAAGCTATATTTTGCCAACTTTATAATTGGATTTGAAAGTCATGGATGTGAATATTTATGAAAAGAAAAGAAATGAAGAAAGAAATTAATATGTAAAGTGGAAAATGTGTGGAGGTGAGGAGCATTTGTAGGCAAAAGAAATGAAGAAGTGAATAAAATAGCTTAAACATTTATATAATATTAAGTTGTCATGTGTCCATGCTTGCCATACCCCTCCGCCTTACTTGGTACACATGCACCCTCCTCTTCCCCCCTTCCACCATGCCTTAGGTACTTGTTTATGTTATGGTTAGGGTACTTAATTAATTTCCTAATGTTATTTAATATATTTTTGTACATTTAATGTCAAATCAGGTCTTATATTTTAAACTAAACTTGATTATTAACTTTAACTTATGGATTAGCTTATCACATGAAATATGTGCATTGTGTGAATGTGTATCGAGTGATACAAAATGTGCACAATGTTTTTGACATCTTTCTTATGCCAAAAAGTCAAAATTTTGGAAAAAGTTTTTAGGACACATTTTCTATTTTTATTTGAACTAATTATTTTGGTAAAAAAATTTGAAAGTCATTTTAATATCATTAATTAATATTTAAAATATGATCATTTGGTTACTAAAATCTATTATTTAAACATTCGAGTAAAATAATCAAATTCAGCAACATTATTTCAACATCACATAAATACGTTAAATTAATTCAAAAGTATGCTCTTAAAATATAATTTTATTTTCTAAAATCATTTAAATATAATTGCATTTTCTTAATGTGGTTAATTTAAAAAGTGCGTTAAGATTGTATAAAATTATCAAATACAGCCAAAATTATGACTACATCACATAAATATAATTAAAAAATCCACCATCATTATATTGCATTTTGTTAATCAAATGCAATCATTACTGCGTTTTCATTTGTATGAAAATTTATTTTTGTCAACCATATTAATTAAAAAAATGCATTTTAAATTCAACTGCATTTTCTTAATGCAACTAAATTATAACAGTAGCAAGTTGAATAAAATTATCAAATGCACGTCAAATTTGTCGATGCATCGCACAATGTAGTTAAATTAATACAATACATGATCTTAATATAACTGAATTTTCATTTAAACATAACTTTTTTTGGGAGAAATGCACGATCCCATAAAATAGAGGAGAGCACACATGTGTATATATGTATCACTGGAAACAAAGGTGCTACCAACATGCCTGGCAGATGGCTAATCATAATACGAAAATAATGATGAGGACCCAGGTATAACTAAAATAAACTCCGGCATGGCCACTGCCCATTACACCTCATTATCGAGCTCCGACAAGGTCACCGCTCGTAGTGAGGTGTTAGAAGTACCTGATAATCATGTAGCAACTCGGTGCCGATGATATCAATAGAAAACTCCAGCCGAGAGTAAGATGCAGAAGAACTGGAAAATGAGGATGATTTATGGTCATAATGAAAATCCTAAAAGAACGTCTCACTGCAAATGTGAATGATCCAGAATGAAGAACGCCACTCTATAGTTGCGGAAGAACTGAGAAGAACACCTCACGATAAAAATGGGTGATCCAGAATGGAAATCGCCACCATATAGACTCAGAAGAACTTGGAACGACACCTCACAGCAAACATTGAAGAACTAGTAAGAACATCTCGCTAAATCCTTCCACCAGCAAACCTAAAAACCTGCAAATAAAAATCTAGGACTATTTCTAGCATAGACCTGAATATGTAAAAGGAACTAAAGAAAAATATAAGAATAATACACATATATGTATATAGATGAGATTTATTTACATACATGTGTATTAAAGAAGTGAAAGTAATTATACTACAGCTACAATTACGAGATGGAAAAGCGACTAAAATAAAAAAATGTTCTAAAAAAGAATCCAAGCTCATTACGCAACAAATTTACCAAAAATTATCCTTATGCTCTTCAATCAGAAAAACATTATAATAATTTGTAAAATCATCACTCTTATGCATTTAAACATAACTTCATTTTCTTAATATAGGCAAATTATGAAGTGCATTAGGAATAAACAAAATTATTAAATGCAGCCAAAATTATTGCTACATCACATAAATCGAGCTAAAAAATTTAGATACAATCGTTACTTTGTAATTTAAAAACAAGTTCTTTTCAATTATGTTAAAAGTAATGACTGCATTATCTAATGTAGATAATGTAGTTAAAAACAACTATGTAAAAGATATGTCATCTAAAGAAATGAAGACACATAAATGCAGTTAAACAAATCGGTAACATAAATGTTGTTAAAACTGCCTTGCAACATTATGAGTTTCAAAATTTTATTTTCAGATATCAATAATAAATATCAATGGAATATTTATAAAATTTATGATTAATTGGTGAAAACGATTCTTAAATCCAATTAATCTACAAAAAGTTATCACGTTTTGAAGATTGGTACTAAATGAGTTGACGACCACTATTATTTGCCATGTATTATCTTATAAGATTAAGGACTTGTTTTGAAAAAAAATTAGTTATAGGGACCCACTTATATCTGGAATAATAAGGGTAGTATTTAGTGACCAATTCGGGATCATAGATAGTCTAAACCGCCTACTTGATAGGCATCAATGGCTAGACGCTTACTAAATAGGCATCAACCTTGAGTGCATATTAAATAAGCACAAGAGTCTGGGTACTTATTGGATAAGCACCTAATCTTGGGTGCCTATTAAATAGACATTGTAACGTCCCAAATTTCATCAATTTAAATTGGTAATTTATTTGAACTTTTGGTATTTAATTTGAAAATAATTTGAAAATTTCAAAACAAATAAAATAAGTGTTGAATTGTATAAATAAGATTTCAATTTCGTTTGAGTTTAAAATTTGAAATAAAAAATGTTTTTAAAATCATTTGAATTTAAATTATATATATATTGTATATATATGAATAGATTTGAATTTGAATTTAAATTTTAAATAAATGCTTTAGTAAAATATTTTGGGTTTAAAACAATATATATATATATATATATACATATATATGGTAATTTATTTAATGTATAATTGGTTTAAAATATTTTCTTTTAAATTTTATATTTTTAAATAAAAGAGAGATGCATTTATAAAAAAAATAAGAAAAATAATTTTATAAATATATACATATTTCAATTTTCTCATGCAAATGACATATGGAGGGTTAATAACATATTAATGAACAAGTGTTAAAAAATTAAATAAGTGGATTGACAAGTGTTTAACATGTAGAAAGAAGTTTACAAGCATCATCATATTATCTTCATTTTAAGAAAATTTATAAATAAGAAAATAGAAACTATATAACATCTTAAACTCTCTTTCTCATTTCTTTTGTTCACTTTCATGAAAAAACTTAAGCAAATCTGAGAAAAACAAATTAGAAAAAAATTCAAAGCAAACACAACCTCTGTTGAAATTTGGGAATCAAAGCAGAACAGCCTTCTTCATTCATTTCAAATAAACCCAGGATTTAGAGCTCAAGCTTGTAGAAGGAAGGTTTCAAACAAGTGAAGAATAATTTAGTAATCAAACAAAATTCAATGATTCACTATCACAAATCAATTCATACAACAGGAATCAAGTTTAACTCAGGATAGCAAATCCCAGTTTTCAAATTTGCAGACCAGGGTTTCCTCTGTTTCAAAAAGAAAAAAACTGTAAGTAACATCTTTGTAAAAGAATTTAAATTTGAGCATGTGTTAAGTAATTAAATAAATCCATCAAATACTAAGCAAGATTTATCTCAACTAGCTGCAGATAAAAAAAAATTCAGGATCAAATTGAAAAACAAATTTCCAGGCTTTCAATTTTTTAAACCAGACAGAAAGCTCTCTGCTCAACTCCACAGGTGAGTAAACTTTGAAAACTATGGAATTCAAATATGTGTTGAGATAATGCTTGAAGTCAAGATTGGTTGCATGTATAAAAATGTATGTGTATGTGTTCATAATCCCTGTGCATGTTGATATACAGGGATCTTTCACCTTGTTTTCTGGTTCCAGGTTTTACAAAACCTGTAAAAAAATCCCCATAATCTCTGATTTAGTGATTGTTAGGGTGAATTGTTAAAACAAAAGGTGTACAAATTGATCAAAGCATAAATTTAAAAATATTTGTAAGTACTAAAAATAAATGGTTTTGCTGGAAAAATCAAAACACGGTAAAACTCTGAACTAAGTAAAAATTCAAACATAATGTCATCCTGTTTCAATAATATCATTGAAATCGTTATAAAAAATGTTGATTTTTAGAACATAAATCAATATCTTTAGTCATGTGTTTACGGAGAGATCACAAGATGAACAGATTTGAGTTTTTGGGCAAATTACGGTGGTCGGCAACATTGTTCGTCTCGAGATCGGTACTGCAGCTAGTCGGAGGGTCGTAGAGTATGGTAAAAATACTCAATAAATTTGCAGATCACCGTAGTGGGTGATCGGAGTTGAATTAGGGTTTAAGGCCAATAATGTGTTAAGGTCGGAAATCTCGTCAGTGGCGCTTCGTCAATGCATCGGAATTCACTGGACCAAGGGGGAATGGGGCATCGGACATTGTGGAAGCTTTGAGTGCATTCACGTTATCTCCGGTGGCCTGAGGTGTTTGATCCAGGCAATTCTCTAATGACGTTGTGCTGGGCTTGTTTGGTCGAGACGACTCGATCTCGTTTTCGAATTTAATTCAAGTTTCTAGGTGGTGTGGATGTTTGGAGGGGTTGTCGTCGACTCGATGGAGGCTGGAGCATCGACTAAAAGTGGCGATTCCGTTTGTGCATGTGCACAATAAGATGATGGGCGTGAGTGGGAAAAAGTTAGGGGAAGAAGGGTTCGACTCAAAGCGATCTTCAGTGGAAAACGTGTGTCGACACGAGTTTAGGCACGAGTAAGATTTTTGATGCGCCAGGTGAAAATACTTAGAAATTTTTTTAAGATTGAATGTTAGGCACCTGAGTTGATTTTACACAAAAACTCGAAGGGAATAGGCAAAATTCTCGGGGGTGACTCGAAGCGGGTCTCGAGTTTAATATGTAAAACGATTTTACTTTAAATTTTTTTTCAAAGTTTTAAACCTTTTAAACTATGTTTTCAAATGATGATTTGATTGAATTTTATTCAGGATTTAGGTAAGATGTTTTCAAAGGGATTGAATTTAATTTATTTAATTTTTGATACATCATTTTAAAAGGTATTTATATTAAATAAATAATGTAATTTAAAAGGAAATTAAGATAAAATGTTGTTTAAACTAATCTTAGTATTTTAAGGCAACTAATGTATAAGGATAATGATTTAACAAGGTTTAAAAGGACAATCAAAGTAACTAATTTATCTTTTGGTTTATTAAACAATTAATGATTTTTTAATATAATTTCTTAAGTAGTAATTACTTAATTAATTATTTAATATTAAAGATTAATTTAATAAACAATTAAGGTAATAAATTTGTAATTAATTATTAATGAATTAAGGAATAATTAATTAATAAAAGTAATTAAGATTTAATTAATTAATAATTAAGGATTAATTAATTAAGATAATTAATTAAGGATAATTAATTAAGATAACTAATTAAGGAATAATTAATTAATAAAAGTAATTAAGAGTTAATTAGTTAAGAATTAATTAATTAAGATAATTAATTAAGGAATAATTAATTAATAAAGGTAACTAAGATTTAATTAATTTATAATTAAGGATAATTAATCATTGGTTAAAGATAATTAATGAAAGTAATTATATGGTTAATTTGTTTTAAATCACACAATTAATTCATCTTAATTGAAGACAATTGATTATTATCGAATGCTGTGTACTGGATTGATATTCCGATATGTGATTACTATGCTATGTAATGTGAATTGCTTTGTGCTTAGCTGTGATATCTGTGATTTGTTTCTGTGAATGTGAAAAACCCATTGGCCTGTAAAACAGCATTTAAATTTCGATGCGATAAGTTGTCGGATTCCAATTGGTTATCCGAAACCCACATCTAACCTTGATAGTAAATCTTTGTGAATGATATATCCACAAGTTTTTAAAATTGAGCGCTTACTATTCGGTTTAGCCGAGAGAGGACTTTGTGTCATATAACCTATTCCGAATAGTGATACGACGAAATGGATAACATTTGAAGATGGTGGTGAAGACCGGGTGTCTTCGAGAATGATAGGACATCCTATCGAATGTCTCTGCACTGAGTTGCTCCAGTATAGAGATCTCCACATGTGATGGGGAGTCCGATCGGGATTGTGGATATCAGGATTGCAAGGGCTTCTTCCTTTATTGGAAGAAGTGCCTTCGGTTCGGTTCGAACCTGGGCAGACTTGTATGGTTGTATGTCTGACACTACACTTTGAGATATAAAGCAAATTTCTTTCAAATACATTTCTGTTGTTGGCAAAGAATTTATTCTCTTAGCTTAACACCCTTCTTTGAGACGTACGAACTCAAAGGTTATGTAGTTGAAGATTATCGGTGATATACTCCCAATTCGGTAGTGTGGCATGCTGAGTGCTGCTGTATGTTGTTGATCATTTGTTGATCAAAGCAAGGCTTTTGTGTAAAGCGTAGCTTTGTGGATGAGACCTCATCGGACCTCACACCCTGAAAATGGTCGAAACAGGAAAGATGCGGCAAGGTTATGAGGGTCGCGTCCTTTAGGGTATGTCATTTCCTTCTGGAAAAAGGTGGTGTCATGGTATGGAGCCCAGATACTTAACCTATGTGGTTGCTGCAATCTCATCACTATGTGGTTGTTGCTTTGTGATTGAGGATCCCTTGGATAAAGGTCGCAAATGACCGGGGGATGGCATACTCGAGTAGTAGTTACCTAGTTAAAGAGGTAACCTGGCCTTGTGTTGGCAGAGAGCCGGGTAGGCTATCGGGATGTCCCTCCAGAGGCGTACCCATGTGGCAGTAGGAAGTTCCTTAGCCTGACCATTTGTTGGAAATCCAATCCCCAATACGAACCCAGTACGGTTTTAGTTGTAGAACCTGCCATTTAACATGGTAGCTATAGTAGGCATACTATAATGGTACGTATGCTGGCTAAGATTAACATTATACTTTCGAAAAGGTTTTCTACACTATCCACTAACAATAATATCAAAGAGTTTTCTCATATTAAGCATATTTGATTATCATAAGGAGAAATCTCCTCCAAGTGTGCGATTGTATTGTGTGTGTGTCGGGAGGCCTTATGGTAGTTTCATTTTCCAAAAGCATGAATGGTTTTCTTTTAAAAATTTGTTTTTATTCAAAACTAATGTTTTTGTTTACTCATACCAGTCCCGTGACTGACCCGGAGTTTATTGTTTCCTTTCTAAACTCTGGGTGCCCATAATTTCCACATGGGCAGCCTAGTAGCAGGTTTCCGTGTTTTGGTGCTAGCTGGATTTTGAAGTCTTTTTGTTAGGAAGCTATCGGATTTTGGAATTTTTGGCTTTGGCAACCTCTTGAAGTGTTGGATCCTTTTGAAGACTCTATTGTCATTCCGTTGTGAAGTTATCATTATGTTGTTGTTATGTCAATATGTAGCACTCTGATATTGATGTTAAATATTATAATGGATATTATGATGATGTTGTATCTGTGATCAATGATATTCATTTTGTTTCCGCTGTTTATATTCATCTAATGTTGTTATAAGCTCCATCCGACAAGAGTTCGATGTTCGAATCTTCGGCAGTCGAATACAAGTGAGGTATTTGATATCGATTTTCAAACATTGGATTTCGGGTCGTGACAAGTGGTATCAGAGCTAAAGGTTGAGTAAGAACTTTAGCTACGGAGTATAACACATTAGGTGGCTCATTAGAGATAGGGTGAAGCATACCATAGAATGAGTATAACCCGAGACCGAAACCCTAAATTCTCTTGGTCTTTTTTTTACTGCTGATATTCCTTAAGATATCTCATCCATATGTCAAAAAAAAGTTTTCTTACTAATTACAGATAGTAAGAATGAGCAGGCAAAGGGGAAGAACTAGGGGTTGGGAAATGCTACCATAACTTGTCAGATCCCTACAGCAGCAGAAGTAGCTTTATCTTCTCAACATCAGCCGAATCTGGCTGATTTGTATAAAATATTCTTGAGACTTGGTGATAAGTCGTTCACCGGCAAGGAGTCGATTGTCGAGGCCCAAGCCTGGATCAGATCATGTGAAAGAATCTTTAAAGGGCTAAAGCTGGAAGACGATCAGATGCGACTCATAGCTTCTTGGCAGCTTCAAGAAGAAGCCCTAGCATGGTGGGAGACAGTTACTGTAGATGAGCCAGAAGACGAGTTTACTTGGGAGAGATTTAACGAAGTATTTGAGGAGCGCTATACGCCATCGGCTGGTATTTCCCGAACGCACCAGGAATTTATGGACTTAAAGCAAGGGAGTTTGTTATTTGAGGAGTAGCTAAACAAATTCAATGAATTGTCTCATTTTCGTCTAGAATTGGTAAATACACCTCTAAAGAAAAATGAAAGGTTCATTCGTGGGATGAATAAGATGTTCCAGAAAGGATAACTGGCCACGTCAAAGAATCATTTTCAGATCTGGTTGATATGGGGTATAGATATGCTACCCTGGATATGCAAGAAACACCGGTGGAGAAAGGAAACACGAGCAATCAAAATTGGAAGCAAAAGGAAATTTGGAGGCAAGAAACCATGACAGGGTAAAATAAGAAGAAGATCAATCAGGAAAACCCGGCAGGGAATGTTACTTGTTTCAATTATCTAGAAAAGAGCCATTATTCAAACAGTTGCAAGAAGCCAAAGAGGGATCAATCCGTACAAGAAAAACCCAGGGAATGCTATTACTGTTAGAAATTGGGACACGAAGTTAAAGACTACCCAACAATGAAGCAAGCTCAGACAGCAAAGGTTTACACAGTTAAAGATAAACCTACAACTTCTAAGGCAAAAAAGGGGAAAGAAGTTCTGGATGGTAACCTTACTATTTATGATAGAGTTGTCAGAGTTTTGTTTGACACGGGCGCTAAACATAGTTTTATCACTCAACAAGCTGTAAATGAATTAAATCTTGAACATGATTTTGTTGACGAGCCCATTTACGTAAAGAATCCAGTGGGTGGCCCCGCGAACCTTTGTCTACGATGCAGAGACGTTCGTATTTCATATTCTTGATACCAATTCCCTATTGGTCTCTTTGTTCTTGATTTTAATGAGTTTTAAATCTTACTCGGAATGGATTGGTTAACCAAATACGAAGCCAAATTGGATTGTAACAATCGATTGATTTCGAGCAAAACCTAATTCGGAGATTTCTTGTGAAGGTCCGAGTCCTAAAAGAGATTGGTTGATGTATAACTTGGGTTATCCCGAGCCTAGTTTGGAGTCCATGCTCATTGTCTGGGACTTTACAGACGTGTTCAAAGAAGTAAAATCCTTACCTCCACATAGAGAAATAGAATTTAGAATTGACCTAGTACCTAATGCTCGTCCTATCGTTCACGCAAGTCGCAGGATGGCACCCAGGGAAAGGATTGAATTAGTCAAGCACACCGATGATTTGCTAAATAAAGGGTTAATTCGTCTTAGTGTTTCTGAATGGGCTTCATCAGTAGTGTTTGTTGCTAAATCTGATGGATCCTGTAACAACCCGCATATTTGTCGATTTTATATTTAAATATTTTATCGATACTCGGAATTTAGTCCGAAAAGCTACTTTTTGCATACGGTCAAATTAGGACTCGGGACCACTCCCATTGAGTTTAAAATGCCGTTTGCGACCTTTTTGAGTATAAGCTTCGATATGTTTGGAGTAAGTTAATTTTTTGCTACTTTTTACTTAGGGCTTTGGTTTGGGCTGAGCCCATTAACCCCACTTAACTCAGTTCCAACCCTCTCCTCTTCATTCACTTCTTTTCTATTTTCCTAATACTCAAGCTTTTATGTTAATGGAGAGTGGAAGAGGAAATTAAAACTCCAAGCCCTAGTTTTCTTTTGCAAATCAAACTCTAACTCCAAACTAATAGAAGAACCCATTGGTAAGCTTCTCTCCTTATTCTCCAACTCATTCTCTTATCAATTTCAGAAATTCCTAAACCTAACTTTGGGAATGTTCTCCTTTTAAAGCTTAGAATCAAGCTTCTTGAGTTGGATTTGAAGAGTGGTTGATTCCCTTTGCTTTCAAGCTTCTTCTTCATTTGTTTGGGTTCAAAGGTGAGATTTTTATCTCACATCTATGCTTATAATTATCTTCGATTGTTAGGTATGAATTCCTAACACCTATTCGTGTGCATTTTCTTTTGGTTTGGGTTGATTTGGTGAAAATCCCAATTTTTAGTATTTTGGGTTCAAATCTTCAAAAATCCTAACTTTGATGTTTGAATGTGTTTTGGTTATGCATCGAAGAGCTTATAGGGCCGGGTAGTCGATTGGCATAATTCCTTAGCGCCATTGCTCGAGAGAATGCAATTTGGTCGAGGATGGACCTCATTTGGATGGGCTGGGAAGGGACTGGCAACAGGTCCGGTCGACCGAGCCCTACTGCCGGCCGACCGACCTGCTGCCGAGTGCATAAGCACTTCTTTGTTTATGGTCCGGTCGACCGACTACAGGGTTCGGCCGACCGACCTGCTACCCCGAGCATTTCTGTTTTTGGGTCCGGTCGACCGAGCTCTGTAGCCGGCCGACCGACCTGATGAAAGTTTGCCTATTTCGCCTAGTTGCTTGAATTTCCAACTTTAATCGATTCGTGTTGTTTCCTATTTGTTGTTATCATTTATTATGACTTTGATGACTCCTTTTTAGGGATTTTTGAATATCCATTTCGATGGATTCTTTATCGGTTTCGTTGGATTTTTATTCACATCTTCGTATGTGAATTTTAGTGATTGATTGTTCCTACAATCTTCTTCGTGATTTGTCACTTTAAAAATATAAAGGTTTCTATACTAGTAGTAAATATTAAAACTCTTTCTTCAAATGATTTCAACACAATTTTAGTACAAAGCTCGTTTCTTGAACCGTTTTCCAATCTATTAGTATATACAAACCTTTACCTCACTCGTATGAGAAATCTAATTAAACGACTTAGTAAAACGAGTGGTATGAAACGCTTGCGTTTACTTCGTCGGTTAATTCTTGGACTTGTTCGATTGAATCTCTTGTGACAATTTTATAGTGGAGATCTACAGTTTGTTCGTAAATATTTAAGTTAAGCAAGTGGTTATGGGACATGAAGCTAAACTCATATATTTACTAGCTTAGTGTAATTGACACTTCTCGTTGATCATGACGATCATCTTTGTGATTTAGACTAGCAATGTGCGATGTCTCTTTGTCTGCGAGGGAGACTAAACCCCGTTTTGTGGAGTTTCGACTCAAATTGGTGGGGTAGCAACCCATGGTCTTCGGGCCGTTTGTGGAGCTTCGGCTCAATTTGTGATGGTTAGCAACCATGGAATTAGCGTTCCGTTTGTGATACACGTGTTGGTGAGCTTTATGCTCCCGTTTGTGATAGGCCTTTCCCCCCTTTTTTGTGATTTCAGGATTTCTTGAGATGATTTCTAGAATTTGTGTTTCACCAATTTTCGTGATTTCCATTGAGAAGTTTTATCAATATTTGTGCATTGGTGAATTTGTGTGTCATTGACTTTTGTGATTGACATTGATATAATCGTCAATATTTGTGGTTTGATGAACGAAATAAGGAGTATGACATTTCTTGGATTCTTGTGTAGATTTTGTGATATTGATTAATCTCTTGTTGATTTTCAATTACTTATATATATATATCACAGCTTGGCTTTGTGATTATTATGTGTTTAGTCATATCTCTTACTCTATATCGTTTCATTTGATATTTATAGTTAGACTGATCCGATTATTATTTTCTTATTAAATAATACTCGGGTCAGACCGAGATGTTACAGGTGCTCCTGCTTGACTTTACATCCGGGATTACCTCCTTGACTTTTGGTTAACTACTTAGATTAGTAGTTTTTGTTGTACACATTTGAGATATAGACTCCATAATGTGTACTTATTCTTTTGTGTAGTTCGTGTAACTATTCTTTTGTCATATTGTGGATCTTTTTAGACCACTACTCTGATGTACACTTCCTAGTGTAATATTCATATCTATTTCCGCCTTTGTGATATGAATTGTCTGTGACTGATTTATGTTATGTTTATTTCTATATTTGTTTCTGAAGATATTATAGCCACTGTGTAGTAGCTTTGAGTTTGTGTCGGTATGTCGGATTTCCCTCTTGATAAAGAGATGCATGTTATACTCTGACATATCGATGCTCGCGCAAAGCAATTACACGGATGGTCGCTCCTCAACAGCCTTATTCTCCGTGCTAGTTGATAGCATTCTCCGTAATGTTCTTGGCTAGCGTGGGTATAGAGGTGGGGCGTCACAGCTTGGTATCAGAGCCAAACTTCGGAACAATGTAGAATAATTTAACAAGGATCATCGTCCTAAGTCTATCTTAGGAGTCGTGCCTTAGGATTTAATTCGAGTCTTCGTGCCGTTCTATCCTATTTTCTTTTATGATTCCTTGCTTTATTTATCAAGATTTCTTGATAATCAATTGGTGAATAACCTTTATCTTCTTCTTCTTTCTTTCTTTCTAAAGGAAGAGAAATGTCTAGACCTGGCCGCCCCAGAGCCGTGCCATCTAGCACTCCAATCCAGGATGGAGTTTTTATGACTGCTCAACAGCTTCTTGATTTAGTGACAAATGCTCAAGCAGCTGGAGCTAACCCGGAACCTACTCACCCAAAGTCGGGATTTGCACGCTTGTGCAGCGATTACACTAATTTGGGTGGGGAGCCATTCAAAGGTTCCGAAACTATTATTGAAATACAGGCTTGGCTAAGGTCATGCGATCGAATCTTTTCTCGCATGAATCTTATTGACCTTCACCGAGTTCAGGTGGCCTCTAGTATGCTCCGAGAAAGAGCATTGGACTGGTACGAGCTTCTTATTTCTGAGATTAATGAAGCAGATCTCACCTGGGAGCAATTTCGGGAACGCTTCGAGTTGAAATTTGTACCAGAAGCAGAGGAAGTGACATTGGCTCGACGATTTATAGACCTTGTTCAAGGTGAGTCCTCCGTGACTGATTATGTCGCCTCCTTCGAGTCGCTTTCCAAATATGGGGTTGAATACATCAACACCCCTTTAAAGAAGAACCAGAGGTTCGTCTATGGCTTGAACAAAAATCTCAAGAAGCCATTACTTCTAAAATTAGAAGTTTCTTTCGACCAACTCATTGATATCGCTCTTCGTCTTGAAGAGGCGGATAAGGAGGATGATGTTGAAGTGGTGGGTTCCAAACCAAACTTCAACAACAAGAAAAGGCCCAGTAAATTCAAAGGACCTTATCCCAATAAGAAAGGGAAGCAAGCAACCTCCGTGGCAAAGACTTCTTCCTTTGGCCATGGGGAATGCTATAATTGTGGTTCGAACGACATTATGCGAACAAGTGCCCAAAGTCTCTCTCTTGTCGCTACTGCAAAGTTCCCGGTCATGTTATATCTTCATGCCCCAAGCTTCAGGGCAGGAAGGAGGGAAATTTAAATGCTGCTTAAGCCCTTGGCAACACATCTCGTGGCCAAGGTATTTCTCATTCTATCCTTGATGGTATTATTATATTTCATGATCAACCTATTCGAGTTCTCTTGGATACGGGTGCATCCCATTCTTTTATTTCAAAAGAACTTGTTGGTACCTTTTCTTTGGATGTTTTATGTTTAATGACTTCTTTGAGAATTGCGAATCCGGTTGGAGGATACGCAACAATCAGTTTATTGTGTAAAGATGTCGAGATTATTTTGTGTGATTTTTCTTTCCTAGCCGATTTGCATGTCATGCGTTATTTAGGCTTTGGAATGATTTTGGGAATGGATTGGCTTAACCGTTATGAAGCTCATATCCTATGTCCTGAGCGGACTATTCATCTTCGACATCCTCAATCTGTTAATCAGGTTTTTGTTATTCTTAAAGATTCGGATTCTGCTTTGGTTGCATCTTTATATTCTTTAAACCCTCGTGATGACGACGATGATGATGAGGGTGATATTATTTCTCTTATTCATGTCGTCCATGAATTTTCCGACATATTCGAGCCCGTTTTAGGATTACCACCTAAGCGAGCAATTGAGTTCAGAATTAATCTCATTCCTGGAGCTCAACCTATCACTCGCCCTCCTTATCGTATGTCCAATAAAGAAAACAAGGAGATGCGTAAACAATTATCCGAATTAGAGACGAAGCAATTTACTCGCTCTAGTTCCTCGCCTTGGGGAGCTTCGGCTATTTTTGTGAAGAAATCCGATGGTACACTTAGGCTTTGCGTTGTCTACCGCAAGTTTAATGATCTTACTATTAAAAATAAATATCATTTACCTCGGATTGATGATATATTCGATCAGCTTAGTGGTGCTAGAGTCTTTTCACAATTAGACTTAGCTACCGGTTTTCATCAGCTTCGTATTGCTGAGGGTAGTATTCCTGTGACATCGTTCCGTACTCGTTATGGATCTTATGAATGGCTTGTTATGCCATTTGGGTTGACGAATGCCCCAGCTTATTTCGTTGACCTTATGAATCGAGTTTTCAAAGATTTTCTCGACCGGTTTGTTCTCATCTTTATTGATGATATTCTTGTGTATTCTATAACCAAGGAGGAGCATGAAAAACATCTTCGAATTGTGTTGGAAACTCTTAGGAGTAATCAATTAAAAGCAAAATTTTCTAAATGCCATTTTTGGCAATCTCGTGTGAAGTTTCTCGGCCATATTATTTCCGAATCCGGAATATCAGTGGATCCTTTAAAGATTGAAGTGATTCAGAATTGGAAGAGACCGGAGAGTGTGACAGAAATCCGTAGCTTTTTGGGATTGGCAGGTTATTACCGCCGATTTATCAAAGACTTTTCTAAGATTACTGTGCCTCTCACTAGCTTAACAAAGAAAGGTGTTAAATACATTTGGTCGGACAAATGTGAAACTTCTTTTCAGAAACTGAAGGAACTTCTTTCTAATGCTCCTATTCTTGTTATTCCCGTGGGGAATCAAGATTTCGTTGTTTATACCGATGCTAGTCGCGTTGGTTTGGGTGCCGTTCTTATGCAAAAAGAACGTGTTATTGCTTATGCTTCTAGGCAATTGAAGCCGGCCGAGACTAGATATGCCACTCATGATTAAGAACTCGCGGCTATTTTTTTCGCTCTTCGGATTTGGCGTCATTATCTTTTAAGAGAGAAATTTGTTCTTTACACGGATCATAAGTCTTTGAAGTATTTATTCTCTCAAAAGGAACTTAATTTGCGTCAACAGCGTTGGCTCGAATTTCTTGCACCATATGATCTTGATATTCTTTACACTCCCGGTAAGGGTAATCGTGTCGCCGATGCTCTTAGCCGAAAACAACAAGCTGTTGTTTCTATGATGATATCCGAATGGAACGATCTCGAGATCTTATCCACTTGTGAGGTTCGAGAGCGCGCATCCGATTTATGCTCATCATTTGTTTTATGTGGCCTTGAGGCTCATCCTTCTCTTTTAGACCACATTCTTGAAGCTCAAAGGCTAGATCCTGAATTGGCTCTTCTTGGCCAAAATATTAAGGATAAAATTGATATTGAAGGTTTGAAAGACTTTGATATCGATTCTCGTGGCGACATTCGAAAATTTGGTAGACTTATCGTGCCAAATATTAGTGATCTTCGTAAAGATATTTTAGAAGATTCACATCGTTCTAAATTTACCATTCATCCCGGTAGTAGTGAAATGTACGCGGATATGAAGCGACTTTATTATTGGGAGGGAATGAAACTTGACATCGCTAACTCCGTTAAGCGTTGCATGACTTGCCAACTCGTTATGGCCGAACATCAAAGGCCCGGTGGGTTATTGCAACCTTTAGAAATTCCAATTTGGAAGTGGGATCAAATTTCCATGGATTTTATAGATGGCCTTCCCCGTTCTCGTTCAGGTGATGATAGCTTATGGGTGATTGTTGATAGGCTTACTAAATCTGCCCATTTTATTCCCGTTCGGTCTAACCAAACCGTACCTCTTTTGGCCAAACTTTTTATTAAAGAAATTGTTAAATTGCATGGAGTTCCTACTTCTATTGTTAGTGATCGTGATCCATTGTTTACTAGTGGATTTTGGAAGAGTCTTCAAAAACCTTTGGGAGCGAAGCTTAATTTTAGCACCGCTTATCACCCCCAGTCCGACGGACAAACCGAGCGTGTGAATCAAACCCTTGAAGATCTTCTTCGTTCTTGTGTGCTTGATTTTGGTGGAAGTTGGCAAGATCATATTTCACTTGTTGAATTTTCCTATAATAATAGCTTCCAATCTAGTGTTGGTATGGCACCTTTCGAGGCACTCTATGGAAGGCCATGCCGATCTCCTTCTTGTTGGCTTGAGGCCGCTGAGAAGCTGGTTTTAGGTCCAGATTTTATTCGGGATTCCACAGAGAAAATTGACCTTATTCGACATAGAATGAAAGAAGCCCAGAGTAGACAAAAATCCTATGCCGATAACCGGAGAAGGAGGTTAGAATTTTCTGTGGGGGATCTTGTGTTCATTCGTGTTTCACCTATGAAAGGTGTTGTACGTTTCAGTCGATCGGGAAAGTTAGCGCCCCGATACATTGGACCATTTCCTATCGCTGAACGTGTCGGTTCCATGGCTTATCGCCTTTTATTACCGGCTCAATTTTCTGCTATCCATGACGTGTTTCACGTTTCTCAACTTCGGAAATGTCTTCGAGATTCCGATTCTATTCTTGAGCCCGGTGTTGTCGAAGAAATTGAAGTTTCGCCGAATTTAACTTATGAGCAACATCCTATTCGTATCATTGCTTCGGAAGTCAAACGACTTCGAAATAAAGATGTTCCGCTTGTTAAAGTTCAATGGTCTTCAAATCCTAAGGATTGTTCTTGGGAGTCTGGAGAGTTCATCGAGCGAACACATCCGGACTTACTTTCTCGTGCTCTTTGAGGTGAACTTATTATTTCAAGCTTCTTTTGTGTTGAATATGCCTTTATGATTGTTACTATATATCTTCTTCTTAAATATTGCGAGGACGCAATTTCTTTAAGGAGGGGAGTCTGTAACAACCCGCATATTTGTCGATTTTATATTTAAATATTTTATCGATACTCGGAATTTAGTCCGAAAAGCTACTTTTTGCATACGGTCGAATTAGGACTCGGGACCACTCCCATTGAGTTTAAAATGCCGTTTGCGACCTTTTTGAGTATAAGCTTCGATATGTTTGGAGTAAGTTGATTTTTTGCTACTTTTTACTTAGGGCTTTGGTTTGGGCTGAGCCCATTAACCCCACTTAACTCAGTTCCAACCCTCTCCTCTTCATTCACTTCTTTTCTATTTTCCTAATGATCAAGCTTTTATGTTAATGGAGAGTGGAAGAGGAAATTAAAACTCCAAGCCCTAGTTTTCTTTTGCAAATCAAACTCTAGCTCCAAACTAATAGAAGAACCCATTGGTAAGCTTCTCTCCTTCTTCTCCAACTCATTCTCTTATCAATTTCAGAAATTCCTAAACCTAACTTTGGGAATGTTCTCCTTTTAAAGCATAGAATCAAGCTTCTTGAGTTGGATTTGAAGAGTGGTTGATTCCCTTTGCTTTCAAGCTTCTTCTTCATTTGTTTGGGTTCAAAGGTGAGATTTTTATCTCACATCTATGCTTATAATTATCTTCGATTGTTAGGTATGAATTCCTAACACCTATTCGTGTGCATTTTCTTTTGGTTTGGGTTGATTTGGTGAAAATCCCAATTTTTAGTATTTTGGGTTCAAATCTTTAAAAATCCTAACTTTGATGTTTGAATGTGTTTTGGTTATGCATCGAAGAGCTTATAGGGCCGGGTAGTCGATTGGCATAATCCCTTAGCGCCATTGCTCGAGAGAATGCAATTTGGTCGAGGTTGGACCTCATTTGGATGGGCTGGGAAGGGACTGGCAACAGGTCCGGTCGACCAAGCCCTGCTGCCGGCCGACCGACCTGCTGCCGAGTGCATAAGCACTTCTCTGTTTATGGTCCGGTCGACCGACTACAGGGTTTGGCCGACCGACCAGCTACCCCGAGCATTTCTGTTTTTGGGTCCGGTCGACCGAGCTCTGTAGCCTGCCGACCGACCTGATGAAAATTTGCCTCGTGTTGTTTCCTATTTGTTGTTATCATTTATTATGACTTTGATGACTCCTTTTTAGGGATTTTTGAATATCCATTTCGATGGATTCTTTATCGGTTTCGTTGGATTTTTATTCACATCTTCGTATGTGAATTTTAGTGATTGATTGTTCCTACAATCTTCTTCGTGATTTGTCACTTTAAAAATATAAAGGTTTCTATACTAGTGGTAAATATTAAAACTCTTTCTTCAAATGATTTCAACACTATTTTAGTACAAAGCTCGTTTCTTAAACCGTTTTCCAATCTATTAGTATATACAAACCTTTACCCCACTCGTATGAGAAATCTAATTAAACGACTTAGTAAAACGAGTGGTACGAAATGCTTGCGCTTACTTCGTCGGTTAATTCTTGGACTTGTTCGATTGAATCTCTTGTGACAATTTTATAGTGGAGATCTACAGTTTGTTCGTAAATATTTAAGTTAAGCAAGTGGTTATGGGACATGAAGCTAAACTCATATATTTACTAGCTTAGTGTAATTGACACTTCTCGTTGATCATGACGATCATCTTTGTGATTTAGACTAGCAATGTGCGATGTCTCTTTGTCTGCGAGGGAGACTAAACCCCGTTTTGTGGAGTTTCGACTCAAATTGGTGGGGTAGCAACCCATGGTCTTCGGGCCGTTTGTGGAGCTTCGGCTTAATTTGTGATGGTTAGCAACCATGGAATTAGCGTTCCGTTTGTGATACACGTGTTGGTGAGCTTTATGCTCCCGTTTGTGATAGGCCTTTCCCCCCTTTTTTGTGATTTCTGGATTTCTTGAGATGATTTCTAGAATTTGTGTTTCACCAATTTTCGTGATTTCCATTGATAAGTTTTATCAATATTTGTGCATTGGTGAATTTGTGTGTCATTGACTTTTGTGATTGACATTGATATAATCGTCAATATTTGTGGTTTGATGAACGAAATAAGGAGTATGACATTTCTTTTATTCTTGTGTAGATTTTGTGATATTGATTAATCTCTTGTTGATTTTCAATTACTTATGTATATATATCACAGCTTGGCATTGTGATTATTATGTGTTTAGTCATATCTCTTACTCTATATCGTTTCATCTGATATTTATAGTTAGACTGATCCGTTTATTATTTTCTTATTAAATAATACTCGGGTCAGACCGAGATGTTACAGGTGCTCCTGCTTGACTTTACATCCGGGATTACCTCCTTGACTTTTGGTTAACTACTTAGATTAGTAGTTTTTGTTGTACACATTTGAGATATAGACTCCATAATGTATACTTATTCTTTTGTGTAGTTCGTGTAACTATTCTTTTGTCATATTGTGGATCTTTTTAGACCACTACTCTGATGTACACTTCCAAGTGTAATATTCATATCTATTTCCGCCTTTGTGATATGAATTGTCTGTGACTGATTTATGTTATGTTTATTTCTATATTTGTTTTTGAAGATTTTATAGCCACTGTGTAGTAGCTTTGAGTTTGTGTCGGTATGTCGGATTTCCCTCTTGATAAAGAAATGCATGTTATACTCTGACATATCGATGCTCGCGCAAAGCAATTACACGGATGGTTGCTCCTCAACAGCCTTATTCTCCGTGCTAGTTGACAGCATTCCCCGTAATGTTCTTGGCTAGCGTAGGTATAGAGGTGGGGCGTCGCAGATCCTTGAGATTGTGTGTGGACTACCGCGACCTCAATAAGCTGGTTCTCAAGAACAAATTTCCTCTGCCTAGAATTGATGATCTGTTCGATCAATTGCACGGCGCTCATTTCTTTTCTAAGATGGATCTAGCCCAGGGATTCCATCAGCTACGAATTGCTGAAGATTGTGTTCATTTGACTGCCTTCCGGGTTCCTAACATGTTCTACGAATGGTTAGTCATGCCTTTCGGGCTAACCAATGCTCCAGCATATTTCATAGATCTGATGACCCGTGTGTTCTGGGAAGTATTGAATAAATTTGTGCTTGTGTCTATTGATGATATTTTGGTCTATTCTAACCGAAGAGGAGCACCATGAACATCTTAGAATTGTTTTGGAGATATTAAGGAGAAATATTCTGTTCGCCAAAATTTTCAAATGCCATTTTTGGGTCAAAGAAGTCAAATTTCTCGGCCACATTGTCAATGAAGAAGGAATTTCTGTTGATCCTAGCAAAGTTTCCTCTATTCTTGACTGGAGGAAACCTACTACCCCTAAAGAAGTTCGAACCTTTCTGGGTTTAGCGGGATATTAAAGGAAGTTTGTTCAGGACTTTTCTAAGATAGCTAGTTCATTGACTAACCTAACAATGAAGAAATCAAAATTCAATTGGACTCCAAAATGTGACGAAGCTTTTCAGGTGTTGAAGAAGAGGCTAACCCATGCTCCTATTCTCACTATCATTAATGGGAACCAGGGTTTATCTGTTTGTACTGATGCATGTGGTGATGGTATGGGTGTGGTACTAATGCAGAATGGGAAGGTAATTGCCTATGCGAATAGACAATTACGTCCACATGAAAGAAACTACCTAACAACGATTTGGAGCTTCTAGCTGCTATTTTCGGTTTGAAAATTTGGCGACATTATCTTCTAGGTAAGAACCACTTTCAGCTTTCCTAACGATTTAAGAAAATTAACTTAACTTAATAAATATACTTAATGAACTCTTTTTCTTTAGGTGAAAAATTCTAATTATTCACTGACCACAAATCTTTGAAATATCTCTTCACCTAGAAAGATTCAACGTTGGTTGGAATTTCTAGCATCGTATGACCTAGATATTCTGTATAAACCCGGAAAGGCCAATGTATTTGCCGACGTCTTGAGCAGGAAGCATGCAATTCTTGCTCACCTTGTCATCGCTCCTACTCTTCTTGAGAAAATCGCCAACAAGCAAAAAGTGGAAAAGTTTCTTCACGAAATATATGGGAGGATTCGTCGAGGTTAGGATTCCAGCTTTGGAATCGATAATAATGGGATTATAAGATTAAAAGGCAGAATGCATGTCCAGACATCCCTGATCTGAAATGTAATGTTTTAGATGAATGTCACAAGTCTCAACTCAGCATTCATCCAGGAGTTAATAAGATGTATAGAGATATCAAAAGAACTTTCTGGTGGAAGACAATCAAAAGGGATATATCTATATATGTGAGTCGATGTGCTACTTGCCAACAAATTAAAAGCGATCAAAAGAAAATGGCGGGTTTACTTCAGCCTTTGGAGGTACCTAAGTGGAAATGGGATCAAGTATCGATGGATTTCATCGACGGGTTGCCTCGTACTCGCAAAGGCAATGAAGCAATTTGGGTTATTGTGGACCGTTTGACTAGGACAACCCACTTTTTGCCAGTGAAATCTACCTGCACGGCAGAAAGTTTAGCTAAGTTATATGTGAAAGAAATTGTCCATCTCCACAGTATACCGAGCAGTATAATGAGTGATCGTGACCCGATCTTCATAAGTAAATTTTAGGAGGCATTTCAAGATGCATTGGGAACAAAACTGAACTTCAGCACTGCTTATCACCCATAGTCTGATGGACAGACTAAAAGGATAAACCGAATCTTAGAAGACCTATTGCGTGCTTGTATGCTAGATTTTGGTGGTTCTTAGGAGGACCATTTACATCTGGTCGAATTCTCATACAACAATAGCTATCAGGCCAGTATCGAGATGGCTTCTTTTGAAGCTTTATATGGTCATCCGTGTTGATCACCTGCATGCTGGATCTAGTCAGGTGATAGACTCGTCCTTGGACTGGATATGATTAAGGAAGCCACAAAAAATATTGATTTTATAAGGAAAAAATTGAAAACGGTTCAAAGTTGTCAAAAGAGTTATTAAGATCGTAGAAGAAGGGATTTGGAATTCCAGATCGAAGACTGTTTTCCTTAAAGTATCTCCAATGCGTGGTGTGTTAAGATTTAGGAAGACTGGTAAGCTGGCACCACGGTATATTGGTCCTTTTCCTATTCTGGAGAGGATCCGTCCTTTAGCATAACAAGTGCAGCTGCCAAGCTGGTTGTCTGGCGTGCATGATGTGTTTCACATTTCTAACCTCCGGAAATATGTACACTATCCAGATAGTATCATTGAAGAAGCTGCCCAGCAGGATCTCGAGATTACTCCAAACTTAGCAGTTAAAAAAGAACCGATAAAGATTATAGATCGTGTTGAAAAGCAATTAAGAAACAAAATTGTGAAATTGGTTAAAGTACAGTGGAGTGGCGATCCAAAGGACTGCACTTGGGAAACTGAAGATAGCATGCAGAAATCATATCCCAATTGCAGAGCAGATATTCCGGCTTAAACTGGTAAGGTTTTCTCTCTATTTTTTATATTCTTATAACCTTTATTTTCTTTTCTCTCTCTTTCAAATTTCGAGGACGAAATTTTCTTAAGGGGGAAATCTGTAACATCCAAAATTTCGTCAATTTAAATTGGTAATTTATTTGAACTTTTGGGATTTAATTTGAAAATAATTTGAAAATTTCAAAACAAATAAAATAAGTGCTGAATTGTATAAATAAGATTTCAATTTCGTTTGAGTTTAAAATTTGAAATAACAAATGTTTTTAAAATCATTTGAATTTAAATTATATATATATTGTATATATATGAATAGATTTGAATTTGATTCCGAATTTGAATTTAAATTTTAAATAAATGCTTTAGTCAAATATTTTGGGTTTAAAACAATATATATATTTATATATATGGGTAATTTATTTAATGTATAATTGGTTTAAAATATTTTCTTTTAAATTTTATATTTTTAAATAAAAGAGAGATGCATTTATAAAAAAATAAGAAAAACAATTTTATAAATATATACATAATTCAATTTTCTGGTGCAAATGAAATATGGAGGGTTAATAACATATTAACGAACAATTGTTAAAAAATTAAATAAGTGGATTGACAAGTGTTCAACATGTAGAAATAAGTTTACAAGCGTCATCATATAGTCTTCATTTTAAGAAAATTTATAAAAAAGAAAATAGAAACTATATAATATCTTAAACCCTCTTCCTTATTTCTTTTGTTCACTTTCAAAAAAAACATACGCAAATTTGAGAAAAACAAATCCAAAAATTCAAAGCAAACACAACCTCTGTTGAAATCTTGGAATCATAGCAGAACAGCCTTCTTCATTCATTTCAAATAAATCCAGGATTTAGAGCTCAAGCTTGTAGAAGGAAGGTTTCAAACAAGTGAAGAATAATTCAGTAATCAAACAAAATTCAAGGATTCACCATCACAAATCAATTCATACAATAGGAATTAGGTTTAACTTAGGATAGCAAATCCCAGTTTTCAAATTTGTAGACCGAGGTTTCCTCTGTTTCAAAAAGAAAAAAAAACTGTAAGTAACATCTTTGTAAAAGAATTTAAATTTGAGTTTGTGTTAAGTAATTAAGTAAGTAAATCCATCAAATACTAAGCAAGATTTATCTCAACTAGCTGCAGATAAAAAAAAAATTCAGAATCAAATTGAAAAACAAATTTCTATGCTTTCAATTTTTTAAACCAGACATAAAGCTCTCAACTCCACAGGTGAGTAAACTTCGAAAATTATGGAATTCAAATATGTGTCGGGGTAATTCTTGAAGTCAAGATAGGTTGCATGTATAAAAATGTATGTGTTCATAATCCCTGTGCATGTTGATATACAGGGATCTTTCACCCGGTTTTCTTGTTCCAGGTTTTAGAATACCTGTAAAAAAATCCCCATAATCTCTGTTTTAGTGATTGTTAGGGTGAATTGTTAAAACAAAATGTGTACAAATTGATCAAATCGTAAATTTAACAATATTTGTAAGTATTAAAAATAAATGGTTTTGCTAGAAAAATCAAAACACAGTAAAACTCTAAACTAAGTAAAAATTCAAACATCATATCATCCTGTTTCAATAATATCATCGAAATCGTTGTAAAAATATTGATTTTTAGAACTTAAATCAAGATTTTTAGTCATGTATTTATGGAGAGATCACAAAATGAACAGATTTGAGTTTTTGGACAAATTGCGGTGGTCGGCGACATTGTTCGTCTCAAGATCGTAGCTGTAGCTAGTCGGGGCGTCGTAGAGTCTGGGAAAAATACTCAATAAATTTTTAGATCACCGTAGTAGGTGATCGGAGTTGAATTAGGGTTCAAGGCCAATATTTTGTTAAGGTCGGAAATCTCGCCTGTGGCGCTTTGTCAATGCAACGGAATTCACTAGACAGGGGGATTAAGGCATCAGACATTGTGGAAGCTTTGAGTGCATTCGCATTATTACTAGTGGCCTGAGGTGTTTGAGCCAGGCAATTCTCTGATGGCGTTGTGCTAGGCTTGTTTGTTCGAGACGACTCGATCTTGTTTTTAAATTTAATTCAAGTTTTTGGGTGGTGTGGATGTTTGGGGGGGTTGTTGCCGACTTGATGGAGGCTGGAGCATTGACCAACGGTGGCGATTCCGTTTGTGCATGTGCACTGCAAGATGTTGGGTGTCAATGGAAAAAAGTTTGGGGAAGAAGGGTTCGACTCAAAGCGATCTTCGGGGGAAAACATGTATCGAGTCGAGTTTGGGACCGAGTAAGATTTCTGACGCGCCGGGAAAAAATACTTAGAAATTTTTTTTTAAGACTGAAAGTTAGGCACTCGGGTTGATTTTTGACAAACACTCGAAGGGAACAGGCAAAATTCTCGTGGGTGACTCGAAGCGGGTCTCGAGTTTAATATGTAAAACGGTTTTATTTAAAAAAATTCAAACTTTTAAACCTTTTAAACTATGTTTTCAAATGATGATTTGATTGAATTTTTTTGAATTTTATTCAGGATTTAAGTAAGATGTTTTTAAAGGGATTAAATTTAATTTATTTAGTTTTTGATACATGATTTTAAAAGTTATTTATATTAAATAAATAATGTAATTTAAAAGGAAATTAAGATAAAATGTTGTTTAAACTATTCTTAATATTTTAGGGCAACTAATGTATAAGGATAATGATTTAATAAGGTTTAAAAGGATAATTAAAGTAATTAATTTATCTTTTGGTTTATTAAACAATTAATGATTTTGTTAATATAATTTCTTAAGAAGTAATTACTTAATTAATTATTTAATATTAAAGATTAATTTAATAAATTATTAAGATAAATAAATTTGTAATTAATTAAGGAATAATTAATTGGTAAAAGTAATTAAGATTTAATTAACTAATAGTTAAGGATTAATTAATTAAGATAATTAATTAAGAAGTAATTAATTAATAAAAGTAATTAATATTTAATTAATTAATAATTAAAGATTAATTAATTAAGATAATTAATGAAGGAATAATTAATTAATAAAAGTAATTAAGTTTAATTAATTAATAATTAAGGATTAACTAATTAAGATAATTAATTAAGGAATAATTAATTAATAAAGGTAACTAAGATTTAATTAATTTATAATTAAGGATAATTAATCATTAATTAAAGATAATTAATGAAACTAATTATAAGGTTAATTTTTTTTAAATCACACAATTAATTCATCTTAATTGAAGAAGATTGATTATTATCGAATGCTGTGTATTGGATTGATATTCCGATTTGTGATTACTATGCTATGTAATGTGAATTTTTTGTGCTTAGCTATGATATCCGTGATTTGTTTCTGTGAATGTGAAAAACCCGTAGGCCTGTAAAATGGCATCTAAATTTCGATACGACAGGGAGTCGGATTCCAATTGGTTACCCGAAACCCACATCGAACCTTGGTAGTAAATCTTTGTGAATGATATATCCGCACATTTTAAAAATTGAGTGCCCACTATTCGGTTTAGCCGGGAGAGGACTTCGTGTCATATAACCCATTTCGAATAGTGATATGACGAAATAGATAGTATTTGAAGGCGGTGGTGAAGATCGGGTGTCTTCGAGAACGATAGGATAACCTATCGAATGTCTCTGCACTGAGTTGCTCCCGTATAGAGATCTTCACATATGATGGGGAGTCCGATCAAGATTGTGGATACCCAGTTTGCAAGGGCTTCTTCCTTTACTGGACGAAGTGCCTTCGGTTCTGTTCGAACCCGGAACAGAATTGCATAGCTGTATGT
Organism: Allium cepa; assembly: GCA_030765085.1. Classification (NCBI taxonomy): domain Eukaryota; kingdom Viridiplantae; phylum Streptophyta; class Magnoliopsida; order Asparagales; family Amaryllidaceae; genus Allium; species Allium cepa. The sequence continues at coordinate 975,666,122 of CM060939.1, forward strand.
CTGACACTACACTTTGAGATATAAAGCAGATTTCTTTCACATGCATTTTTGTTGGTGGCGGAGAATCTATTCTCTTAGCTTAACACCCTTCTCTAAGACGTACGAGCTCAGAGGTTATGTAGTTGAAGGTTATCAGTGATATACTCCCAATTTGGTAGTGTGGCATGCTGAGTGCTGCTGTGTGTTGTTGATCATTTGTTGACCAAACCAAGGCTTTTGTGTAAAGCATAGCTTTGTCGACGAGACCTCATCGGACCTCACACCCCGAAAATGGTCGAAACAGGAAAGATGCGGCAAGGTTACGAGGGTCGCTCCCGTCAGGGTATGTCATTTCCTTCTGGAAAAAGGTGGTATCATGGTATGGAGCCCAGATACTTAACCTATGTGGTTGCTGCAATCTCATTTCTGTGTGGATGTTGCTTTGTGATTGAGGGCCCTCGGATAAAGGTCGCAAACGACCGGGGATGGCATACCCGAGTAGTAGTTACCTAGTTATAGAGGTAACTCGGCCTTATGTTGGCAGAGAGCCGGGTAGGTTCTTCGGACGTCCCTCCAGAGGCGTACCCATGTGGTAGTAGGAAGTTCTTTAGCCTGACCATTTTTTGGAAATCCAATCCCCAATATGAACGCAGTACGGTTTTAGTTGTAAAACCTGCCATTTAACATGGTAGCTATAGTAGGCATACTATAATGGTACGTATGCTGGCTAAGATTAATATTATACTTTCGAAAAGGTTTTCTACACCTAGCACTAACAATAATATCAAAGAGTTTTCTCGTATTAAGCATATTTGACTATCATAAGGAGAAATCTCCCCAAGTGTGCGATTGCATTGTGTGTGTGCCGGGAGGCCTTATTGTAGTTTCATTTTCCAAAAGCATGAATGGTTTTCTTTCAAAAATTTGTTTTTATTCAAAACTACTGTTTTTGTTTATTCACCAGTCCCATGACTGATCCGGAGTTTATTGTTTCCTTTCTAAACTCTGGGTGCCCATAATTTCCACACGGGCAGCCTAGTAGCAGGTTTCCGTGTTTTGGTGCTAGCTGGATTTTGAAGTCTTTTTGTTTGGAAGCTATCAGATATTGGAATTTTTGGCTTTGGCAATCTCTTGAAGCGTTGGAGTTTTCGAAGACCTTATCGTAGTAGATGTATGTTGGATCCTTTTGAAGACTCTATTGTCATTCCGTTGTGAAATTATCATTATGTTGTTGTTATATCAATGTGTAGCACTCTGATATTGATGTTAAATGTTGTAATTGATATTATGATGATGCTGTATCTGTGATTAATGATATTCATTTGTTTCCGCTGTTTATATTTATCTAATGTTACTATAAGGTCCATCCGACTGGAGTTCGATGTTTGAATCTTCGGCAGTCGAATACAAATGAGGTATTTGATGTCAATTTTCGAACGTTGGATTTCGGATCGTGACAGATATCCAAACCCCCACCACCATAAAACGTCTATTTTTTCATCCAATGAATACTACTATTCAAACACTCATAAATAACTCATTTTCAATCCTTAAAATGAATCACATTATATAGTTCTTTTTCTACTAAAACAAATTGAACCTTATACTAAATACAATATGTAAATGTCTTCACCATTCGGGGAGTTCGCATACACGTCAGGTTCACGTAATTTTTGTTTGAAGATGACAATGACTAGAATGAAACACACTTAGCTTGCATTGGTCCAATCTATGGAAAAGTGGAGAAGACTACGATTTATGTTATATTAATCGTCATTATTCTAAAGATTAATTAGGGGTAATGACCAAAGAGGAGATAAATTCGGGAGAAAAATAATGGACTCTTAAATTTAAAAAATAGAAAAATACGATCAATGTTAGCGATCCAAATTCGATTAAGAAAATTAATCTGCAATCCTAATTTCTAAAACCACATATACACAAAATCATGAAAGCAAAGCCTATAGGAATGGAAGACAAAGACCAGTTGGTATGTTTTCCTTTTCGCTTCAATTCTATTTCCGAATATTTATTTTGTTCTATTTACTATTATAGAGTAATGGAGAATGCATAGTTCTTAATGTTATTTGTATGGGAAAACGATGTCAAAAAAGCACACTAATACCAATTTATAAATTGTTATGAGATGTTGTCTAGTCAACTAAAGTGAAATTGTACCAATGCGAAGAACTTAAATGGTGTTCTAAGCATAAACAAAGGAAAGAAAAAACCATAAAAATCAATATTCTACATGAGTCTAGGAGAATCATCCAGTAGAGAAACTACATACGAGGAGGAAAATAAGGTAGATGTTCTTACTTAGAGACCCGATGATGATGCTAGAAAAATGGGAGCAAAAGCTGCAAAGAAGAAGAATAAGATTGAAGGGGCTTTGGATTCTTGAATACGCGCTACCCATGAATTGCACGAATAGAGAAATGAAGAAATAAATATTGTTGCAATGAGAAAGATGGACGCGATGAGATAGTTTGTGGAAATTGAGCAGTAGACATTGGATCTCGAAAATCAAAGATATGATTAAATGATCATTGAAAAGGATCTGAAGGGAGTGGATGAACTTACAACCCAATAGGTTAGAGTGAAAAAGACAAATGATTTATGTTAACTTTTGTATGTTGTTGTGAAATTTTAACCAATAATTATGTATTATTAAATATGTACTTTGTATTCCTTGACATGATGCCTTTGTATAATTTCCTAAAAAAGTTGTCATGTACCTTTGATTATGTGTAATAATTTATTGGATTGTAGTTATTAACGAATACTACGTTTTAGAAATCTATTAAATTAATACAACCATAACCAAACCACCATCCTTAGGAAGCAAAGTACAAACATGAATTAAATAAGCGTAAACATATAAATAAACTACAATTTCTATAATAATTCAAAATATAATCAACAAGATCTTTTTGGAGACTATTATGTAGTGTTGCGTTTTGATATATAAGTTATTGGTGCATGTGAATGTTGTAATGTTTTTCTGTCTAAAGAATGTCTCCCAAGAGTACTCCAGCATCTGGTTTGCAACATAATATTCATAGTGACATCCCTATTCCATATATTTTTTGCCTTCAATATTCATATTTTGTCGAATTATACAAGTAAATATGATTATGGTTACCTTGGATCACATCCATAATTTTCGAGGGCTAATAATCATTATAAATCTAGATTGAAAGACTCCAAATGCTCTTTCTAAACTCTTTCTTTATCCCCCTTTTGGTTTAACAAACTTTATTTGCTTCGTTGTGATAGAATTTGGACAAATCTTCACAGTGATGCTCCATTTTGGGTAAATTCTATAGTGAAAACTTTTCTTTGCGGAATCTTTTTCCAATAGATATTTTATCATTCAAATCACAAAGAGATAAATTTGGACAGAAAATAGATGGACATGAAATCAAAAAACAATACACAAGAGATTCCACCCAACCACCCTCTTTATCGATTCACCAGAATTTCTTTACAATTAATTAAACAAAATAAAAGTAAAAAAATACAAAATGAACCAATAACTAAATTGAGAAAGGAAGTCTTGTTCTTTATGGCTAAAATTGTAGGAGGAGAAGAACAAAGATGTAAGAGAAGAGAATTAGCAAATAGATTCTCACTCATTTTACACTCTTCTAGGCTTTATTTATAACTTAATTACCAAATGCCTAAGTTAATATTAGATGACAAAAAATAAATTGATTAGAAAATCAGAGAGAGAAATAAACATAACCAAATATGCCTATTAATTAAGAGAAACAAACGTTTTTCTTTCTTCCTTTATGCATATTTATTAACTTTTAGTTGTGATTTTGTATCACCAAAATTAACACTCCACCTTGGTGCAAATTCACATATCTTGAACATTTCAAGCATGCCATCTCTAGATCTATCACAACTTTCTATATCTCAATCATACAAGATTACAAATCTACCACTGCCTATAAGTGATGCATCTCCCACTATGAAGTGCAGCACAACAATCGGTCTCAAAAGCGTTTGCAATACCACAAAGGCCTCCGTACAGTCTTTGTTGATTTTCCTACTCGACACTTGTGATGCCTTACCTTTATGCTCACAATAACAAAGTTATTATAAGGAATAATGTCTGCTATTGTGAAGAATAAGGCTTGTTAGAAGCGACCATCCGTAAGTTATGCCTTAGACGAGTATTGATTACATCGATAGGAGCTGTGTAAATTACTCCCAAAGATATAAATCTAAAACAAAACTACGGTGGCTAAAGAAAAATGAAGATCAATTCATAACAACAACAACATAGATATATAAAGTTACATCAGAACAGAAATATCGGATATATAGCGAAAGACAAGTCTGGATAAATGCTACAACAGTCGATAGTTCACATGAACCAAATGCACATATACATATACATCAACATACACGAGATGAGAGTCAACACCAAAAGTAACACCTCGAAGTCTAGACAAAAGATGATGTGAAATCCCAAAAGCTGAAGCAGCAACTGAATCAAAGATAGCAATTATCCTGAAATACTCGGTCTGGCCCGAATATTATTTAGAAGAAAATAATAAACGGATCAGTCTAATTTAAACTTCAAAAATTAGTGTATGATAAACAAAACTTAAGAAAATGATCATAATCTCGAATGAGATTATACAACGTAGATAATCAACATAGGTCAAATAAAGAAATCTCAATTTTAACACCATCAAAATCAGCTTTTAAATTCTCAGTTGAATTCAAAACAGCAATACGCAAATTTATAATCTCGGATGAGACTATACACAAAATTATAATCTCGGATGAGACTATACACAAAATTATAATCTTGGATGAGACTATACACAAAATTATAGTCTCGGTGAGACTATATAACATAGTTATCAGCATAATTTAATGGAAAAATCCCATTAAACATCATAAAAATCAACTTCCAAATTCACAATTGAATTCAAAGCAGCAGTACACGAAAACCTAGAAATCAATTAAGATAACTAGACAAATAAGCAGTCACAAAATCTAGAAATCAAAATAAGATAACTAGAAAATCAACATAAAAGATGGATCGATCCCAGCAGATGGCAAGTTTTAGCTATGCCGCACGTGCATCTCATATGGCTGAAGCCTACCAAGTACTATATTTTTGACGCCCAACAAATGACCCGAAGGTCTAGTACTGGTAATTGACCCGAAGGTCCATCATATGACCCGAAGGTCCAACAGAGTGGCTCGAAAGCCAAATAAAATCATCAAAATCATCAAACCACAAATATTTCAATTAATGTGTCCAGAATTAACCAAAATAGTAAAAGTGTGGTTTCATACTCCGCACTTTTGCTAAATCGTTTAAATCTCTTCATCGTTTCCTTGAAACTGCAAAATTGTGTATTTTATAAAAATAACATTTGACGTTCTCAAACGGACATGTCCGGAATTAAGCGAATCAGTAAAAGTGAGGGTTCATAGTCCTCAATTTTGCTGAAGCGTTTAAATCGCTTCCTCATTCTTTTGAAAGCGCAAACGGTAAATTTTTTGAAAACAACTTTATTTTAAAAAGAATTTTAAAACACGTGATTAAAACAGCAACAACTATAGCAATTTCAACAAGGAAATTGCGCTTCACAAAACACCGTAAAAACGAATATCTAATCAGCGTTGAGGGTAACCGTTTGAAAATTCACTTTAAAACTGATGGTTACCGAAGTCAAAACAATCGAAATTTTTTATTCGTCAAAAATTATCGTCAAAACAATACGCTTCAAAAATTTAATACCGACGTAAAAAATCCGTTATAAAATAACGGCAACAAAATACGTTTTAAACCCAAACACTGGTTCAACATAAATTAAACGTTGGACTACAATACTGTATATTCATAAAATACTGCACTGCCCATTTACACGCAAAAGTGAAATAAAAATAATGTACCTAATTTATCTTTTGTGCATTACATGCGTAGCTAAAATGCAAAATATCATATGTCTTACTCTATTATTTTCAAAGGGGTACACAACATATACGTGCTGTCTTTATAATCATGCAACGCATGCATTTTACAACTTTCACTTGTCACGCAAAAGCAAAGTCTATGCCTAGACACGTACACAAGTATAAAGTGGAAGAAATTACTAACCTGTATCATAAATTTTCTTTAATACTTCCACTTTGAGAAATATGAAGTTTGAACAAATTAAACAACCAGGACTGACATACTTTATGAAATAAAGCAACCTGTTCTTTTTCATTGCACGCAACTTATTGACACACCCCATTTTGTACACATGGATACAAGAATGAGCTAAAACAAAGAAACAGATAAAGTTGATAAAATTATTGCTCAACTCATTTTTTTTTGAAATCATCCTTAGCCTCAACATCGAACAAAGATCAAGAAATATTAAAGTTGTGCTATGGATCCATAATTTATTCTAAACAGACTTCGCAAACACGCATACTGTAAAAAGTAAGACGGCACAAAACTTGTTAAGCTAATAGTGGACTCAATACAAATAACTTGTACTCACATTTGCAAATGTAGAAATGCAAATTAGTACGTCCTGGATTAGTTTCGTGTTTTATTTGTAAAAATGGTGACCCAAGTTTTTATGTATATATGAATACACGCAAAAGGACTTCTAATGTGTTATGCAACCAGACAACTCATGCTCGCCTTGTTTTTGGATGCATGCAAATGAAGACATCTATACACTCAAAATGAAAAATATGTTGACATGCCTCACTACACGCATACACGCAAATTGTCTTCATACTTGCTTAGACACGAATATAAAATATTCTAAGATGTTTCATATACTAACTTGGTTTCCAGGCAATACTTATACTATTTTCTTTTCACGCATGCGATATGAAGAAATGAAAACATCAGGGAACAAAGATTTTTAAATTAGAAATGTGAGTTGCACTCACCTTAAATTCGTTTCAAAACAACTAACAACTGAGATCGGAAGCAACTGAGAATAGAGTGGAGCAAAAATATTGGAACCGCCATTAAAGCATTCACCAAGCTACTGGAAATATTTCACAACCAAAGAATGAATTGCCAATTGAAAAAAAATGAGAACGAATTGAAAGATACTGCTTGCTTTCCTCTTTTCAAAATTGTGCATAAGTCAATTAAAATATATGTTGGCAGAGTTTGTACAAATGCATTTATTAGAGAAACGTGCTTCAGTGGAAAAGGACAGGCCGCATATAAAAATGATGATAGAAAAAATCAAAGTGTGTACAACTTTTCTTTTAAAAAAATAGTGACAGCAAGCAAAATAATTTTTGTTCCATCCTTGATTTAACAAAAGTGTGCATGCTATTGCCTTTGAATTGGCTCCATTCACATACATGAAAGGCAGAGTGAAGCATAGAATAACTTAGATATATTCAATGTTACATGCTATTGGCAACTGACTTTGTAAAATGAATTTGTACTGTAAATTTATAATTTTTTTTTCAAATTTCAATTTAAGAATTTCTATTTAAAATATTTATTACGACAGTAATTCAAAAATCACGGTCGTTACGGACTCCCCCCTTATAAAAATTGCGTCCCTGCAATTTTCATATTAGAAGCAGTCAATACACAAATAATACATCACAACAAAGATTAAAATAGAAAAGATAGATAAGTATGTTCACCCCCACCCGAATAGGAGAGAAAACCCGGATAAGAACGCTCGATGAATCTCTGGTTTCCCAAGTGCAATCCTTGGAGTTTGCGGACCATTGAATTTTTAGAGCGGGACTTTTTATTTCCGAAGGCGCTTAACCTTCGAAGCTAGCACACAAATAGGATTTTGCACAATAGACAAGTCGGGTGAGATCTCAAGATCTTTCAACACAAGAGGATCAATAATAGAATCCGAATCTCGAAGGCATCGACGAAGCTGGGATACATGATATACGTCATGAATTCTCGAAAACCGGACAGGTATCGATACGCGATTAGCAACTGGGCCAATGCATTCCATAATAGGAAACGGTCCAATATATGGAGGAGCCAATTTCCCGGAGTTACTAAAACGCACCACACCCTTCATCGGAGAAACACGAATGAATACAAGATCGCCAACAGAAAATTCCAAAGGCTTCCTACGATGATCGGCATAGGATTTCTGCCTATTCCGAGCCTCTTTCATTCTCTGTCTGATAATATCAATCCTCTCAGAATATTCATGCATATAATCGGGGTCGGGAACTAACTTTTCCTCGGATTCCAACCAACAAGATGGTTATCGATACGGTCTTCCGTAAAGAGCTTCGAAAGGAGCCATACCGATACTGGATTGGAAACTGTTGTAATAAGAAAATTCAACAAGAGATAAGTGGTCTTTCCAACTACCACCAAAGTCAAGAAGCAGTCCGATTGGACTTGATAGGAATAAAATGGGCTGATTTGGCCAATCGGTCAACAATCACCCGAAAAGTAGTATGGCCCGACCTCAAACGAGGTAGACCAACTATGAAGTCCATAGAAATTTGATCCCATTTCCAAAAAGGAATCTCAAGAGGCTGCAAAAGACCACTAGGACGATGGTGTTCTGCTCTAATAAGTTGAAAAGTCATGTAACGACTCACATAACTTGCAACATCACGCTTTATACCTTCCCAAAGTATAAGCGCTTCATATCAGCATACAAGTCACTACTACCCGGATGAATAGTATATTTAGAATGATGACAGTCCTCAAGAATGTCATTTCTAAGATTAGGAACAATAGGCACGATCCTCCTTCCCTTCTTCCGAATATAACCATGAACATCAATATCGAAATCCTTTAGGTTATCACTTCGGGATTCCGATTTACAACTCTGAAAAAGATAAGAGATACCTGGATCTTGTTTCTGGGCATCGGCAACACGATCCAACAAACTAGGATGAGCTTCTATGTCAAATAAAAGCACGAAAGAATCGGAAAGTGAAGGACAACCTCTATTATCACAATGAGATAAAGCTTTTAACATATTCTACTCTGCTAGCATCATGGAAATAACAACTGGCTGCTTGCAACTAAGCGCATCAGCAACTCGATTACCCTTACCAGGGTATACTGAATATCGAAACCATATAAAGCTAGAAATTCGAGCCAACACTGTTGCCTCATATTAAGTTACTTCTGAGTGAATAGATACTTCAGAGATTTGTGATCAGTGATGAGAACAAAATGCTCGTCCACTAAATAATGTCGCCAAATCTTTAGAGAAAAGAATATTGCGGCTAACTCCAAATCATGGGTAGCATAACAAATCTCTTTGGGCTTTAGTTGTCTAGAAGCATAGGCAACTACTCTATCCTTTTTGCATGGGAACGGTACCGAAACCAATACAGCTAGCATTGCACAAATAATGAAGTCTTGGTTCCCTTTGGAAACCACAAGGATAAGAATATCAGAAAAGAGTTCTTTCAAATAATCTTCTTTCCCAAAAAGCTAAAACTTCCAAAAATTTCAATTATCTTTACGAAATCATTGTCTGAAAAAATTTACTTTTTATAAATTTATTGTGTCAAATTGTCTCATCAAAGCGTTTAGGAGATTCCTATCGATAACGTTGATCAAGCGCATCAACCAGAATTCTTAAAGCACTCAATGGGCAATAAAATCACAAAATCATCTTCTATACAATTAGCACAAATTCAATTTCTTGTAAATAAATCTTACGAAAAAGATTTGCAAAATTTTAAATCTTTGTTTTCATCCCAAAGTCAATAAATACACAAATGGAGTCATCGAGATATTCGTAGAATACTCGATTCACAAAATGGATAAAATAAGTTGGGAAAACTGAATGTCATAATAAGTGATTCATAAGAATCATAAGGAGTGCGGAATGCGGTAAGTGGAATGCTAACTTCCGCAACTCGTAGTCAAATGAAAACCAGTAGCAAGGTCAAGTTGGGAGAAAAGCTAGCACAAATAAATTGCTTGGCTTCCAATTCAGATAATTGTCGATTGAGTTCCTCATTTTCCTTAGCAGACATCCTCATGGGAGGACGACTGACAGGATGAGCACCGGAGATAAGATCAATACGGAACTCAATTGCCTTCTTCGACGGCAAGCACGAAATAGACTCAAAGACAACATAAAAATCACAAACAACTGAAATATTAGCTATGACATCCTCCGATTCGAAGGAAAAATGAAAGCATTCAAAGTATGATCCATGCTTCGAAATAAAATACATAACTGCTCGATAGCATCGGGATGCTTGAGATATGAAGTTCTTTCGGGACATAGGATTTGGACTTCATAACGGACGAGCCAATCCATCCCAAACATCATATCAAAATCAAGATGATCCATAACATGCAGATTCGCATGAAAGGAAAAACCACATAGATTAATTTCAACACCAACTCACAACAAACCAAGAGTAGCGGATCCACCAATAGGATTTACAATCCTCATCAGGTCACAAAGAGTAACAACATCCAAAGGAATAACACCAACACGCTTCTTTAAACGAATGAATGCGATGCACCTGTATCGAAAAGAACTCTAATAAAACGGCCATGGAGTAAAATAAAACCTTCCAACACAGAAGGAGTAAAACCTTTGGGCTGAGAAGAATCACTAGAAGCTTAAGCTACATTAATTAAGCTTTCCAGATTTGAAACCCTTAGGAGCAGTTAAACAAGCAGAAACCCAGTGCTTTACTTTCAATTCTAAGATTGAAAAGGAATTTAACAAATGGAATACTACGGAAATATGAAATATATTCCTAGACATATTAATCCAACTTGTTAGAGAGGGTAAAAGTTTAAGAACAACGAAGGGATAGATTTGAAAGGCACGAATAAAACCCTCGAATAATTGTAACACATGTTCCATTTTGTTTCTGTTCTATGTTTATTATAATTTGTTCTGAATCTCAGCTCTGATACCAAGCTGTGACGCCCCACCTCTATGCTCACTATAACAAAGGTTATTATAAGGAATAACGTCTGCTATTGCGAAGAATAAGGCTTGTTAGAAGCGACCATCCGTAAGTTATGCCTTAGACGAGTATTGATTACATCGATAGAAGTTGTGTAAATTACTCCCAAAGATATAAATCTAAAACGAAACTACAGTGGCTAAAGTAAAATGCAGAACAATTCACAACAACAACAACAACATAGATATATAAAGTCGCATCAGAACAGAAATATCAGATATATAGCGGAAGACAAGTCTGGATGCATGCTACAACAGTCGATAGTTCACATGAACCAAATGTACATATACATATACATCAATATACACAAGATGAGAGTCAACCAAAAGTAACACCCCGAAGTCTAGACAAAAGATGATGTGAAATCCCAAAAGCTGAAGCAGCAACTGAATCAGAGATAGCAATTATCCTGAAATACTCGGTCAGACCCGAATATTATTTAAAAGAAAATAATAAACGGATCAGTCTAATTTAAACTTTAGAAATTAGTGCATGATAAACAACACTTAAAAAAAATGATCATAATCTCGAATGAGATTATACAACGTAGATTATCAACATAGTTCAAATAAAGAAATCTCAATTTAAACTCCATCAAAATCAGCTTTTAAATTTCCAATTGAATTCAAAACAGCAATACACAAATTTATAATCTCGGATGAGACTATACACAAAATTATAATCTCGGATGAGACTATACACAAAATTATAGTCTCGATTAGACTATACAACATAGTAATCAGCATAGTTTAAAGGAAAAATCCCATTAAACATCATAAAAATCAACTTCCAAATTCACAATTGAATTCAAAGTAGCAGTACACGAAAACTTAGAAATCAATTAAGATAACTAGACAAATCAGCAGTCATAAAATCTAGAAATAAAAATAAGATAACTAGAAAATCAACATAAAAGATGGATTGATCCCAGCAGATGGCAACTTTTAGCTATGCCGCACGTGCATCTCATATGGCTGAAGCCTACCAAGTACTATATTTTTGGCGCCCAACAAATGACCCGAAGATCCAACAAATGATCCGAAGGTCTAGTACTGGTAATTGACTCGAAGGTCTATCATATGACTCGAAGGTCCAGCAGAGTGGCTCGAAAGCCAAATAAAATCATCAAACCACAAATATTCAATTAACGAGTCCGGAATTAACCAAAATAGTAAAAGTGTGTTCCATACTCTGCACTTTTGCTAAATCGTTCAAATCTTTTCATTGTTTCCTTGAAAGTGAAAAATTATGTATTTTATAAAAATAACATTTGACGTTCTCAAACGGACAAGTCCGGAATTAAGAAAATCAGTAAAAGTGAGGGTTCATAGTCCTAAATTTTGCTGAAGCGTTTAAATCGCTTCCTCATTCTTTTGAAAGCACAAATGGTAAATTTTTTGAAAACAACTTTATTTTAAAACGAATTTTAAAAATACGTGATTAAAACAGCAACAACTATAGCAATTTCAACGAGGAAATTGCGCTTCACAAAACACCGTAAAAACGAATATCAAATCAGCGTTGCAGGGTAACCGTTTGAAAATTCGCTTTAAATTGACGGTTACTGAAGTCAAAACAATTGAAATTTTTTATTCGTCAAAAATTGTCGTAAAAACTATAAGCTTCAAAAATATAATACCGACGTAAAAATTCCGTTATAAAATAACGGTAATAAAATACGTTTTAAACCCAAACACCGGTTCAACATAAATTAAACGTTGGACTACAATACTATTCATAAAATATTGCACTGCCCTTTTGCACGCAAAAGTGAAATAAAAATAATGTACCTGACTTATCTTTTGTGCATAACATGCGTAACCAAAATGCAAAATATCATATCTCTTGCTTTATTATTTCCAAATGGGTACACAACATAGCACTGCTGTCCTTATAATCATGCAATGCATGCATTTTACAACTTCCACTTGTCATGCAAAAACAAAGTCTATGCCTAGACAGTACACAAGTATAAAGTGGAAGAAATACTAACCTATACCATAAATTTTCTTTAATACTTCCACTTTGAGAAATATGAAGTTTGAACAAATTAAACAACCTGGACTAATATACTTTATGAGACAAAGCAACCTATTCTTCTTCATTGCACGCAACTTATTGACACACCCCATTTTGTACACATGCATGCAAGAATGAGCTAAAAAAAAGAAACAGATGAAGTTGATAAAATTATTGCTCAAGTCATTTTTTTTGAAATCATCCTTAGCCTGAACATCGAACAAAGATCAAGAAATATTAAAGTTGTGCCATGGATCCACAATTTATTCTAAACAGACTTTGCAAACACGCATATTGTAAAAAGCAAGACGGAAAAAAACTTGTTAATCTAATAGTGACTCAATACAAATAACTTGTACTCACATTTGCAAATGTAGAAATGAAAATTAGTATGTCCTGGGTAAGTTTGTGCTTTATTTGTAAAAATGGTGACCCAAGTTTTTATGTATATATGAATACACGCAAAAGGACTTCTAACGTGTTATGCTACCGGACAACTCATGCTCGCCTTGTTGTTGAATGCATGCAAACTCAAAACGAAAAATATGTTGACATGCATCACTACACGCATACACACAAATTGTCTTCATACTTGCTTAGACACGAATATAAAATATTCTAAGATGTTTCATATACTAACTTGGTTTCCAGGCAATAGTTTTACTATTTTCTTTTCACGCATGCGATATGAAGAAATGAAAACATCAGGGCAACAAAGATTTTTAAATTAGAAATGTGAGTTGCACTCACCTTAAATTCGTTTCAAAACAACTAACAACTGAGATCGGAAGCAACCGAGAACAGAGTGAAGCAAAAATATTGGAACCGCCATTAAAGCATTCACCAAGCTACTGGAAATGTTTTACAACCCAAGAATGAACTTCCACTTGAAAAAAATGAGAACGATTTGAAAGATACTGCTTGCTTTCCTCTTTTCAAAGTTGTGCATAAGTAAATAAAAATATATGTTGGCAGAGTTTGTACAAATGCATTTATTAGAGAAACGTGCTTCAGTGGAAAAGGACAGGCTGCATATAAAAATGATGATAGCAAAAATCAAAGTGTGTACAACTTTTCTTTTACAAAAATAGTGACAGCAAGCAAAATAATTTTTGTCCCACCCTTGACTTAACAAAAGTGTGCATGCTATTGCCTTTGAATTGGCTCCATTTACATACATGAAAGGCAAAGTGAAGCATAGCATAACTTAGATATATTCAATGTTACATGCTATTGGCAACTGACTTTGCAAAATGAATTTGTACTGTAAATTTATAATTTTTTTTTCAAATTTCAATTTAATAATTTCAATTTAAAATATTTATTACGACAGTAATTCAAAAATCACGGTCGTTACAACACCCGTCTACCACTCGATCTGAGCTTATTTCATAATCACTATCGATCCCTTAAGCATCATCAACAAGAAGGCCCCTATCTAAAATATGATTCTCAACACGATCATCATATGAAGTGAACAAATTAACCTCTCCACCTTACTGTGGACTTGGCACTCCAACTATCACTCGCTTCCAATAAAATCGACTACATGACCAACCAAACTATAAAGGTTTCTTTCTTCCAATACTCCTCTCATCCCTACAAGACCACCCGTCTTCACTCTTAGAACTCTACCTTGAGTCTCATAAGTGCAACCATGTCGATCCAACTGACCGAGAGAAATAAGGTTATGCGAACAGGTAGGTACATGTCTCAATCTAGAGACTTCTCTAACCACACCAACATGCATACGAAATCGGACAGATCCAATACCACAAGTTGGTAGCTCTTCTCCACTGGCTATCCTAATCATGCCGACATTCTTCTTATAAGAAGTGAAATAAGTCACATCTCTACCAATGTGAAAACTGGCTCCCTAATCCATCTTCCAAGGCTTCTCTTCACTAATGAAGACATCATAAGAAGTACCACTGTCGCTACTTTTAACTATGCATGCCCGTATATCACTGTCACTGTTGCTATGTATAGTCTTCTTTTGATCCCTTTTATAAGCTATACACCCATTGCACATATGACCTATTTTATGACAATAATAACAAATGATACTTTTCGACATACCTTTACCATTATCGACTTTCTTCTTAGGACTTGTATCGTTCTTCGAGTCCTTTTGCTACCATAGCCCCATCTTAGCATTGGAATGGCTTCTCATTTAAAAGACTACTTATGGTTTCTAGTGAGATAGTTCCATTAGCATTGGAATTACTCAATGAAATAACCAAAGTTTCCCTACTTTCTGAAAGCGAACTCATCAATAAAAGAGCCTGCAACTCATCATCAAATTCGACATTCATATTTGCCAATTGATTTAGTACATCTTTAAATTCTCCCAAATGATCTGCAACAGACTTCTCTCTATCTAATCATAGTTGAACCAACTTTCGAATAAAAAAACCTAATTTGTAGCACTCTTAGACTCATACAAGGATACTGACTTATCCCATAAAACCTTCACGGATTCACAGCTAGCCACATGATGGAAGATTGAATTATTAAGATATCGACAAATGAATGCAATTGCCTTCTTATCCATCTCATTCCATTTTTCCTCCTATACATCAAAGGGCTTCTTCCCAATTCCATCAATCGAATCATGAAGATCATTGAGGTATAAAACATCTTTCATCACAGGCTTCTAAATATCCTAATTTTTTCCATCCAAAATAGCCATCTTTGAAAAAGAAATCATATCCGCCATTTCAATAATTTTTCACATAACAAATAACTCTAAGCTTTGAGATGACCTTGCTACAATACCTATCTATAGCGAAAACTTTGCCTTGCGAAAGCTTATCTTTTATCATCCAAATCATAAAGAGATAAATTTGAATAGAAAATATATGGATATGAAATCAAAAAATAGTACACAAGTGATTCCAACCAATACCCTCTTTATTGATTCACCAAAATTGGCTTAGAATTAGTCGAACAAAATAAAAGTAAAAAAAAATAAAAATTGAACCAGTAACCAAATTGAGAATGGGAGTCTTGATCTCTATGGCTAAAATTGTTGCTTGCATTTTTCGCTGCCTCGTCACACGATGCCTTCCCTGCAGCTCTAGGCTATTCACATCAGCCGATGCTTTGCCTAGATCGTCGCGGTTTGTCGTCGTGCCTCTCCATCGATCACCGAACTCACTGGCACAAGCGCACCACTAGATCGCGCATGCCCCTCTTGCCCTGCAGCTCGCGCCTACCCTTGCCTTACATGAGATTCCGTTCGCCGATCCTTGGTTGTGGTTTTGAATTTTTTTTAATCGAGTGTTTATTTCTCTTCTTTTAAAGTGATTTTGATTTTAAATTTAGCTCTTTGTAATGGATAGAAGTAGGGGTATACGGGTTTGGGAAATAGGGAGGTGCAAGTTTGAGTCTCCATGGGCTTGGGCCTTGAAATTTACAAATAATGTTTTTTCTGTCATTTTCATTTAAACTCTTACATTATTTAAAAGCATATTTTAAGTTAATTGAAACTGATTTGTACTTCATTTTTTGAAATATATATAATTTTGACAATTGTACAATTTCAATCAATCAAGTATTATTCATTCTATTCAATTGTCCACTGAATTGATATAAATAAATTTAAACATTTTATTGCTATTTCCAAATCTATCACCTGAATATAGATTTAATCCCGTAATTAAATCCCAAAATTACCATTTAAAATTAATTAATCATTTGTTAACTAGTTAATTAAATATCGGGTTGTTACAGACTTACCCCTTAAGAAAATCGCATCCCCACAATTTCCTTAAAGAAAGAAAACCATATTATAAATTTCATCTTAAAATAATTATTTGTTAATAAGTTTATAATTTCATTCCCAAAATCACTCAATTAATATTACCCCAAATGTAATATTAAATTTTAGCCAGCAAAATTTTTCAAAATTGTAAAAAATTTCTAAAGCCTTAAATTTATGGAAAATCTCTCCAACATTTCCTTTGTGTGGCCAACTTCTCAAAAATTTAAAATATGAATATAATTACATAATATACATCTCATCTCAAGGATGAGACATCCTATAAGGAAAACATAAAAATGCGATATGTAGTCCGAGATACGTACCTTATATTTGAAATATTAGTGAGTCCACTAATATTCCTTATGCAAATAATTTATAACCTTTAAACGATATCTATTTAACTTCAAATACCTACACCCCTCTCAAAAAATTGATATTAGTATTTAATATCAAATTCATAACATGCAAGAGATATTTGCAATTTATGATTACACTTTATTAGATTGACATCATAATATTCCTTAATGAAAGAAATCCATACTTAAATTTTCAATTTTTGATCATTACTTATGTCAAAATGTCACGTTCGATGTTAAGGAACCCCTACCGATAACATGACGTCCCACATATCGATCAGAATCCTTATACAATGTCTAGATAAGTCAATATAAAAGATAATCATAAGTCTAGATGCATTTATTTTATTATCATTAACATCCATGCATCCAATTTTAAATAAATTCAACCAAGAAATCAATTCCAGCAACCAATCAACTAATCACCAAAACATTCATAGTCACATACAATGGAACAATTCAATGTCTGAAATTTCATTACGCAATTCTAATTAATCCTAAATCGTTTAAATATTAAACTTATTTACTCCAATTTCCCCAATTTCTATTAAAAGAAAATAGTTCACTTTAAATTAATTCATCCCAATTTAATTTCGAAATTTTCTCAACTTTAAAAGATTTTACTCATTATTTTCCAGAGGTTTTGATGTCATATACGCCAATTTATCACTCCAATTGATAATCTAATAATCATTTTATATTTCTATCCCTAATTGGATAATTAATATAACTATCTACCACACATCCTAGGAGACAGGACTTTAAGTCATCAAGTCTCGGATCCATAATATTATATGCTATAATGTTCTGACACAACTCCGAAAAAATTGGAAGAAG
The DNA here is from genome assembly GCA_030765085.1 of Allium cepa. Classification (NCBI taxonomy): domain Eukaryota; kingdom Viridiplantae; phylum Streptophyta; class Magnoliopsida; order Asparagales; family Amaryllidaceae; genus Allium; species Allium cepa. Next base: position 975,684,026 of record CM060939.1, read on the forward strand.
AGAGAGTGTACCGACCCGAAATTTCACCATATTAATTTCCAAATATTTAATTAATTTAAAATATTCAAATAATATATTTTATAATTAAAATAAAAAAATTTAGATAATAATATTAAAGATAAAATAGTTTTCAAATTTAGTTTACAAAAATATTTAGTTCAAAGAAAAATCGAAAATGTGACCAGAAACTATTTTTCGAATTTTCGACGTATCATCGTACAAAAGTTGGTTCAACTGTTATGAGCCTTGTCTATATTTGAAACAATGTTCAAATGGTTATGGATGTAAATTAGTTAGGAAAAATGGGTATATATAGTATGTATACTCAAGTATATACATGTATATACTAAAAGATGCCTTAAGAGACATGATTTGACAATTTGGCAACTAAGTACAAAACATATTTTCTCATGAAATAAAGTAAGGGGACAAGAAGGTGGCTCAAAGACATAAGGTGGAGGAGGCTAGGTGAGGTGGCAAGAGGGTAGTTGAGGGTAAAGGACAAGGGCATGTTGTATCATCATTATTTACCTTTTGTTGAGCTTAAACCATTACTATGTGATGTTTGGTTGTATGGCTAATGTCATAAGTTTGTTTGCCGAAATGCTCGTATAGCGATGGTCGCTATATCGGCACTTTTGAAAAGTCATTTTTTATCGAAACCGTTTGGTCTCATCTTCATGCTTGGAATAGTTTTACAAGTTAAACCGGATTTTGATTAACTATGTTTTCAAAATTAATTAACCATTTTAATATTGATTATTGAATTTAATTAATTACTTAATTAATATGGAGTAAGGTCAACTAATTACTAAGTTAATGATGTGTTTTAAATTTACTAATTATCTGGTTAATGATTGTTTAAATTAATTAATCATTTACTTAATGATGTTTAATGATAATTGAACATTCAATAATGATGGACTAAAGTTAAATAACCAATTTGGTAATGATGTTTTGAAATTAATAAATCTTTTTAATACATGATTCTTAAAATTTATCAGCCTGTTTTAACTCTAATTAACCTTTCCTTTAATGATGTTTATAATTAATAAATCAATTTTAAATAATGATAATTATTTATTTATTTAATTTAATAAATTATATTTAAATTTATTAATTAATTGAATTAATGATGTTTAAAAGGTGATTTATACTTTTTAATTAAAGATTATTGGAGTTAATTAGTCAACTTAATTTATGAAGTTTCACAGTGAATTTATCAAAGTAACAAGGATGTTTTGACTTTGTTATATATATAAATTGTAACAACTCGGAATTCGTATCGATTGATCATCGTCATTAGACGATCAAATCGGTTAGCTAATTACTATTTGGAGTTTCTAATTGAGTAGAAATTCTTTTAATAAATTGATGAAGGTTTGTGGGCTTCAAAATTTTCTTGGCCCACGTTCTACATACTAGGTGCTGTGATAAAATCCAATAACCGATCCCCCTCTCTATTTCATTCACTTCGAAACCCTAAACCTAAAACCAGCGAAAGAATAAAAATGGCTACTCTCGATTTCGTTCGTCCCTCCTCCTTTCAAATTTTTCACATCGCAAGCCCCAATCTAAAATATGCGAAAGTGAAATAATGGATGCTAGAGTGCAATCGACCTCGTGGCCGCCGCAACTTGATTTGGTACGGCAATATTTTCTGGACACCACTGCTTCGAATTGAGGCTGTCGATTCTTTGACGCGTGCTCTGGAAAACAAGGTGAGTGATTCTTTTCACTCATATCTGTTTCAAGCTCAGCTTTATCTAGGGTTTGAATTCCTATATCGTTTGGATTTGTGATTTAATTTATCTCGGCAGTTCAATCTTGTTCGATGTTGATGATTTTTGACTTCGTCGTACGATTTCCTTTTGAATTAGATTATACTTTGTTAAACTGAAGATTTCGGCCTTGACTTTGTTTTGAAACGTTTCATTTTACTTGAATCTGGTTTTCTTGTCGTAGTCTTGTTCGACATTACTTGAACCTTTGCTCTTTGGTAGATGTGCAGGTGTGTTTTGTTGAATTAGTTGAGACTGGTTTCTCTGTGGCATATCTGATTGAAATTGCAGTTTGAATTATGACGAGTTACTAGTTTGCATTGCTTCGTGTATTCATTCGTTCATGTAGTATGTAATTGCATTGTGAACTGTCGGGTTACTGGTGGCTGTTTGGGCATTGCCTCCATGTATATCATGTAGTTCTTGTATCAAGTATGATATAGTTGCATTTGAGTTGAATTTGGTCCAGTTTCATTTAGTTATTCACTGGTAACTGTATACAAGTTCATCATGTTGTTCATTGTACATTTGTCTGCAGTGTTACCATATTCACTTGATAGCATTTTGGTCATTTTAGTCGGACTTATACACTTCTGGTTTCACTGCATAGATTTGCATTTTGGTGAGCCGAGTATTTTGACTTATATTCAGTTTCATATGCCTTGATCTGATGTGTTTGTTGCATTCAGTCTGCACTTATATTTCACGTAGTATTGGGCATATGTAAGGTTGCATTCATGTGTTCATTAATCTGAAGCTTGTATGCATTGCTCTGTTCGAACATTTGCTCTGTTCGAACATGTATGGTTGCTGTTGCTTGAGACAGCCATCCACTTTATTTCACTGTTATACTTGTTGCCTTCATGTTCATGTACGTGTGCTTCAATATTCATTGATTTCTGACCTTTGTAGAATTTGCTGTTGTTTATTTTGGGTCTTGCTGCATTCTTTCTTTACTGCCATGTGTAGTATACATATGCACTGGTTTTAGTTGTTCTTGCACTCTTATGTGCTCTGTTCCAGCTTGTAGTTGTATATGCATATTGTTTTGATTTCGGGTTTTCTTGGCAATAGCTTACCCTTGTGTTCATGTGGTGACTGCGGTTCCTTGTTTGCGGTTGCCCTTGAGTTCAAGTAGGGGTTGCAGTTTCATTTTGTATAAAGTTTTGCCCGTGTGGAATTGTGCAGTTTTGAGCTGTTTGGGAACTTGTTCTTGAGCTTGAACTTATGTAAAACTGTGGCATTTTGGGTCGCCATGGCTCTGATTAGTGTTGTATTTGGATTGACTCTGGATATTTTGTTTCTGGAACTGTTGTCTTATGAACTACGCATGCACTTCTTTAGCGTAATTTAGTTCAGTATGCAAAAGTACTACATGCGTGGGTAATCCTTAGCTGCATGCGTGAGTAGCTATTTTGCAATATTCAAGTTGTTGTCATAATTGCTAGAATGCACGTTTCCCTCAAAATTGCTCTGTCCAATATTGAAATGCTTACTGTTGTATCACTTTTTGAGATAGTGTGCATATCCTGTACCACTCGTGCCTGCACCTTAGTCTTGTGCAGTAGCATTTTGATCTGGCTTGCATGATTCATTTCTTTGTTGCATGCATGTTGACTTCGGACTTGATGCTGTTATGTGATTCCCTGACTTTGTATTATCTTCAGCCACACAGTAGTGACATTATTTTATTTCACTTGAGTTGAATCCAGTTTTAAAACTCGGATTTGACCTTGTGCTGATTCCTATTTCATCACGGTACTGGCGAGGCAGTACACGCATGCGTGTACTGCAGCCCTACCAGATTTGACATTTTAAATTGATTGATTTCAATTGATGAAATTGTTTGTGTTGCCAATTCCATATTTTGAAATTGTATTTAGATTGGTTTAATTTTGATGATTTTGGTGTTGTCTAATTATCTATTGATAATTAGATTACGAGTTTCTAACTATATATTAATAATTAGATTTTGTTGTTAATTGTCGTTTAGGCAATTCTGATGTTTTCTAAATTATTTTCATTCATGATCCTTTCATTTATCTCCGTTGATAATTTGAATTTGCTGATTAGTTGTTTAACACTATTATGTGTTATATTCACTGTTATCCGATTTTCTTGTTAAAGGATCGGATGGGTGAATTTATTTTGACTGTCGTCTAATTGTTAATCAATTATTACTGCTTCTGTGCATCAATAACTGAATTTGAATTAGACCGACCCGTGTATTATTTTCCTTTGAATGTAATACTCGGGTCAGACCGAGTATATTCAGGTTGTTGATATCTTACTTTGGATTGCTGCTAGAGCTATGAAGTCTTTTCATATCTTTTGGAGTAGTCGTCGTCGTGTTTAGTAGTCATTGTATTTGTATAGGAAGATATGTATTCATGTATATTATATACGATAATGTACTTGTATATGTAACTTCCAGAGTCGACAGTTGTAGTTGTATCATATATATTGTACCACATGTATATCAACTGACATCAGTTATATATATATATATATATATATATATGAGACTTTCTGTTACATCTGTGTTCCGCATTTACTTTATCTGTGTTATTATTATATATATTGTCCTAAACTATTATGAACCATCATAGTTCGTTTTATACTAGAATTGGGTATGTTGATGGGAGTAAATAAATAAGAGATGAAAAATAAAAATATATACCACTCCTATCGAGATAACCAATACTAGTGTAAGGTCTAACTACGGATGGCCGCTCCTATCCAGCCTTATTCTTCACAATAGTAGACAGTATTTCTTTTAATACTCTTTATTATTGTGAGCATAGAGGTGGGGCGTCACAGTTGGTATCAGAGCTTGGGGTTTATGGACATAATATATAACATAACTTAGATGGAACATATGTTACAACTATTAGTCGATGTTTTATTTGTGTTTTGAGACAAAAAACTAAAGTTGTGAAATTTAGATGAAATTTTTAAATTTCCTTATTTAAAAATAATAGTGAATTTGTGTTTTGATGATTTAATTTGTTTATGCTTTGTTTATCAGAGTGCGCAGCGAAAACAGTGTGACTGCTTCGCTGAGTACAGGCGATAATTATTTTGATTTAAAAATCAAAATATGAAATAGAAATAAATTTCATTTGTTGTTTACATAGCTGTGTTTATTTTGTTTTCTAAAAAAAAAAATTCGAACCCGATTTGAGGATTCGAAGCGATTACAGCTATGTGGTTTTGTTGAAATTTTTGCTGGTTTCATTTGATGCTAATCACATGTTGATTTGATTTTTGCTGTTTTGAATTATCTTCATTGAATATATATTCGAATGATTTCTTTGTTCATTTGGTAGTATGCGTGCAAATTTAAAGTTGCACGTTACTGCATTAATACTATGTTGAACCGATGCTTGGTTATGAAACGTATTTTATTGCCGTTATTCTTATAACGGGATTTTTACATCAATGTTATGTTTTTGAAGCATGGTGTTTTGTTGACATTTTTAATGAATGAAAATTCACTGATATTATATTTTGATGCAAATTATTTTGATGAGATTTTGACATTTAAAAATTACTGTCGCTTTGACTTCAGTAACCGTCAAATTTTAAAGTGGATTTTCAAGCGGTTATTCCGCAATGCTGGTTTTGAGATCCGTTTTTTTTACGGTGTTTTGAGAAGTGCAATTTCTTTTCGAATTTGCTACTTATGTTGCTGTTTTAATCACGTGATTATAAAAAGCGTTTTAAAATAAAATTTGTTTTCAAAATTTTTCAGTTTACGTTTTCAAAAGAATGAGAAAGAGATTTAAATGATTCAGCAAAATCGAGGACTATGAACCCTTTCTTTTACTGATTCACTTAATTCCGGAATTATTCGTTTGAGAATGTAGATTAATACTTTTATAAAATAAATAAAATTGTTTTCAGAATTTTTACAGTTGCGTTTTCAAAAGAATGAGAAAGTGATTTAAACGTTTCAGCAAAATCGAGGATTATGACCCCTTTCTTTTACTGATTCGCTTAATTCCGGACTTGTCCGTTTGAGAATGTGAAATGTTATTTTTGGAATACACAATTTTGCACTTTCAAGGAAACGATGAAGAGATTTAAACAATTTTGTAAAACACGTGGTTATGGGACATGTGCGTTTGCTTTTTTGGTTAATTCCGGACTCGTTAATTGAAACATTTGTTGTTTGATGATTTTGATGATTTTACACGTTCAAGAAAACGATGAAGAGAATCAAACGTTTAGTAAAACATGTGGTATGGGACATGTGCGTTTGCTATTTCGGTTAATTTCGGTAATCGTTAATTGAATATATGATGATTTTCGTGTGCTTTCGAGCCACTATGAGGACCTTCGGGTCATATGATGGACCTTCGGGTCAAATACCAGTACCGGACCTTCGGGTCATATGTTGGACCTTCGGGTCATATGATGGGCGCCAAAATTATGATGGGTACTTGGTAAGCTTCGGCCATATGAGATGCACGTGCGGCGTAGCTAAAACTCGCCATCCGATGGGATCGATCCAACCTTTTATGTTGATTTTCTAGTTATCTTAATTGATTCTAGATATTTGTTGCATCCAATTATCTGCAGGTAATTGGATATTTGTTGATTTGATTATCGTTTTTGATAATCGAATATTTGTTGATTTGATTATCGTTTTTGATAATCGAATATTTGTTGATTTGATTATCGGTTTTGATAATCGAATATTTGTTGATATGAGTTCTGATTATCGTTTTTGATAATCGGATATTTGTTGATTTGATTATCGTTTTTGATAATCGAATATTTGTTGATTTGATTATCGTTTTTGATAATCGAATATTTGTTGATTTGATTATCGTTTTTGATAATCGAATATTTGTTGATATGAGTTCTGATTATCGTTTTTGATATTCGGATATTTGTTGATTTGATTATCATTTTTGATAATCGAATATTTGTTGATTTGATTATCGTTTTTGATAATCGAATATTTGTTGATATGAGTTCTGATTATCGTTTTTGATAATCAGATATTTGTTGATTTCATTATCGTTTTTGATAATCGAATATTTGTTGATTTGATTATCGTTTTTGATAATCGAATATTTGTTGATATGAGTTCTGATTACCGTTTTTGATAATCAGATATTTGTTGATTTGATTATCGTTTTTGATAATCGAATATTGGTTGATTTGATTATCGTTTTTGATAATCGAATATTTGTTGATATGAGTTCTGATTATCGTTTTTGATAATTGGATATTTGTTGATTTGATTATCGTTTTGGATAATCGGATATTTGTTGATTTGATTATCGTTTTTGATAATAAGATATTTGTTGATTTGGTTATCGTTTTTGATAAACGAATATTTGTTGTTTCTGATTATCGTTTTTGATAATCCGATATTAGTTGATTTGTTGATTTGATGGTTTGAGATTTCTAATTATCGCTTGTGATAATTATATATTTGAAATTTAATTATCGCTTTTGATAATTAAATATTTGCTGATTTGAGATTTAATTATCGCTTGAGATAATTAAATATTTGCTGATTTAAGATTTAATTATCGCTTTTGATAATTAAATATTTGCTGATTTGAGATTTAATTATCGCTTTTGATAATTAAATATTTGCTGATTTGAGATTTAATTATCACTTGAGATAATTAAATATTTGCTGATTTGAGATTTAATTATCGCTTTTGATAATTAAATATTTGTTGATTTGAAATTTGATTATTTTTTTTAATAATTAGACCTTTGTTGTTTTCTGATTACCGTTTTGATAACCAGATATTTATGGTTTTGCGATTTGGGTTTTATAATTATCTTTGTTGATAATTAGATTTTTCTGTTTTCTAATTATCGTATCGATAATTAGATATTGCTGTTTGGTGATTTCTGTGTTCTAATTATCTAATTGATAATTGAATAATGTCGATAATTGCATCTATTCAGTTTTGTTGTTTATTAATTATCTACTTGATAATTAGATTTTGTTGAGAAATTGTGAATTTCTTTTAGAGAATTAAAAGATTTCTTTAGCGTTTATATTCTCGACTTTTATCTTTCTAGCTTAACCAATTTATGTTAGAAAAATAATTATTATTGACGTCTTTAATTATGAAAATTGCGAGGACGCAATTTTTATAAGGAGGGGTGTCTGTAACAACCCGGAATTTCGTATCGATTGATCATCGTCATTAGACGATCAAATCGGTTAGCTAATTACTATTTGGAGTTTCTAATTGAGTTGAAATTCTTTTAATAAATTGAGGAAGGTTTGTGGGCTTCAAAATTTTCTTGGCCCACGTTCTACATACTAGGTGCTGTGATAAAATCCAATAACCGATCCCCCTCTCTATTTCATTCACTTCGAAACCCTAAACCTAAAACCAGCGAAAGAATAAAAATGGCTACTCTCGATTTCGTTCGTCCCTCCTCCTTTCAAAATTTTCACATCGCAAGCCCCAATCTAAAATATGCGAAAGCGAAATAATGGATGCTAGAGTGCAATCGACTTCGTGGCCGCCGCAACTTGATTTGGTACGGCAATATTTTCTGGACACCACTGCTTCGAATTGAGGCTGTCGATTCTTTGACGCGTGCTTTGGAAAACAAGGTGAGTGATTCTTTTCACTCACATCTGTTTCAAGCTCAGCTTTATCTAGGGTTTGAATTCCTATATCGTTTGGATTTGTGATTTAATTTATCTCGGCAGTTCAATCTTGTTCGATGTTGATGATTTTTGACTTCATCGTACGATTTCCTTTTGACTTAGATTATACTTTGTTAAACTGAAGATTTCGGCCTTGACTTTGTTTTGAAACATTTCATTTTACTTGAATCTGGTTTTCTTGTCGTAGTCTTGTTCGACATTACTTGAACCTTTGCTGTTTGGTAGATGTGCAGGTGTGTTTTGTTGAATTAATTGAGACTGGTTTCTCTGTGGCATATCTGATTGAAATTGCAGTTTGAATTATGACGAGTTACTAGTTTGCATTGCTTCGTGTATTCATTCGTTCATGTATGTATGTAATTGCATTGTGAATTGTCGGGTTACTGGTGGCTGTTTGGGCATTGCCTCCATGTATATCATGTAGTTCTTGTATCAAGTATGATATAGTTGCATTTGAGTTGAATTTGGTCCAGTTTCATTTAGTTATTCACTGGTAACTGTATACAAGTTCATTATGTAGTTCATTGTACATTTGTCTGCAGTGTTACCATATTCACTTGATAGCATTTTGGTCATTTTAGTCAGACTTATACACTTCTGGTTTCACTGCATAGATTTGCATTTTGGTGAGCCGAGTATTTTGACTTATATTCAGTTTCATATGCCTTGATCTGATGTGTTTGTTGCATTCAGTCTGCACTTATATTTCACGTAGTATTAGGCATATGTAAGGTTGCATTCATGTGTTCATTAATCTAAAGCTTGTATGCATTGCTGACGCAGTGGATTAATCAAAAATAACTTCAATCGGTGAAAGTAGCAATCGGTGGATTGATGAATACCAAAATGCTCAAATTCGTTGATCCGAAGATACCGAATTCTAGCTATCTCAAACACGTTGATAGCGCACTATACCGTGTTCAAAGATCTACGATTCTTCGTACGTTGATCTAGCGCACTAGATACCATGAATCGGCTTCTACGATCGTTGAATCGAGCGCACTCGATTAACCGAAAGAGGAGATAGGAGATTACACTCAACTACCAATTTAAGATGAAAGCACACAACAATCAACAAGAAATTTTATTCCAAAATCAACTAAATTTACAAAGTGACATGACCATGCCTATTTATAGCGTTTTTCACAACTGGCCTATAAGTCGTTCACGACTCACGACTCGCCTTAGGTCGGCAGCGACTCAACAACACACGACTCATTCCTTTACAATACAACATGCGTTTTCCTAAAACAGTATAACACCAGTACACCACGACATACGACTCAACACTTATTTACAGTACATATGTACATATGCGCTTTTACACGACTTTACTTAGGTCGTTGACGACCTAAGACATAACGGTTTAAGGACAACAAGACTGTACACGACTCATCATTCAATGCGACATAACAGAATGGCGACTCATCAACCTTACGTCTTCGGCCATGTGAGAGAATCAACTTCCCGCGACCTATCTTTCCACGACTCAACTGAGTCGTAACTCGCTTCTGGTTTAAGGTCTTCAACTACTGGAGCTTCCCTCCGCTTCTCGATAAGTCGTGGACGACTTATGGATGAGTCGTTGTGTCGTGTACGACTCACCACATTTGAACACCTCAAACTCCTGTTAAGTCGTAGACGACTCATGTCATCACCTTCTGATCTGTTAAGTCGTGAACGACTCATGCCGCTGCTCTTAACTCGTGACTCCTTCTCCTGACTCGTGCACGACTTAAGAGTTAAAACCGAAGCTCCCTTATCTTGTGAACGCTCTAACCTCTGAACTTCTATAGATCGTGCTGCATCATCCTCCCCTGGTTGAGAAAAATTCGACCTCGAATTTGTAAATTCTTCCCCATCAGGTAGTTTATTACCATAATATGGTATAAGATGCTTAACATTGAACACGTCAGAAGTGTACACATCCTCCGGCAGCTTCAACTTATAAGCATTTTCATTAATTCGTTTCACAACTTCGACAGGACCAATTTTTCTGGCTTTCAACTTGTTATAAGCGCCCACTGGAAAACGATCCTTCGTTAACACAGCATACACCAAATCTCCTTTGTTAAATTCAACATTTCGTCGCTCCAAGTCTGCAAATTTCTTATATTTCTCATTTGACTTTTCCAATCGTTCCTGAACGATTCTATGACATTCCGTTAAACTTTCAACAAAATCAGTAGCTCGTTTAACCGTCCCCTTCGGTTGTGGTACTACAGCCAAATCCAACGGTCCCTTTGGCAAACTTGAATATACGATCTGAAATGGACTGAATCCCGTACTACGATTTACTGCATGGTTATGTGCAAAATCTGCCTGGCATAACTTCATGTCCCAACTTTTCAGACTGTCCTTCACAAGACATCGCAACAAATTTCCCAACGATCTATTAACAACTTCGGTCTGTCCATCCGTTTGCGGATGATAAGCACTACTAAATTTCAGCTTTGTTCCCACCATCTTCCACAAACTAAGCCAAAAATGACTCAAAAATCTAGTATCTCTGTCCGAAACAATAGACTCCGGCAACCCATGTAAACGATAGATTTCTTTAAAGAATAACTGAGCAACACGAACAACATCCGCCGTCTTCTTACAAGCAATAAAATGTGCCATTTTCGAAAATCTGTCCACCACAACAAATATTGAATCATTTCCCCTTTGAGTTCTAGGCAAACCCAAAATGAAATCCATGCTGATATCAACCCATGGTTTAGACGGTACAGGTAACGGCATATACAATCCCGCATTGGTCGCTGTTCCCTTCGAAACTTGACAAATATGACATCTCTCCACAAACCTTTCAACCTCTTTCCTCATCGACGGCCAAAAGTAAGATTGAGAAATCAATTGCAATGTACGATCACGGCCCACATGTCCTTCCTCATGCAATTCTTTGATAATCTTCAATCTCAAACTGCTCTCTGGAATACATAATCGTTTTCCTTTAAACAATAATCCATCAACCAACATAAATTTATCAGAACTTCCCTCCTTGACTTTCTCAACATATTTCTTAAAGTAAGGATCTTCCTCAAGCAATTCTGGCAATAATTCGAATCCTGTCACCTCAACTTTCATTGTAGTCAACAAATGGTTCCTTCTACTCAAAGCATCAGCTACACGATTTGTTACCCCAGATTTGTGCTTAACAACAAAGGTAAATTGCTGTAAATATGCAATCCACGATGCATGTCTCGCTGAAATCTTATCCTGCCCCTGTAAATGCTTCAAAGCTTCATGGTCTGTGTAAAGAACAAACTCTTTCTGAAAAAGATAATGTCTCCAGTGCTTCACGGCTTGCACAACTGCATAAAACTCAACATCGTATGTACTATATCTCATCTTTGCCCCTGATAACTTCTCACTGAAATAAGCAACTGGCCTCCCACTCCGACTCAACACTCCTCTAATCCCAACCTTTGATGCATCAGTGTGTAGCTCAAACAACAACTGAAAATCTGGTAATACAAGAATTGGTGCTGTCGTCAAAAGTTCTTTGATTCGTTCAAAAGCAACTCCTGCTCCCTCTGTCCAAGAAAATTGTTTCCCCTTCATGCAATCAGTAACTGGTGCCATCACGCTACTGAAGTGCGGAACGAATCTTCGGTAGAATGATGCCAATCCATGGAAACTTCTAACTTCAGTGATAGTTCTCGGCTGTGGCCAATTTCTAATAGCTTCAACTTTATTCTGGTCCACTTGGATTCCTTTCTCAGATACAACATATCCCAAAAATAATACACTTCGAGTCATGAACACACATTTCTTCGTAGCTGCATAAAATTGTTCCTCACGAAGAATAATTAACACCTTTCTCAAATCTCTACATGCTCCTCTGTACTCGCACTATAAATCAGAATATCATCAAAGTAAACTACAACAAACTTCCCAATGTATGGTCTGAAAATTTGATTCATCACTCGCATGAATGTACTCGGTGCATTCGATAGACCAAATGGCATAACCAACCATTCATATAAACCTTCCCTCGTCTTGAATGTGGTCTTCCATTCGTCTCCCGGTCTAATTCGAATCTGATGATAACCACTCTTCAAATCAATCTTCGAAAAGATAGTAGCCCCATTCAACTGATCTAGCAAGTCATCCAACCTTGGCATAGGAAATCTGTAGCGAACAGTAATCTTGTTCAAAGCTCTACTATCGGTACACATTCTCCATGTTCCATCCTTCTTTGGCACCAACAAGGCTGGTACTGCACAAGGATTCAAGCTTTCCAGAACACGTCCCTGTTCTAACAATTCTTCCACTTGCCTTCGTAACTCTTCATGTTCCTTCGGACTCATTGGTAATGTGGTCGATGTGGTAAAACTGCTCCCGGAACAAGATCAATTTGATGTTGAATGTCTCTCAGTGGCGGTAACTCCTTGGGCAACTCCTTTGGAAATACATCTTCAAATTCTTTCAAAACTGGCTTTGCTTCTTCTGGAATTTCAACCTCTTCACTACACTCTCGCCCAATCAATAAAAAGACTTCAGGCTCATCTTCAACTTCCTTAACAAACTCCTTCAAAGATAGCAAAGTTTTCAGTTCTTCGATCTCCTCCAACTTGTTCTCCTTCTGTTGTTGCTTCTTGGGAACCAAAGTGATTTTAGTACCCTCGAACATGAAACTATAGCTATTAGCACGACCATCATGTTGCACTGCTCTATCAAACTGCCATGGTCTGCCCAACAACAGATGACACACATCCATATCTACAACGTCACACCAAATTTTGTCGTTGTACTTCTTCCCAATAGAAAAATTCACACAAGCTCTTCGACACACCTTCACTTCACCACCCTTCCTCAACCATGCTAACTTGTACGGTTTAGGATGCTTCTCAGTTTTCAAGTTCAGCTTCCTTACTGCTTCAGTAGAGATAATATTATCACAGCTTCCAGCATCAATAACGAACTTGCAAACTTTCCCTAGAATAATGCATGTCGACTGAAAAATATTGCTCCTCAACCAACTAGAATCCTCTTCTTGCTTTGGTGTAAGACAAGACCTCCTCATCATAAGATTATAACCCTCATCTCCAGACAATTCTTCTTCCTCCTCGACATAAGGTGTATTTGAACATTCTGCCTCCTCACCATCATCCTCCATCTCAGCAACCATTGCTCTCTTCTTCGGCTTCGGACATTCATTGCTTTTATGACCCAACTCCTGGCAATTGTAACATTTGAAACCACTGGTAACCTTTGCCTTCTCAGCCTCCTTCACCACTGGCTTACTGACAGGTTTAGGAACATTAGAACTTCCACTAACACCCTTCACGTGATTATTGGAATTAGTAAACACACCACCTCCATGCCTTCCCTGCTTCTCCCAATCCAACGCTTTCTGATGTGCCTCTGCTACTGATCTAGGATCAAACATATTAACCATATCCTGGATTTGCATTCTCAACCCCCAATGAATCTAGCAGTTAGCTGTTCTTCCGTTTCCATAATATTATTCCTAGCAATGAGTTGGTAAAATTCATCAGCATAATCACTAACAGACTTCGTCCCTTGCCTCAGATTCTGCAACCTCTGGTACATAAGTGATTGGTAGTTGTAAGGCAAAAATGTAGCTCGCATCAACTTCTTCATCTTCTCCCATGATTCAATCTTTGACTTTCCCATTCTCTCCCTTGTAAGTTTAGTTTGCTGCCACCACGCCAAAGCTCTCCCCCTCAACCTAGTAGCAACTAAATTCACTCTTCGATTCTCCGGAACCTCCTTGAAATCAAAGATTTCCTCCACATTTGACAACCAATCTAAGAATTCTTCAGCTACCATTCCACCCTTGAACTCTGGAATTTCCATCTTCATCCCTGATTCCCATCGACGATCATCTTCAACATCCTGATAAGAATTTCGAACTGGGTATCGATCTCGATAATGAATACTTGCTCTATCACCCTCTTCATTAAAATCAAAAGTGTGCCTACATCGATCTCGACCATCAACATTCCTTCGTTCATGCATATCTCTTCTACTATGTCTCTCTTCATCTCTATACGCCTCATTGTCAAATTCACGTTGACGTCTTCTCTCTTCATGTCCATAGTCATGATGATCTCTCCGTGAGGAAATTGATGTTTCTCTTCTATCTCTAAAAGAATGCGGTGATACCCTCCTCGCTTCCGTAACCGATGGCGAAACTCGGTTTCCTCCATGGTTCGAGTTTGGTGATCTCCTTCTTTGAGTTTGATTCAAATCATCAACTTCTCTAATTTTCCAATGCCTTCATCAAATTTCTCATTAATACGTTGTTCCATAAGCTCGGCTTCTTCTCTTCTATACAAAGCTTCAACGTTTTGATGACGATTAGCTCTCCTTGGCGGCATGATTGAAAACTTCTCAAAGACTTCAAATACTTCTCAAATACTTCAATAAATCAAGCACAAAACTTCAACACAAGACCAACAAGTCACGGCCTCAACCTTGACTCGACAATAGCTCTACACGGCTTAACACTTAACTCGGCAACAAGTGTCACTTGACTCGGCTCGCTTCTACCCTTCAAACAATGATACCAAAACTGATGCACCTATACTTAACTCAAGCTTATGCTCGGCCTTCACCCTTCACGACTTAACTTGGCTCGGCTCAAGGTCTCCAAGCAACTTCAAATTCAAAACACTTCTCCAACTCTAGATCCAAAATGAAATGGATCAAAATCTTCAAACTCGTTGCAACTTCAAGATGAACATGATGAACAACTTCAAACTTCAACTTCCAAAAATTGGCTCCAAGTCTCGGCTTAGCTATGATTGGCTAAGTCTAGCTCCGATAGCAAAACTGATGCAGCGGATTAATCAAAAATAACTTCAATCGGTGAAAGTAGCAATCGGTGGATTGATGAATACCAAAATGCCCAAATTCGTTGATCCGAAGATACCGAATTCTAGCTATCTCAAACACGTTGATAGCGCACTATACCGTGTTCAAAGATCTACGATTCTTCGTACGTTGATCTAGCGCACTAGATACCGTGAATCGACTTCTACGATCGTTGAATCGAGCGCACTCGATTAACCGAAAGAGGAGATAGGAGATTACACTCAACTACCAATTTAAGATGAAAGCACACAGCAATCAACAAGAAATTTTATTCCAAAATCAACTAAATTTACAAAGTGACACGACCATGCCTATTTATAGCGTTTTTCACAACTGGCCTATAAGTCGTTCACGACTCACGGCTCGCCTTAGGTCGGCAGCGACTCAACAACACACGACTCATTCCTTTACAATACAACATGCGTTTGCCTAAAACAGTATAACACCAGTACACCACGACATACGACTCAACACTTATTTACAGTACATATGTACATATGCGCTTTTACACGACTTAACTTAGGTCGTTGACGACCTAAGACATAACGGTTTAAGGACAACAAGAGAGTACACGACTCATCATTCAATGCGACATAACAGAATGGCGACTCATCAACCATACGTCTTCGGCCATGTGAGAGAATCAACTTCCCGCGACCTATCTTTCCACGACTCAACTGAGTCGTAACTCGCTTCTGGTTTAAGGTCTTCAACTACTGGAGCTTCCCTCCGCTTCTCGATAAGTCGTGGAAGACTTATGGATGAGTCGTTGTGTCGTGTACGACTCACCACATTTGAACACCTCAAACTCCTGTTAAGTCGTAGACGACTCATGTCATCACCTTATGATCTGTTAAGTCGTGAACGACTCATGCCGCTGCTCTTAACTCGTGACTCCTTATCCTGACTCGTGCACGACTTAAGAGTTAAAAGAGAAGCTCCCTTATATTGTGAATGCTCTAACCTCTGAACTTCTGTAGATCGTGCTGCATCAATTGCTCTGTTCGAACATTTGCTCTGTTCGAACATGTATGGTTGTTGTTGCTTGAGATAGCCATCCACTTTATTTCACTATTATACTTGTTGCCTTCATGTTCATGTACGTGTGCTTCAATATTCATTGATTTCTGACCTTTGTAGAATTTGCTGTTGTTTATTTTGGGTCTTGCTGCATTCTTTCTTAACTGCCATGTGTAGTATACATATGCACTGGTTTTAGTTGTTCTTGCACTCTTATGTGCTCTGTTCCAGCTTGTAGTTGTACATGCATATTGTTTTGATTTCGGGTTTTCTTGGCAATAGCTTACCCTTGTGTTCATGTGGTGACTGCAGTTCCTTGTTTGCAGTTGCCCTTGAGTTCAAGTAGGGGTTGCACTTTCATTTTGTATAAAGTTTTGCCCATGTGGAATTGTGCAGTTTTGAGCTGTTTGGGAACTTGTTCTTGAGCTTGAACATATGTAAAACTGTGGCATTTTGGGTGGCCATGGCTCTGATTAGTGTTGTATTTGGATTGAGTCTGGATATTTTGTTTCTGGAACTGTTGCCTTATGAACTACGCATGCACTTCTTTAGCGTAATTTAGTTCAGTATGCAAAAGTACTACATGCGTGGGTTATCATTAGCTGCATGCGTGAGTAGCTATTTTGCAATATTCAAGTTGTTGTCATAATTGCTAGAATGCACGTTTCCCTCAAAATTGCTCTGTCCAATATTGAAATGCTTACTGTTGTATCACTTTTTGAGATAGTTTGCATATCATGTACCACTCGTGCCTGCACCTTAGTCTTGTGCAGTAGCATTTTGATCTGGCTTGCATGATTCATTTCTTTGTTGCATGCATGTTGACTTCGGTCTTGATGCTGTTATGTGATTCCCTGACTTTGTGTTATCTTCAGCCACACAGTAGTGACATTATTTTATTTCACTTGAGTTGAATCCAGTTTTAAAACTCGGATTTGACCTTGTGCTGATTCCTATTTCATCACGGTAGTGGCGAGGCAGTACACGCGTGCGTGTACTGCAGCCCTACCAGACTTGACATTTTAAATTGATTGATTTCAATTGATGAAATTGTTTGTGTTGCCAATTCCATATTTTGAAATTGTATTTAGATTGGTTTAATTTTTATGATTTTGGTGTTGTCTAATTATCTATTGATAATTAGATTATGAGTTTCTAATTATATATTAATAATTAGATTTTGTTGTTAATTGCCGTTTAGGCAATTCTGATGTTTTCTAAATTATTTTCATTCATGATCCTTTCATTTATCTCCGTTGATAATTTGAATTTGCTGATTAGTTGTTTAACACTATTATGTGTTATATTCACTGTTATGCGATTTTCTTGTTAAAGGATCGGATGGGTGAATTTATTTTGACTGTCGTCTAATTGTTAATCAATTATAACTGCTTCTGTGCATTAATAACTGAATTTGAATTAGACTGACCCGTGTATTATTTTCCTTTGAATGTAATACTCGGGTCAGACCGAGTATTTTCAGGTTGTTGATATCTTACTTTGGATTGCTGCTAGAGCTATGAAGTCTTTTCATATCTTTTGGAGCAGTCGTCGTCATGTTTAGTAGTCATTGTATTTGTATAGGAAGATATGTATTCATGTATATTATATACGATAATGTACTTGTATATGTAACTTCTAGAGTCGACAGTTGTAGTTGTATCATATATATTGTATCACATGTATATCAACCGACATCAGTTATATATATATATATGAGACTTTCTGTTACATCTGTGTTCCGCATTTACTTTATCTGTGTTATTATTATATATATTGTCCTAAACTATTATGAACCATCGTAGTTCGTTTTATACTAGAATTGGGTATGTCGATGGGAGTAAATAAATAAGGGATGAAAAATAAAAATATATACCACTCCTATCGAGATAACCAATACTAGTGTAAGGTCTTACTACGGATGGCCGCTCCTATCCAGCCTTATTCTTCACAATAGTAGACAATATTTCTTTTAATACTCTTTATTATTGTGAGCATAGAGGTGGGGCGTCACATAAATAGTGATAATTAATTAATTATTAACTTAATTAATCATATTTTACTAATTAATTGAATTAATAAGGTTTAAATGTGGTTTACCCTTTTTATTATTTAAAAACATTTGAGGTTCGAAAATCAAATTGTGTAATGAAGTCTAAAGTTAAATTATCAATGTAACAAGGATGTTTTAAGTTATTAAACCAGTTTTAAATTGATGTCCTGAAGTTAGTAAACTCTTTTAACAAAGTGTTTTAAAGCTAATACTTGTAATGTGAGGGCAAGCATGAATTCGGGTTTTAAAAAGAAAAAAGTTTTATTCATTTATGGAAATGAATTAATTTCCATAAATCGATTCTCTTATATGGGAATGATTTATAAGTATACTTAGCACTAAACGTCGAAGAAATAGACTCGTCTCTATTTCAAAAGTTAAGTAAAATCGTGAAATATGTCTTTTAGTCTACACTATCTTGACTTGTCTGGTGTTATTGTTAACTAAGAAATAGTACAAGTTGGAATTCGATGAGTGGTGATAAGTACACAAGACTTAATTTCCATATTCAATCGTTTTTTATCCTTGATATTTGGTTTCCCAACTATCAGTTACCTCAACCTTCTTTGTATTTCGTTATTTTAAGACGATATGTTGCTCAGTTGACCTTTGTTATCCTTTGTCGAAAATTGACTAAAACCAAAGAGCGAGTGGAAGCCAAGCTACGTGGGGTTTCTCCCGTTAGGGTATTTTCACATCCACTCTAGATTAGAGTTGGTTTTTGCGCATTAAGATGTTAAATACTCGAATTCTCGAAAAACATTGGCGAGATCCGGCTTAGATGTGTCAAGAGCCATTAGAGTTCTTAAGTATATGTCTAGAGGTATACTTTCGGTAAGGGGGGAGCACCCTCCTAGTCATTTAGTGGAAAATTTTCTACGTTTATTTGACTCGAACCATTGAATCTGTTTCTTTAATTACAATGGGAAGAATCAACCACTCTTTATGGTGTTCAATTATTGGTTTTGTCCATTCTATCGAGTTTAGATAGTTATCTTGTTTAGTTCATTCTATCAAGTAAGATGATCCGGATTTTTAACGTCAGATAATTGGGTAATTAACTGATTTTAACTATTGAGATACTGATTTTATAAGTCGAACCGATAAAATTTTGATAATTAA
The DNA here is from genome assembly GCA_030765085.1 of Allium cepa. Taxonomy (NCBI): domain Eukaryota; kingdom Viridiplantae; phylum Streptophyta; class Magnoliopsida; order Asparagales; family Amaryllidaceae; genus Allium; species Allium cepa. Next base: position 975,703,509 of record CM060939.1, read on the forward strand.
AAAATATATCTGGACAAACGCAAATTGGTTTAAAATTATAATAAATGTTAAATTTTAAAATCTCTGTAGATGATCAATCTTATAGTGAATAAATAAATAATATATTTCACCATTTTAAATCAAGATAAAATATCCATAAGTATATAGATATATACATAAGCCTATTATTGTTTGAAACACATATATACAAGTATATAAATATAGGTAAGTATATATAGGCCATATGAATGACATATGGAGTTTGTAAAAATATGGATATATATAAAATCAAAATTCATATACGATATTTTATTTGTTCCAAAATTTATTTTTAATTTTCAAAATCTCAAAAAAAATTAATTTAAACTCTACATTTTTAAACATTAGATATAGGTATATATGTGGTTGTTAATTAAGATATTAATAACTTAAGCTTAAAACAAAAATAGAAATAAATAGAAATAAAAATTATAAGAATATATGTTTAGAGATAAAAATAAGAACAAGTAAAAAGGGGGTTATAATATTAAGTAAACCATTATCCTATAGAAATAAATGAAAAGAAAAAGAAAAAAATATACATACATACATACATAAATAAATGTGTAAGACATTTGTAAACGAGAAAGAAGACCTATGTATGTGGTTAATTTTCTTTTTAAATGGATTTCTTCATTTCGAAAAGAAAAGCAAAATGATTTAAAGATGGAAACCAAGGTGCTGTAACAAGCAGTTTATCCTCTTTTAAACATATATCTGAATTTCTTCTTTATATTATTTTCTTTGGGAACAAATCAATAACAAACCAAAACCAGAAAATTAAAAAGAGAATAAACAAACAATTTCATCAGTTTTTCATCTGCAACAAAGAAAAGATTCAAAGAAATTCAAATTCAAGTTCAAGATTCAATTTAATCAAAGTAGATCAAGATCAAGTTATGATTTCCAGATTTTAAAAGCTTCTTCTGTGCAAAAAATTTCTATGAGTAAACATTCACTTTTTAAAACCAAATCTGCTTTATTATCTGATGCATCTGATAAATCATAGAAGTAGTGTGGTGAAAATGTTTTGCATGGATATATAAATGTGTTTTTCCTGGTATTTATGCATCTACATGTCTGTGTATAGATAAGCATGCCTCTGTTCTTGTTTAACAGACTAAAAATAAGTTCAAAAATTCAAATTCTCTTCCCTCAATATCTTTTAGGTTACGATCTTTAAAATAAATATGTTTGTATTAATTAAATCTTATTTTTAAAAATATTTTTAAGTGCAGTTATTTAGTAGTTTTACTGGAAAGAAGAAAGTACAGTGAAAATCAAATTAAGTCAGAAAATTAATTGTTTAAATCTCGGGTTTTGCTTATACCATCAGATTTGACTTTGAAAACCATGATTTCTAGTAATAATTTCAAGATCTTTAGGATAGTATTTTGGTAGAAATTATGGGTTGAACGGAATTTGGGTTTTCATCGATTCTCGGCGATCAAAGGTTGGTAGAAGGTCGAGGTCGTTGTTGGAGCAAACTTATGGGTCGAGGAGCTTGGGAAAATTGGCTGGTGCGGCGAGGTGGATGAACGGTGGCGAAGTAGGGTTTAAGACCTTGTTTGGGTCATCGATGTTTTTAGGTTGAATGCGGTGTCTTCATCGCAGATTGGAGGTGGGGGAAAAGAAGCTTGGGTCTGCGGCGAAGGTTAGGACGAGGAGCCGGGGTCTCTTGTGGTCAGTAGTGGCGATGCGTGATGAATCTGGTTTGGTTTAGATGGTCCTCGTTTTTGCTCGAATTCGATTTGAGGGTTTGTATCGAAGTTCTGGGTAGTGGAGATGAACGAGCATGACGTCTTCGACTTGCTGGTGGTAGCGGCGATGGTCGGAGACGCTCCGACCGTGCGTGCATGTGCATGGTGCACGGGGTTCTACTGTTTTTGTGTAGGTTATAGGTAGTAATAAGTAATCGAGAGAGTGGTGGGGAAGAAACGGAAACAGATTGGATTTGGGCTCAGGTTAGCATAGTGTTGGCTCGGGTCTGTTTCACATGTAAATTAACAAGTTTTATAAGAAGAAGAAGGGGGAGATTGAGATTGGGTCGGGAGTTTGGGCTTTAGGCCAAGTTTTCTTTTTAGTAAATTAAAATAAAATGAAAATGTAAACAAGTTTCAAGTAATTTTTAGCAAGTTATTAAGTTAAATGTTTTTACTTAAGTGTGTGGGAAAATAAATAAAGTAATTTAAAGTTTTTATTTAACCCTAAACTCAGGTTAATAATGATGCTAGTTTAATGAATTAAACTTAAATTCAATTAAGTTGGGATAACTATATATATATATGTAAATTATTTAGTTAGTTATAAAACATTATTAAATAAAAATTAATAATGTAATTAAGTAATGGTTAAGATAAATGTTTTAAACTGATAGATTAATCAAAGGTCATAAGTTATTTTATATGTCAATTAATTCCAAATAGTTTATTAAATACAATATAAAATGACTTGTGGTTAATTAATGACAATTAAGCAGGATTTATAAGAAATTAATTTATAAGTGTTTAAATTAATTTTTTTTAGATTAATTAGAAATGGTGTGACCAGTTTATCCAGCTTATAAATGTTTAATTTGAATTGGATGCTTTGGATTTTTTAGTATCTCTAGTATGTTTAATGGTGATATTCTGTGATATGAAATGCCTTTGATTGAACTGTGATAAATGTGAGTTAATTATCTGTGATGAATTTTTGTGCGAATATGATTTTATGAAACTTAAATAGAATTGTTTACTTAAAGAACTTGGCTAAAAGGATGGCGTTGGATTCGAAGAAGAACGGGGTCGAATATCAGCGATATCGGTAACCACTTCGATTAGTAACTGCCACAATTCTTTATAGATTTGATTTCTGAATCAAATAGGCTGGAATGGAATAAATTAAGTTAACGTGACCATTTAACTAAGTAACGGTACTTAGATATTGTTTTGTGAAATAAGTGTTTGGCTATAGCATGATAAAACTCGTAAGGATGAACGAGTTACCTGGGTTTTAAAAAAGTTTTATAACTTTAGTATTTCAAATTAAATGATTTACTCATGCTGGTTTCCAGCCTGACTCGGGTGTTACTTTATTGTAATGCTCGGGTCAGCCCGAGTATTATAGATTTTAGGTTAGGACGTTCTGGAGCTCAGTAGACGAGCTGGATGGCATTGCCGTATTGATTATATTCCGCTGCAAAGTAAAGATTGTCTAGGTTGAATTTAGGGACATGTCATTATGACTGTCCGGTTTATCTGTGAATGATTGTACTCTGATATATTGTATATAATTGACTTTTATAGCTTTCCTTGTGTAAATGCTGTTATTTGTATATTATATTTTGATCTGCTGCGATTGTGAGATTCTATGCTTTTGTTTTCTATTTCTTCTTCTACCTCTTTTTCTTCTTAAAAATCTGGTGTTTTCGGCACTCGATTGCTTGACACTCTATATAGTGAACGTATTAGTGTCGAATTTTCGGTATCGAAAATCCCAAGGCATTACATTTGGTATCAGAGCTGAAGGTTTAGCGAGAACTTTGGCTCTGGTGGGAATTGCTTATTTGAGATAGGGTCAGTAATACCCTAGAATGAGTTGAGTGTATTATATATGAGGGAGTACTTGTTATTTTCTTATATAATGATGTTAAAAATGGTTTTAAAGGTAGTTTTTATATAAGCCTATATTTTGGTATATAAAGCAATAATTTTTCTAATTATTATAATATGTTACGGTAATTGGGTGTTGATTATTGAAATTAAATATAATTAAGTGGTAATATATATATAACCAAATAGAATTTGGCTAATAATTAACTATGTGAATAAGTTGAGCTAAAATTGGATTCAAACTGAATTCAAATCCCAGAAAATTCAAAAGAATTTCCAAAGTATTGAAATAAATTACCTTGATTTCATTTTTAGTAAATGATTATGGATATATTGTGTGATTTCTAGACATGATAATTATCATAAAATTGAGTATTGTATCTTAATAAAGGAATATTTGTTTTTCTAAAATAAACAATAATAAAGCAGAATGAAATGTTTTAAGGAAGTAAACATTTAGATAAGTATGACTTGTAAATTGGAATGGATTAAATTGTGAAGTTTAAAAATCTAAGTCCAGAAATTTGAAATTGTTTCAAAGTGTTAATAAAATATATAATAATATTTTCGAATAAATGAATCTTATTTTAAAACAAGAGTTGTTTTAAAAATTTTAAAGGAATTTTTTTAAATTAAAAACCAAGAATGGTTTAAAATTTAAAAGCATGACTTGGTGCGCAAACGAAATAGATATGTGTATATATAATGCAAAGTTGATTTGAAATTATATATATATATATATATATATATATATATATTTGGAAAATAAGAATAAAAGATGGAAATTCTATTAATCAAAGTCTAAGTTATAGGTTAGGAAGTCCCACTAGAATCCAGTCCAAGAGAGTAATGGCTAGAAGTGAAGAATGGGAGGCGAGACATAGGGAGCGGAATGCAGCTGCATATAAGGAATGAGAAGAAGCAATATTGGAGTATGAGAAACGAGTTAAGGAAAGGGTTGGACCAGGGCCTTATGATAATATCACCTGCTACAGATGTTACAATAAGGGTCATTATGCAGCCGAGTGCAGTAAAACAAGGAAGGAATTAAAGGGTACATTCCAACGGTTTTGCTTTGAGATCTTATGCTTTAAGTGTCATAAGGAAGGACATTTCCTAAACCATTGCCCTGAAGTAAGGAAGGTGAAGCAGTAAACCCGTAGAACCAGTTAATGAGTCGACTATTTGCTATCATTGTAAGATGACGGGACACATCGCTAGGAATTGTCCCTAGAGGCAGAAGAAGAGTAAGGTTGTGGAACGTCCTGCAGGAGGCGTGAAGGTTATCCAGATTGATGGAAGGGTAGAAACCTTTATGGTAAATGTTATAAGTGGGGACATCCTGTTGAAAAGTGCATGTTCGGGCATTGCCCATTAGAAGGAAGTCCCTAGAAAGGATTCTTGTAAAGAATACTAGGGCTCTGTTCTTTTCCAAACCCCTATGTGATGGAGAAGGCATCTAGATTTATGAATTCTGTAAGACTCTTGTTTTTCGATAAATGGACGCAATGTTTGAACTACTAGTGTGTAGTCTATTAATATAAGGAATATTTTGTGGCAATACAATTCACTTTTATTTATTTGAGTTTGGAATTGAAATTAGTTCAAACTGAAATATGATTTGAATTAATTAGAATTGTAATCGAAGTTGAATAAGTTTAAATTCAAATAGGAGTTGATTTGAATCGAAGTAAATTCAAATTGAATCAATTTAAACGAAAGTGGAAATTGGAAATTGATTGGAATGGGAGATTGGGAAATTAAACTAGTTTGACTCTGAAACTATTTTGAAATAAATTGTTTAATATAAACCGTCTTAAATGCATTTTTCCTAGCTATTTTCTATACAACCTTTCTTTTTAAAACCAAAACCGTCTTATACTTATTTTGGAACTATTTAACTATTTTACAACTATCTTACAAACTAATTACTATTTTACAATTATGTTGCAACTATTTAACTATTCTACAGCTATTTTACAACTAATAACTATTTTACAACTTATCTATCTTAAAATTTTCAAAGCTATTTTCTAAACTCAAGCTGGTAAGAGTGCAAACCGTTTATAATTAAATACCAATTGAGAAAAGAATTGAAGTGATAACCCAAACGGAAATTGAAGCGATTTTGAATAAGTGAATAGAAATCAAAATGTGAATAAAAAGAAAATTGATTTAGCTAATAATCAATGAAGATAAATACATGGGATGTATGTATATTATTCTATTCGCATAATGACTTGATCCAGATTCGAGCACAGAATTTCGAGATAGTCTATCGATCCGAGTTGGGATCTTCGCTCGATTTTCGACGGCGAACCCTGGATATGGGTTTCTGATTGATTCTGGAAATTCTCTATCACAGTTTTGGCTATGCAAGGAGAATGGCGGTTTCTAATCAAAAATTAGATCTGATTCCGCACTAGGAAGTCGGGTGGATGATACTAGTTCGGAAGTGAAATTGTGTGATCGAGTAAACGATTGGATTTGATATTGCGTATGGATGATATATGTACATCGTACATACTTGAATGGAATAGATATTGAAAATTTTGAAAAGAAATGTAAAATTGATTTTTGAAATAGAAAAGTATATTTTGAGAAATATACGATGAATAAGAGTGGAAGTTGGATATCACTATAACTGAAACTCATTTTATAAAAAGTGAGTAATGTGGAAAATGACTTTATAAAGGATCAATTTGGCATAAATAAAGTTATATATATATTTGTTTTATATGATAAACTCTCCTTGTTGGATCTATAACCAGAAGAAAAGATCTTTGAAAAATATTTTGTTCTAGTTAAAAGAATAAACTTATACAAGTATATAAATGATTTTATGAAATTGGGAAAAAGGTTTTTAGAATCCATTAATTTTAAAAAAAAATTGATTTTGGGAAAATCAATTTTGGGAATTTGAAAAGCCAAGTTTGAGGATTATCGATTTGAGATATCGATTTTGAAGTTTATATGTGAGACATATAAAGAGTATGATTTGGAAGATACTATGTGTATAGTATAAAATGTTTGAGAATGCTATGGGGAAAAAGGCGCTCCCATTTAGAGTTGAAACTTATAGTAGGAGATCCACAGGGTGGTTCTGCCTTGAGCCGTAAGGGGGGTGGGTTCTAAATTTTGATTTGAGAGGATGTCTGGACTAAACTGCAGTTCCTGAGGATTGTGGTTGGGTTAGCGAAAGTCGAGGGCGCTGATGCCTACAGAGACATTTGGGTTATGCTATGATAGCAGTGTAACTCGATGTAACTGCGATCTACTGCGCTCCATAGCGTAAGTCGAGGGGCAGTGATTGCCTAAAGTCTATGTTTGATTTCACCGAGAAAGCGACGTAACATCGATAGACTGCGATCTATGAAGACATAGTAAAAGTCGTGTGGCAGTGAGTGCCTACAGGCTACATTGGGACTCGACTGATGTAGTTTGCGATCTATGTGGTGAAGTTTCATTTGGCAGCAAAATTCGAGGGCGCTGATACCTATAGTTGCATGGTTTTAGCAGTGATGGCAATGTAACCCTGGGTGTAGCTGCGATCTGTGGCGATTTTATGGTGTAATCGAAGGGCGCGGATGCCTATAGTTTTCTATGGTTTCGTCGGGATAGTGACGTAATCATCGGGCTAATTGTGACCATGGAGGGGGTGATGATTTCTAGAGCATTCTCACAAAAATGTTATCTACATTTTTACAAAAATGTTTTCCAAGTATTTTCACCGGGTGTTGAAAACGGGTTTGCTAAGTACTTATAGATTTTCAATCCTACGCCTGATCAACGTATGACCGAATTTCAGTGAGAACGATGATGGACTTGTTGAGTCGTCGAGTTATATTATTCTTAAGCCATTGCTATGTGATGTTTGGTTGTATGGCTAAAGTAACAACCCGGAATTTTGGTCATTTAATTTTCAATATTTAATTAATTTTAATTATTAAAAATTTTTGTTTAAAAGCTTTAAAACTTGAATGAAAATGTGGGATTGTTTAAAATCTTTGAATTGTGAATTATTATGTTAATGATGATTTAAATATTAGGAATTAAATTGAATATTACTTCTATGGATTAAATGGATTTGTTCAACTCCTTTTAAATTATAAATAATAACAGTGGATTCAACTCGTAAAGTTATTTATAATAATAAATGATTTAGATAAGTAATCAGAAAATATATTTTTATTTTTATGATCCAATTCTTATTGACGTATTTTTAATTTATTTATTTGATTTTTTCATAATTTTTGATTTGAAAAATATTTAAATTTTCGTTTGACGATTTTTCAACAAAACAGTGTTTTTGTGATTTTTCAAAATTCAATAACGAGTCTATATTATTGTTTTGGGATCACGTCGCTATTTTGAGCATGATCATGTTTATGTTCTGTTGTTCTGGAGCCTGTATGCGAACGAAAAATCTAGGCAGTGATATGCCGGAATAATTTCAATAAATATAAGTCAACCTAAGTCAACACTTACACATCCAACATTATCTGTTATCTTCCCGTCCTTATGTCGTTCTTCGCCAAACCAAAGAAAATAAAAGCTCCTCCGCCTTTGTAAATTCAAAATAATTCAAATAAAAACCTAATAAATCTAAAACAAGGATCTTTGTTATCCCTTTGAAGAGGTCTACATTTTCATATATATGTATAAAGGGGTCGGTGTGACTGCTTGGGCTCAAGGAGTCTTGCTAGGGTTGTGATGTTGTGGGTGATTTAAGAGAAATTAGGGGATTTGGATTGTTTCAATGTGGTTGCCGTGTCAAGGGGCTTCTACGGGGAAGTTTTCTACATGTCTGGTCGAGGATTTGAGGAGCAGTAGTGATGTCGTAGGTGATGGCTAGGCTTGGGTTAGGAGTTGTGTTTGATTCGGGCGACGACGGGCTATGGGGATGTTCACTTTGTGTTTAGGGCGATGAAGAGAAGTGGCAGTCGAAGGGTGTGGTGGTGCAACACTGTTATGGGGAGGCACGACTATACAGTTGCATACTAGAAGGTGGAGGTCTTGATTTTTGGTAGTGGCTAAGATGGAGGTCATTGGTAAAGGAAGGTGGAGCTCGGGAAGAGAAGATCAATGGTGGTGGCGACGTGGAGGAAAGTGGATCAAGCAAGGAAGGTGGGGCAGTCAAAGGGATAGCCATGGTGGAGGGCATGCTCTGTAGAATCGATGACAGCTTGAAATCGTGGAAGAGTTAAAAATTGATTTGGTGATTAGTTTATTTAAATGTAATTAAGAAATTTATTTTATTGTTTAATTAGTAAACCTTCTAAAATCCATAACTCATTCATGCTAGGTCCAAATCGAACGCAGTCAGTCACATTGGACTCGTATCAACGATACCTACATTACAGAATTAGACTGGTAGAGTTTAGAGCTTATAGAATTTCAAGCTAAATTCGAACACTATTCGATTTTAGTCGAAACTTAAACGCTTCAGCGACAATTGGAACTATGGTGAGTTAGAACTCATTTTTTCATTAATTAGTATGTTTATCATAAATAAAATACACTTATGCCTGGTTGGATTGATGAATTTACTGGTTGATTGAATTTTGCCTAGGATCATGATATAGCATCCTGGAATGATAATAGACTGGTTGAATTTGATCTAGGATCGCGACATAACATCTTGCTATTAGATTGTTTAAGTTTGAAGTTTATATTCAAACTTGTTTTAAGTAATGGATCACATAGGAGGTGATAAATTGATGTTGATTTTTATTAATATAATTACTTTGTTTAAAATTATAACGTAGTTAATGTCAGCTACTTCTTGGTGTTATCTATTCGGCAAAATAGAACATCATTTACTAATTGTAAGGGTTCATCTTTGAATGACATTGGTTAGCAGAATAAATCTTCGTTCTGCTATTATATTAATTTTGACATTTATTTAAATGTCAACTGATCGTTAATTATGGATTGGTTTACATATATGCTCGATTATGTAAATACCAGCAATTTGACTTGATAAGTTAAATAGAAGGTAATGGTAGCTTTTAAATACCATTGGGATTGCCGAGCCTTTTCTATATTAGGAATTTTGGATTTGACTGACTTCTAATTTTATAAAATGGAAGAAAAATGTTTTAATTATTTCTATATATATATACACATATATATATATATATATATATAAGGAGCTTTATCAATAATTAATTACAAATGTTTGTAAAAATTATTTTGGAAATTAATTGATATATTATCTATAGTGTTTTAAAATAAATTATTTTATTAATGTTTTTTAAGATTATATTTATTTTGTTATTAGTTATTTAAAACTAGATGATTATTTTATTAAAAATATTATTGAAGATAATTAAATTTATTTAAAAAGGTTGTTAACAGTTATTTTATTTTCTTTATCTATTAGAGATGTTTAAAAGTTTTAGAGTTTATTTATTATATTATTAAAATGCTTTTAGATATATTTCTTTATATTATTTAAAAATGATTAAAGCTAAGTTTATGATGTTTTAGTTTATTTATTATAAAATAAATAAATTGTTATAAAAGTATTTCTTTTATAAAAATGATTTATTTAAAGGAGTTTATAAACTTGGAAAGTGGATTGGAATTGGAAAAGCAGTTTGATTTAGAAGATTATGAAAAAGAGGATTTTGAATGATTTGTAATTAAAAAGGAAATTTTTTAAATCGGTTAGGAGATTTTAAAAGGGTACTTTTGTAAATAAAAGTAGGGAATTTATAAGGAATTCTATAATTTGATAGTGGGAATTTATTAAGATGATATTTTAAAATAAAATCAAAACAGAATTAAAGAAAGGGAATGTATTTTGGGATATTTATACCTTTGTTTAAATGATACTTATGTTTTATCGTTTTAAACATGATCTTGAAATAATAAATCATTCTAAGTGAACGGTTAAGATACTTGTACCATTTTGTAAGTACATGAAAAAGGTTCTTCAAGTTTTGAAAAGAATGATTTGAAAATATACTTATACCCTTAAAATAAGTACATGGTTATATTTTCTAAATATCGAAAATATTGCGTTTTGTTAATATAATTATTCTACTGAGATAAGTATATGGAAGTGATTTCCATATATTTGAAAGTGATTTTAAATTAATGAATGCGAGGCTTAGTGGGTTCCATGGGAAATGAAATCTATAATTTGAGTGTTGTATATTCGATGGTTAAATAACCGACTATCGAATTTGGACCAAAAGTAATTCTAGAAATATCTATGAGAAACACATGAGTTATATGGTACAGTCATCTTCGACAATGTTAACTGTACATATAAATCTCGTTCCGTTTTTCTAAGATGAATGATAAGGAAATCCGTCCACTAAAGGTTAGGAGGTGAACTCCGCTCTTATCTTTGTCTGTTTATTTCCCAAAGAACAGTGGTTGAGTTTACCGGAAACTGTCGAATATTTTTTCGAAGATATCGGGATCTGATATGTTATTCAAAAACCACTACGATCCAACTTAAGCATTGCGAAGTAAAGACAACTTAAGGATGATGGGAATTCAGAGACAGAGCTCTCAAGTGTTTCGTCCAGTCCTAAAACGAGTTTGTATGTGTGAATGCTGGCATTGCATTGTCGCATAGAGGGCAGTGTTAACATTCCAAGTGGAAAGTGCTAAATAAAGGTAATTGTAGCCTCAAGCCTCATCAACCGGGAAAATAACTAAAGCAGGGACATGCAGCAAGGCTATGTGGGTCGCTCCTATTAGGGTACGATCATCCAAGATCTAGTGTCGATGTTTATGTATGCTCCAGGGGCCAATTATGGTTGTTGATCGACCAAAGGGGTGTTTATATTCGTTGTTGTCTAGTAAGGTGTAGTGGGGGTCCTGAGTAGCCAAAGTGCAGTTGTGATTGTGACCTCCCATACATTTTATCTAGAGGTGCATTGATTCGGTAGGTAGACCCTTACCCTTCCATAGTTGGAATCCATTCTCCAATAAACGCCTGCGAACTTGATTGTATACCTATTACGCTGGAATTTGATTATGTAACAATTTCTGTTTGCACAAAAAATGGGCAAACACCCCCTAGTCGTATGATTTAGTTGATTATATGTTGATCTGGATGGTTTGGGTGATTTATGCAAATATACGAAATAGATGGACTAAACTGTAAAAGACACACAGATTTATAGTGGTTCGGCCAGAACGTGCCTACGTCCACTTTATATTTTATTATCCTTTTTCTTTCAGATTACAAGTACAAGGCTTTGTATACAAGTATATGAAAGTTGTTTGAAAGTTCCTTCCGTGCTTGAGCTCTCAAACTTGTCTGCCATTGTTGTACCCCTGCCCCTCTATTTATAGAGTGAGGTTGGGGGCAGGGGTCTTGGATGTATACGACAGTTGGCGGGCCTAGGCTGATGCAATCTAGCCTGGCAGAGTTGGTTCGGTTTACCTTGATTCGGTGGTAGGAGACGAGTGGACCGGTGGAGCTTTGGTCCGATGGTAGGAGATGATGGTTCGGTATTGAGGCCGGATAGGTGTCTGAATGGAGGGGCTTTTAGACTGGTGGCGCCTTTGTGATGAGTTGGTTCGGCAGGGGTTTTGGGTAGGTCGTTTGGTTCGGTAGTGAGATGGGTGTGGTTCGGTCGTCTTGGACCGGTAGTGGGCTGGTTCGGCTGAAACATACCCTACACTTGCCCCCCAAAGCAGGGTATGTGTACGCTCATGGCATGCTTTGTTTTTAACTCGGATATGTGTGCCGAGCCAAATGGTCTGGTCGTTCGTGATTGCCTATAAATATGGGCCTTGTGCTTCCATCGTTCCATACCAGTCGAGTCAAATCTTTGTCATTGCCGGACCAAACGTATTAACCGAATCATACGCGTTAGCCGAATCAACACTGGTTTTTGCCGAATCAGGTGAGTTCCCACTCTTGTCTGCCGAATGAGTTTTGCGTTGTACCACCGAATGGACATGGGGACTTAGCTCACCGAATGGAACTCGTGTGTTCCAAGTACCAAATGACACTTTTCACTTGAATTGCCGAATGGGCCCTGGTACCTCAAGTACCGAATGTGGTAAGGAGCATAGCGCCGAACGGCCCTTCGACCTTGTACTGCTAGATGTGTTTGAGAAGTGCGAGGACAAATGGTCTTTGGTCTCAAACTTTTATGTTTTGAATTGCGAATGATACCCCAGGCTGCATGTACTTTGCTCATTTTTATTCCCATACTCCCTGTTCTAACAATATGTTCTTCTGGTGTTGCAGAAAAATGTCTCGCAAAGTGGAAACCCGATCAGAAAAACAGAGGAAATCTATGGACAGAAGAGAGTCTCCCACTGTGCCCCCAGTCCAGCCGGAACCAGCGCGACATGGATCTGCCCCGAGGTCATTAGTGGACGGATATAGCCCTCAAGAGCTTCTGAACTCTTCTCCCGATTGTTTTTCGAGTTCCCTCAAAGAGGGACAACTTGATGTCATCGCTCGCTCCTTCGGGATTGACAGGGCGATCATGCTGCTGCCGGGAGATGGTGTGATTCCGTATGATTCTCCTGAAGGATATTTCGCCTATAGCCGATACCATTGCATGTGTGGGGCCATTCCTCCGATCAATGCCGGGATAATCAGCTTCCTTACTTACTTAAAGGTGGCTCCATTCCAGCTTCAGCTCAACTCCTATGCCATCTTAGTGTGTCTATTCGTTATCTTCCAGAGGAGGTATGGGCGCCCCCTTCTAATCGGGAAATCCGATATTTGTATAATTTAAGGGGCTACAAGAAGGGGTCTCCGTACATTAGTTTAGAGTCGGCCGTGTCCTTCAAGCCGGTCTTGGACTTATACTCGAAATTCACCATGTTTAAGAAGGAATGGTTCTTCATTAAGGACGACTCCGTTTCTTTTCACCTTTTCACTTCTGGCTGTAAGTTGAATTCCATTTGTAACTTCTTTGTCCCGACTGCAATGCTTCTTCTTATATGCTTTTATTTCTTGCTAGCGACAGGTGGCTTTGCGGTCGTGGAGAATGATCGCCTGGTACAGATGGCTGCGGAGATAGAGGCTATCTCTGGAAGGGATAGGTCGGCTTCTTACCTGATCAAGAATGCCACTCTCCTGGAGCACAACCTGATTCTGCCACGTCAATCCGTGGTTAAGCAGAGAGATACAGCCGAGGAGAGGGCTGCCAAAGCTAAAGACGGGGCCACTGTGAAGAGTAGCAAGAGGAGAACTTTTTCGATACCTCCAGTTGTCGGGGGGAAAAAGCTTAAGAAGTCTGATGGACCTTCCCCTAGCACATGTCCAGATATTCCGGAGGAGGAAGGTGGAGAGGAGGAAAGAGGCGATAAGGAGAGCGGAGGAGATGGAGAAGGTGAAGGACAGGGTGGTAGTGGTGCCGGGGCTTTGTTTTTCGAGCAGGCAGGGGAGATCCAGGAGTGGACGGATGATGCCTTCCGCCAGGCTTTTGAAGGGTTAGAGGAAGGATCATCCTCGGTGGAGAAGGCGAAGAAGGCTGATAAGGCTGGGACTGGTGCCGATCCATCTTCTAAGGATCCTTCAGCTAAGGTAACTCAAGGTGAATTTTCAACTTCTGCAGACTCCCTTTATGATGACATAGTAATATTTTATGGCCAGCTCCCGTCCTGGAATGAGATTCAGTACTTATTGCAGTATCCCACTCCCCCTCAGGGTTTGTAAAATAAACGCGTCTTCCTACTCCTTTTAACTTGACATATTTCTTGAATTGTAGTTTCATGCATGCTCGTAACACTTGGTTTTTATTCCAGGAATGGGTAAGGTGGCCAAGACATCAGATATTCGGCACCGCCTTGAATAGTATAAGTTACTCAAAGCTTCCGCCAAACCAAAGCCGTCAGCTAGCCGTTACAGAGATGTGGTTGGTTATTGCCCTCTCCTCGGAGTTATTGAAGAAGATATGCAAAAGAGGAAGAGAGGCCGATCTTTGTTTGAACCTTCACCTGGCCCTCAGCCTCCAGTCCAGCCTATCCATGATATTACCGAGGAAGATACTGAGTTTATGCCTTCCCCACATCCGTCCGAAAATCCAACCGTCACCCCGATAGACCATCCTGGTTTGGTTTGCAACCCATTTGTCGGCCACACGGATCTGGACCCGAGTTTTCAGGACATCTCTTTTGACGAGGCCACGGGTGAGCATCTTCTTTCCCGCAATCCCATGGTACGGGTGCTTGATGAGGCTAAGTCCTTAGACCTTGATTTGCTTACTACTCGGATTGTGACCATGGGGAATGAGGCCAAGGCAAACATCGATCGGGTGGCTGAAGAGACCAAGAGGCTAATGGAGCATCACGCTCGACTGGCCAAGGCTGGGAAGGAAATCGGAAGCGCTAACATTCGGTTGCGGCTAAAGGTTGCTGATTAGGCGAAACAGCTTGCCGATTAGGCTATCCAGATATCCCAACAAGAGGCGGCCTCCAGACGACTAAAGAAAACCATGGAAGAGGCTAGCAAGGCTGAGTTGCGAAAGATGGAGGCTGCTTGCAAAGGACAAATTGAAATGGCCATCGCAACGGTGGATGAGGTTCGGAGCGCAGATCTTGAGAAGGTAGAGGAGTTATCTGGGAGGCTTGAGGCCGCTGAGCTTGCTTAGGCCAAGATAAAGGAGGAGATGGAAGTGATGCGGAAATCCCTTCAGGCTGACTGCTCGAGATACCGACTGGAGAGAGATGCTGCCGGCGCACGGCTGTCGGCTTCTGAGGCCCGGATGAGAGAGTTTGAGGAGAACGAGGGGATGATGGATGAGACGCTCCAGGACATGTATTTCCGAACTTGGAGGCAGGGCAACCTGTCCTGGATGGACGACTATCCCCGGGTCATGGCTAAAATATATCTTCGGGCTTTGGAGGAGGCTAAGGCTGATGCGGATAAGGAAGGTGGTGCGGCTTTCAGGATGGATGTGGTTACGGCCCAATTCACCAAGGAAGAGAAGATGGCGGTTAAGGAGGGCATGCGGCTGCTTGCTGCGGATGAGGTAGGCGTGCAGCTAGACGATGATGGTCAGGGAGCAGGTGCTGGTAAGTCTTCCCTCTCGATCTTTTCGTAACTTGACTGCGTATAATTTATCTGATGTACTCTTTTCTCGAATTGGACAGGTGTGACCCCTGGCCAGCATGCTGGGAGTTCTGACCCTGCGGTCAAGTAGATCCCGGAGGGTGAGCAGGATAGAGGCGGAGCCCTGCTTCAGCTAATTATTTTTTGGTCTTCTTGGCATTCCTGTATATACAAGTTCCAAAACATTAATGCACTTTTGGGTTGTAATTATATCATTTGTATGAACAGCTTTATTTTTTGACTTGTAATCTCATAATACAGACTGATTCTGCTATATTTGAATGCTTTTGTTACTTTGATGTGTTGCATAAGAAATATAGCTGTGCATGTGTAAGTGATTTAATCGTATTTGATGCTAAGTTTCTGCTCAAAATATTGTTTCATGTTTTGCAATGACAATATGATGCGTGAATATATTAAAGCTACACATATGTATACAAGAGAAGATAGTACCGCCCTTCGTGTTTTAGTTGTAGAGGGTTGCTTTGAATGTCTTGCGTGACTGAGTATGGAATGTATCTGATTGTTCCGTCATCCGGATGTGAGTTCATATTTCTACAAGCGAGAGTTCCCCTATTTTGTGACCTGTACTTTAGGGATTGTTATATAGGATAGGAGAAAGTTTTTGGAATGAAATGGAAATATGAGAAACAGTAAAACTTCCAATCATGGAAGGCCGTCGATATGCTTAAGTTCGTGGCAAACGGGTTTTGTAGTCACTTTCCCTAGCTGTGGGTCTTGGAGACATTGGTCACCCATCTTATGCCTCTGCGGGGAGTTTATCTTTTTTACCACAGCCGCACTTAAGACATATCGGAGCCGAGATCGCGCACAGTAACTATCCGAGCCATTATGGCCCGTAATCGTAGGTATTATTCGATTTACCGTGGCCGGCTAGCGTGGGTGCCGATCGTCAATCGTGAACTACCCCTGGCTGGCCACACCTTATGTTGGGGATTAAAGTAGGTTCACAGTTGCCGGCGAGCCGAACGCCGTAATGAGCTGCCATCGGCTATAGTCGGCCTTCTTGATGGCTTATAATCGGCTCATTATAGTTGGCTTTGAGGGCAGTCGCGAGCAATGAGTTAACCCACAGCAAAGGGATGCTGGAGCAAAAGTGTCTCATTGGCGAGTGCATAGATTCGCATAGTACCTGTTGGGTCTTGTCCAGGTGAGGTTGCGCCGTGAAGTGTCCAGAATGGGAATGTCGTCATACATGATTTTGTTCAACAGAAGAGGATAAAGCTTAACAAGCAGCCAAGATATAAAGGAACAAGTTAGAAAGAGACAAGATTTTTAAAGTGGTTCGGCACGAAAATGCCTACGTCCACTGATTCTCTTTGTTAATTCACTTCATATGGGCAGTACAAGTTAAGAAAAGTATCGACGGAGGTGTTGGATGTTGCATGCCCTCTGGAACACCTCTCCGTCCACTGTTGACAAAATATAGGCTCCGTTGCGGAGATCTTTATGAATTACATAGGGTCCGTCCCATATTGGATCTAGCGCTCCGGGGCGTGGGAAGATCCGCTTGAGGACAAGATCTCCTTCTTGTATGCTGCGGTGCTTGACTTTGGAGTTGTATTGTGCTGCAACTTTTTGCTTATGAGCTGCTGCTTTGAGTGCTGCATCGTTTCTTCTCTCTTTAATTAGATCCAAAGACATGTGGAGGAGTTCTTCGTTCTCTTCTGTATTGTAGTGGATCCTGCGGTAGGAAGGCACTACAGTTTCAACTGGGAGCATGGCCTCCGATCCGTATGCCAAAGAGAAAGGAGTATGCCCTGTTGATGTTCTATGAGATGTGCGGTAGGCCCAAAGTGCCGTAGGAAGTTCATCCACCCATGCTCCTTTTGAATTTTCGAGTTTCTTCTTGATTAGGGTTTTGAGGATTTTGTTGACAGCTTCGACTTGTCCGTTTGCCTGGGGGTAAGCCACAGATGAGAAGCTTTTGTGAATTCCGTGCTCTTGGCACCAGTCAGCGAACTCCTCACTGTCAAATTGAAGTCCATTGTCCGATATGATTTTGAGTGGAACCCCGTACCTGCATAAAACATTTTTGATCAAGAAGTTAATAACTTTTGCCGAAGATATTTTATTTAGAGGCTCCGCTTCCACCCATTTGGTGAAATAGTCAACTGCTACTATGGCATATTTTGCTCTGCCCAGGCCCACTGGCAGTTCGCCAATCAAGTCAATTCCCCATATTGCGAAGGGCCAAGGGCTAGTCATCTGAGTAATCTCATTTGTGGGTAGTCGAGGAATCTTAGCAAACTTCTGACATCTGTCGTATTTTTTGACGAAGTCTAAGGCGTCTTTGTTTAAGGTGGGCTAGTAATACCCGTACCGGAGTGTCTTCTTGGCTAGAGTTTGCCCTCCGGTGTGATCTCCGCAACTTCCTTGATGGATGTTGGACAAGACTTCCCTGGCTTCCCTTCCAGCGACACACCTTAATAAGGGATTAGAGAAGCCACGCCGATATTGGATGCCTTCTTGTAATGTGTAGCGGGAAGCTTTCCTTAAGATTTTCTTAGCTTCGTTACGCTCGTCGGGCAGTATGCCATCTTGTAAATATTTCCGGACAGGAGTCATCCAAGTTTCCTCTCCGATTGCAGCTATCATGTTCATTGTCTCGTAACCCGGGGCTAGTTGCTGTGAGATGGTTTTTGTTCGGGAAGTGGCGCCGTCCTTCATGCTAGCTTGCTTTGCCAGTTCGTCGGCCTCCTGATTATCTTCTCGAGGAATGTGTTTGATTAAATAGTGATCCAACTGATTGAGCAGCAGCTTGGTCTTCTTTACATATGCTGTGAGTCGTTCTCCTCGAGTCTGGAATTCTTCCAGTATTTGATTTACAATAAGTTGAGAATCACTATGGAGACATAAAGAACCGACTCCAATCTCCAGGGAGAGTTCTAATCCGGCTATCACTGCTTCGTATTCTGCGTCATTGTTGGTGGCAGCAAATTCCAACCTTAGGGTGTAGTGCAGCTTCCTTCCCTTGGGGGTGATTATCACAACACCTGCCCCCGAGCCTTGTTCATTTGATGCTCCATCGACGAAGAGATTCCACTTGATATTTTCTGCTACTTCAGATTGCTCCTTACCTTCGTTAGTAGTGAATTCGGAAATGAAATCAGCTTTGGCTTGTCCCTTGATAGCGGTGCGAGGATGGTAGGTAATATCATATTGACTCAGTTCAATGCACCACTTAAGTAGTCGCCCGGAAGTGTCGGGGCGATGGAGTACTTGCCTTAGCGGTTGATCGGTTAAAACTCTAATGGAATGAGATTGGAAGTAGTGTCGTAGTTTCCGTGACGTGATTAGCAAACAGTATGCTAGCTTTTCAAGTTTATGGTATCTGGCTTCTGCCCCTGTGAATCTCTTGCTTACAAAGTATACGGGTCGCTGTGCGTGGTTGTCGTCCCTCACCAAAGCGGCGCTTAAAGCATGAGACGATACAGCAAGGTATAGGTATAGTTCCTCGCCTTCATTTGGAGTTGAGAGTACTGGTGGTCTTTGGAGGTGTTCGATTAAGTTAAGGAAGGTTGTCGAGCATTCGTCAGTCCTTTCGAACTTTCCTTTGTCTTTCTTAAGAGCTTCGAAGAAAGGGATGCATTTGTCGGTTGCTTTAGAGATGAACCTGCTTAGGGCAGCCACCTTCCCGTTTAGGCTTTGCATCTCTCTTCGAGTGGATGGTATCTTGATATCTTGCAAAGCCCGGATTTGTTCGGGGTTCACTTCAATCCCACTGGCATTGACGATGAATCCCAAGAACTTTCCCAACGATACTCCGAAGGAGCACTTTAGAGGATTCAGTTTCATTCCATATTGGCGAAGTATTTGAAACATCTCGTTCAGGTGGTTTATATGATTGTTGGCTTTCCTTGATTTTACCAGCATGTCATCCACATAAACTTCCATAGTTCGCCCTATTAATTTCGCAAACATCTTGTTGACTAGGCGCTGATAAGTAGCTCCGGCGTTTTTAAGCCCAAAAGGCATTACTTTGTAGCAGTACAATCCCCGGTCAGTGATGAAACTGGTACGGTCTTGATCGGGGGCGTGCATAGGGATCTGTTTGTATCCTGAGTATGCGTCCATATTGTAATATCCCGGAATTTTAGACAATTTAAATTTAATAATCTGAGTTTAAATTTAAATTGAATTGATAATTTTTGTTAATAAATTTGATTTGATTTAATAATCTTCTTTATTTAAATATTTAATTTGTGAATTTATTACTAAAATTGTTTTCTATTTAATAATGTTTATGTATTTATATATATTTTAAATAGACAATTTGTTTTAGTTAAATTAGTATAGTATAGTTTTATTATGTTTTAAAAATAGGAATTGTGATTTATTTTCAATTTAAGCTTTTCAAAAACATTTAATAAAATACTATATGATTTTTAATATGTGAGATAAATGTTTTAATTAGTTTAAAATTCATTTTAATTCAAGTTATATATTAAAATATGTTACAAGCTCTTTTATAAATTTGTTTTAAAAGTTTCTTTTCAAATGATAAACTTGTATATCATTTTATTTATAATAATAATGCTTTACTTTTTCTTTAGAGATTATTTAATACATAATTATGTATAAGAATTAATTGACAAAGCTTAATACTTTATTAACTTTAATTAAATATGTTTATTAATTTATGTAGACAAGTGTACATATATTTAAACATTAATTTAATTCACATAGACATGTGTTAGTATATTAAAGATTTATACTAACATGTGTAAACTTATCTTTATTTTAAAATGACAAGTGTCAAATTTATTTTAATTTTCTTTTAATTCACTTAAATCTGAAAATACATTCATATCATTTTTGCTTCTTCATTTCATATGCATTCTTTTCTCATTCTTAAATAAAAGAGAAAACCAAATATATACAAGTCTGCATATACTATGCATTCAACTCCTCTTTCTCAAAATTTCTACTTGCATTTCCCAAACCTGTAGCTCCTCTTTTCATATTGCATTCATTAATTTTTGAATCTGCCTCCTTCAACCCTATTCAAGTTCTACATCAAACAACTCCTCAAAACCCAAAATACTACCTACCTGCATCAACATGAATGCAGACATGCATTTCAACTTTATTTACAAAAATCCTGTGACTCCTCTTTCCAAAATTACAACCTGCATCTCAAATCTCATCCACATCCATAATCAAGTTGCAATACTTCAAAACTGCATTCCTTTGCATCTGCATATCATTTACAAACAAAGAAGGCCTGCACATTCATTTGAAGCCTGCATGTAAAGAAAACTGAAGCATGTTTTTTTTTTAAAAAAAAAAGCAACAATCAAAGATTTAAAAGCTAGAAATGAGGTCTGCATTCAAGAAGCTCTGTTCAATCCTCTTCAAATACAAGCCTGCATGTTATAACAAGTGAAAGCTCTGCATGTTAAATCTGGAGCCTGCAATTTGAAAGTTTGCTCTGCATCTTGCAACTACAAGTGAGTAACATAACTTCTTTTTAAAAATTAAGTATAATAAAATGGTTGCTTGATTTGTTCATGGAAATAGGAGTCTTATCTATGTTGTTAAATACATTGCTGAGTAGATCTTGTGTATAGATGGATGCATGTTTGATTCATTTAAGATCTGATTGTTTACTGTTAAGCAAGTGATAAAATTTCTTCCTTTCTATGATCTGGTCGAGGTTATGGCTTGAAATCGAATGAAAGTTGTTTATTTTATGATGAAGTAAACTTATAGATTTAAGTAAGATAAATCAATATCAGTAATTCCTGGAAATATAAATGACAAAGTAAAATTTATATTAAGTGAAAATTCAAATTTTTGGAATTCATGTTTCAGGTACTAATTGAAACAATAAGTGAATTCAAGAATTTTAAAAAAAAAACTCCAATTCATAGTGCTGTGTATATAATGCAGTTTCAAACATACTGTATTTTATATTTTGATACAGTACCCTTGATTCTTGCATTTGAATTGATTGATTTTGCTTCTGGAGATAGAATTGCCATCTAATGTTATGGGAAAAATAATAAATTGAATTTTAAATAAAATTTGGTGATGAGATTTGGGAATTTCAGTTTGAACCCTAGTTTTACTGGGGTTAAGAAATGTTAGAACTGCTACCTCATCAATGATTCGAATTCAAGGATACTTTGAGTATGGATAGATTGTGGGTTGATGAGCATGTCACCGAAGTTTCGAGGATGATGGTGGCCGGAGTAGTGGGTTGATTGCGTTGACAGGTTGATCATTGGAAAGGAGGTGCTGTTCCAGGTTTTAGTTTTAACTTGAAATTAAATTCAAGTTGAATTAAGGGCATTTGGTGATTGAGTGTTGATGAGGGGATTTTGGTAGTTGGAGGATGTCCTGAGTTGATGGCCAGAGATGGCCGGAGTTGGGATGAGGGTGCACAGAAGTGTTGTGCAGGTTGGTGATGATGGTGGTTCAGTTTTAGTTGCAGGTTTTGTGAACTCGAGATTGTCTCGGGGGAATGTGGAAATAACTCGAAGCAGGGGATAAAATGACTCGAAGTAAGATAGTGGTAGCTCGGGTTGTTCCAGTGCTTCAGTTTTAGGATTTGCAGTATTATGTTTTCCAGGTTATTAAAAATATACAGTGAGGATAGATGCAATCAAAAATCTGGATTTAAGCTTTGAATCTGAAGTTGGATTTGCATTCAATAAGTTTTAAGTTTAAAATCTTTGAATTAAATTTAAAATGCTTTTAAATTCAAGCTGGGTTTTAGAATAAAACAGAAACTGTTTTCTGTTTTTAGATTTAAAAGGAAATTTTCAAATTAAAGATGGAGTTTAATTTGAAATTTTAACCTGAAACTTAGATATGATTCAATAATTTTAATCTGAAGTTTTGAATCATTTTTGAATTCAAATTTAAGATGTTAAATTTAAACAGGAAATTGTTTACTGTTTTTCTGTTTTATATTAAAAGTAAACTTTAAAATGCAAATTGGAAATTTAAAACAAGTTTAAATCTGGAAAGTAAAGTATGGACATGAATCTGAGTTTGATTTAATTTAAATCAGGAGTTTAAATTCAAACTTCAGTTTTTAAAAATAAAGGTTTAAATCTAAACTTGTTTTAAGATAATGATTTGCATTTGAAAATGAAGATGGAATGTAAAAATAGTTTTAAATTCTTAAGATTTAATCTTGAATGAAAATTTGAATTTTTGTTTCAGTTTGAATTTTAAAAGAAATTTTTAAATTTGAATTTTGCTTTGGGAACAAAGTGTTTAAATACTTTATATAAAGAAAGAAGGTTTCTTAATTTTGAACTTAAGATAATTGGTTTCATTTAAATTAATTAATAATTTAAATGGAATATTAATTATTTACTTAATTAATAATGTGGATGATTAATTAAGTAATTAATAATTTTTAAGTTAATTAATTAAGATTTGAGATTAATTAATTAATGTTAATTAATCTATAATTAAGGATGGTTAATTAAGTTTTAATTAATGATTAAGATTTACTTAATCAAGTGATTAATGATAATTAAGATTTTAATTAACACTTAATTAATTAATAATTAGAGATTAATTAAATTATAATTAAATATTAATTAGTTGTTAATTAATAATGATTAATTATAAGTTAATTTCTTAATTAGGTAATTAAGAGGTGTTAATGAAGATAATTAACTTAAGATTATTTAACAATTAATTAATGTGATTAATTTTAATAGTTAATTAGATTAATTAATTAATAATAATCAATTGTTTTAATTACTTAATGAAAGTAATAAATGAATTAATTACTTGGTGTAATTAATTTAATTAAATGTGATTAGTTTAGATTAATTAAGTTTAATTAATTTAAACATTGAGGATTGTTTAATAATTACTTTATGTAATTAAGGAATTTATAATTACTTAAGGAAGTAATTAATTAATAATTATAGGATGTAATTAAAAATATTTATTATAGGAGTAATTTGGATTTAAATTACTTTGAACATTAATCAAGTGATTAATGAAGATAATTAATTAAGAGTAATTAATGATGGGATGAGTAATTAAAGTAGTTAATACTGAATAGTTATTAATCATGGGTGATTAATATATATGGTTTGAATTGGAGATTAATTACTTATGTAATTAATTTATATTTAGAGATTGATTAAGTGTAATCACTGATTAATTAAATAATGATGTAATTTGGAATTGATTGATTAAGGTATAATTAATATTAAATGCTAATTACTTATTGTAATTAGATATGGTTAATCAGTAATGATTAATTGAAGTGAATATTGAAATGATAATTTATAAATTGATTGGTAATCAATTGATGGTTAAGATAAGCAGGATTTGATGATGAAGTGATTAATTTAATTTATTTTAAATTAATTAGAGATTAAGTAATTAATTTAATTCATTTTAAATTAATTATAGAATGGAATGATCATTAGATAGTTGCTTATGTTTGATGATTGGTATTGATTGCCATGTATGGTTTGTAATCTCTGTATGAGATTAGTAGTGTATGTGATATGGATGTATTGGTTGCTTTTGGATGATAATAGTGATTATCTGACATGAATTATCTGTTGATAATGATAATGTTGATTATCTATTGTGTTGTGAATTATCTATCTGTGTATATTTAGATAATGAATTGAATTGTTTTAAACTTAAAACAACTTGGACCTTAAAAGACACGCTTTGGTTTTCGATGAGACCGGGATCGGGTTTCCATATTTGGGGTCCGAAAACCACATCGATTTCAAATAACGTTAGGTCGTGAATCCAAATGGTGCGAGTGAAGACTCGAGGTGTAAGGGCTATACGTCAGTATAACTCTGTGGGTGATTCCGTAATGAGTTTGACGGAATAGCACTTATAGATTCGAGATGGAGATTCAGAGTGCAAGGGTTATTGTCGTTAACTCTTAGGGTGATTCCAATACGAGTGTAACGAGATAATGCCTTCGGTTTCGTTCGAACCCGAAACGAACTTGTATGGATTGAATGCTTTCAACACATCGTCAGGTGGACGATGAGCATTCTAAGTGATATGTCCTATAAAGGTAATCGTAGCCTCAAGCCTCATCAACCGGGAATGGCTAAAACAGGGGAGGTGCAGCAAAGCTTCGTGGGTAGCCCCCACTTGAGAGCAAGATTTATCCCTGTCTAGAGGTCCCTTTATTTTCGGCTTAGTGGTGCGGTTGCTGATCACAACTGCGGGGTTGTCTTGTTTGGAACTGTTCAGTAAGGAACGGGTCCGGCTTTGTGTTGCAGGGGATGAAGGGAGTAATCCTCGGTACGGTGATCTAGGCCACGTACTGTGACGGGCGGTACCCCAGTAGCCCTGCCATTGATGGAATCCAAAATCCAATAAGTGCCAACGATTTTGATTGTATTACCCACTTTTGTGGCTAGTAGCTGGAATTTAATAGATGTAACAATTTCGGCTATTTCTTATTTATTTGAAAACCCTAGACACTATTATAATATCATCGGATTTCCTATCAAATGTTTTGGTTAGCGTAAGGTAAAAACTTTTCCATGTTTATGTGTGGGAAGTCTTACGTGATACCTTTTCTTTTCAAAGGTTTTTCAAAGTTAAGCAACTTTAACCTGTTACTCACACCAGACCCATGTCTGACCCGGAGTTATTTCTGTGTTTTTCTATAACTCTTGGGTACTCAAATTTTTATGAGTAGCCAAGGGAATTCAGGTTAGGATTCAGGATTAGCTTTGACGAATTGTGGAGGAGCATATGGAGCAGGAGGCTTCTGCGAGTAGTTATATAGTTCCGCTGTGTTTGGTATCTCTGAGTTGTTTGTATTGTGATTGAGTTGTAATAACTAGACATGTGTTTATAACTGTCTAGTATGTGTTGTATATGTCTGTGTACTCTGATATTTGTTGTATACTATGTAATACTTTGTTATAAATATAATTTATTCGTTCCGCTGTTGAGATTCTTGTGTTGTTTCTTCTTTCTCTTCTTTCCTTTCTTATTCTATCCCTTTCTTTCTTAATTCATGACGCGATTTTCTGGGAGTGGAAAGTCGGGTCGTGACAGTTGGTATCAGAGCTGTAGGTTGAGTGAATACCTAGGCTCTGAAGTGTGTCTTTCTTTAGGGAGCGTTAGGTTGAGTGAATACCTAGGCTCTGTAGTGGTGTCTATCTTGAGAGAGCGTATTTGTATTTTTATATATATATAATTGGTTCTACCTATTTGTGGGATTACCTGTTCGGGTATTTCCAATAAAGTTATAAAGGTAGATGAGGTAGAAGTGTGTGTAACACGACTGCCATTGGTTGGTGTTTGATGGATGAGGTTGGAAGTGTATTTGTCGAGACTGTAGACCTAATACCGTCTCGAGTAAGTTTTGTTTGGTTTAAGGACTTCATCGATCTCTGAAGGTAACCTGTAAAGGTTCGGAGTTCATCTTTGAAGTGCAGAGTTGAGTTTTGATCTGTCGGTAGGGCAGAAGCAAGCAAGTGATGGTATCTTGTTATCTCAGGAAATAGTAGCTGCGTGATGAGATGCAGTGACTATGGATGTTTCCGAAGATGTTTCTTTGGAACAAGAGTAAGAAGTGAGTCTGCTCGGTGATGTGGCTGAGTTTAGCAGAGTATTCTGAGCTGGTAGGGAGTCCTCTGGCTGAGTAGTTTTTCTGAAGTGGAGTTCAGAAGCAGCAGAGTGGGTCTTTTTCTCTGGTAAGTTGGCTATGTCAGCATAAGCTATTCTGTTTGGTTGAGAGAGAGCAGTTTTCTTTGGATTAGGCTGAGTTGATCGCAAAAGTGACTTGCGATAGTTAAGTGTTCTTTTGGAACAGGTGGTTCAGTTAGTAGATGGATGGTTCCTTGAGATATAAGTTGGTGAAGTAACTCAGGTTGGAAGGAACATCTGAGTTTTCTTTATGGATATATGGAACCATATTTTTGTGCTGAATTTTCTAGTCTGTTCTTGTGCTCTTCTTCAGCATTTTCTTCTGTTTCGGATCAGAGTTGTGCAGCAGAAGCAGTTGGGAATGCTCTGTTCTGTTTTCTGAGATGAGGAAGTTTGTTCTATCTTCTGTTGTTGAGAAGCAGGGTTTGTGTTCTTGGTTTTTGAGTGATCTTGAGGAGATCATTGGATTGTTTTGATTCAGTCTGTTTCTAGTGGAATCAGCAAGAGTTAAGCTGATCAGGATGGATGTTGGTAGCCCAGGATCGTCTGAAGAGTTTTATGGATAAGAGACAGATAAATTTGGATTCTGGAATTGGAGATTTGAATTTGGTTAAGTTTTCTCTAGGGAGCTATAAGTTTGGGAAGCTATCTCCGAAGTGTTTTGGTTTCTTCTGTGTTGGGTAAGACCAGTGTTTGGTTTTCTAGAGTTGAATTGCCAGCTTGGATAACTGGGATTCAAGGTATTTCACGTATCTCTGAGAGAGTACATGTTTGATATTTCTGGTTTTAGAACTAGCAGTTTAGGATGGTTTGTTTGTTGAGTCAGACTCGTTTGTAGTCTGATATTCTGTATAGAATTGTTGTTAGAAGCTCTATAGCTTAATAGTATTGATTGATTGGATTCTATAGAGCGAGTATCCCGATATATATATACCGGGGAAACTCGTGAAAGTTTTATCCAAAATTCTTTTGGATAACTAGATTTGTTTTGATTGTGTGAATTGGTTGCTTTGGTTGTTGGCATATGATTAACATATGCTGTGTTTTAAAATTAAATCTGTAAATAGATTATTAAATTGCCTTTGTTTTAAATTTCGGGGACGAAATTCTTTTAAGGGGGAAGGATTGTAATATCCCGGAATTTTAGACAATTTAAATTTAATAATCTGAGTTTAAATTTAAATTGAATTGATAATTTTTGTTAATAAATTTGATTTGATTTAATAATCTTCTTTATTTAAATATTTAATTTGTGAATTTATTACTAAAATTGTTTTCTATTTAATAATGTATATGTATTTATATATATTTTAAATAGACAATTTGTTTTAGTTAAATTAGTATAGTATAGTTTTATTATGTTTTAAAAATAGGAATTGTGATTTATTTTCAATTTAAGCTTTTCAAAAACATTTAATAAAATACTATATGATTTTTAATATGTGAGATAAATGTTTTAATTAGTTTAAAATTCATTTTAATTCAAGTTATATATTAAAATATGTTACAAGCTCTTTTATAAATTTGTTTTAAAAGTTTCTTTTCAAATGATAAACTTGTATATCATTTTATTTATAATAATAATGCTTTACTTTTTCTTTAGAGATTATTTAATACATAATTATGTATAAGAATTAATTGACAAAGCTTAATACTTTATTAACTTTAATTAAATATGTTTATTAATTTATGTAGACAAGTGTACATATATTTAAACATTAATTTAATTCACATAGACATGTGTTAGTATATTAAAGATTTATACTAACATGTGTAAACTTATCTTTATTTTAAAATGACAAGTGTCAAATTTATTTTAATTTTCTTTTAATTCACTTAAATCTGAAAATACATTCATATCATTTTTGCTTCTTCATTTCATATGCATTCTTTTCTCATTCTTAAATAAAAGAGAAAACCAAATATATACAAGTCTGCATATACTATGCATTCAACTCCTCTTTCTCAAAATTTCTACTTGCATTTCCCAAACCTGTAGCTCCTCTTTTCATATTGCATTCATTAATTTTTGAATCTGCCTCCTTCAACCCTATTCAAGTTCTACATCAAACAACTCCTCAAAACCCAAAATACTACCTACCTGCATCAACATGAATGCAGACATGCATTTCAACTTTATTTACAAAAATCCTGTGACTCCTCTTTCCAAAATTACAACCTGCATCTCAAATCTCATCCACATCCATAATCAAGTTGCAATACTTCAAAACTGCATTCCTTTGCATCTGCATATCATTTACAAACAAAGAAGGCCTGCACATTCATTTGAAGCCTGCATGTAAAGAAAACTGAAGCATGTTTTTTTTTAAAAAAAAAAGCAACAATCAAAGATTTAAAAGCTAGAAATGAGGTCTGCATTCAAGAAGCTCTGTTCAATCCTCTTCAAATACAAGCCTGCATGTTATAACAAGTGAAAGCTCTGCATGTTAAATCTGGAGCCTGCAATTTGAAAGTTTGCTCTGCATCTTGCAACTACAAGTGAGTAACATAACTTCTTTTTAAAAATTAAGTATAATAAAATGGTTGCTTGATTTGTTCATGGAAATAGGAGTCTTATCTATGTTGTTAAATACATTGCTGAGTAGATCTTGTGTATAGATGGATGCATGTTTGATTCATTTAAGATCTGATTGTTTACTGTTAAGCAAGTGATAAAATTTCTTCCTTTCTATGATCTGGTCGAGGTTATGGCTTGAAATCGAATGAAAGTTGTTTATTTTATGATGAAGTAAACTTATAGATTTAAGTAAGATAAATCAATATCAGTAATTCCTGGAAATATAAATGACAAAGTAAAATTTATATTAAGTGAAAATTCAAATTTTTGGAATTCATGTTTCAGGTACTAATTGAAACAATAAGTGAATTCAAGAATTTTAAAAAAAAAACTCCAATTCATAGTGCTGTGTATATAATGCAGTTTCAAACATACTGTATTTTATATTTTGATACAGTACCCTTGATTCTTGCATTTGAATTGATTGATTTTGCTTCTGGAGATAGAATTGCCATCTAATGTTATGGGAAAAATAATAAATTGAATTTTAAATAAAATTTGGTGATGAGATTTGGGAATTTCAGTTTGAACCCTAGTTTTACTGGGGTTAAGAAATGTTAGAACTGCTACCTCATCAATGATTCGAACTCAAGGATACTTTGAGTATGGATAGATTGTGGGTTGATGAGCATGTCACCGAAGTTTCGAGGATGATGGTGGCCGGAGTAGTGGGTTGATTGCGTTGACAGGTTGATCATTGGAAAGGAGGTGCTGTTCCAGGTTTTAGTTTTAACTTGAAATTAAATTCAAGTTGAATTAAGGGCATTTGGTGATTGAGTGTTGATGAGGGGATTTTGGTAGTTGGAGGATGTCCTGAGTTGATGGCCAGAGATGGCCGGAGTTGGGATGAGGGTGCACAGAAGTGTTGTGCAGGTTGGTGATGATGGTGGTTCAGTTTTAGTTGCAGGTTTTGTGAACTCGAGATTGTCTCGGGGGAATGTGGAAATAACTCGAAGCAGGGGATAAAATGACTCGAAGTAAGATAGTGGTAGCTCGGGTTGTTCCAGTGCTTCAGTTTTAGGATTTGCAGTATTATGTTTTCCAGGTTATTAAAAATATACAGTGAGGATAGATGCAATCAAAAATCTGGATTTAAGCTTTGAATCTGAAGTTGGATTTGCATTCAATAAGTTTTAAGTTTAAAATCTTTGAATTAAATTTAAAATGCTTTTAAATTCAAGCTGGGTTTTAGAATAAAACAGAAACTGTTTTCTGTTTTTAGATTTAAAAGGAAATTTTCAAATTAAAGATGGAGTTTAATTTGAAATTTTAACCTGAAACTTAGATATGATTCAATAATTTTAATCTGAAGTTTTGAATCATTTTTGAATTCAAATTTAAGATGTTAAATTTAAACAGGAAATTGTTTACTGTTTTTCTGTTTTATATTAAAAGTAAACTTTAAAATGCAAATTGGAAATTTAAAACAAGTTTAAATCTGGAAAGTAAAGTATGGACATGAATCTGAGTTTGATTTAATTTAAATCAGGAGTTTAAATTCAAACTTCAGTTTTTAAAAATAAAGGTTTAAATCTAAACTTGTTTTAAGATAATGATTTGCATTTGAAAATGAAGATGGAATGTAAAAATAGTTTTAAATTCTTAAGATTTAATCTTGAATGAAAATTTGAATTTTTGTTTCAGTTTGAATTTTAAAAGAAATTTTTAAATTTGAATTTTGCTTTGGGAACAAAGTGTTTAAATACTTTATATAAAGAAAGAAGGTTTCTTAATTTTGAACTTAAGATAATTGGTTTCATTTAAATTAATTAATAATTTAAATGGAATATTAATTATTTACTTAATTAATAATGTGGATGATTAATTAAGTAATTAATAATTTTTAAGTTAATTAATTAAGATTTGAGATTAATTAATTAATGTTAATTAATCTATAATTAAGGATGGTTAATTAAGTTTTAATTAATGATTAAGATTTACTTAATCAAGTGATTAATGATAATTAAGATTTTAATTAACACTTAATTAATTAATAATTAGAGATTAATTAAATTATAATTAAATATTAATTAGTTGTTAATTAATAATGATTAATTATAAGTTAATTTCTTAATTAGGTAATTAAGAGGTGTTAATGAAGATAATTAACTTAAGATTATTTAACAATTAATTAATGTGATTAATTTTAATAGTTAATTAGATTAATTAATTAATAATAATCAATTGTTTTAATTACTTAATGAAAGTAATAAATGAATTAATTACTTGGTGTAATTAATTTAATTAAATGTGATTAGTTTAGATTAATTAAGTTTAATTAATTTAAACATTGAGGATTGTTTAATAATTACTTTATGTAATTAAGGAATTTATAATTACTTAAGGAAGTAATTAATTAATAATTATAGGATGTAATTAAAAATATTTATTATAGGAGTAATTTGGATTTAAATTACTTTGAACATTAATCAAGTGATTAATGAAGATAATTAATTAAGAGTAATTAATGATGGGATGAGTAATTAAAGTAGTTAATACTGAATAGTTATTAATCATGGGTGATTAATATATATGGTTTGAATTGGAGATTAATTACTTATGTAATTAATTTATATTTAGAGATTGATTAAGTGTAATCACTGATTAATTAAATAATGATGTAATTTGGAATTGATTGATTAAGGTATAATTAATATTAAATGCTAATTACTTATTGTAATTAGATATGGTTAATCAGTAATGATTAATTGAAGTGAATATTGAAATGATAATTTATAAATTGATTGGTAATCAATTGATGGTTAAGATAAGCAGGATTTGATGATGAAGTGATTAATTTAATTTATTTTAAATTAATTAGAGATTAAGTAATTAATTTAATTCATTTTAAATTAATTATAGAATGGAATGATCATTAGATAGTTGCTTATGTTTGATGATTGGTATTGATTGCCATGTATGGTTTGTAATCTCTGTATGAGATTAGTAGTGTATGTGATATGGATGTATTGGTTGCTTTTGGATGATAATAGTGATTATCTGACATGAATTATCTGTTGATAATGATAATGTTGATTATCTATTGTGTTGTGAATTATCTATCTGTGTATATTTAGATAATGAATTGAATTGTTTTAAACTTAAAACAACTTGGACCTTAAAAGACACGCTTTGGTTTTCGATGAGACCGGGATCGGGTTTCCATATTTGGGGTCCGAAAACCACATCGATTTCAAATAACGTTAGGTCGTGAATCCAAATGGTGCGAGTGAAGACTCGAGGTGTAAGGGCTATACGTCAGTATAACTCTGTGGGTGATTCCGTAATGAGTTTGACGGAATAGCACTTATAGATTCGAGATGGAGATTCAGAGTGCAAGGGTTATTGTCGTTAACTCTGAGGGTGATTCCAATACGAGTGTAACGAGATAATGCCTTCGGTTTCGTTCGAACCCGAAACGAACTTGTATGGATTGAATGCTTTCAACACATCGTCAGGTGGACGATGAGCATTCTAAGTGATATGTCCTATAAAGGTAATCGTAGCCTCAAGCCTCATCAACCGGGAATGGCTAAAACAGGGGAGGTGCAGCAAAGCTTCGTGGGTAGCCCCCACTTGAGAGCAAGATTTATCCCTGTCTAGAGGTCCCTTTATTTTCGGCTTAGTGGTGCGGTTGCTGATCACAACTGCGGGGTTGTCTTGTTTGGAACTGTTCAGTAAGGAACGGGTCCGGCTTTGTGTTGCAGGGGATGAAGGGAGTAATCCTCGGTACGGTGATCTAGGCCACGTACTGTGACGGGCGGTACCCCAGTAGCCCTGCCATTGATGGAATCCAAAATCCAATAAGTGCCAACGATTTTGATTGTATTACCCACTTTTGTGGCTAGTAGCTGGAATTTAATAGATGTAACAATTTCGGCTATTTCTTATTTATTTGAAAACCCTAGACACTATTATAATATCATCGGATTTCCTATCAAATGTTTTGGTTAGCGTAAGGTAAAAACTTTTCCATGTTTATGTGTGGGAAGTCTTACGTGATACCTTTTCTTTTCAAAGGTTTTTCAAAGTTAAGCAACTTTAACCTGTTACTCACACCAGACCCATGTCTGACCCGGAGTTATTTCTGTGTTTTTCTATAACTCTTGGGTACTCAAATTTTTATGAGTAGCCAAGGGAATTCAGGTTAGGATTCAGGATTAGCTTTGACGAATTGTGGAGGAGCATATGGAGCAGGAGGCTTCTGCGAGTAGTTATATAGTTCCGCTGTGTTTGGTATCTCTGAGTTGTTTGTATTGTGATTGAGTTGTAATAACTAGACATGTGTTTATAACTGTCTAGTATGTGTTGTATATGTCTGTGTACTCTGATATTTGTTGTATACTATGTAATACTTTGTTATAAATATAATTTATTCGTTCCGCTGTTGAGATTCTTGTGTTGTTTCTTCTTTCTCTTCTTTCCTTTCTTATTCTATCCCTTTCTTTCTTAATTCATGACGCGATTTTCTGGGAGTGGAAAGTCGGGTCGTGACACATATAGGATAAGAGTTCGTGTCCGGCTGTGCTGTCCATGAGCTGGTCGATTCGGGGGAGTGGGAAGCAGTCTTTCGGGCAAGCATCATTTAAGTTGGAGAAATCGATCCATGTTCACCACTTCCCATTAGCTTTCTTTACCAGTACCAGGTTGGCGATCCATTCTGGGTAGATGGCTTCTCGTATGAAGTCATTGGAAAGCAAGTTCTTTACTTCTTCCTCGAGGGCTGCTGATCGTTCTGCCCCCATGCTCCTCTTTTTCTGCTTTACTGGCACCTTGGTGGGATCGATGTTCAGTATGTGGCATGCTACGTCTGGAGAGATTCCTGTCATGTCGGTGTGTGTCCATGCAAATACATCCATGTTGTGGCGAAGAAAATCGATGAGTTGATCTTTCAACTCCGCTCTTAACTAAGACCCGACTCTCAGCAGTTTACTTGGGTCGTGTTTGTCTACAGATACAAATTCCATAGCCTCTGCAGGCTCGGTGGTGGCCTCCTTCTCTTTGTCCCTGGGGTCTAATTCGTTGAACGGATCGCTAGTATATCGAAGAGGAGGGACTTTCTTTAATTTCTATGCTTCCAGGCCTTTCTTGCAGAGAGAAGTCTCTGCGTCCTTCCCTTTATCCTTCCTGCGGTTATTGCGAAGCTCAGTTACATAGCAATCTCGAGCGGCGTCTTGATCTCCCTCTATTTCTCCTACTCCGTTATCTGTTGGGAATTTCATTTTCAGGCACCATGGGGCTAGGACAATTTGAAAGTCAGACAAGGCTGGTCTTCCTAAAAAGGCGTTGTAGGCCGAGTGGCTTTCTATTAGCACAAATGTTTGTTTTCGCACAACGGAGCGGGGATGACTTCCTGTTTCAACAAAAAGGTCCAGTTGCCCGAGGGGCATCTTCGTATCTCTAGTGAAACCATGCAGTGGTTTGTTGCAGGGAGACACATCCTTCATTGACAGCTTCATTATGTCGAAAGCATGCTTGAATAGGATATTTACCGAGCTTCCATTGTCTACTAAAATTCGGAAAACTTTGGCCGGACCGAACCAGACAGAGATGACCATAGGATCCATGTGTGGGTACTGCCTTCCCTCTATATCACGCCTACTGAATGTGATGTCGTCATTCTCTTTCCGTTTCGGGTGGCGTTCTTCCATAACAGAGTTAACGTAGACTTCATCGTTTCTAAGTGACTTACCGTATCTTTCCATCTCCGCCCAGCTTCTTTCGGCGATGTGTGGTCCTCCTGATACAGTATGGACCACTATCTTCTCTTGACTAGAGCCGCTGGTGTTGCGATTTCCTCTGCTTACTTCTGGGAGGGGTAGCCCAGGATTCTCATTGGCAGGAGTCGAAGTCCTGTTCTGGCTTTTTACATAGCGTTCCAGTCTCTTCCTTCTGATGTGTTCTTCAATCAAGTCCCGGAGATGGTGGCATTCATTGGTGTCATGTCCATGGGATTCGTGGAAGCGGTAGAACTTTCCAGACTTGAGTGCATTATCTGATTCCTTCTTGTGCGGGGGCCGCTTGTATCTAACTTCGTCTTGAGTGGCTAGGAAGATGTTTTTGATTGTTTCATTCAAAGGAGTGTAGGAGTCAAATCTTGGTCTTGGTCGATATAAGCGCTTTTCTCCCTTCTTGCCCCCAGCATTGTCTCTAGAGTCACTTCTCCGAACATCCTTTGCTGCAACGGGAACCCTGTCTGTAGCTGTCTTAGCCTGTTGCCCCGACTGCCTCTCAGTGGCAGCGTCTTCAAGTCTCATATACTTTCCAACTTCATGGAAGAAATCAGGTAAAGTAACTGGCTTTTCCTTGGTTAGTCTTCTAGCAAATTTAGTATCCGGATGTACACCACTGCAGAGAGCCATTAGGATAAGTTTCTCGTCGGCATCTTGGACTGCGGCCGCCGCAGCGTTGGATCGGGTGAGATATTGTTGCACTGTCTCTCCGGGTTTCTGCTTGATATTAGATAAGGAATAAGCGTCCTTGGGTTGTTCCACATGAATGCGGAACTGACTGATGAACTTTTCTTTCAACATTTCCCATGAGCTGATGGACCCTTGGGGTAGGTGGCAGAACCAGGAGGTAGCTAGATCTGTCAAGAATAATGGGAAGCATTTACACAACACTCCCTCT
The DNA here is from genome assembly GCA_030765085.1 of Allium cepa. Lineage (NCBI taxonomy): Eukaryota > Viridiplantae > Streptophyta > Magnoliopsida > Asparagales > Amaryllidaceae > Allium > Allium cepa. The sequence goes on from CM060939.1 coordinate 975,739,018, forward strand.
GTTTCTCCGCTCATGAGCATATGCTGGGTGTATCTTTGTAAGTGTACGATGGGGTCAGAGGTTCCCTTGTAAGGTTCCATTGTTGGCATTTTCCATTCCCGGGGGGTGATGGCAGTTTCGATATTGTGGGTGAAGGGGCTGGTTACCCTAGCACCTATCCCCCTATCCCTTTGCTCCCATTGGCTTGTAGGGATGGTATCGTCTGTCACCCCTAACATTCTCCAATGGCTGCCTCTGGTCTTCTGGGGGCATGCTGGGGTCAGCCACAGTTGGACCTTGCCTTGATCTTCCCCTGCTGGGTTCTGTTCTCAGCACTTCCTCGGGTCCAACTTCGGGCCAGACTCCAGCTCGGCCCCGTCTACTGGTGTTTTCATGGTTAGGTAGCATGACAGGCTCAGCTATATCCGACCCCTGCCTGGCACCTCCCCCGTTGGGTTCGGTTCCAAGTGTTTCCTCGGGTCGGAATTCGGGCTGAGTCCGGGCTCGGCTCCTACCATGGCTGTTTCTGTTGTTGGCCTCTTCGAAGAAGAAAGACCCTTGTCGTCTCTTAGATCCTCCAGACTGGGACTCACCCCATGATTCAGTTTTACGGTTGGATTCTTCAGCATCCCTTAAGCGTGATATGAGTTGGTCCACCAAGGCTTCTTGTTGAGATGTGAAGCGGTGAGTTACTTCAGCCACGATCCTGTCCAGATCCGCCCTTGTAATTGGTTGTTCCGTAGCGGGGGCTGTCGGATTTGCCTGATTTAAATTTGCCGTTGGAACTTGACGATTGTCTTGGTCGCTGATCACTGGATCTGGAATACTGCCAGTTGCAACGTTCTTTCCTTTGTTAGTATCTTTCTTCCGCCCGGGAGGCATGTTTTCCAAATGAACGATGCTGGCAGGAAAAGGATTAAGTGGGAGAAGCTGAAGCTTCGAGCTCCTGTTCTCAGTGAAAGCACCAAAAATGTTTGCACAAAAAATGGGCAAACACCCCCTAGTCGTATGATTTAGTTGATTATATGTTGATCTGGATGGTTTGGGTGATTTATGCAAATATACGAAATAGATGGACTAAACTGTAAAAGACACACAGATTTATAGTGGTTCGGCCAGAATGTGCCTACGTCCACTTTATATGTTATTCTCCTTTTTCTTTCAGATTACAAGTACAAAGCTTTGTATACAAGTATATGAAAGTTGTTTGAAAGTTCCTTCCATGCTTGAGCTCTTAAACTTGTCTGCCATTGTTGTACCCCTGCCCCTCTATTTATAGAGTGAGGTTGGGGGAAAGGGTCTTAGATGTATACGGCAGTTGGCGGGCCTGGGCTGATGCAATCTGGCCTGGCAGAGTTGGTTCGGTTTACCTTGGTTCGGTGGTAGGAGACGAGTTGACCGGTGGAGCTTTGGTCCGATGGTAGGTGATGATGGTTCGGTAGTGAGGCCGGACCGGTGTCTGAGTGTCGGGGCTTTTGGACCGGTGGCGCCTTGGTGATGAGTTGGTTCGGCAGGGGTTTTGGGTAGGTCGTTTGGTTCGGTAGTGAGATGGGTGTGGTTCGGTCGTCTTGGACCGGTAGTGGGCTGGTTCGGCTGAAACATACCCAACATTTCGGCTATGATTAATAAGTATTTATATTTTAGATATTATCATAATATCAGAGGATTTCATGTGAAATGTTTTGGTTATCGTAAGATAAAAACCCATCCATGTTTATGTGCGACGTGGTCTTACGAGATACCTTTGTATTCAACGGTTTTTATAACTTTAAAATCCAGTTGGATTTGTTTATCTCACGGTAGTTTTTTAGACTGACCTGGGTGTTATTTCATTATAATGTTCGGGTTGGACCGATCATTTTTATAAATTTCTTCGGATGCATTGGAGCTCAAGAGACGAGTTGATGGTCTTCAAGTCGTATTCTCATATATTTTTATTTTCTGTTGTTTTGTTATTGAAATTATCAGCAACTGTGAGGAAATGTCCAGGCTGATAGTTATGATTGTTATTGTACTCTGATGGATGTATGTTTATAACAGTTTCTCTTTTTGTAAAAATCATTGATATTATATATTATATGTTGTTTTGCTGCGATTGTGAGATTCTATGTTGTTTTTAGTTTCTCTTCTTCTTCTCTCCTTCATCTTTCTTCCACATAATTATCGGTCTTTTTGTTCGATTTGGGTTGGACATGTGTGATTTATTGTCATCTTGAATAGCACGGAAAAGCAGGTTATTACACTTGGTATCAGAGCTTAGGTTGAGCGAACACCTAGGCGTTGGTGGAGTTAACTCAATTAAGATAGGGTTAGTGAGACCCTAGGATGGATTTGAGTGTATGTATATATGACCGCTTATTTGTTAGTGATATAAAATTTTTTTATATAGTGATGATTTATCGGTTGGATGGTTATGAATTCTGGTCGATACTGAAGGAACAACTGAACGATAGGGGTTTCTAAACACTTGAACAACACAAATTGACACAATATTGTTTTGAAAATGGGTAAATATACATTTACCTAGATTATATTTTATGTACGAAAAAAAATTCCTTCAAAAATTAATATAATTATGCATAGTGTGTTTATTTGTTAGAAAATGATGATATTTTATTTATTTATTACCATTTATTGCTTATTGTTTGTGCTCAAATAGTTATGAGGCTTTATTGTTTGTTAAATTGAATATGAAGACCTTGTGAATTCAGTTTCATAGTTTGACTATAAGGCATTCGATGTTATTACTGAGTTTAATTTTAAATTATAATAAAAGTTATCCATTATAATCTATAAAGAGAGAAACAATTATGAAATGATCTTATATAAGAAGTGAAATTATATAAGTAGGATTTATAAATACATATTATTAATAAGGATTTAAAACTAAGAATTTGAGTATTTAAATATCGAAGATTTAAAAGGTTTTCAAATTGTTATGAGGAATAATAATATCATTATTGGAGAGTGTTTTCAAATAGAAATTTTCTTAAAATATGGTTAATAAATACAAATAGGAGTTTAAACCGAGAAATTTAGAACTCAAAGCCAGTGTTTGGAAATTGTTTCCAAATTTTTGGGAAAAATAATAATAGCATTACTTTGGAAGTATAGATTATTACAAATAATGTAAAAGGAATTGAAAGAGATAAAAAGCACTGCGCTCTCTTCGGTCGTCGAAAAATAATTCCGGTGATGACTGTAGCATCATCGGTGTCCATTTTCGAGTTTCTAAAGTAAGGAATTGCTACCGTGATAGAAATGGGTTATTGAATTGTTTTGGGTAAAACAATTTTGTTTAAAAAGTTCCCAAAATATGATTTGATATATAAAGAAATTTCTGACAATCTGGGAAAGTCGGGACTTCTAATTTGATATAGAAATCTTAATCTAAGTGTTTTGTAAAAACGTAAGAAAATAAGTTTTTGTAACTTATAAATTTGAAGAGATTGAAATTTTAAAACAGGTTTAAATTTGTTTAATATTCTAGTTAAGTAAAATAATCCTAAATATTTTATATATACTCTTTGTAACGATCTAAGATTCTGGTTATTAGATTTTAAATGTTTAATTAATTATAAATATTTAAAATAATTGAATTTTGGAATTTAATAACTTATAATTCAAATATAGGGAATAATTAATCTTTGAGTTGTGAATTAAATATCAATTAATAGGATTTAATAATTTTATTTAACTCCATTTAGCAAATAAATAATATTGGCGAATTTAATTTGTAAATTTATTTATAAGTATAAAATAGATTGGATAAATATCGATAATTAAATATTTAAATCTGTGAAATTAGACTTCCAAGGTATAGTCATGGATTTTGACGAAACTCATTTCATTAGATCAGTAATAGTAAATTATATTACGCCGTCGAATTTCATAGCGATCAAACATATCGTCTGGTCGTGCCAGATCGAAATGCGTAGATATTTATATCGAAAATTTAATATAATAACTAGGTCTAAAAACCTATCTTCTGCATGTAATCGAATTAGGTCTCAAAATAGGTTTGTGTTTAGAATAAGGGTATAACATATAGAACGCCAGGGGACATGCCTCATTTAGAGTTCGACATTTTTGGGTATGTTTTTCTGAATATTTTAAAATTAAAATAATATAGATATACTTATATTCAGCCATATGCTTGCCTATGCCTTGATCACGTCAGCCTTAACCATCCCATACCCAGTCTTTTCAGCCTCCATACCCTTGAAATCTATATAAACCATGTTTGTTAACAAATACAGAGTTTTTATTAAAAACCAAGAATTAAAAATTTAGAAACAAAATAATTACTCGATAAAAAAATATAAGTTTACATTTTTGTTCTTGTATCGCCTAGATCTATGTGCCTTGGTGTTTTGGTGGGGTGTGTTCACGATTAGGAAGTGGCCATGATTAGGTAGGTCATTAAGGTTGGATTTTCTATGAGATTTAGGGATTGATAGGCTAGGCAAAGCTTGGATTTGGATTCAGGATAATGAAGTGCTGCTAGGCGTCGATTTTGGTGAGGTGCGACGCATGATTGAGGATCGTGACCTATCGCATATGGAGGAGGAGCGCCTGGGTTTCGCAATGCTTGGGAGGCCTCGCTGGTGACGTCTTGCTGATGGGTGAGTTGAGTGAGCGAAGAGAAGGAGGATGGTGATGTCGAAATTTGGATACGAGGTCGGGAGCTCCATGTAAGTGATTCTCGTGCACGGCTATGTTTGTGTTCTTGTGCGTGTACATTTGGGGAAGAAGGAGAAGTGAAGGGGGTTGGATTTTAAGTTGTATTACGTTGTTCTGATTTAAATTTTTCGATAACTTGAAATTTGTATAACTCCTTCATACGAGGTTGGATTTGAATGCCCTTTTTTGCATTGGAATTATACTGTCGAGATCTTCACAATGGATTTAGTTTGGATGGATTTGGAGCATGTGAAAATTTAGGCTTAAATTGGACGGTCGTTCGGTTTTAGTCCGAAATTGGGACGTTTCGACAAAAACGAAAATAAATGTGAGTTTAACTCACATTAAATTTTTATATCTCATATTAATGATGTTATAAATGTTTATTGATTTTTTGGATGCTAATTAAATTGTTTGGTTAAATTTTCGATTGGAAAATGGATAATATATTAATTTGACCGCTATAAATCCATATGATTATCTATATATTTTCCATAGCCATTGTTTTGCAGGAAAATTATGTAGAGAGATCCAAATAGGGTTTCTCATCCATAAATTATTTATATACATCCATATGTTGTTATATTGATGATAATTGAATAAAATCCTGATATTCCATCTAATAGTTTAAATGTCGTTATAGTGATTTTCGCTATACCCTCGTTTATTAAATTTCATTTGCAAAACTTTGTCATATGAACTTAAGCTTGTGCTTTTGCTAAAAAGAGTATTGAAAATTTATTAACCATTTTAATTAATGATAATTTAATTAATTAATCATTTTAATTAATTAATCTGAGATTAATTAACCAATTTGATAAATGATGTTTAAAAATTAGTTTATCCTTAGATTTAATTAATATTTTTTGCTAATGATGTTTTATACTTAATTAGTCATTTTAACTAATGATTATTTGAGTTTAATTAATTATTTTAATTAAGGATAATGGAGTTTGATTAATTTATTGAACTTGACTGATTAGTTTAATTAATGATAATTGAAATTAATAATAATTTTACTTAATGATTTTTAAAGGTAATTAATCACTTCAAATAATGATATATGAATTTTATTAATCATTTTAATTAATAATTTTTTTAAATTTAATTAATTTTTTCAACTAATATTATTTGAAATTTAGTTAAATCATTTTGATTAATAATGTTTTATAATTAAATGAATCATTTTAACTAATAATGTTTTAACTAATCATTGTTACTAATGAGGATTTGACTTTAATTAATCCAATTGATTTTTGATAAGTTGAATTAAATTAGTAGTTTTAATAATGGAATTTAAAATTATTTATCATTTTAATTAATGATGCTTGAGATTAATTATTCATTTAATTAATGATTATTTGATTTAATAAATCCTTTGAACTATTGATATTTAAAGACAATTAATTGATTTAATTAAAGTGATGTAAGTAAATTATCTAATATACTAAATTTTCTTTAATCAACTGATTTTATAGTTAATAAACTAATTTAATAAAGATTTTTTTTAAAGTTGATTTACCAATGTTATAAAATTGTTTTGAAATAATTATCTATTTTATCATAGATAATGGATTTGTTTATTTAAAAGAAAGTTTAAATGTGATTAATTATCTTTAAGGATAATTAATATTGTTATAAAGTTATAAAAAGGAATTGGAACTCGATCATTGAGATGTTAAACTGGATAATCTTCTCGGTGTTTGGTCAGATGTTGGTTTAGGCATTCGGGGTTGTGCACTTGGAAAAATTATTCTCTTAACGTTTTAACAACCAGGAACTAATTCTAAAAGATTTTTACCAATACAGAATCAAGAAAAAGTTCAGTTCGTTTTTATAAGGAAAAGTTTGATTCGTTTATGGAAATGAATGAATTTCCATAAGGCGAATAACTTATATGGAAACAATTTATTTGTATAATTACCACTAAATATCAAAGAAGTAAACTTGTCACTATTTCAAAAGTTAAGAATATTTATTGGACATGACTTTGGGGTAACGCTACCTTGACTTGTCTGGTATTGTTATTAACATAGAAAAACAAAAGTTTGAGTTCAATGAGTGGTGATAAGTATACAAGAATTAATTTCCATATATGATCGTTTTATATCCTCGATAGTTGATACCTCAACTATCTGTTACTTCCGCTACTTTGTTAACGCTATTCTAAGATGATTTATTGCTCTGTTGTGCGTTGATTATCCTTTACCTGAAATGACTAAACCAAAGCACTTGGATTTTGAGGGCCAAGTTATGTGGGGTTGCTCCCATTCGAATATTTTCACATCTCATTTTGATTCTTGTGTACCGGCACATGAAAAACAGTTTAAGAGTTTTTAGACATGAAATATTCGGATTCTCGATAAGGTCTTGCGAGTTCTGGCTTGGAGTTCTCGGTGGTTTTAAGTATATTGCTAGAGGTATTCTTCTATTAAGGGGATGCACCCTAACTTGTCATTTGTTTGAAATTTTCTTTCCTTATTTGATTCGAAAACCTAGAATCTGTTTTAGCTTTAAATTGCTACGAGTAAAGCTAACTCATCATCACGGCATTCAAGTATCGATTTAGTCCATTCTATCAAGTTGGACGGTTATCTTATTCTATCCATTCTATCAAGTTGGACGATTACCTTATTTAGTCCATTCTATCAAGTTCGACTGTTTTCCTTGTTCTATCCATTCTATCCAGTTTGGATTTTACTCGGTTTATTTCTAGACTTTCAAATCTGGTTTAGTTTTAATTATGCTCATTCTTATTTGGATTTTTTCCTGATATTTATTTCTACCCTTGCTTGTATAATTGTTATTCTTGTAAGGTGAAAATCCATTTCGTGTTAGCGGCGTGGTCTCACAGAATTTTTATATATGTTCCCCATTATTCGAGTTATCTCACGCTGGTATTTCCAGACTGATCCGGGTGTTATATATTTATAGTGCTTGGGTCAGATTGAGTATTTTCCTAGTTGTCCATGGTCCTATGGAGGTCTTGAAGGAGAGTCGAAGATTGACCTATCGTAGTTTTATTTTCCATTGTATTATATAGTATAACTATCGGCATTTGTAAGGTTAGGATTTTATAACAATCCAACTGATAAGGTTTGTTTTTAACTCTGATATACTCTGTATGTTTGGAGCGATAATTTCTATTATCCTTATTATATTATATGTTGTCGATTCTGTTGTGAGATTCTATTTTTCTTTATTCTTTATTCTTTTCTTTTATTACCCTAACAATCTGCCCTTTTGTCGATTGGATGCGCAACATTGGAATACAGTGGTAGTGTTCGGTGTCGACTTTCGATGGTCAAATTGAAAATTTGTTACATTTGGTATCAACGGGTGAGGTTAAGCGGGAATCTTGGCTTTGGTAGGGTTTGGCTCATTAGAAATAGAGTAAGTGACACCCTAGAATGAGTTTGAGAGTACTATATATTCAACAACGTGTTCATTAATATTATAAAAACGTATTATCTTAATTGTTATATTGAGTATTTATGAATTCTGGTCAAGATATGGGATTCCACTTGACCAAGGGAAATAGATATGGTATTGAATTTTTTTTGAAAATTTTGGTATATTAGATATTTTTTGTAGGGTTATATTTTGTATATACAAAGGAATAATTTGCAAAACTCTCTATAGATATATAGTGTGTTCATTTAAAATGTGATAATATGTATTTATTATCACTATTGTTTATTTGGTTATGCTTAGTTTAAATAAGAAGCATTAACTGTTGCTTGTTCATTGTTAAATTGTGCCCAGTTTAATTAGGAGCATTTATAGTTTTGATTTAAAACGAATCCTGTGTGAAATAATTTTCAAATTTGACTATAAAGTTATTCTGAGAAAATATTAGCTTGAAAATTCACCTTTTAATAATGGCGGGTTAAGAACTTAACTTTGTAATCTAGTAGTGGGATAAGATATTTAGAGAACAAATATTGAAGATAATTCTATTATTATAAAGAATGATTATTAAAATATGAAATGATTTTTATACAAAGGAAATTTTGTATAAATTTAGTTTGTGAAATGTGGTTAAAAAGAATTTTTTAATATAAATCCTGAAAATTTTGAAATTAATTTCAAAACAGGTTTTTGAAAAATGAAATAGCGGTACTTTTATAAGTAATTGAAAATGAAATTATACTAGGAAGTTAAATTTTAACTGGAATGCAATTTGTTTGGGTAAATTAGGAGGAAATTTATTCGATTGGTTTTGTGGTAATCTGAATAATCTCTAAGTGACGATCTGATGTTTGCTTAGCCAAAATTGTGTAATACTTAGTAAATTATTATCATTATCATTGTGCAATCGAAATGAGTTCAAATCCGAATAAAACCAAAGTGAATTTTAATAAATAAATTGTCTGAAGTTATTATATAAATAAAACATACGTAGTATGCTTTCATAGATAAGTTTTTAATTTAAAAACTGGGTATCCAACACTTAAGTTCCTTAAAAGGGGAATCGGTTTAACAATAAAAAGTATTTCTAATAAGAGAATGCTTTAGTAAATGGGATTTTTCCCTTAGACAAGATATGAGATAATTTAACATAGGTTTAAATTGGGTTAAAGTAAACAAGAAGGTTTTGATAAACATTGTACAATGTAATTGTTTAAGCATCTAAGTAGTATAAACTATTGATTGATTGGGTCAACTCATAAATATTACTCATTTTAACACTCTAAATAAAAAGGGGTTAATATGTTGACTCGATTTTAAGAAACCATACTTCGATTTGATCTGCATCCAGATCTTTGAAAAAAATATCAATTTTTTATGTATTCCACGATATAAAAGAACATTATATAAGTAAACAAAAAGGAATAAGTTATGATTTGATGTTTTATAAATAAACAATTATATAAAATAGTTTAAAACTTGGGTGAGAAATTATGAGATAATTCATAAATAATTCTAGTATTGAATAAAATACTTAGTAAAAATATTAGTGATCTAGAATTTTTTTAATATAATTAAGAAAATAATAAAATGTAGAGTGTAACTTTCCATTTTGTCGGAGTGAATTTGGATAATCTTCTAAGCAATAACCAAAGCTAATGAGCAAAATAGTACGCTTAAATAATTATCTATGTTTTTGGACAATCAAGAAAGCTTTGAACCTAAGTTAAAATTGTTTATTAACCATTTGACATTACGGAACAATGTTAAGTGTAAGTTTTCCCTTATGGAATTTGATTGGCTGTTAGTGTTAATATATTCCTTCACGGAATTTGATTGATTTGATTTGATTGAATTAAATTTATTAGCTTTATGATTTTATATACCATTGTCTATAAAGTTTAAATTTATAGACAAAGGATTTTAAATTGTTGTTATTAGGGCCTAAACCTCAGTGATTTTGAAAATGAAAATTTTTGAAAATTTTAGGAAAGGAATGATTCTTATTCACTCTAGTTGATGTTTTTGGAGGAACCGGATTACCACTGGATGCGCCATATTGTTTTTATTCTAGAGTTTCACCATAATTTACTTGGAGGAATTCCCTCCTTGTCATTTTGATTTAGATCTTTGATTTTTCTCGTCTGAGAAATTTGAAAAATAAAATTTTGAATTGGAGAAAAAACCCAGGTATTGGATCTAAATTTTTGTCTGAACTTTTTTTGGATGCATATCATCTATTACAGGATATCCTCTTGTTTGTTGCATATGATTGAGATATGGTTGTTGGTTGCGTGTAGATTTATATAATGCTAGTTTTTGCATGTAGAATTACATCACATTGGTTTTGTCAGCCCAATTTTCTTTTAGATTTTGTAAGTGCGGGTATGCAAGAGAGCCATTTGATTCTTATGCACCTGCATTTACGAAGAAGATAATAAAATACTTGCCAAAAAATAAATCACACGCAAAAAATTACGTAATAAATTTAGAAAATTTGGTTTAGTTGATAATTTTATGCCGCAGATATGGGAAGCCGCTTGGCTTTTGTTTTCTTTGATTGGTTTGGATACCGTAAAGGCAATTTGTAGTTGTACCAATCAAGCCGTGCAAAGGAGAGCGGGCGAAATTTTCCAAAAATTTAAGAGATAAGAATTTTTTTGAGAATTTTGGAAAATTAATAACTAAAATTTGAACTTTTGAGTAATATTTTGGAATGAACGAATAGAAGAGAATTAGTTTGTATAGTGAATTTAAAAGACTTGGAAACTTTGGAAATCTATTTTAGCTAATGGTTTTTTGAAATAAATTTGTTAACTAATTTTAATTAATAATTTTAAACTTAAGGGTTTGGAAACATTTTCTTCCATAGGAATTTCGGGGACAAAATTCATTCAAGGGGTGAGAATGTAATGAACCCAAATTTTACTTATTGGATTTTAAATGTTTAATTAATTTTAAATATTTAAAATAATTGAATTTTGGAATTTAATACTTTATAATTCAAATATATGGGATAATTAATATTTGAATTGTGAATTAAATGTTAATTAAATGGATTTAATAATTTTATTTAACTCCATTTAACCAATAAGTAATATTGGCGAATTTAATTTGTAAATTTATTTACAAATATAAAATAGGTTGGATAAATATCGATAATTAAGTATTTAAATATGTGAAATTAGTCTTCCTAGGCATAGTCTTGGATTTTGATGAAACCAGTTTCATTGGATCCATATTAATAAATTGTGTTACGCCGTCGAATTTCATAGCGATCAGATGCATCGTCTGGTTGTGCGAGATCAAAACGTGTAAAAATTTATATTGAAAATTTAATATAATAACTAGGTCCAAAAACCTATCTTCTGTATACGATCGAATTAGGTCTCGAAACAAGTTCCATTGTGTTTGGAATAGGGGTTTAATATATAGAATGCCAGGCGACATTCCTCGTTTGGAGTTTGACATTTTCAGGTGTGTTTTGCCGAATATTTTAAAATAAAATAATATAGATACATTTATATTTGGCCATTTACTTGCCCATGTCTTGATCACATCAGCCTTAACTATCCCATACCCAATCCTTTCAGCCTCCATAACCTTCAAATCTATACAAACCATGTCTGTTAACAAATACAAAGTTTTTATTTAAAAACCGAGAATTCAAAATTTAAAACCAAAATAATTACTCGATAAAAAATATAAAGTTACATCTTTGCTCTTGTATCGCCTAGCTAGGGTTAAGAGTTGTGATGTTGTGGGTGGTTTAAGAGGAATTAGGGGATTTGGATTGTTTGGATGTGGTTGTCATGTCAAGAGGCTTCTACGGTGAAGTTTTGTATAGGTGCGACCGAGGATTTGAAAGCAGGAGTAATGTCGTAGGTGACGGCTAGGCTAGGGTTAAGAGTTGTGTTTGATTCGAGCGAGGAGGGGCTATGGGATGTCCTTTTTTTGTTTGGGGCGAGGAAGAGAAGCGGTGGCCGAAGGATGCGGTCATGTGGTGTCGTTATGGGGAGACGTGACTGTATGATCGCATACTGGAAGGTGGAGGTTGCGATTTTTAGTAGTCGCCGAGTTGGAGGTCGCTGGTGAAGGAAGGTGGACTTAAGAAGAGAAGATCAATGGCGGCGACGAAGTGGAGGATAGTGGATACGGGAAGGAAGGTTGGTATAATGACCCCCAAAGCCGTATCCTTTGAAGCGACAATAAACCACACATGTACGTACAAAAAAGCACAGAATGATGGAAAGTCACGAGAAAGAAGAGAGAGGGTGATAAGAAAGAAAGAAAGGAGAAGCATAGAAGAAGAAGAGAGAAACAGAATAATAACAATACAGAATCTCACATCACAGCGGAATAATGTATAATATAGATGAATAATCTTTACAAAAGAGAAACTGTAATATACATACATCAATCAGAGTACATAAATAATTATCAGCCTAGACAGTTATAACAACATGTCCTTACAAATGCTGATAATTTACAACAACAACAACAACAATGCAGTGGAAGATAGAAATATACGTGTATACGACATGATGATCTTCGGCTCGTCATTTAAAGCTCCAAAAGTATCAAATCTGAACTTGTAAGTATACTCTTCTGACTCGAGCATTGAAAAGGAAGAACGCCCTGGTCAATCTAGCAAACTAGCGTGAGAAAAACACATCTCAACTGAATTTTAAAGTTTTGAGATTACCAAACTTTATTTATCAAAACAAAAGGTATCTCGTAAGACCACGCCCACACATAAACAAGGACGGGTTTTTCCCTTACGATAACCAAATCATTTCATATCAAATTCTGTTATATTATAATATTGTCCACTATACAAATAATATTTAATCATAGCTGAAATAGTTACATTATTAAATTCCAGCATAATAGGTTTACAAACAAAATGGCAGGCACATAGTGGATATTGGATTCCATACAACTGACTAGGTAAGGGACTACCTTCCGTATAGTACACCTTTGGAAGGATGCAACTAGGGAGTAAATACTGCCCGCCTAAACCAACACAAGAATAGCCTACCACTTTTTGGATAGTAATGAATATTTCATTACCCCGATCGTTACCGACCTTCAACGGGTACCAGAGTCATATATTCCCCACATACTTACACATATGTAGAGTAAATCTAGAAGGGTGATGACATCTCCTAATGGAAGCGACCCACTAGCCTTGCTTCTTCTACCCTGTTTTAGTCATTTCCTGGGTTGTGTGGCCAAAAGAGGTGTCGAATAGCTTTCACATATCACGTCATCGTCATCTTTGAATGCTACATTGCCATTTCGGTTGACTACTAATTATCTTCCATAAAAATAAAACCCTTGAGCTCGTATGTCTTAAGGAGGGTGTTAAGCTAAGAGAAGTTTCCTTCTTCACCACCATAGAGTACATAATCTCAGAAAATGCACTGTCAAACATCCATCAATACAAGCTGTCCAGGAACAAGACAAAATAAAGGTACTTTCCTACCACATTCTTTTGGGAAATCCCTAGGATTAGCAACGAATATTCCTTGGATTGGATATTTCATAACGAAGAAACTACTGCTACTATATGTATATTGGGATTTTAACCCCAAAAGATCAATAAGCAGTCCTTCACTATGAAAATCCTAAATATCATTATCATCAACAAACCCGGACAATCGTCGTATATAGGTTGGTCCGAAGTGGTTTTCGGATAAACCGATCCCGGTCTCTTCGCACCAACAACGCAAAAGCGTTACTCAACCTCATGCAGAAACCAAGTCCCTTAGACTTGCCACATTTCCAACTTTCAACTTGCTATCCTTCGGCCGAGAAGGAAGCTCAGTAGATAGGAGTAATCACTCCACACAACTCAAATCAACATCCTTTACACCCAACGATAATCAAGCCTACATGGATGGCTACATACTAAGTGTACGACTAAATAGTTTCCACATCAAGTCGAGAAACTAAAATGGCCAAAAATATAATTTAGCACTTTAAAGGTCAATAGGCCTGATTTATTAATCTTTTATTTATTGAATCACTTTTCCAAATTTATTTACTTCAAATTATCTTTAGAAAGATATATTCTAAAAACCATTTCCATATTTCAATATTTGGAAATCATTTCATAACTTATTTTAATAATAAGCGAATTCACAACTTACTGTATTTTCAAACCATTTAAACTCCATTTTAAAATATCACTTTCCAAAACATTCATTTAAGGATTTTTCACTTCAAAAATGTGAATATATTTTCTTTTATAAAATTCCAAATAGCTTATCAAATTTAATTGATTTCACATTTATAAAACAATGTTTATAATTCACATTTCTATTTTATAAAAACTTCCATTTATAAAATTCCTTTATTAACCAATTTTCCGTTTATCTCATTATATATCAAAATCCCATTATAAGCTTATTTACTTATAAATTTCTTTACTTACAAATACATTCTTTTGTAATCTCATTATACATAAAGTCCATTATAAATTCATTTCTAAATTTTAATTACATATGCATATACAAATTTGATTACAATTCCATTTCTAATATTTATAAAACACCGTTTAAAAAATTTATTTCATTAAATCTCTTTATTAATAACATTCCTTTATGAACTTTCATTTTAACTCTTATAAAAATCATTTATAATTCCATTATTTTTTTAATAAAATATCAATTTTATAAATCTCATATATAAACCATTTATAACATGTTCAAAATTCTCAATTTAACTTATTTTACAAAATGGTTAACTCCATATTTCAAAAATCATGTTTAAGTATATTTCACAAAACCATAATTTTATAACATAAAAATTATACCTTTTTATTTATTTAAAATAAATTCATTTCTTTAACAATTCAAAAATTATCAAAGCATATATATTTTCAAAATCACTTTGAAATCCTTTTAAAATTGAAATCATCATTGTAGTATTTTAAGTTTCCAAAAATATGGCCCAATGCTGCAAAAGTACTAAATAAAGGGATTCACATCGGTAATAGCAAACATGGCATCCATCACATTAAACATCACATAATACAACACATATAACAATATGTATAAATAAAAATCAACAATGGTGAGGAAAACAAGTGGATACCTCCCACCTTTAACCTACAACAAATACACATATGAGAAAAATATGTACAATGTCTGCTTCGAGGCAGACACACGTACAGAAGGGTCATCCGCTCATACACGGGAATGTATAGGGTCTCATTTGCTCCAATAGGTAGGAATATATCCTAATGGGTTAGTAGATTCCACTCAAACATTTTATTCAATAAGTTGACCATACTCGATGAAGCATTATTTTAAAACATTTAAACCAATCAATAACACTAAGTCGATTATTACCCAAATTATAGAATTAAGGTTCTCAAAATATTTTATTTTTAAAATCCAAAGGCCACACGAAAATGTCCAAAATTACATAAAGTCCAAAATCTATTTTAAGATTTATTAAATACTAGGTAATCATGTTATTAGAAAATTATAAAAGAGTGTTGAAATCAACATTTTTGTGTGTTTATATATACATATATGTATGTATAAGTTTCTTATAACTTCACTTACAACTTTTAAACAATCCATTTCCTTTATAATTTCCATTCAAAACTATTTCTTATAAAATTTCTATGCAATCACCTTGAAATTTAAAATATCCACATATATATCTATATATACTCCCAAAATATCCTTATCCGAATTATACACATTTTTACAAATATACTTGTAATAGAAAAATGATTTATTTTAAAATTTTCCTTATAAATTGCTTTACTAATTGATAAAAGTAAATTTTATATTTGGCACTTAAAACATAGAATAAGAACTCAGTACAAACAAGATCATCAAAGTGATTCAACAATGCGGAAACATCATTAAGGTTAACATGATATAGAGCACACAAATTAGCACACAAAAATCAAATAAACAACTAGGCAACTAGACGGTCAAGTGGGCAATCGGAGGCTTCACTTGGAGCTGGAATAGCTCCAGGAATACATGCCACCAGTCCAATTTTCCCTTCGATAGTCTGTCAATTGATGATTTTCGAGCATTGTTTGCTCTTACTTCTCAAGCACTGATTTATACTACATGCAAACAAAAAAACAACAACATATTGATAATTTAAACGACCATATTATAAGGGTCTTATAACTCAATTTACAGTAAATAAACCAACCAATAATTTCATCCAAGATCAACAAATAAATCGGAATCGAAGATCATTAGACATCAATGTGTGAGTTGAACAATTCAACTTTCCCTAGATATTGTAAACTATCTTCTGGGATATGCTAAGCTAATCATCTTCCTCTCCAAAACACCTAATTTTCTCTTTTAGCTAATAATTTTAGAAATTAAGTGATGATCAATATCCTAAATTTATGAGATAGGAGGATAAAGCTAGGGACAAGGATCTATAACCGAGCTACCATTTGATTTATTGAATTTTCTTTGATCTATTACGATTTTCAAAAGATTAATTAGGGTTTTCTTTGCTATTGACTTTGATTTGTGAGAAATAAAATGCATAGGATTTTCTAAAAAGGGAATTATGAGACTAGTAAAGATTACTAACCAATTTCTCATAAGGACTATCGGGCTCAAAAGAAGGTTAAATCCCAAAAAGGAAAATTAGAATTGCAAATCCTTCTAAGCCCAATAAGAATAACTAAATTAAATATATTATTTAATTATCTCACGACATTAGTCAATTTGATTAATTAAATCCAATTTATTTTATTTAGCTTTACAACATTTAATAATATTACAAAAATAAATTGAAATTTCCATTAAAGAAATGATAACTCGTTTCTTTTCATATTTTAAATTAGTTATTCATAACAAAACTTCAATTACTCTATTATGTTTCGAAATCCCAGTTTAAAATTAATTAACCATAATTAATCATAAGTAATTATGTAATTAACAACAGGGTTGTTACATTAATTAATGAATAAAATAATTGGACAACGGAAACAAACAAAACACTCCAAAAATAAAGGAGCATTCGACTGGTGCAACCCAACTGGTCGAACCCTGACGGTCGACACCACTGTGGGGCAATCGATCGCTACATGTGGTGGTGTCAGTTTATCTCTTCTTAGATTCAAAAAAATTTCATTAGGGTTTTAGACAAGAAATCCTAATCTATCTTTTTTTATTATCTAATTTCTAAACCATTTCTCCTCCAACCTTTTTGAATATATACATGCAAATCCTTTGTTGTATATACCAAAAAGAAACGGTCTAAGGGCGATTATAATGGGCGTTGCAAATCTAAAAAGAAGCAAAGCTAAGGAACAATTGTGAGTGGAAATCTTAGCTTTTCTTTTTTAGTAGTTGAATAGTATAATTAGATTTGATATATAGCTTGGAGAGTTTTGTATTATGAAAACAAAACATTAAAAATCCTCAAATTCCCCTAAAGTGAAATTTCAATTCCTAAGATTGGAATATTAATTGTTTTGTGTTAAAATAGTAAAGTTTTGTAGATTTTGCAGTTTATGTATTCTATCTTCTATTCCAAAATTATTCGTCTTCTCCTGATACGATTATGGGATTTAATTGAGAAATGTTGTGTAAAGGACGAATCTCCATTCATAGTTTAAACCGCTTATTTCTATAAAATTTATTCAATATAATTTCCCTTATTAATTTCATGTAAAAGAAGTTGAATAGAACACATAATTGATTAAATTATAAATTTCCATTTTTGGTTTATTTCATTATTTTAGTATGAGATAAGTTGGATTTAGATTCTATATAAAAGACTATTTATTACAACTTTAGATATGAGTATTGAGTTCTTGTTTTGGATATTAGAATCCCTTGCTATGAATTTTGGAATTTGGACATTATTGGTAAAATGTAAGAAAAATGAAATACTAGTATTATTATGGTTAAAAAGGAATTGACATTTAACATCGGTTAGGGCATAATCTCTACATGCATAGAGTAATAAGAGTATATTTATTTCTATATAAATTAGCATAGTAAACATATAATTATAATGTATTAATTAGGTAGTAATAGTCATTAAATCCTCTTTAGGAAAGTAATTAATTTTATAAGGTGTAATAAGGAAGATTCCTTATAAAGCTTTAATTATGGAATGGTGAGATGAGTAATATATATATATATATATATATATATATATATATATATATAGAGTATTAAAATTATGGCTAAGTCCAAGGATGCAAGGTTAGTCAAAAGGTACATAGAAGTGTGCCCAGCTGATCTGGCTACTGACAGTATGACTTTAGGGCTGATATGAAACACCTCCCATGAAAAGTATTTATAATGACGTGAGGTTAGTCTCAAATTTTACAAGATAAATCTGTCCAGCGAATCGGGTTGCCAGATCCTACGTATAGTCGAGTTAATGTGAGATGTCATTATGAGTATTGACCATAATACGAATGGCCTGCTTCGTGACCTTGACTCTTGAGTTATTAGTGGTTATATGAGGGCCCGCCTTTTTTTCGCAAATGAAGTATTAAACGGCCAGGATTTGGTTTAGGCACGGTTAAGGATGTCTCGAAAAGGTCCACTTTAATAGGAAGTATTAAGTGTTCAAAGTGATTCTTGTGTAATGTCAGCTAGATAAATACCTATATGGATTCCCCCTTGGGAATAATTACTAATGATGGGGACCTACCTTAGTTGAGGTCTTAAATGGTCAAAGTCTGTTATTTTTCCTTAAAAGGTATTAAGTGGCTTGTGTTCTATCTCTTGCATTATTAGACATTTATGACGTGTGATATGGATAATGGGATTTAGAAACATGCTTTGGGAATGGAAGGTAATAAGTGGTTGATTGAGGATCCTTCCTTATATGAAGTATTAAATGGTTTAATTACATAAGACATATTCTTATTTAAAGATTAATGCCTAAGTACTAAAGTAGTAAGGATAGAGATTTATATTCACTAAACACTTGTTGTTTCGGCTCCCTCCTCGTTACAACATAAGTCAAAGAAGGAATTGATGTTGCTTGAAGATGACGAGAGTTAAGCTTGTTGTAGTTGCTATCTATCCTTTTGTTTTGTTTTCTATAGTACCCATGAAATGTAATTTTTGAACAAATGTTGTAATGGTTGACACTTTGTAATGTTTTATGACAATGGAAATGATTTGAAATTAATTGGCACTATTATTGTTATTATATTTTACTCTTTCCGCTGCAAGGTTTGAAAGAATAGGTAGATAGCTATGTTTTGTTATTTCTACCAACCAACAGCCAGCTTTAGAATGGGTCTAAGTTTCAATGGATCTTTGTTGGGCCTATTCCAGAGTGGTTTGCTACATTTTGTATCAGAGCTGAGGTTACCCGATCAATATGGAAAAGTATACGTGTGAGTAGGCGAAGCAACCATACGTTGGAAAAATAAATAAAGTTGAATTTATCATGTTTGTTGGACCTAGACTTCCTTGTCATTATATATCCTATACATATTAAATAACGGGGATAGGAATCATAGAAGGAAAGATGGTAACATCAAAAATTTAATAGGTAGCGAATGAGCAATAAATGAAGGGTTACAAGAAACTAAATAGATTAATGTGACTACTAAGGTAATTATGGGAATATAAAGGAGAAGTTAAATAAGTAAAGTTGAATAAGCAATTAATGTCTTTAGGATACGTCGGTTAAGATAACAACCATTTAATACGCATAGAGTGACATTTATGAGAGTAGTAAATATAAATGTTAGGTAATAGTTAGATATTATAAGGCATACAGAAATAAGTGATAGAGTAGTGAATCAAGCTTCCGTAAGAAGGCGCATATTAATCACCGCAAGAAGATAACAAGATTAGATAATTGAATAAGTAGTTCCAAGGAGAGAACAATCAAAGCCGGTATTTTAAAATTCTACCCCTTAAGAAAGAAAGCGGTAAGGAGATTTTTGAAAACACCTTGAAAGTTTTGAATACGCTTTTTCAGAAAGATTATTAGGTGAAATCTTATGTGTTGTAAGTTGAATTTTTTTGATAGAAATGGATTTTTGATAGCTTTGGAAATATACTACCATCTGTAAAAAGTTTAGAAAGAAGTGGTGAAACATTATAAAAACAGAATGGTGAATGATTTTTAATTACTTGAAAAGTTAAATAAAAAAGAGAAGGTTCTCATTTGTTAACTTCTCAATTTAAAATTTATTGAATTAAAATTATTCAACTTTTGGATTTACCTATTTTTATGATTTCTTCTACTTTATAAATTTGAATGCTGTTATTTTGAAAAGAACAAGGATATTTGGAGGTTTATAATTTATAAATAGTTGATTCAAAAAGTTCTAGCTTAAAATGATTTTCCATCCTTAAATTTCTTGGTTTAAATTATTGAGCCAAATGTTTTCGTTTGATAGATTTTTAATTAGGGAATTTTCTTTGAGAAATGTATGATTTTTCCTACCTTATAAAAATGGATATTCTTTGTAACAACCCACAAGCATATCACATCGATAATTGTTCGTTTCGCTTTATTCATATAACAAAAATTTTGTAAATAATTATCAACATTAATTTATATGATTTTATAAATGAAATATGATCATTTTAATTAGTTAAGAATGAAAAGAAAATTTATTTCAAAATTTGTTTACAAATATATGCATATTAACTAAAAAGAGAAAATACAAATGAAAATCGAAATCGGGATTTGTAACAATACTACGTGTGGAAGTTGTGCACTGTTGGGAGATATGCAACGTACACATACACATGTACATGTGAATACATGAGAACATGCACATAAACACACATATACAAATATATTTAAGTATATAAATATAATATAAAATATATAAGATAATTTTAGTTTTCTTACTGCTTAAGTATACCAAAGTCAACATATGCATAACTTGAAATGATGGAAGTGATGGGCATATGGGTGATGGATTGTAGTCGTGCCTAAGGGGGAGGAAGTGATGATGATGGTATCATGTGATGGTGATGCAAAAGATGATGCATGCATTGATATTTTTTACTCCCTTCTTTGCCCATAATACCTTACACTCTCCTCTTAATTTTCATTCATTTTCTTCTCCATTTCCTAATTTATCTCTCCACATTTTCATTGCTTCTAACCTAAAGGAAATAATGCCAAAATATTTCACAAAAAAATTTAAATTTATAACTTATACTTATATATACTTGAGTAGCTCAAAACAATCCCGAAACTCTAACTTTCTCCTTGCTTTTCATGGTTTCCACCCCGTTTCATTGAAGGCTAGGCCTTCTTCTTGTCCTACCAAGACCATGAGCTCCCCAAGCCACCCCAAGATTTGTCCAAGTCACCTAGGAGCATAAGTCCGAAGGATCGTAAGCTTTGAAAACCAAAGAGAGGAGCTACAACAAATTTTTAGTTAACCATTTAAAACCCAAAGTTATAACTTATAAACTACAGTAATATATGCTATTGGATGTTATATATGTTTTTTTATGATTGTTGATGATGGGTTTCAAATATGAATGTTGAATATATTGCAAGTCATGGAAATACATGTCGATAAGCACATAGGAAATCACTTTCCTTTATATCAATGAATTGGTGCATATGGAATGTTAAACCTCTTTAAAATAATTTAATAATGAGTTTTTTATAAACATATGAAAGAGTTTTAGTGATTTTTGTAAAGTAATTGAAAATTTAGCCAAAATAGACGCGTCACATAACGGTAGTTCATGATTTTGCGCCATAAAAGTCAAATGAGTTTATAGAATGGAATATTGCTCAGAATTCCTCGAGATAAGAATTTTTCAAACTAATATATCCATAGTTTTTCTACAAAGAAAGAAAATCAAGATTTCCACAAGCATATTTTAAAATATGAGTAAAACCAGCTTTTGGAAAAATCGCGGTTTTGCAGTCCAGAATCTATAACAGGATTTCTTTGAAAATGATATTTTAAATTTTAAAATATAAAATAAATTCTTAAAATATTTTGAAATTTTTTAAAAGTGATTAACATTATATAAAATAAATTTTCAAATGATAAAAAGTCATCTTGATTAATATAGCTTAAAAAGCACTTTCTATGGCACTTTTCCGCAGCATTTTTCTATAACAATTGAAATATAGTTTTAAATGCAACCATTCTTTTACAAATTTTTTATAAATGCTGTAAAATGATTGAATAAGTATTTTAAAGGCGATTTTGAATGATTCATGGTAAAATTTTAAATGATTTGGAGTTGATTTGGAACCAAAGCTTATGGTTGAGCGGATACCTAAGCCTGGTTGGGGTCAATTCATTTGAGATAGGGTTGGTGATGCCCTAAAATGATTTTAGTCCAAGAGAGCGCACATTTGTAAATCTTATCCAAATAAGAGTATTTGAAATTTATGTCATTCCCTAAGATAATCTCGCCTATGATCCTAAGTATATTACCATACTATATTTAGGTAGTAGAAAATGAATACTAAATAAGGATGAGGAAAGGGAAACAAAAGGGTTTAAAAAATGATGATTCCTATACAACTTCAAGTTAACCTTGCTACTTTCTGCCTAATTTTTATCGACTTGGCCAGGAAACAATTTTAGGGTATAGAGTCTATTAGTGAAGCTCAAGCTTGTTTCCGCCTATGTGAGAGATTCCTTAAAGGATAGGGCATCAAGGATGAGAAAAAGCGCTTCCTGGCATCTTGGTAATTGCAGGATGGGGCTTTGGCTTGGTGGGAGTCAATTACTATCAATGAATCAGATGATGATATTTCATGGGAAATATTTAAGGAAGTTTTTGGAGAACGGTACTTACCAGATGTTCAGAAGTCCCATCTCCATAAAAGCTTCATGGATCTAAAGCAAGGAGAAATGTCAATAGGGGAATACTTAAGTAAGTTTGATGAATTATCTCACTTTGGGACTGGACTGATTAATAATCCAGTTAAGAAGAATGAAATTTTGTGGTTGGGATGAGAAAAGAGTTTCATGATAGAATGACTGCTCACCTAAAAGGATCATTCATTTACCTAGTAGATACGGGTTTGCGATATGAATTTCTTGACAAGGAGAAACCAACATCATAAGTAAATATTAGCAATAGTAGTAACAACCACAGTGAGAAGGAATTCAATCTAAGGTTAAAAAGGTAACTAGGAATAAAGAAGAAAAAGAATTTATCGGGTACTAGGTATGGAAATTGTCAAAAGGAAGGACACATTATGGTTGTAGGAATGAGAATAGGAAATGAGAAAAGACACTCTATTCTAATTGCCACCAAACAAGGGCATATGACGATGGGTTGTCCATTTATGGAGATTTTCAAGTCAGCAAAGACATATGCCATGGAAGAAGAACCATAAACTTCAAGAGAAACTAGGGAAAGAGGAGTTCTGAGGGTTGCTATTTGTGTTGTAGGCATTATGGTTAAAGTACTATTTGATACTGGAGCTTCTTGCAGTTTTATTTCCAAAGAATTAGTGGAAAAATTGAATCTTACCACAAAAATAGTAGATACCCCCATTTGTATGTTAAATCCCATCAGTGGTACAACAAAACTTTATATGATTCGTGAACAGGTCCAAGTTACCTACCTTTCTCATTGTTTTTCAAGTGACATTTTTGTCCTCGGTTTTATCGGATTTGAAGTATTACTTGGTATGGATTTTTATCTAAGAATAGAGCTGCCCTTGATTGCGTTGAAAGAACGATATCTTGTAATGAGCCTAGCCTGGTAAGGGATAGTTTCAAGTATTCCATTGAGTCACCCTAAGAAAATTCGGAGACCGTACCGATTGTCTAGAAGTTTCAGGATATTTTTGAAGTGGTAAAAAGTTTACGCCCCATATCGAGAAATTGAGTTTCGTATTAATTTGATTCTTGATAAAAGACCTGTTGTTCACCAAAAGTGAAGATTGGTTCCAAGAGAGATGGATGAATTAAGAGAACAAACTGACGGTTTATCGGAAAAGGGATTAATAAGGCCAAGTCGCTCAAATAGGAGAGTAGCAGTAGTCTTCGTTGCCAAGTCCGATGGTTCCCTAAGCCTCTGTGTTGACTATCAAGGCCTGAACAAGCAAATGAATAAGAACAAGTATCCTCTACCTCGAATATATGACTTATTTGATCAACTTCATACTACTCGGGTATTCTCAAAAACGGATCTGGCCTCAAGATTCCATCAACTAAGAATAGCAGAAGACTGCGTTCAGTTAAATGCATTCAGAGGTCCAGATTTCTTCTATGAGTTGTTAGTAATGCTTTTAGGACTTACTAATGCGCCTGCTTATTTTGTAGACCTCATGAATAAAGTATTTAGATATGTACTTAATAAATTCATGTTACTCTTTATTGATGGTAATCTCATATACTCGATGACTGAAGAAGAACATGAGATGCATCTAGAGGTTGTATTGGAAATATTAAGAAGGAATGTACTTATGGACAAATCTTCGAAGTGTCATATTTAGGAGAAAGAAATATGATTCCCAGGGCATGTAGTATCAGGAAAAAGAGTTTTAGTTGGTCTAGGGAAAGTTGTAGCAGTCCAAGATTGGAAGACACCCAAAACTACAAAAGACATCCTTAGCTTTTTATGATTGGTAGGATATTACCGGAGGTTCATTTGGGATTTCTCGAAAATTTCCTCCTATCTTACAAAGTTAACAATGAAGAATGTTAAATTTGAATGGACGTTGAAATGTGAAGAAGCATTTAATGAGTTAAAGAGAAGAATGACCAATGCTCTAGTCTTAGCCATTGCGGATAGAAGTAGCGGTTTAACCGTCTATAAAGATACTTGTGGAGAAGGTGCAGTTCTAACGTAGCATGGAAAAGTAATCACTTATACGATCCGACAACTAAATACTCATAAGAAGAACTATGCAACACATGACTTAGAGCTATTAGCCATTGTGTTTGCATTGAAAATATGGAGGAACTATTTTACTGGGTAAGAATTCCTCATAGTTTATTTTAATAAACTTTGAATTGACCTTAATAAATAACGATCCTTCTTTAAATAGGTGAAAAATTCAAACTCTTCATAGATCACAAATTTTTGAAGTATCTTATCACTTAGAAGAACATGAACATGAGATAGCAGCGTTGGTTAGAATTTCTAGCATCATATGATTTGGATATTCTATATACACCAGGAAAGGCCAATGTTATGGCAAATGCTCTTAGTAGAAAGCAGGTCGTTGTAGCTCATTTACTGGTATGTCGAACATTGATTTGTCGAATAAAGGAGAGTCAACTCAAGGACCTGATCATGGCAAAAATAGAAAAGGAAGTAGAAAAGAATATTATACCAGGAAAATGGGAAGGTTTCACGGTGGATGAGCAGGGAATCTTAAAAATGAATGGAAGGATATGTGTCACCAATAACGATGGGATCAGTCAAGTAGTTTTAACTAAATGCCACAACTCTACACTCGCAATACATCCTGGAGTGACAAAGGTGTACAAGGACATGAATAAGACTTTCTGGTGGAGGATATCAAGAGAGACATTTCATCCATGTGAGTAAATGTGCAAAATGTCAACAAATCAAGAGTGATCAACTGATGATTGATGGAGTACTCCAACCTCTTGAAATTTCGACTTGGAATTGGGACCAAATATCGATGGATTTCATCGATTGGTTACGTCGATCAAGAAAGGGAAATGAAGGCATTTGGGTTATTATAGATTAATTAACCAAAAGCGTAAACTTAATCCTTGTAAAGCCAACAAGAACCATTGCAAGTCTTATAGAAATATACATGAAGGAAATTGTTCGATTACATGGTGTCCCAAGTAGCATAGTCGGTGACCGAGAACCAATCTTTATCGGTAAGTTCTGGGAAGTATTGCAAACATCTTTGGGAATGAAGCTGAGTATATGCACCGTATATCATCCCTTAACTGATAGGAAAACTGAAAGAGTATGTCGAGTGTTGGAAGAACTTTTGAGAGCCTGCTTTTTAGATTTTAGAGGTACTTAGGAAAATTATCTTCATCTTGTTGACATGGCACCGTATGAAGTTTTATATGGCCGTCCATGTAGATCCGTAGCATGTTGGATCAAGACAGGAGATCGGTTAGTACAAGGTCTTGATATGATTAGAGAAGCCTTAGAAAAGGTAGACATGATCATAAGAAGATGAAATAAGTTCAAAGCATGCAGAACAACTTTGTTGATCAAAGACAAAGAAATCTAGAGTTCTCAGTTGGAGATTTTGTATTCTTAAAGGTTTCTCCAATAAGAGGAGTGATGAGAATTGGAAGAGCTGGAAAATTCGCACCTCGGTACATTGAACCTTTTCCTATCCTTGAATGGATTAGCCCATTGGCTTATCGAGTAAAATTACCAGAAAGATTGGCAAGTGTACACAATGTTTTTCATGTATCTCATTTGTGAAAGTATATGTACGACCGAAAACAAATAATGGAAGAAGCTACCCAAGAAGACTTAGAAATTGAGCCAAACTTGACAATCATCAAACGACCAATTCGACTCATGGATCGTGATGATAAATGATTAAGGGGAATGCTTTTGAGACTAGTCAAATTTCGATGGAGTGGTGATGCTAATGATTGTACTTGTGAAACAGAAGACATAATAAAGAAGGCTTATCCCAAGTTCAGATTGGATGATTAACCTTTTTGTTGTACCAATGTAGTGTACTCACTGCCCTTTGGTGTAGTCACTTGACATATCTTATATATATATATATATCATCTTTTTATCTATGTATTTGTTGCGAGTTATCTTCTTCTTATCCTTAATTTTGAGGATGAAATTCTTTTAAGGGGGAAAGTCTGCAACAACCCACAAGTAAATCACTTTGATAAATGTTCGTTTTGCTTTATTGATATAACAAAAATTTTGTAAATAATTATTAATACTAATTTATATTGATTAATTATTAATAGTTAAGAATGATAAGAAAATCTATTTTCAAAATTTGTTTACAAATATGTCCATATTAACTAAAAAGAGAAAATATAACCGAAAATCAGAATCAGGATTTGTAACGATGTAACGTGTGGAAGTTGTCCAACGTTGTGAAGATATGCAACATAAACATACACATATACATGTGCATACATGAGAACATGCATATAAACATACATATACAAATATATTTAAAAATATAAATATAATATAAAATATATATGATAATTTTAGTTTTCTAACTTCTTAAGTATACCAAAGTCAACATATGCTTACCTTGAAATGATGGAAGTGATGGGCACATGAGTGATGGATTGTAGCCGTGCTTAAGGGGGAGGAGGAAGTGATGATGACGGTGCATGTGATGGTGATGCAAAAGATGACATATGCATAGATATTTGTTACACTCTTCTTTTCCCATAATACCCTAAACTCTCCTCTTCATTTTCATTCATCTTCTTCTTCATTTCCTAAGCTCTCTCTCTGTATTTTCATGGCTTCTAATCTAAAGGAAATAATGCCATAATATTTCGCAAAAAGAATTTATATTTATAACATATACTTATATACACTTGAGCACTTCAAAACATTCCCCAAACTCCACCTTTCCTCCGTGCTTTTCACAGCCTCCACCTTATTTCATTGAAGGCTGAGTCTTCTTCTTGTTCAATCCAATGCCATGAGATCTCCAAGCCACCCCAAGCTTCGGCCACGTCACCTAGGAGCATAAATCCAAAGGATCGTTAGCTTTGAAAATCAAATAGCGAACTATAACAAATTTTTAGTTAATAGTTAAAAACCCAAGGTGAGAATTCCTAAACTATAGTATTATATTCTATTAGGTGTTATATATGTTTTTTTTATTGTTGACGATGTTTATTAAATATGAATATTGAATATATATGCAAGTCATCGAAATACACGTCGATAAGCACAAAGGAAATCACTTTCATTTATATCAATGAATTAGTGCATAAGGAATGTTAAACCTCTTTAAAACGGTTTAATAATAAGGTTTATAAACATATGAAAGATTTTTGGTGAAGTTTGAAAAGTAATTGAAAATTTAGTCAAAATAGGCCCGTCGCGTAACGACCGTTCGCGATTTCGCGCCATAAAAGTCAATTGAGTTTATAAAATGGAATATAACTCAAAATTAGTCGAGATAAGAATTTTCCAAACTATTATATCCATATTATTCCAATAAAGAAAGAAAATCAAGATTTCGATAAGTAGATTTAATATATGAGTAAAACAAGTTTTTGGAAAAATCGTTGTTTTGCCGTTTGGAATCCATAACAGGATTTCATTGAAAATGATAAAAATATTTTAAAATGTTTTAAAAGTGATTTGAACTATTAAATATGAATTTTTAAATGATGAAAACTCGTCTTGACCAATACAGCTTAAAAAGCACTTTCCGCGGCAATTTCCCACAGCACTTTTCTATAACAATTGAAATATAATTTTAAATGCAACCATTCTTTCGCAAATATTTTATCCAAATTTTCAAATGGTTAAATATGTATTTTAAAAATTTTTTTGAAGGATTTGTGGTAAAGTTTTAAATGATTTAGAGTCGATCTAATAACTTGATCGCCTTATGGGTATTAGAGAGATAATGTCTAGGCTTGAGCTTGGAAAACTAGTTTGCTTCTCTCCCTAGCTATCCGGACTGGACTGACGGAGATGATAGTAAATTTGGTTTGCTCGGATCAATGTTTTCTTAAGTGAAAAATGAAATGATTTCGAATTTCATCCTAATTTAAAAAGAGTTTAAATTATCAAAGGATCTTATAAGAGCGGTTTAATGATCCGTATATATTGGAAAGAAGTGTTCTAATAGATATTTTTGATAAAAGCAATTAATTAATCAAATATTATTCACCTATTTACTTGACCTCTTTTATCGACGATTGGTTCAAAGAAATCGAGGTTGGATTTGGATGATTCCTATCTGAAGACCGCTTCGAACCAATTATGTATTCGAAGTGAAGACATGGATATGATTTGGAAGATGGAATGTATGGTTGCTTGTCACTGGCCCTCGAGGGAAATTTCCTATATCATATTATGCGGCAGTAGTTCTTCATTTGAGACCTTTGATGCAAGTACTTCTCGTTACTAATCCTAGGGGTAACTCCCAGCAGGATGTGATAGGAGAGTGCCTTCGGTTTGTCCTGTTCCTGGACAACTTGTATGGACAAATGTTTGACATTGCATTCCTAATTACATAGGTTAATCTCTATGAACGTATCATCTATTTGTGGCAGAGAAGGCAACTTCTTTTAGCTTAACACCCATTACTAAGATGTGCGAGCTCAGGAGTTATGCGTTTGTAGAACTCAGTTGTGTGATCGTGGAGTGGTAGTATGGCATTCAAAGTGGAATGTGCTATATGAAAGATAAAATGTTACCTCAGGCCTCATCAACCGAAAATGGCTAAAGCTGGGTAGATGCAGCAAAGCTATGTGGGTCGCACCCATTAGGAGATGGTCATTGCCTTTCTAGATTACTCTCTATATGTCAAGTATGTGACGTATGCTTCGGGATCCCGTTAAAGGTTAGTAATGACCGGGGTGATGTTATATTCAGTACTATCCAGCGAAGGGTTAGGTCGATTTGTGTTGGTATAGGAGTTCGCTATCTGGACCCTAAGTATATCCCTCTAGATGTATATTGTACGAAAGGTAGTGCCTCATCTTGCCATTGTATGAAAATCTATTCTCCAATAAGTACCTTCGGACTTGATTATAAACCTAATATTGCCGTCAAATTTAACCAATGTTACAATTTCGGCTATTTGAATATATTTACTTGAAAAATAGTTTTTAAGGAATGCCACTAAAAATAATATCAAATGATATTACATAGCAAATTTTTTGGTTATCGTAAGGTAAAAACCCATTCCGTGTTTATGTGCGGCATGGTCTTATGAGATATCTTTTGTTTTAAAAATGCATATTTTGAGTTTCACACACTAGTCCCTTGATCAACCTCGAGTTTATTTTTCTTATCCCGTAAACTCTGGGTGCCCTAATTTCCTTGGGTAGCCAAGTAGTTAGAAAAGCTTGAAGTATTTGGCATGGAGCATGGAGAAATTTGGGTCTTTAGAACAAGTTATCTATATTCCGCTGTACTTGTATTATGTATCTACAACACTTGCAAGGATAAACTGTTATAACAATCCTCGTTCGGTTAGTATGTGCCATAATTTTGATAGACCACTTGGAGTGATTGCATGTTATTTTCCATACGTAAAATTATAAGTTTTTTTTAAAGCGATGTGATATGCTATTTGTTCGATCTTCTATTTTTATTTCTTTTTACCCCTAACGATCGGGCTTCTGGCACTTGAATTTTTGGCATGTGAATACCGAGGTTGTATTCTTGTCGATTTTCGAGGGTAAAAAATTCTTGTTCATCAAATTTGGTATCAGAGCTAATGGTTGAGCAAATACCTAAGCCTGGTTGGGGTCAACTCATTTGAGATAGGGTTACCAATGCCCTAGAATGAATTTAGCCCAAGAGAGCGCACATTTGGAAATATTATCCAAATAAGTATTGCTAACAGTGAAATCCACTTAAGAAGAAAGGTTCATGGAAGGGTGTTTAGAGGGCATTGAGAAGGCTTTCGAAGGAGTCGCAAGCACCAAGCATCATCACAAATGATAAATGGTATAAGGGCTTTCAAAGATATAAAATAAGAAAAACAAGGCTACCTTCCGCGTTTCTAAAACCTTTCGATGCAGGTGGATTCACTAATGTAAGATGTTACTACCAATTTACTTTTTGACCTTATCTAAACCTAAATGAGTTGAAGACAAGGAAGAACGGGAGATAATGGCTCCCGTGAGACCTTTCGAAGGAGTCAAAGGGATGCTGCAGCCAAAGCCCTGAAGTATTACGACTTTTCGAAGGGGTCAAAAGGGTCAGAAGCACCCTATTGCTTCAGTGGTTCCCTTTCAAAGCAAGTGCTTCCCATGCATAACGGCCTTTCGAATAAGTTAAAGAAATACCTTTTGAATGTAATGGATAACAACCCTTCATATACGCACCAAACCTTTCGAATCCAGAGGTTTCTCCTTCATTCGAATTACTCAAAGAGATTCCTGATCGGACAACCCATTCGTAAGCATAATCAAGCATTTCGAAACGGTCGAAGCATTTAACATTTAGGGAAGGTTCCACATCAATTCGTAAGCATGTGTTCAAAAGTTATCTACCTCGTCAAAACTATCCACACTTTAATACCTTAAAAACCTCGGAAAACTACGTATCGATAGAGTCAAAAGCTTGTATATTTACTTCTTATGACAACAAATCAACATAGAGAGAAAAGGCTCATCTATCACCCATTCGATGAAGTCGAAAGAAATCCAGGAGAAAGCAGAGGAAAGAAACACTTGGATCTTAATGATGGTGAAAGGTGGACAAGGGGACCCTTTCGACTGGGTCGAAAGTTCTAGAATAAGAAAATGGGATGCACAAGGATGAATAAGGAAACTTGAAGTGAATGCCTTTCGACAGCATCGAAAGCAGGCACACTAAAAAAAAGAGGGCCTATCGACTAAGTCAAAAGGATGGACGTGGAAGATAGGAGGACCTTTCAACTAAGTCGAAAGAAGGGGCATGAAATGGGGTCGACCTGCATCAATAAGTAAGACCCTATGGGGGCAATTTTGTGGACTGGATTTTGGAATCCAAAACTCATTCTTCAACTTCTACTTCTTTACCACAACAAAATCTTTGTAACCCTAAATCTATTTGGGGAAAAATTTCTCAAACTTATAACTCATTTTGGATTAATGGAAAAAGAAGAAAAGCATGGATTCATTAAGGATTTCGATTATGAGGGAGATCTTACGATCATTAGCTAAACTAATAATCAATTGCACATGATGTTATCTTATCTTCTTAACTTCTTTCTGTCTTATGCGATGTCATGGGATCAACTTGGATAACATACTTGCGAAACACATTATCATCATGATTAATAATATATAACGACAAAAAAAGATGGTGATGATGTTTCGGCATTGATAAGTTTACATAACTTTCAAATATCCATGATGATCTTCTAAAGAATACACTAAATGGAGCTTACAAAATTGTGAATTTGATCAGTTTTGAGAGGACAAGATCCCTTTCGACCTGGTCGAAAGGGATGTCTCGAAAGAAATATTGTTTATAAATGACAAGCAATTGTACAAGGATGGATTCCTTCGAAAGGAACATACACCCAACTACGTCTACAACCCTTTCAAAGGAGTTCCACCATAAAGAATGAAACCAATGATGTTGAAAGCAGTTATTTTTTAAAGGATAAGCAGACCTTCCAACATGGTCGAAAATGATTGAGTAGACTTTTCAACATGGTCAAAAGGGATGAATATTTAGTATGAATAGTTATTTTTGATTCATTCAAAAGTGGGGTTTCGAATGAGATGCGTCCTCCTTTACCTTCATTTTGATAAGGCTAATTTGATCACTGATGCTCTATTAATATTTTTATAAACTATCCTCCAAAGGTAGTTTGACCAAGTCAACCTGATTGAAAGAAGGGTTCGAAGGAAGCAAACTCTTTCAATAGTCATATTTTGTTGCATAAATAATCTTACTTGCTATTCACATAACTTTGAGGATGTTAACAAGTTATCTTGTTAATATTTTTTTGCTAGAAGGAGGGCTCGAACCTCCAACCCTGCGATTATCTTACAAGGCAAATTACGGGTTGTTTAACCTGACATAGGAAAATGAAATCCTAGAAACTTAGCAGAATGAACAAGGAAGTGTTCACACTACAACCTTAGAAGAAAATATAACTCCCACCTTCAACTTGGAGCGGGTTGTGATGGGGAACCATTGACATCAGCTTAACAAGATGATAACACCACCAAAATAAAGCATCTGGAATAGTAATTACTAGAGATGCAGGAACTTCTCAAGATGGCATTATCCCAAAAATCTTTTGAGATAACAAGACCAACAAATAGAGATGAGGTGATCTCTCCGAGGATAAATTCTACAACACCCCTAATTTTTAATAATATTGTTCATGAGATTTAATTGGATAAATTAGGTAAAATAATGTAAATATTACAGTGATAAGGGGATTAAGATTTGAAATTCAAAATACAAAGGCCAAGCATAACTTAACAAATGGGCTTATAAATGGTTTAAATGATAATTAATTAATGCAAGGGCATATTAGGAAATTGCCATGCCTTTTATACTCATGGTTATACCGCCTTTCACATTCATTTCTCATTTCATAAAAATGTAAAACATAAGAAGCTCAAGGTCGACCATTGCTAGGAGAAAAGAGGAAGATATCAAATTATAGCTAAGGATTTAAGCGAGGTGTAATTAATATCAATCAAATCTCGAATTCAGTAGCCTAATCAAGGTGAATAACAATCTAAATCATCTCTATTTTTTTATATGATCATTTTTTTTGGTTTTAAGATTATATCCATTATTATGATGATTTTTGATTGATGGTATGCTTGAATTTGAACATACTGAGTTCAAACAAAATAAATTGATAATTATTTTACACGGTTTAAGGGTAAAACTGATTATAATTGATTTCGAATGCCATGAGAAATTTTATGTCATGTAAAATATGATTTTGGAGATGGGTTTCAATTTTTGTAATTTTCCAAGCTATGGAAAATTTAATATGATTTTTCAAAGAAGTTCGAATGAATTGGGTTTTCAATTCTTCTGTAAAGAAATTGGATCAAGAAATTTTATGTGTTTGACAACATATTGAAAGTGAATTTCAGACATTTTTAGGGATTTTTCCTCACTAATTTGCTATGGAAATTAAGTTGGTTTGGAAGGAGGACTTTATTGCTTTATTGGTTTTGCTTAATGCAAGTGCTTATTTATTAAAATTAATCTTCGATTTAGATCTGAATTTAGGCGGAATTTATTTTGGTAAAGAATTTTAAAAGTATATGGAAACCAACAAAATATTTACAACTAGGTAGGTTAGTTATAAAAAAATTACTATAGTTGGTATTAAATCTCATTTACCCAAAAAAGTAGGTTCCGCTTCTTTTAGAAGCACCTTTCGACCTCAGGCTTCCATTTCAACTAAGTCGATACCAAATCGACCATACACAAGATAACATAATGTTGGTACATAGTGGATTAGAGAACGGCTATAGGCATGGTGTCAAACCCCTAGGCTTTCGATGGAGTTGAAACCTTTGTTTATTCTCAAAAGATACGCGCCTCCTCTATTTTCCTAAAGAATGTTTTTAACCTAGTGGAAACCTTTGCTTTACTTTCCAAAGAAAGGGATTTTCTTGTTTTACTACATGCTTTTGAAGGAGTCAAAACATATGGTTACGAAGGGTCATTTTAAACTGCTTTCGAAAGGGGATTGCCTCTACTTGTTTAAATAATAGCTTTCGAACGAGTTACTTAGATTAAAATCAATGCTTTCGAAAAGAGTAGCTTTTACCAAGTCAAAACCTTCTGTCGTCCATATGCCTTTCGAAGGTAGTGAAGTAATTTATGTTTTCGTATGGTAGCATTTGTTTTAAACCTATACTAAACCACTTCCTAAAGCTTTCGAAAGGATTTAAGAGTTTCGAAGGCAATGGCTTCGAAAGGGGTTTCGAGGCTATCCTTCCAATATTTTACTTTAATGTTTGAACTTTTGAAAGGATAGTGTCTAAGGCATCTATTCTTCCCAAACTCTTTTTTTTATGGTTTCGAAAGGGGTACTCTCGCTTGTATTCACTTAGACCCAATAAGATATGTTTTAAATTAAATCAATGATTTCGAAAGGGTACTTCCAAATGGTTTCGAAGCTATACTTCTATAATTAAATGGTAATACATCAATACATTTGAAAGGTTTCGAAAGAAAGGTTTAAAGTGTTTCAAATGACAGGTGCCTAGTGTTTTGAAAAGAAGATTTAAACGCTTTTGAGAGGAAGTTTAAAAAGGTTTTGAAAGTAATGATTAAAGGTTTCGAAAGCCTTAGTTTTTAAAACAAAGAACCTAATCTCAATTTTCAAAGGTAAAAACCATGACATTATAAAAGAGATTTTAAATGCCTTTAAATTGGAGTCTTAGAAGAAAGTTAACTTGATAAAGTAATTGGTTAAAGTGATTAATCATGTTTTATATGAAATTGATTTCAAGGATATTAAACCAAAGGTGTTGGTATTATTATGTTATTATGTTTGCTTCTTTTAATTTACATTTTCACTTTAAAATGGACCCATGACTATACGTTAGGGAGATATGGTAGGATAACCAACTAGGTTGACCCAGTAGTGAATATAAATTGAGTTAACTCTTGAATAAGTAGAATTGCATTCAGGGGGTCAGATAGAGGAGAATAGAGGATGCCTAAAAAGTGAAGTTGTCAGATAGACAGGTTGATAGTAAACCCATGAAAACAGTGTTTAGGAAAAGTTATTAGCACATTCCAATAGGTTCATAGCAAACCCATGAAAACAATGATTAGAATGAGTTATTGGCAGAGCCAATATGTTTCTAGTGAGCCCATGAAACCTATACCTGAATTAAGTTATTAACAGAAGTCAATAGGTATCTAGTCAACCCATGAAAACTAGGATAAGAGGGAAGTTATTGAAGTTACCAATAGGTTTTGGGAGAATCCATGAAATAATAAAGTTATTGGTAGGGGCCAATAGGTTTTTATTGATCCCATGAAAACTATGAAACCGGGCAAGGAATCCATAAGCTTTATTAGATTATTAATTAGCCTATGAAAACTAATAGGTTAATAGAGACCTTAGAAATAATGACTGTGACAGATAATCAAATTAAATGGATATGGGAAATCTAGAATAGAATTACTTGTTTGCATTTCATCATAATATTTTGTATTGCTACGTATTTAACCATTATGAATGTAGGAGTACAATATATGGTTTCTATAAAATTTTGAAAGATATTAGTGAGGGGAAAACCTATTCCGTGATGCGGCGTGGTCTCACTAGACATCTAAATGGTTTGAGATGGTAGATTATTATTCATACCAAGCTTTATGTCTGACTCAAAGTTTATGTTTTCCCCTTAAACTCTCGGGTACTCAATTGATTTTGACTAGTCTAAGAGTTGAGGTTTTTATGTACCTCTTTAGACGAATAAGCTTCTGGGATAAGCAAGAGGCATGATAGATATTTATAATTATTTTCTATTTTGATTCCATTGTGTTTGTAAAGGGGTAGTTTCTTAAATGCCTAGTTATATACTCTGACCATCCAAGGGCGTATCTTCATATATCGATCTTGGCGTATGTTGTAATTATTATATTTTCTTTGAATGTGGTTACGAATTGTGGGATTATGTAATGAACCCGAAATATAGATTTGAAATGTAATGGAAAAGTTGCTTTTGAAATCTGTGTTTTTACTTCACATCCATGTGTTTTTACTATATCAATGAATTTAACATTACTGCATTTGGTCATCGAGGATTAATAACTATGGATGACTGTAGCATCTGGAGCCGCTACTTTTGTATGTCCAAATGGGAATGTTACATGTTGGTATCAGAGAACAGGTTTATGAAACTTAAAAGAAAATTTAACCTAAAAGATTTTTCAAAACATAACCTAATGAATCAGAAAATAAGGTCAGGGTGTGGGATGACATGATAGTAACGTACTTGTATTTGATATATATATATATATATATATATATATATATATATATATATATATAAGTACATATTCCCCTCTCTCTTAGACCATTCTTATGTATCTTACTAAGGATCATATGAAGATTTACAAAAAAGAAGATATGCAACTAGTGGATCTGCAACTTCCTTAAAGGTTGCGAACCTAATAAGAGGATATGCAACTTTAAGGATGAGATGTGGCTAGTTAGAACTTGATTTACAAGGTCATAAGTTTGCATGCAGTCTGTAGGTTCTCGTTTTTGCAAATTTCAGAATCGTTTCGGGTATTGATTGGTTGGGTAAGTATGAGGCTGGGATATTTTGCCAAGATATGGAGATATCACTTAGACACCTAATAGTCATAATCGAATTATATGCTCAGTAGAGAATTCTAGCCGAAGTAGTTGTGCTTTGTTAAATGCTATGGAAGTAGGAGAAGATTTAAGTCAGGTTTGAGGAGCAAGAGAATTTGCAAATATTTTTGAGCCAGTTATAGGAAAACCACCAAAACAAGCCGTTGAGTTTTAGATAGATCTTGTGCCAAGAGATGAGCTTGTAACTAGACCACTTAGCGAGATGACATCGATAGAGATGAAAGAACTGAATGTGCAGCTAGTGGATCTAGAAGGAAGGAATTTTATTAGACCAAGTATTTCACCTTAGGAGCGGCATCGGTATTCGTGAAGAAGCTAGATGGGTAGGATGTGTATTGACTATCATAAGTTGAATGAGAGGATGATTAAGAATAAGTATCCTTTGCCGAGTATAGATGATCTATTTGATCGGTTGTGTGGAGCAATTTTCCACGTTGGATTTAGTGACAAGTTTCAATCAATTAAGAGTGGAAGAGGACATTATTCCTTTGACATCATTTTGAACTAGGTATGGTTTGTATGAGTGGTTAGTAATGCCATTCGGGTTAACTAATGCACCCACTTTCTTCGTGGATCCGATGAACCGAGTTCTCCAAGAGTACTTGGATAGGTTCATGATGGTTATTATAGATGACATTTAGTATACTCTAAGGATGAGAGAGAACATGAGGATCATCTTAGAGTAATGCTTGAGACGTTTAGGCAGCATCAATTGAAGGCGAAGTTTTTCCAAGTGTCATTTTTTGAAGGAGGTTAAGTTTCTTGGTCACGTGGTTTCAAAAAAGTGCTTGTTAGTCGATCCAGATAAGATCAAAGCTATTAATAATTGGAAGAGACCAGAGACGGTGACAGAGATTAGAAGTTTCTTGGACTAGCTGGCTATTACCAGAGATTTATTAAGGATTTCACTCAGATGGCAGCACTTTTAACTGCGTTTTCCAGGAAGGATGTGAAGTTTATCTGGTCCAACAAATTTGAGGAAGCATTCTTTAAGTTAAAGCATTTGTTGCCATCGTACCGGTGTTAGTAGTTCTAGATGGAAATCAACGGTTGGTTGTGAAAACTGATGCATGTGGGAATGGATTGGGAGCTGTATTGATGCAAAGGGGGAAAGTGATTGCCTACGCTTCATGACGGCTTAGACCGCATGAAGTGAGATATCCTACTACGATTTGGAGTTGGCTACGATGATCTTGGCATTGAAGATCTGGATACATTATCTCTTAGGGTGGAGGTTTTAACTATAGACAGATCATAAGTCATTAAGATACTTGTTCGCTCAGAAGGAGATGTATATGTGGTAGCAGAGGTGGCTGGTGATTTTAGCAGCTTATGCTTTTGGTATAGAATATACACCTGGAAAAGGTAACTAGGTAGCAGATGCTCTTAGCAGAAAGCATCAGAATGTGGTGTTAGCTATGTTGACAGAATGGAATGATTTAGAAGCTTTGATTACTTGTAGTGTGCAGTTAAGGTTGACTACTAGTTCTAGTCATAGCACTACCATGTTGTCCTATTTAAAAGTTTGACCAACATTGATCGAAAGGGTTGCTTCTAAGCAGAAGGAGGATCCATTATTAGCCGAGAAGATAAGAAATCTTGAGGTTGGAATCGAGATCGATGATCTAAAGGATTTTAGTCTAGACCATAGAGGATGCTTGAGATGGAAGGGATTGTTGTGCGTTCCAAATGTCAAGGACTTAAGGAAAAAAGTTCTTGGAGAATGTCGTCGATCCAAATTTTCGATTCATCCTAGGGGGACCAAGATGTATCAAGATACGAAAAGGAGCTCTTATTGGGAAGGTATAAAGAGGGATGTTGGCTTATGGGTTAGGCAGTGTGCAAGTTTTCAATAGTGAAAGCTGAACATCTTCTTCAACCTTTAGGGATTCTAGTTTGAAAATAGGATTCGATATTCATGGATTTTATAGATGGGCTGCCAAGGTCAAATAAAGGAAATGAAAGCATATGGGTCATAGTGGACAGGTTGACCAAGAGTGTACATTTCATTCCAATAAATTTAACCTGGACGACACCTGTTTTGGCTAAGTTGTTCATGAAGAACATAGTTAGATTTCATGGAATACCTAGTAGTATAGTCAGTGACAAAGATGCTTTGTTTACTAGCAAATTCTGAAAGGGCCTATAGGATGTATTAGGCACCAAGCTTAATATGAGTACAGTATATCACCCACAGACATAAGGGCAGACAAAGAGAGTCAACAAGGTACTCAAGGATTTATTGAGAGCTTATGTATTGGACATTGGTGTATCTTGGGAAGATCTACACTTAGTGGATTTTTCCTATAATAATAGTTCTCAGACTAGTATAGGAATAGCGCCTTTTGAAGCTTTGTATGGAAGGCCACACAAATTACCAGCCGTTGGGTGTATTTCGATCGGCTCCTTCCCTACCACTGAATCAACACCTCAAATGTTGGGTGTGTTTCGATCGGCTCCTTCCCAACCACCGAATCAACACCTCATCGGACCGGCTCCATCCCTACCACCGAATCAACACCTCACCGGACCGGCTCCTTCCCTACCACCGAATCAACATCTCATCGGACCGGCTCCATCCCATGCCCACTGAACCAATTCACTCCCAAGCCACCACCGGTCCAATTCCCCTCACTACCGAACCACCAACTACCGAACCATCCGACACTCCACCCATTGCCGAACCAAGTTCCACCGGACCAAGGCATACTAGACCAACACTTCCAGGCCAGATTGCATCAGCCCAGGCCCACCAGCAGCTATATACATTCAAGACCCATGCCCCCAACCTCACTCTATAAATAGAGGGGCAGGGGTACAACAACGGGAGACAAGTTTGAAAGCTCAAGCATGGATAGAACTTTCAAACAACTTTAATATTCTTGTAATCAAAGCTTTGTATTTGTAATCTGGATAGAAAAGGAGAATAACATATAAAGTGGACGTAGGCACATTCTGGCCGAACCACTATAAATTTGTGTGTCTTTTGCAGTTTAGTCCATCTATTTTATATATTTGCATAAATCACCCAAATCATTAAGAACAACATATAATCAACTAAATCATACGACTCGGAGGTGTTTGCCCGTTTTTTGTGCAAACATTTTTGGTGCTTTCGTTGAGAGCAGGAGCTCGAAGCTTCAGCTTCTCCCACTTAACCCTTTTTCTATCAGCATCGTTCATTGCTTGGAAAACATGCCTCCCAGATGGAAGAAAGATGCTAACAAAGGAAAGAACATCGCAACTAGTAGTATCCCAGATCCAGTGATCAGAGATCAAGACAATCGTCCGGTTCCTACAGCAAATGGAAATCAGGCAAATCCGACAGCCCCTGCTATGGAACAACTAATTACAAGGACGGATCTGGACAGGGTTGTGGCTGAAATAACTAACCGCTTCGCTTCTCAACAAGAAGCCTTGGTGGACCAACTCATGTCGCGCTTAAGGGATGTTGAAGAATCCAACCGCAACACTGAATCATGGGTCGAGTCCCGGTCTGGAGGATCTGGGAGATGACAAAGGTCTTTCTTCTTCGAAGAAGCTAACAACAAAAACATCAATGGTAGGAGCCGAGCCCGGACTCATTCCGAATTCCGACACGAGGAAACACTTGGAACCGTACCCAACAGGGGAGGTACCAGGCAGGGGTCGGATGTAGCTAAGACTTCCATGCTACCTAACCATGGAAACACCAATAGACGGGGCCGAGCTGGAGTCCAGCCCGAAGTTGGACCCGAGGAAGTGTTGAGAACAGAACCCAGCAGGGGAAGATCAAGGCAAGGGCCAACTATGGCTGACCCCAGCGTGCCCCCGGAAGACCAGAGGCAGTCATTGGAGAATGTTAGGAGTGATAGACGATACCATCCCTACAAGTCATCTGGACAGAATCAATCCCGCAGGGAAGAGCCAAACTCATTTCTATCCGCTCCAAGTTTTGATGAAAGGATGGCGCGGTTGTTCAGAGAGTGCGTCCAACATGACCAAAGGGATCGGGGGATAGGCGCTAGGGTAACCAGCCCTTTCACCCGCAATATCGAAACTGCCATCACCCTCCGGGAATGGAAAATGCCAACAATTGAACCTTACAAGGGAACCTTTGACCCCGTTGTACACTTGCAGAGATACACACAGCATATGCTCATGAGTGGAGCAACAGAGGGAGTGTTGTGTAAATGCTTCCCACTATTCTTGGCAGATCTAGCTACCTCCTGGTTTTGCCATCTACCCCAAGGATCCACCAGCTCATGAAAAATGTTGAAATAAAAGGTCACTAGCCAGTTCTGCATCCATGTGGAACAATCCAAGGACGCTTATTCCCTATCTAATATCAAACAGAAGCCCGGAGAGACAGTGCAACAATATCTAACCCGATTCAACACCGCAGCGGCCGCAGTCCAAGATGCCGATGAGAAACTTATCCTAATGGCCCTCTGCAGCGGTGTGTACCCAGATACTAAATTTGCTAGGAGATTAACGAAAGAAAAGCCAGCTACCTTACCCGATTTCTTCCATGAAGCCAGGAAATACATGAGACTTGAAGACGCTGCCATTGAAAGGCAGACAGGGCAACAAACCAAGGCAGCTCATGGCAACACACCCGCAGTAGCAAAGGACGTTCGAAGAAATGACTCTAGAGATTATGCTGGAGGCAAGAAGGGAGAAAAGCGCTTATATAGGCCAGGACCGAGATTTGACTCTTACACTCTTTTAAATGAAACAATCGAAAACATCTTCTTGGCCACCCAAGACGAAGTTAGATACAAGCGCCCCAACGCACAAGAAGGAATCAGACAATGCAATTAAGTCTGGAAAGTTCTGCCGCTTCCACGAATCTCATGGGCGTGACACCAATGAATGTCATCATCTTCGGGACTTGATTGAAGAACACATCAGAAGGAAGAGACTGGAGCGCTATGTGAAAGGTCAGAACAGGACTTCAACTCCTGCCAATGAGAACCCAGGGCTAACCCTCCCGGACGTAGGCGGAGGAAATCGCAACACCAGCGGCTCCAGTCAAGAGAAGATAGTGGTCCTTACCATATCAGGAGGACCACATATCGCCGACGGAAGCTAGGAAGAGATGGAAAGATACGGTAAGTCACTTAGAAACGATGAAGGCTACGTTAATTCTGTTACCGAAGAACGCCACCCGAAACGGAAAGAGAATGATGACATCACATTCAGTAGGCGTGATCTAGAGGGAAGGCAGTACCCTCACATGGATCCTATGGTCATCTCTGCCTGGTTCGGTCCAGCCAAGGTTTTCCGAATTCTAGTAGACACTGGAAGCTCAGTAAATATCCTATTCAAGCATACTTTCGACAAAATGAAGCTGTCAATGAAGGATGTGTCTCCCTGCAGCAAACCGCTACATGGTTTCACTGGAGATGCGAAGATGCCCCTCGGGCAACTGGACCTCTTTGTCGAAATAGGAAGTCATCCCTGCTCCGTTGTGCGAAAAAAAACATTTGTACTAATAGAGA
Source organism: Allium cepa (assembly GCA_030765085.1). NCBI lineage: Eukaryota > Viridiplantae > Streptophyta > Magnoliopsida > Asparagales > Amaryllidaceae > Allium > Allium cepa. The sequence goes on from CM060939.1 coordinate 975,781,527, forward strand.
ACCACTCGGCCTACAACGCCTTTTTGGAAAGACCAGCCTTGTCTGACTTCCAAATTGTCCTAGCCCCATGGTGCCTGAAGATGAAATTCCCAACAGATAACGGAGTAGGAGAAATAGAGGGAGATCAAGGCGCCGCTCGAGATTGCTATGTAACTGAACCTCGCAATAACCGTAGGAAGGATAAAGGGAAGGATGTAGAGACTTCTCTCTGCAAGAAAAGCTTGGAAGCATAGCAATTAAAGAAAGCCCCCCCTCTTCGATATACCAGCGATCCTTTCAATGAATTAGACCCCAGGGACAAGGAGGAGGAGGCCACCACCGAGCCTGCAGAGGCTATGGAATTTGTATCTGTAGACAAACACGACCCAAATAGACTGCTAAGAGTCGGGTCTCAGTTAAGAGCGGAATTGAAGGATCAACTCGTCGATTTTCTTCGCCACAACATGGATGTATTTGCATGGACGTACGCTTACATGACTGGAATCTCCCCTGACGTAGCATGCCACGTACTGAACGTCGATCCCACCAAGGTGCCAGTGAAGCAGAAAAAGAGAAGCATGGGGGCAGAACGATCAGAGGCCCTCGAGGAAGAAGTAAAGAACCCACTTGCCAATAACTTCGAACGAGAAGCCATCTACCCAGAATGGATCGCCAACCCGGTACTGGTAAAGAAGGCTAATGGGAAGTTGCGAACATGCATCGACTTCTCCAACTTAAATGACGCTTGCCCGAAGGACTACTTCCCACTCCCCCGAATCGATCAATTCGTGGACAGCACAGCCGGACACGAACTCTTATCCTTTATGGACGTATACTCAGGATATAACCAGATCCCTTTGCACGCCCCCGATCAAGACCACACTAGTTTCATCACTGACCGGGGATTGTACTACTACAGAGTAATGCCTTTTGGACTTAAAAATGCCGGAGCTACTTATCAACGCCTTGTTAACAAGATGTTTGCGGAACAAATAAGACGAACTATGGAAGTTTATGTGGATGACATGCTGGTAAAATCGAGGAAAGACAACGATCATATAAACCACCTAGACGAGATGTTTCAAGTACTTCGCCAATATGGAATGAAGTTGAATCCTCTAAAGTGCTCCTTCGGAGTATGGTCGGGAAAGTTCTTAGGATTCATCGTCCATGCCAGGGGGATTGAAGCAAACCCCGAACAAGTCCGGGCTCTGCAAGATATCAAGATACCATCCGCTCGAAGAGAGATGCAAAGCCTAAATAGGAAAGTGACTGCCCTAAGCAGGTTCATCTCTAAAGCAACCGACAAATGCATCCCTTTTTTCGAAGCTCTAAAGAAAGACAAAGGAAAGTTCGAATGGACTGACGAATGCTCGACAGCCTTCCTTAACCTAATCGAACACCTTCAAAGACCACCAGTACTCTCAACTCCAAATGAAGGCGAAGAACTATACCTATACCTTGCTGTATCATCCCATGCTTTAAGCGCCGCTTTGATGAGAGAGGACAACCGCGCGTAGCGGCCCATATACTTTGTAAGAAAGAGATATACAGGGGCAGAAGCCAGATACCCTAAACTTGAAAAGCTAGCATACTGTTTGCTAATCACGTCACGGAAACTGCGACACTATTTCCAATCTCATTCCATCAGAGTTTTAACCGATCAACCGCTAAGGCAGGTACTCCATCGCCCCGACACTTCTGGGCGACTACTTAAATGGTGCATTGAACTGAGTCAATATGATATCACCTACCACCCTCGCACCGCCATCAAGGGACAAGCCATGGCCGATTTTATTGCCGAATTCACTACCAACGAAGGTAAAGATCGATCTGAAATAACAAAAGATATCAAGTGGAATCTCTTTGTAGATGGAGCATCAAACGAACAAGGCTCGGGGGCAGGTATTGTGATAATCACCCCCAGGGGAAGGAAGCTGCACTATGTCCTAAAGCTGGAATTCGCTGCCACCAACAACGATGCAGAATATGGGGCAGTGATAGCCGGATTAGAACTTGCCCTAGAGATTGGAGTCGGTTCTTTATGTATCCATAGTGATTCTCAACTTATTGTAAATCAAGTACTGGGAGAATTCTAGACTCGAGGAGAACGACTCACAACATATCTAAAGAAGACCAAGCTGCTGCTCAATCAATTGCATCACTATTTAATCAAACACATTCCTCGAGGAGAGAATCAGGAGGCCGATGAACTGGCAAAGCAAGCTAGCATGAAGGATGGCACCACTTCTGGAACAATAACCATCTCAAAGCAACTAGCCCCGAGTTTCGAGCAAGTGAATCTGATAGCTACAATCGAAGAGGAAACTTGGATGACTCCCATCCGGAAGTACTTACAAAGTGGCACACCGACGGGCGTAGCAAAGTTAAGAAAATCTTAAGGAAAGCTTCCCGCTACACAATACAAAAAGGCATCCTCTTTCGGCGCGGCTTCTCAAACCCCTTATTAAGGTGTGTCGCTGGAAGGGAAGCCAAAGAAGTCCTGTCCAACATCCATCAAGGAAGTTGCGGAGATCACACTGGAGGGCAGACTCTAGCAAAGGAAATACTCCGATATGGGTATTACTGGCCCACTTTAAACAAAGACGCCTTAAACTTCGTCAAAAGATGTGACAGATGCCATAAATTTGCTAAGATTCCTCGACTACCAACAAATGAGATTACACAAATGACTAGTCCCTGGCCCTTTGCGGTATGGGGAATTGACTTGATTGGCGAACTGCCGATGGGCCGAGGCGGAGCCAAATATGCTATAGTGGCAGTCGACTATTTCACCAAATGGGTGGAAGCGGAACTTTTAAATAAAATATCTTCGGCAAAATTTATTAACTTCTTGATCAAAAATGTTCTATGCAGGTACGAGGTTCCGCTCAAAATCATATCAGACAATGGACTTCAGTTTGACAACGAGGAATTCACCGACTGGTGCCGAGAGCACGAAATTCACAAAAGCTTCTCATCTGTGGCTTATACCCAGGCAAATGGACAAGTCGAAGCTGTCAACAAAATTTTCAAAACTCTGATCAAGAAGAAGCTAGAAAAGTCAAAAGGCGCTTGGATGGATGAACTTCCTACGGCACTTTGGGCCTACCGCACGACTTTCAGAACATCAACAGGGCATACTCCTTTCTCTTTGGCATACGGATCGGAGGCCATGCTCCCAGTTGAAACTATAGTGCCCTCCTACCGTTGGATCCACTACAACCCAGAAGAGAATGAAGAACTCCTACACATGTCTTGTAAAGATCGCGATTTTTCGTTGCCGAAAAACCGAACTTTTATAGTTTTTAAGAAGAAGAAAGAGGTAGAAGGAGAGAGAAGAAGAGAGAAGTAAGAAAACAGAACAGAAAACAAAAACAGAACAATATCAGAATCTCACAATCGCAACGGAACAACATATAATAGATAAATGAATAATCATTGAAATAAAAGGACTATACATTTTATACATTACATCACATTACATTCACTATCAGAGTGTACAACAACAAACAGCGGAAAAGAAATACTATATACAATAGATACAATGCTACGCCATCCAGCTCGCCTCCAGATATTTGTAGCAACTCTTGAATCCAGAATGACCTGATAACCTAACTCTAGACTGCCCGTGTGGAAATTGGTGGGCACCCAGAGTTTAGGAAGGGAACAACAAACTCCAGGTCAGTCATGTGACTGGTGTGAGAATTTAAAATAGTTATTTATCTTTAAAACAAAGAATAGGATAATTTTTAAATAAATTCGCAATGCTTTTTAGAAAATGAGACTACCATAAGGCCTCCCGCACACACACACAATGCAAACGCAGAATCGGAGGAGATTTCTCCTTATGATAGTCAAAGATGCTTGATACGCATTAAAAAAGAAGCATTTGATATTATTGCTAGTGCATAGTGTAGAAAAAATCATTTCGAAAGTAGAATATAAATCTTAGCAAACATACGACCATTATTGTATGCCTACTATAGCTATTATGTTCAATAGCAGGTTACCGCCACATTCCATAGCAGGTAATACAACTAAAACCGTACAAGGCTCGTATTGTTTCTTTGGATTTCCAACAAATGGTCAGGCTAAGGAACTTCCCATTGCCACATGGAAACGCCTCTGGAATGACGTCCCGAGAACCTAACCGGATCTCTGCCAACACAAGGCCGGGTTACCCCTAACTGGGTAACTACTGACACGAATATGTCATTCCCCGATCGTAACCGATCTATATCCGAGGATCCCCGATTTCCAACAACCACAAAGTAATAAATTTGCAGTAACTACATAGGTTAAGTATCTGGGCTCCATACCATGATACCACCTCTATCCAGAAGGAATGACATACACTAAAGGGGTGCTACCCCCTAATAACCTTGCCGCATCTTTCCTGTTTTGACCATTTCCGGGGTGTGAGGCTCGATGAAGTCTCGTCCACAAAGCCACGCTTTTAAACAAAAGCTGCTTTGGGTCAACAAATGATCAAAGCAATGATCATCAAGATAAACGATCAAACAAATGATCCTATCACAAATGATCAATACAATGATCATTTCACAGCATCACTCAGCATGCCACATTACCAATTCGGGAATGTATCACTAGTAACCATCAACTATATAACCTCTGAGCTCGTACGTCTCAAAGAAGGGTGTTAAGCTAAGAGAATAAATTCTCCGCCACCAACAGAAATATATTTGATAGAAACCAGCTTTACATCTCAAATTGTAACGTCAGACATACAATCCATACAAGTCCGTTCCGGGATCGAACGGAACCGAAGGCACTTCCAAAGAAGCCCTTGCAATCCGGATATTCATTAATCACGTCCGGACAACCCGTCACTAAGGGTGATAAAACCTCTGTATCGAAGATCAGCCGATGCAGAGTAACTCGACGGTAATCCATCCGTTTTCACAAATATCCGGTCTTCAACACCGGTCTTCAAATGCAATTCATAACGACGTATCATATATTCGGAGTGGGTTATACGACCCCATAGTCCTTTCCCGGTTAACCCGAATAGTGAGCGCTTATTTAAAAATAAGTGTGGCATCCAATTCAAGTAATTCACAACAAATACCTATTTGAAGGTAAATATTGATAGTCGGCTATTTAACCATCAATAAAGATGCGCAACATCACCAGATTCCAAATAATTTTTCAAATTATTTATTTTCCCTAAAATATCTTTACAAGATATAAAATTTTCCACACTTCGAAAATAAATCAATATTTATTTTGAATCCAATCTCCCTTTTCATTTCTAAATTCCATAGTGAATTTATATTTCAAAATATCCATTGATCTACAGTTTTCAATAGATTTCAAATATTCAATTCCAATTTATCTTCAAAAAGATAAATTCTTAAAAACGTTCCATTTCATATTGGAAAAGCAATTCCATACTTATTTAATAAGTAATTCCCAAAATCTTATTTATTTTCAACAATTTGAAAATATTCAATATTCTTAAACCATAGTTAAGTATATATCCCATTCTTTTAAGGAAAACATTCTTTTATTCACTTTTATTTGGGCCAAAACGAATGTTGCGTAAAACATCGTTACGACAACCCAAAATCACTAGTATAGGGAATCGAAATCAAATAGATATATAAATCCCAATACTATACAAAAATATTTCCTTTCGGAAACCATTTACTATAACAACAGTGTTATAGTCCATTATTTCCTTATTTTCTCGAAAACGTCTATTTCAACAATAAATGTTGAAATCTATGTTTCCATTCCCTTTTATTTCTCAAAAACGTCTATTTCAACAATGAATGTTGAAATCTAGGTATTCGATACTTAATGCATTTTAAAGCACCTTTAACTCGTTTTAAATTACATTTAAAACATTCCTTTCCCAAAATATATCCATTTTATTTAACGATATATTCACTGTTCAAAATCGTGAATATATTTTCTTTAATAAACTTTTATATTCAATTTATCAAATTCCATTTATTTTCGAATTTATAACAATGTTTGTAAATTCCATCTCTATTTATAAACTTCAATTTACTAATCTCTTTTATTAAATCCAATTCAATTTATATAACCCAATTATAAACCAAAATTTATATTATAAGTTGAATACTTATAATATTATTTATTTACCAAATCGTTCTTTTAAACTTCACAAATTTTAAATCTTATTACTTATAAGATTCCTTTATATTTTATAACAATTTCAACTTATAAAATCTCCTTTATTTACAATTTCTATAAATATCCCATTTAAATGCCCAAACCTCAGTTTTATAAGTTAATTTCTTATAAATCCTTTATTTTCGATATCTATTCTTTTTTATAACTTTCACAGTTTATAAATTTATAAACTTCAATGAAATTCATTTTTTTTATACATCAACTTAACACTTCATCAACTTGTTTTATAATTCCAATATTTTCAATTTATAAATATAAATTTTAAAATCTCTTATATAAACCGTTTATAATAGTTATTCAAAATCCAAATTTAATCCATTTCATAAATTATTAACCACTTATCTCAAAAACAACATTTTTGTTATATTTTGCAAAAATCTTAAATTCTATAACTTTAAAAATTGAAATTTTAAATTTATTTAAAATGAATCAATTCAAAATTTAAATAAAAACATATACTTGAAAAATCAATTTAAAATCCTTTTAAAAATAAAAATCGTTATTTTTAACTTTAAAAATGAATCCGATGATGCAACAGCATCCAACAGTCAATCACGTGAACAACATCATATATCGATATGATAGTCAACAATCATCACAATATTTATAAACAAATAAATATTTGTGAGGAATCCAGTTGGATCCCTCCAACCTGTTTCTCTGCAACCACAGACGTTAGCACAATACCAATCCCGCTTCAAGACGGTATATCGCGGTATATGGGATTTTATAAAATATCTATCCGCTTAATAGGCGGCGCAATAGGGTCTCATCCGCTATACAAGGCGGGAAATCAATCAACTGCAATATATACATATGCCAATATATATATATATATATATATTGCTATATATAGATATATATCCTACTATATCTAATATCACAATCAAACAAACAATCAATCAATCAACAAATTTTAAATATAACTATTTAATTTAAATAACACTTTTGAGTGAGAAGTTCTCACCTTAGCTTTTAATTTGCAGTCCATTCCCGTCTCAGCTTGTTTTTGTGATTTTAAAACCTTGTATAAACAGTTTATACAATTTATCAATATTCGAATAAGTTGAACCAATAATTTCTATTTGTTAACTTTAATTTGAACAATTCAATTTCCATTTTTAAAAATTTAAATCCAACTACTGCTTTAATTCTAAACTAGTAATTTAATTCTTTTTAAAAAAAATACCTATACCGTTAAAAATAGGTTTCCAAAAATTCTACTTATATAAATCCTCTCGAAAATAAAAATTTCTTTAGATAAGTCATTTTATCTAATAAATTAAATCTTTAACAAATTTTCTTTCACAAAATATTTTCCATTTGAAACTAAAATTTTTATCCCACTAATAATTTAGTTTCAAACAAATAGTTAAATTTTAAACAAATTTTCTTTTCAACTGGATTTACTTAAATAAATTATTCTTCCCCTTTCAAACTAATCATTGATAGTTTTTAAAATATCTAAAGCTTGTTAAAATCTTTTTTTTTTAAAAAAAAACTTTCCTCTGGTTTATAAATTTTAAAACTTTACATATATTATTATTATTATTTTTTTATACTGTACTGTGATTTTTCTGTATTGTCTTTTCTTTCACTGTAATATACATATATATCACTTTTTAAATTTAAATGAGTACTGCAATTTTAAACTTTGAATTAACTAAATTATTGAAACAATAATTGATACCTTACAGACTCATACGCGACTGCCCCATCGACCATCGCCGTCTCAGGCTCGAGTCACCCAAGCCCTAGCGCCCCCACGAAGCTTGCCACTGCGCCACCATCGCGACCTCGCCGCTTGCAGTCGATCGACGCGGAAGCCCTAGCACCCACGCGACTTCGAATCGCCGTTGCTTTATAGCCCCGCCTTGCCACTGTATCGCCATCGCGTGCGCGAGGCGCTCGATCTCGAGTGCCCCCTTTTCGATTTGATGTCGCGGTATATGATTTGAACGAGAGAGAGGAGTAAAGAATTTTAATCTGCAGCCATTTTTCTCTTTATACGAACGATTTTGTTCGTTTGAAATCTTTTTTTTTTTTAAGCTTTGCTCCTGAAAACGAGCAAAGGGAGGAAGCTCACGGCCATTTTTTCTTAGCTTTGATTTTTTTTTTTCGTTTGAATTTGAGAAGCTCGTGATTTGAAATGGGAACAAGATATTCTGCATTTTCTTTAGCTCGCGGAATAAAAGGAACGAAGGGGACAGGGTACGTGATGCTTCAGGGAGTAGGTCTGCCTGAGGAAGGTAGGTCGGCTGATGGATAGTGTTGACCCATTATATTTTAATTCAAATTCAAATCGAATTTGATTTAAATCTCAATGTGTTTGCTCAACGTATGATCACACAATAACTCCGATAAACAAGAAATTTAAAATCCGGTAATAATTCAATATTACGGACCCAATGGAACTGGTTTCACCGAATTCCGAGACTGTGCTTCGGACGGCTATTTTTAAATATCGATTCAAACAATATATTTTTAAAACTAATCAAATCACTTTCAAATTCAATTCTGAAGCTTCAATTATCTTCAGTATTATCCATATAGATTTACAAGCCTTTAAAATATTTTTAATCAGATTAGAACTGAATATTCAAATTTTTATTCACTTTCAATAGATTAAATTCTAAAATTTAATCGCCAAATTCATTCTGATAATTGGAAATTCAAGTCAAACCATCATTCAAATATTTAAAATTAATTAAATATTTCCAAATTAAATTGTTCAAAATCCTGGGTCGTTACAATCTTCCCCCCTTAAAAGAATTTCGTCCTTGAAATTGCAAGTTAGGAAGAATGGTCCTTAACTCGTCTACTATTTTTCACAATCCAAATAGTTTTATTAACTTACTAACCTAAATCTTTTTACTAGAGATTCATTATCATTCCAATTTTAATTATAAGTTTCAAACAATATTCTTCTACTTAAAAATTCAAATTTAAATTCAAATTCAAATTTCAAACTTTCAAAAATTTTCTAACACCCTAAATTTTCGAAAAATTTCGCCAGCGTCTCCTTTGCGCGGCTCGATCGGTACGACTACAAAATGGCACCACGGCCCCTCAGAATCAAAAAGAAAAGAGAAAGCCAAGTGGCTGGAGAAGAAAATCACCAAATCTCATACGAAAATTGAAATACGTACCTTTTTGTCGAGCAATTCAATTTTATCTTTGAAATCAAAATCTCAATTCCTTTATAACACCTGTATAACCTGCTAGTAGTAGTATCCAATTCCAACATTCAAACCATTTTGCACATTCCATTTCAAAATATTCAATATATACTTCTTATACCATTTTTACTTCACTATTGAAGTTACATATTCATTCTAGTTTATACTAATTCAAATTGATACCAATTCAATTTATTTTAATTCTACTTCAGTTCAATTTGCATTTCATATTTTCCATTCAATTTTGTTTACATTCCATATTCATATTCATCTTGAATTTACTTAAGCTATTTCACTTCAAACTCAAGTTCATTTCCTTGTAAACAATCTTCAATTTCATTTCCATTTTCATTTAATTCAACTCATTTACAAATCATATTTACTTTCATTCCTTCAATTAGTTTAGCTTACTAATTTTCATTTCAATACTTCGCTTTGCTTAAATCAAATTCAATTCCAATTCATTTTAATTACTCCAAATTTATTTTCAACTTAATAATATTCCATAAATATTTTTATATAGCATTCCAGAGTCTTTTCAGCTTTTCCAAAACCAAATCCAAATTTTCCAAACAACTTTTATTTAAAACAATTTGGCAGCAATTTCTCTTTTGGAAACCCAAAAATGAACACCAATGATGTCGCGGTCATCATCGGAATTATTTTCCAGCGACCGAAAAGAGTTTAGAGCTTTTCATTCCTTAAAAATACTTTTCAAAACCTTTTAAATTCATTTTCCAAATCAAAAAGGAATTTAATTTCTAAAATTTCCAAATTCTTTCAAAAACATTTCCAAAACTTCTCTGGAATTCTATTTATAGTTATAAATCACATTTATAATTTACATTCTCAAATTTCATTTGTATATGGATTTCATTTTCTTATCTTTTTATCTAAATTTTCATATAACAATGATTTCAATTATATTTCAATTTCAATGGTAATAGTTTAATATTATTACTACCTAACAACCTTGCATCCATATATTACAATAATTTATAAGGATAATTTTCTTTATATACAAAAATAGTTTTGGGCAAAATTATTTCATTTACCCAATTTTTTTTAAAACAATACTGTGTCGAATTGTTCTATTCAAGTGTTTAGAAACCCCTTCGATTCAGTTTCGAGGCTGCGCCGACAAAGGTTCATATACCACTCAACAAACCAATCATCACAATATAAAACAAATTTTATATTCACTAACAAATACGTGCTCATATCTATTATTACACTCAAACTCATTCTAGAGTACTGCTGACTCTATCTCTAATGAGTAACACCCAGCAGAACCATGGTTGTCGCTTAACCATATGCTCTGATACCAAATGTAAAGATCGCGATTTTTCATTGCCGAAAAACCGAACTTTTATGGTTTTAAGAAGAAGAAAGAGGTAGAAGGAGAGAGAAGGAGAGAGAAGTAAGAAAACAGAACAGAAAACAACAACAGAACAATATCAGAATCTCACAATCGCAATGGAACAACATATAATAGATAAATGAATAATCATTAAAATAAAAGGACTATATATTTTATACATTACATCACATTACATTCACTATCAGAGTGTACAACAACAAACAGCGGAAAAGAAATACTATATACAAAAGATACTATGCTACGCCATCCAGCTCGCCTCCAGATATCTGTAGCAACTCTTGAATCCAGAATGACCTGATAACCTAACTCTAGACTGCCCGTGTGGAAATTGGTGCGCACCCAGAGTTTAGGAAGGGAACAATAAACTCCAGGTCAGTCATGTGACTGGTGTGAGAACTTAAAACAGTTATTTATCTTTAAAACAAAGAATAGGATAATTTTTAAATAAATTCGCAATGCTTTTTAGAAAATGAGACTACCATAAGGCCTCCCGCACACACACACAATGCAAACGCAGAATCGGAGGAGATTTCTCCTTATGATAGTCAAAGATGCTTGATACGCATTAAAAAAGAAGCATTTGATATTATTGCTAGTGCATAGTGTAGAAAAAATCATTTCGAAAGTAGAATATAAATCTTAGCCAACATATGACCATTATCGTATGCCTACTATAGCTACTATGTTCAATAGCAAGTTACCGCCACATTCCATAGCAGGTAATACAACTAAAACCGTACAAGGCTCGTATTGTTTCTTTGGATTTCCAACAAATGGTCAGGCCAAGGAACTTCCCATTGCCACATGGAAACGCCTCTGGAATGACGTCCCGAGAACCTAACCAGATCTCTGCCAACACAAGGCCGGGTTACCCCTAACTGGGTAACTACTGACACGAATATCATTCCCCAATCGTAACCGATCTATATCCGAGGATCCCCGATTTCCAACAAACACAAAGTAATAAATTTGCAGTAACCACATAGGTTAAGTATCTGGGCTCCATACCATGATACCACCTCTATCCAGAAGGAATGACATACACTAAAGGGGTGCTACCCCCTAATAACCTTGCCGCATCTTTCCTGTTTTGACCATTTCCGGGGTGTGAGGCTCAATGAAGTCTCGTCCACAAAGCCACGCTTTTAAACAAAAGCTGCTTTGGGTCAACAAATGATCAAAGCATTGATCATCAAGATAAACCATCAAACAAATGATCCTATCACAAATGATCAATACAATGATCATTTCACAGCATCACTCAGCATGCCACATTACCAATTCGGGAATGTATCACTAGTAACCATCAACTATATAACCTCTGAGCTCGTACGTCTCAGAGAAGGGTGTTAAGCTAAGAGAATAAATTCTCCGCCACCAACAGAAATATATTTGATAGAAACCAGCTTTACATCTCAAATTGTAGCGTCAGACATACAATCCATACAAGTCCGTTCCGGGATCGAACGGAACCGAAGGCACTTCCAAAGAAGCCCTTGCAATTCGGATATTCATTAATCACGTCCGGACAACCCGCCACTAAGGGTGATAAAACCTCTGTATCGGAGATCAGCCGATGCAGAGTAACTCGACGGTAATCCATCCGTTTTCACAAATATCCGGTCTTCAACACCGGTCCTCAAATGCAATTCATAACGACGTATCACATATTCGGAGTGGGTTATACGACCCCATAGTCCTTTCCCGGTTAACCCGAATAGTGAGCGCTTATTTAAAAATAAGTGTGGCATCCAATTCAAGTAATTCACAACAAATACCTATTTGAAGGTAAATATTGATAGTCGGCTATTTAACCATCAATAAAGATGCGCAACATCACCAGATTCCAAATAATTTCTCAAATTATTTATTTTCCCTAAAATATCTTTACAAGATATAAAATTTTCCACACTTCGAAAATAAATCAGTATTTATTTTGAAACCAATCTCCCTTTTCATTTCTAAATTCCATAGTGAATTTATATTTCAAAATATCCATTGATCTACAGTTTTCAATAGATTTCAAATATTCAATTCCAATTTATCTTCAAAAAGATAAATTCTTAAAAACGTTCCATTTCATATTGGAAAAGCAATTCCATAATTATTTAATAAGTAATTCCCAAAATCTTATTTATTTTCAACAATTTGAAAATATTCAATATTCTTAAACCATAGTTAAGTATATATCCCATTCTTTTAAGGAAAACATTCTTTTATACACTTTTATTTGGGTCAAAACGAATGTTGCGTAAAACATCGTTACGACAACCCAAAATCACTAGTATAGGGATTCGAAATTAAATAGACATATAAATCCCAATACTATACAAAAATATTTCCTTTCGAAAACCATTTACTATAACAACAGTGTTATAGTCCATTATTTCCTTATTTTCTCGAAAACGTCTATTTCAACAATAAATGTTGAAATCTATGTTTCCATTCCCTTTTATTTCTCGAAAACGTCTATTTCAACAATGAATGTTGAAATCTAGGTATTCGATACTTAATGCAATTTAAAGCACCTTTAACTCGTTTTAAATTCCATTTAAAACATTCCTTTCCCAAAATATATCCATTTTATTTAACGATATATTCACTATTCAAAATCGTGAATATATTTTCTTTAATAAACTTTTATATTCAATTTATCAAATTCCATTTATTTTCGAATTTATAACAATGTTTATAAATTCCATCTCTATTTATAAACTTCAATTTACTAATCTCTTTTATTAAATCTAATTCAATTTATATAACCCAATTATAAACCAAAATTTATATTATAAGTTGAATACTTATAATATTATTTATTTACCAAATCGTTCTTTTAAGCTTCACAAATTTTAAATCTTATTACTTATAAGATTCCTTTATATTTTATAACAATTTCAACTTATAAAATCTCCTTTATTTACAATTTCTATAAATATCCCATTTAAATGCCCAAACCCCAGTTTTAAATTTATAAACTTCAATGAAATTCATTTTTTTTATACATCAACTTAACACTTCATCAACTTGTTTTATAATTCCAATATTTTCAATTTATAAATATAAATTTTAAAATCTCTTATATAAACCGTTTATAATAGTTATTCAAAATCCAAATTTAATCCATTTCATAAATTATTAACCACTTATCTCAAAAACAACATTTTTGTTATATTTTGCAAATACCTTAAATTTTATAACTTTAAAAATTGAAATTTTAAATTTATTTAAAATGAATCAATTCAAAATTTAAATAAAAACATATACTTGAAAAATCAATTTAAAATCCTTTTAAAAATAAAAATCGTTATTTTTAACCTTAAAAATGAATCCGATGATGCAACAGCATCCAACAGTCAATCACGTGAACAACATCATATATCGATATGATAGTCAACAATCATCACAATATTTATAAACAAATAAATATTTGTGAGGAATCCAGTTGGATCCCTCCAACCTGTTTCCCTGCAACCACAGACGTTAGCACAATACCAATCCCGCTTCAAGACGGGATATCGCGGTATATGGGATTTTATAAAATATATATCCGCTTAATAGGCGGCGCAATAGGGTCTCATTCGCTATACAAGGCGGGAAATCAATCAACTGCAATATATACATATGCCAATATATATATATATTGCTATATATAGATATATATCCTACTATATCTAATATCACAATCAAACAAACAATCAATCAATCAACAAATTTTAAATATAACTATTTAAAATTTAAATAACCCTTTTGAGTGAGATGTTCTCACCTTAGCTTTTAATTTGCAGTCCATTCCCGTCTCAGCTTGTTTTTGTGATTTTAAAACCTTGTATAAACAGTTTATACAATTTATCAATATTCGAATAAGTTGAACCAATAATTTCTATTTGTTAACTTTAATTTGAACAATTCAATTTCCATTTTTAAAAATTTAAATCCAACTACTGCTTTAATTCTAAACTAGTAATTTAATTCTTTTTTTTAAAAAATACCTATACTGTTAAAAATAGGTTTCCAACAATTCTACTTATATAAATCCTCTCGAAAATAAAAATTTCTTTAGATAAGTCATTTTATCTAATAAATTAAATCTTTAACAAATTTTCTTTCACAAAATATTTTCCATTTGAAACTAAAATTTTTATCCCACTAATAATTTAGTTTCAAATAAATAGTTAAATTTTAAACAAATTTTCTTTTCAACTGGATTTACTTAAATAAATTATTCCTCCCATTTCAAACTAATCATTGATAGTTTTTAAAATATCTAAAGCTTGTTAAAATCTTTTTTTTTTTAAACTTTCCTCTGTTTTATAAATTTTAAAACTTTACGTATATTTTTTTTATACTGTACTGTGATTTTTCTGTATTGTCTTTTCTTTCACTGTAATATACATATATATCACTTTTTAAATTTAAATGAGTACTGCAATTTTAAACTTTGAATTAACTAAATTATTGAAACAATAATTGATACCTTACAGACTCATACGCGACTGCCCGATCGACCATCGCCGTCTCAGGCTTGAGTCACCCAAGCCCTAGCGCCCCCACGAAGCTTGCCACTGCACCACCATCGCGACCTCGCCGCTTGTAGTCGATCGACGCTGAAGCCCTAGCACCCACGCGACCTCGAATCGCCGTTGCTTGATAGCCCCGCCTTGCCACTGTATCGCCATCGTGTGCTCGAGGCGCTCGAACTCGAGTGCCCCCCTTTTCGATTTGATGTCGCGGTATATGATTTGAACGAGAGAGAGGAGCAAAGAATTTTAATCTGCAGCCATTTTTCTCTTTATACGAACGATTTCGTTCGTTTGAAATCTTTTTTTTTTTAAGCTTTGCTCCTGAAAACGAGCAAAGGGAGGAAGCTCACGGCCATTTTTTCTTAGCTTTGATTTTTTTTTTCGTTTGAATCTGAGAAGCTCGTGATTTGAAATGGGAACGAGATATTCTGCATTTTCTTTAGCTCGCGTAATAAAAGGAACGAAGGGGACAGGGTACGTGATGCTTCAGGGAGTAGGTCTGCCTGAGGAGGGTAGGTCGGCTGATGGATAGTGTTGACCCATTATATTTTAATTCAAATTCAAATCGAATTTGATTTAAATCTCAATGTGTTTGCTCAACGTATGATCACACAATAACTCCGATAAACACGAAATTTAAAATCCGGTAATAATTCAATATTATGGACCCAATGGAACTGGTTTCATCGAATTCCGAGACTGTGCTTCGGACGGCTATTTTTAAATATCGATTCAAACGATATATTTTTACAACTAATCAAATCACTTTCAAATTCAATTCTGAAGCTTCAGTTATCTTCAGTATTATCCATATAGATTTACAAGCCTTTAAAATATTTTTAATCAGCTTAGAATTGAATATTCAAATTTTTATTCACTTTCAATAGATTAAATTCTAAAATTTAATCGCCAAATTCATTCTGATAATTGGAAATTCAAGTCAAACCATCATTCAAATATTTAAAATTAATTAAATATTTCCAAATTAAATTGTTCAAAATCCTGGGTCGTTCATGTCCTTTGACCTAATTGAAGAAAGAAGAAATGATGCAGCACTTAAAGCGGCAGGTCATAAGCAAAAGGTGGCAGCACGATACAACTCCAAAGTCAAGCACCGCAGCTTATGAGAAGGAGATCCTGTCCTCAAATGGATCTTCCCGCGCCCCGGAGTGCTAGATCCAATATGGGACGGACCCTATGTAATTCATAAAGATCTCCACAACGGAGCTTATATTTTGTCAACAGTGGACGGAGAGGTGTTCCAGAGGGCATGGAACATCCAACACCTTCGTCGATACTTTTCTTAACTTGTACTGCCCATATGAAGTGAATTAACAATGCGAATCAATGGACGTAGGCATTTTCGTGCCTAACCACTTTAAAAATCTTGTCTCTTTTTAACTTGTTCCTTTATATCTTGTGTGCTTGTTAAGCTTTATCCTTTTCTGTTGAACAAAATCCTGTATAACGGCATTTCCATTCTGGACACTTCACGGCACAACCTCACCTGGACAAGACCTAACAGGTACTATACGAATCTATGCCCTCGCCAATGAGACACTTTTGCTCCAGCATCCCTCTGCTGCGGGTTAACTCATTGCTCACGACGGCCCTCAAAGCCAACTGTAATGAGCCGATTATAAGCCACCGAGAAGGCCGACTATAGCCGAGGTAGCTCATTACGGCGTTCGGTTTGCCAGCAACTGTGAACCGATTATAAGCCCCAACATAAGGTGTGGCCAGCCAGGGGCAGTTCACAGTTGACGATCGGCACCCGCGCTAGCCGGCCACGGTAAATCGAATAATACCCAAGATTACGGGCCATAATGGCTCGGGTAGTTACCGTGCGCGATCTCGGCTCCGATGTGTCTTAAGTGCGGCTGTGGTAAAAAAGAAAACTCCCCACAGAGGCGTAAGATGGGTGACAAATGTCTCCAAGACCCACAACTCGGGAAAGTGACTACAAAACCCGTTTGCCACGAAATTAAGCACATCGAAGGCCTTCCGTGATTGGAAGTTTTGCTATTTCTTAAATTTCCATTCTATTTAAGAAACTTTCCTCCTATCCTCTATAACAACCCTTAAAGTACAGGACACCAAATAGGATGCACTCGCTAATGGGAATGAGAACTCTCAGCTGGATGACGGGTCACTCAACTGCATTCCGTATTCGATCACACAAGGCATTCAAAGCTACCATCTACAACTAAAAATCGAAAGGGAGGTACTTTTTTCTCTTTTATACAAATAAGTAGCTCTGATATATTCACACATCACATTAACATTGCAAGACATGAAATATTTTAAGCGAGAACTTGACATCAAAACACAATTGAATCACTAGCACATGCACAGCTATATTTCTTGTGCAACACATCAAAATAATGACAGCATACTAATATGACAGAATCAGCTTATGTTATAAAATTAAATGTAAAAAATAAAGTCGTTCGTTGCAATGGCATAATTACAACCTGAAAGTACATTAATGTTTTGGAACTAGTATATACAGGAATGTCAAGTAAAACCAAAAATATCCAGATCAAGCCAAAATAGACGGCAGCATCAGAACCTCATCTCTATCCTTCCGACCCTCCAAGATCTACTTGGCCGCAGGATCAGAGCTCCCAGCATGCTGACCAGAGGTCCCACCTGTCCAATTCAGGAGAAGAATCTATTAGATAAACGATAAGCAACCAAGATATGAAAAGGCTAAAAGGGAAGACTTACCAACATCCGTTCCTTGATCGTCGTCTCCCAACTGCACGCCTACCTCCTCGGCAGCAAGCAGCCGCATGCCCTCCTTCACCGACACTTTCTCTTCCTTAGTAAACTGGGCCGTAACCACATCCATCATGAAAGCCATACCACCCTCCTTATCCGCATCAGCCTTGGCCTCTTCCAGAGCCCGAAGATAAATCCTGGCCATGATCCGGGGATAGTCATCCATCCAGGATAAGTTGCCCTGCTTCCAAGTACGGAAATACATATCCTGGAGCATCTAGTCCATCATCCCCTCGTTTTCCTCGAACTCCCTCATCCGGACTTCCGAAGCCAACAGCTTTGCAACGGCAGCATCCCTCTCCGATCGATATCGCGAGCGGTCAGCCTGAAGGGATTTCCTCATCGCCTCCATCTCCTCCATCTCCTCCATCTCCTCCTTCAGCTTGGCTTGAGCAAGCTCCGCAGCTTCAAGCTTCCCGGATAACTCCTCTACCCGCTCGAGGTCCGCCCTCCAAACATCGTCTACCATTGCAATGGCTATATCGATCCATTCCTTGCAGATGGCCTCCATTTTTCGCAGCTCGGCTTTGCTCGCCTCTTCCATAGTTTTCTTTAGCCGTCTGGAGCCAGCCTCGCGCCGAGGGATCTGGATGGCCTGATCAGCAAGTTGCTTGGCCTGGTCGGCAATCACTAGCCGCAATCTTATGTTGGCACTCCCAATTTCCTCCCCGGCCTTGACCAGTCGGGCGTGATGCCCCATCAACTTCCTGGTCTCCTCGGCCACCCGATCGATGTTTGCCTTGGCCTCATCCCCCATAGTCATAATCCGAGTGGTCAACAAGTCGAGATCCAAAGACTTAGCCTCATCAAGTACCCTTACCATAGGATTGCGGGGTAGGAGGTGCTCACCGGTAACCTCATCGAAGGAAATATCATGAGAACTCGGGTCCAGATCTGGATGACTCACAAATGGGTTACGAGCCAAGCCGGGACGATCAACATGAGTAACGGTAGGATTCTCTAATGGATGCGGAGATGGTATGGACTCAGTATCATCCCCCGTGATATCATGAATAGGCTGGGTTGGGGGCTGAGGTCCAAGTGAAGGTTCGAACATGGAGCGCCTCCTCTTTCTCTTTTGAATATCCTCTTCAATAACTTTGAGAAGAGGACGGTAGCCAACTATGCCCCTGGAACGGTTGGTCGAAGGCTTCGGTTTAGCAAAAGCTTTGAGGAGTTTGAATTGCTCGAGGCGGTGCCGAATGTCTGATGTATTGGCCGCCTTACCCGTTCCTGGAATAAAAACCAGGTGTTACAAGCATGCATGAGACTATAATCCAAGAGACATGTGAAGTTAAAAGAGGAGTAAAAAATTCACCTTGAACCGCCGGAGTTGCCCAAGCTGAAATGCTCTCAGAAGATGGACTGGCACCAATCCCGGCCTGATCAGTTTTCTTCGGTTTCTCCACCAAGGCCGACCCTTCCTCCAACCCCTCAAAAGCATGGCGGAAAGCATCATCCGTCCACTCTTGAATCTCACCTGCTTGCCCAGAGGTCAAGGCACCAACGCCACTACCACTTTATCCTTCGCCACTATTACCACCATCACCTTCTCCATCACCTCCGCTCTCCTCCTCGCCTCTTTCCTCCTCTCCACTTTCCTCCTTCGGAACATCTGGGCACGTGCCGGGAGAGGGTCCATCAGTTTTCTTGAGCTTCTTCCCCCCGACGACTGGAGGTATCGAGAAGGGTTTCCTCTTGCTGCTCTTTGTCGTGGCCCCTCCTTTGGATTTAGAAGCCCTTTCCTCAGCCGTATCCCTCTGCTTGACCACAGACTGATGTGGTAGAATCAAGTTGTGTCCCAGGAGAGTGGCATTCCTGATCAGGTAAGAAGCTGACTTATCCCTTCCCGAAATGGCTTCTATCTTCGCGGCCATCTGAACCAGGTGATCGTTCTCCATGACCGCAAAGCCACTTGTCGCTAGCAGGAAATAAAAACACATGAGAAGAAGCATTTCAGTCAGAACGGAAATTATAAATAAGCTTCAACTTACAGCCAGAGGTGAAGCGGTGGATAGAAACGGAGTCGTCCTGGACGAAGAACTATTCCTTCTTAAACATGGTGAACTTTGAATACAAGTCCCGGACTGTCTTGAAGGACACGGCCGATTCCAAGCTGATTTATGGAGACCCCTTCTTGTAACCCCTCAAGTTATATAGGTACCGAATCTCCCGGTTGGAAGGGGGGCGCCCGTACTTTCTCTGGAAAATCACAAATAGGCACACCAAGATAGCGTAGGAGTTGGACTGGAGCTGGAAAGGGGCCACCTTCAAATAGGTGACGAAGCTAACTATCTAAGCATTGATTGGAGGAATAGCCCCACACATGCAGTGGTTCCTACTATAAGCGAAGTATCCTTCAGGGGGATTATATGGCATAACACCCTTCCCTGGCAACAGCATGTGTGCTCTATCAATCCCAAAGGAGCGGGAGATAACATTAAGATGCTCTTCTTTGAGAGAGCTAGGAAAGCAGTCAGGCAGAGAATTCAGAAGCTCTTGAGGACCATACCCATCTACTAGCAACCTTGGGGTGGGTCCATGATGTTCCGGTCCTGGCTGAGCTAGGGGCACTTCGGTGGACTCTCCTTCGTCCTTGGATTTCTTCTTATCTGATCGAGTTTCCACTTTACGAGACATTTATCTGCACCACGAGAAAGTACATCGTTAGAACAGAGGATATAAACATGCAAGTATATGTAGTCCGAAATTTCACTTGTAATTCAAAACATAAAAATTCAAGCACATAAGGTCCATTCGGCACTCGAATCATTCGGCAATTCAAGAACGAAAGTTCATTCGGTAATTCAAAGATTTGAGTTCATCCGGTAATCCAAGCATGTAAGTTCATTCGGCACTTATACTCCACGAAGTTCATTCGGTGAGTCGAGTCCCCGAAACCATTCGGTAGCCTAGAACGAAAACGCATTCGGCAGAAAAGGATCTCACCTGGTTCGGCAAAATAAGATTCCGGTTCGGCTAACACGTTTGATTTGGCATAGACGAGAGTTTGATTCGGCAAAGACAGGGGTTTGGTTCGGTTGATAAGGAAAAACGAAAGCATTGGGCCCCTATATATAAGCAAATGTCAATAACCGGACCAGTTGGTTCGGCATTAGAGAGCAGATGATAGTGTCCAGGATGAATGACTTAAAACAAAGCATGACATATACATGCATATGCCCTACTTTGGGGGGCAAATGTTGGGTGTGTTTCGATCGGCTCCTTCCCTACCACCGAATCAACACCTTACCGGACCGGCTCCATCCCTACCACCGAATCAAGACCTCACGGACCGGCTCCTTCCCTACCACCGAATCAACATCTCATCGGATCGGCTCCATCCCATGCCCAACGAACCAATTATCTCCCAAGCCACCACCGGTCCAATTCCCCTCACTACCGAACCACCAACTACCGAACCATCCGACACTCCACCCATTGCCGAACCAAGTTCCACCGGACCAAGGCATACCAGATCAACACTTCCAGGCCAGATTGCATCAGCCCATGCCCTCCAGCAGCTATATACATCCAAGACCCCTGCCCCCAACCTCACTCTATAAATAGAGGGGCAGGGGTACAACAATGGGAGAAAAGTTTGGAAGCTCAAGCACGGATAGAACTTTCAAACAACTTTCAGATTCTTGTAATCAAAGCTTTGTAGTTGTAATCTGAATAGAAAAGGAGAATAACATATAAAGTGGACGTAGGCACATTCTTTCCGAACCACTACAAATCTGTGTGTCTTTTGCAGTTTAGTCCATCTATTTTATATATTTGCATAAATCACCAAAATCATTAAGAACAACATATAATCAACTAAATCATACGACTCGAGGGTGTTTGCCCTTTTTTTGTGCAAACACCAGCATATTGGTTGGACACTGGGGACTAATTAGTCTTAGGTCCTGATCTAGTTAGAGAGGTGATATAGAAGATTGAGTTCATCCGAGAAAGGATGAAGGAAGCTTAATCCAGACAGAAGAGTTATGAAGAAATGAGGCATAAAGACCTAGAATTCGCAGTTGGAGATAGAGTTTTCATTAAGGTATTACCGATGAAGGGTGTGGTACAATTTGGGAAGTCAGGGAAACTGGCACCGAGTTACAAAGGTCCATTTCAGATTATAGAGAGGATCGGAAAGCACATATACAGAGTAGAGTTCCCATGCAGTATGGTAGGTATCCATAACGTATTTCATGTATCTCATCTTCGCAAGTATGTACATGATCCAGAGGCTACTATTCCTCCGACAGAGTTGGAAGATTTGGTAGTAGAGCCGAATTTGACCTTTGTTAGACATCCAGTTCGGGTTGTAGCGAGATATGAAAAGAGATTGAGAAACTAGACAGTCAGGTTGGTGAATGTTCAGTGGAGGGACAACGAGAAGGACTGTACTTAGGAGACATAGGACATGATTAGAGATACTTATCCTGATCTGTCTTGAGGGTATGTCTATATTAGATTTATATAGATATTTTCTAGTCAGGTAGGCTAGTATGGTTATTGCAAGCCGTTACAGATGATTGATGTGTTTAGTATTTAGTCCTTACTGAAATTCGAGGATGAAATTCTTCACGGAGGGGAGCCTGTAACACCACTAATTTTAATAACATTATTCAGGAGATTTAATTAGATAAATTAAATAAAATAATGTAAATATTGGAGTGATAAGGGGATTGAGATTTGAAATTCAAAATACTGATGCCAAGCTTAGCTTAACAAATGGGCTTCTAAATGGTTTAAATTTAATTAATTAACGCAAGGGCATATTAGGAAATTGCCATGCCTCGTATATTCACCGTTATACCTCTTTTCACTTTCATTTCTCATTTCGTGAAAAACATAAAACATAATAAGCCCAAGGCCAGCCATTGCAAGGAGAAAAGAGGAAGAAATCAAATTAAATCTAAAGATTTAAGCAATGGGAAATTACTCTATATCAAATCTCAAACTCCTTATCCTAATTAAGGTGAATAATAATCTAAATCATCCTTATTTTGTTTTATGATCATTTGTTTTCGGGTTTAAGGTTAAATCCATTATTATTATTATTTTGATTGATGATGTGCCTGAATTTGAACGTATTGGGTTCAACCAAAATAATTTGAAAATTTTTTGTCATGTAAAATATGATTTTGAAGATGGGTTTCAATTTTTGTAATTTTCCATGCTCTGGAAAATTTAATATGAATTTTCAAAGGAAAAATTGAATGAATTGGTTTAATAGTTTATTTCGGTTATTTTATAAAGAAATTGGGTCAGGAAATTTTGTACATTAGAAAACATAATGAAAGTGAATTTCATAAATTTTTGGGGATTTTTCCTAAGTGATTTACTATGGAAATTGAATTATTTAGAAGGAAGACTTTATTGCTTTATTGGTTTTTCTTAATGGAAGGGCTTTTTTGTTAAAATTAATATTTGATTTAGATCTGAAATAAGGCAGCAGTTATTTTGGTAAACCATTTGAAAACTATATGGAAACTAATAAATTTTTTGCAACTAGGTAGGTTAGTTATAAAGAATTTTCTTTAATTGGCATTAAATCTGATTTACCTTGAAAAGTAGGTTCCGCCTCCTTTTGAAGCCTCTTTCGACCTCATTCTTAAGCTTCAACTTAGTCGAAACCAAAACGCAACCAATACATAGGGTAACACAATGCTAGTACTAGTGGATTAGAGAAAGGCGGAAGACATGGTATATAAACCCTAAACTTTTGATGGGGTCGTAACCTTTGTTTATTCTCAAAAGATATGCACGTGCTATGTTTTGCTAAAGAAAGCTTATGACCTAGTCAAAACCTTTGTTTTACTTTCCAAAGAAAGACATTTTTATTTTTTACTGCATGCTTTCGAAGGAGTCGAAACATATGTTTTCGAAGGGTTATTTTAAATTGCTTTCAAAAGGGGATTGTCGCTGCTTGTTTTGATAGTAGCTTTCGAATGAGTTACTTAGATTAAAATCAATGCTTTCGAAAAGAGTAGTTTTGACCAAGTCCAAACCTTCTCCCATCCATATGCCTTTCGAAGGTATTGAAGTCATTAAAGTTTTCATAAGGTATCCTTTTTTTAAACCTGTACTAAGCCACTTCTTAAAGCTTTCGAAAATATTCAAGGGTTTCTAAGGCAATGGCTTCGAAAGGGGTTTCGAGGCTATCCTTCCAATGTTTTACTTTAGTGTTTTGAACTTTTAAAAGGATAGTGTCGAAGGCAACTGTTCTTCCCCAAACTTTTTTTATTGTTTCGAAAGGGGTACATTCGCTTGTGTTCACTTAAACCCAATAGGATATGTTTTTAAATTAAACCACTGGTTTCAAAAGGGTTACTTTCAAATTGTTTTGAAGCTATGCTTCTAAAATTAAATGGTAATACTTCAATACATTCAAAAGATTTTGAAAGAAAGGTTTTAAAGTGTTTCGAAAGGCAGGTTCCTAGTGTTTTGAAAAGAAGATTTGAATGCTTTCAAGAGGAAGTTTCCAAGGTTTTGAAAGTTAAGATTAAAGGTTTCGAAAGGCAGTTTTCGAAGCAAAGAACCCAATCTTAATTTTTAAAAGCAAACCCATGGCATTAAAAAAGAGCTTTTAATACCCTTTAAATTGGAGTTTTAGAAGAAACTTTCCTTGATAAAGTATTAGGTTAAAGGGATTAACCATGTTTTATATGAAATTGATTTCAAGGATATTAACACACAATTGTTGATATTATTATGTTATTATGTTTGCTTCTTCTAGTATACATATTCACTTTAAAATGGACCCATAACTGTATGTTAGGGAGATAAGCCAGAATAACTAGCTTGGTTAACCCAGTAGTGAATATAAATTGAGTTAACTCTTGAATGAGTAGAATTGCATCTAGCGGTTCAGATAGACCAGAATGTAGGATGCTTAAATGGTGAAGTTATTGGATAGACAGGTTCATAGTAAACCCATGAAAATTATGTTTAGGAAAAGTTATTGGCAGATGCCAATAGGTTTATAGTAAACCCATGAAAACTATGATTAGAAAGAGTTATTGGCAGGGGCCAATAGGTTTGTAGTGAACCCATGAAAATATACCCGGATTAAGTTATTGATAGAAGTCAATTGTTATCTAGTCAATCCATGAAAACTATGATAAAAGGGAAGTTAATGGAGTTACCAATAGGTTCATGGAGAACCTATGAAACAATAAAGTTATTGACAATGGACAATAGGTTCTTAGTGATCCCATGAAAACTATGAAATCGGACACGGAGTCCATAAGCTTTAACAGGTTATTAGTCAGCCTATGAAAATTAATAGATTAATAGTGACCCTAGAAACTACAGCTGCGACAGAGAGTCAAATTAAATGTGGATGGGAAATCTAGAATTGATTTACTTGTTTGCATATAATCACAATATTTTGTATTGCTATATTTTTAAGCACTATGGATGTAGGAGCATATTATGTAGTTTTTGTAAAATTCTGAGAGATACTAGTTAGGGGAAAACCTATCCGCTAACTGGCGTGGTCGCACTAGATATCTAAATGGTTTGAGATGGTAGATTATTATTCATAGCAAGCTTTACGTCCGACTTGAAGTTTATGTTTTCCCCCTAAACTCTTGGGTTCTCAATTGATTTTGGGTAGTTTGGGAATTGATGTTTTCAGGTACCCCTTTAGACGAATATGCTTACAGACATGTGCAGGAGGTGATAGCTATTTAGAGTTCTTTTCTATTTTGATTTCACTGTGTTTGTAAAGGCATAGTTGCTTGAATGCCTAGTTATATACTTTGATCATCCAAGGGGGCGTCTTTATATGTTGCTCTTGGCGTATGTTGTAGTAATTATATTTTCTCTAAACGTGGTTATGATTGTGGGATTATGTAATGATTCTGAAATATGGATTTGAAATTTAATGAAAATATTGTTTTTGAAATCTACGTTTCTATTTCATATCCATGTGTTTCTATTGTATCAATCAATTTAACATTACTGCGTTTGTTCACCAAGGAATAATAACTATGGATGACAACAACATCTGTAGCCGTTAGTTTTAGGCCTCTAAGTGGGAATGTTACAAATTCTTAGGCTTATGCAAACAAAGACAAGAGCAAAATTGATTTAACATCTTCAAAAATGAAAGGGCATCCTCGAACTAAAACTGATCGTCAGGGAAGAGTACTAGAGAAATCTCTTGAACAGTCTGGCAGCTTAACATCGAAAGAATATTGTTTGGACCAGAAAAATTATCTTGACACCGAGGCCTATCTAAAAGATGCAGCAAAAAAAAAATCAATTAAAGATGTGTTGAATGCTAAGTCGAAGAGAACCTTGAATGAGAATGTGAATGATAATGAACGTGTGCCACCTTTCCAGTAACTCTTCAAGGAGCTGCAGCTAAATGGTATCGACAATATAGAGAAAATACTATCTATTCATGGAAGCAATTTTCTTATGAATTCTCTGCTCAGTTTTCCACATGCAAGGACCCTACCATCGATTATATACTTTTGGCTAACATAAAACAGAGACAGGGAGAATCGTTGGGGGATTATCTTAAAAGTTCAACGCTGAAACATTAAAGGCCAAGGACATGAATAACCATGATAAGCTCATTGTTGTGCATTCTGGACTAGTAGAGAACACCTCGTTCTAGAAAAAACTCTTTGTTAATGGGTGCAAGGATCTACAATACTTCTATTTTCAGGCAAACAAGTTCATTCGAATGGATGTGCTATATCATTCTCAAAGTAAAGTATCCCTAAAAAGGAAGGAGGAAGATTCAGATTGGACCAAGAGCATAAATGAGCGAGATAGGAAGAACCTATTTCTAATTCAAATACTTTGGACAAGCCATTATCTTACGTCTATGCTACGACGAAATAGAGAGTCAATTTCCCAACTTTCTTCAAGGCCAAGAATCACATGGAACAAAGAAAAGGAGATGACTACTATGTCTACCACAAAGCAAATATCCACAAAACTTATGAATGGAGAGTCTTTGCAAGAATAATTCAAAAGTTGGTTCATGAAGATCATTTGAAAGAGTTCATCCAGGACAAACAGAAAGTTTCATGAACTAGGGATGGTCCGTAAAAGCTCCCTAATAATGTTTTTAATATTCTGGAAGAGGGAGATCCTTTAAGTTTAAGTCCACCACTGAATAGGATTGATGTAATTCACGGAGGGCCACATCTAGCGGGGACCAGCAAAAGGGCAAGGAACATGTATATTAAGGAGGCTAGAGAAGGTGTTTTCTCAGTCCAAGATGAGCCCTTGCTAAAAAATCCATGACTCAATATACCTATCCCAAATCTTATCATTACTCGTCAAATGCCGAGGAAAGGAGTTCATCACCAACATAATGATCCCCTAATGACTACAGCTCAGGTTGGATTGTCTATCATGTCCAAGATTCTTATGGATATGGGTAGTGCAGTCAATGTCAACTTTAAGCATGCCTTTGATCAGATGAACATCCCTAAGGATGACTTTGAGCCTAACATGGAACCAATCTTTGGGTTCAAAAACAAAGTGTAGACTCCAATGGGACATAGCGCAAATGGGAGTGCCGCCATTTTGCCAAACTTTCGAGACTCTTCGTGTGATCATCATCCAGCCATCCTATTACAATGTTTTCTATGGCAGACCCGTGCTTGATGAGATAGATGCTTTTGTCTCGTCGAAGTACCTAATGGTGAAATTATTGACAAATAGATTCGGGGCACAATCCATGGGGAGCAATTTAGCTCTCGTGAAATGTATTTTGTTACAACTGATCCATATAAAAGGGAGTCTTCTGTTTACTTTGATTCTTCTACCATTTTTTAGCCTTCAGATAATGGATTTTTACATCCAATATTCGAAGCAAAATTAGATCTAATAAGACTAACAAACGTATGTATGGAAGGTACATTCCTCCTGGGCGCAAGAGGAAGAGAGTCAATGCTAATTCTACTAAAGAAAGCCCAATTATCATTGAATTTGATTGGCAAGGGGAAATAGAAAGAATAAAGCCCATAAAAGACCTTGAGGACACATGCATAGATTGAGATGATTCCACCAAGTTAGTCAAAGTGGGAAAGGAATTGGATAACAACTTGAAGAATGACTTAATCCAGTTTCTTAAGACTAATAATGATGTATTTGCTTGGTCTCATTCAGATATGGTGGGGATTGATCCGTCAGTCATGTGTCATATGCTAAACATCAATCTGGAAGCAACCCCCATTAGATAGAAAAATAGACAATTAGATAGAGTACACTCTGATGCCTTGAAAGAAGAAGTTAACAGACTATCTGAAAATGGATTTATTCAGGAAATTTACTACCAAAAATTCCCAGCAAACCCAATATTAGTAAAGAAATCGAATGGAAAGTGGTGGACTTACATTGATTATACTGACTTGAACATGGCTTGTTCGAAAGACTGTTTCTCGTTACCTTGAATTGATCAGTTGGTTGATGCAACTAATAGGCACAAATTTTTATCTCTTATGGACGCATACTCTAGATAAAATTAGATACCTATGTTTAAGATGGATGAGGAACACATTAGTTTCATTACTAATTGGGGAATCTACCGTTATAAAGCAATGCAGTTTAGACTAAAGAATGCAGGGGCCACATATTAAAGGCTAGTCAACAGGATGTTTAAAGAACAGATTGGCCGAAATATGGAGGTTTATTGGAATGACATGCCAGTGAAGTCTTACGAGGCTAAAAATCAACTTGAAGATCTAGAAGAGATGTATAAAATACTACGGAAATAGCAGATGAAAATGAGCCTAAAAAAATGCTCCTTTAGAGTTCATTCGGTTAAATTTTTAGGCTGACTTGTGAGTGCTCGGGGGATTGCAGCTAGATTAGACCAAATTCAAGCTACCAGGGATATGGCCAAATCCAAAACTAGTAAAGAAGTAATGAGTTTGAATGGGAGGATAGTCGCTCTAAGTAGATTCATTTCCAAAATGACCGACAAGCGTATCCCCTTTTTCATTGTAATTAAGAGGAAGAAAAAATTTGAATGGGAGGAAGATTGTAGGAAAGCTTTTCAGGAGTTAAAAAGCCATTTGGAAAATCTACCAATACTATCTAGTCCCGAGAATGGAGAAATTTTGTACATATACATGGCAGTTTTAGAGCATGCGCTCAGTTCGGTGTTTATTAGAGAAGGAACCGGGGCTCAACTTCCTGTATATTACGTAAGCAAGTGATTAAAAGATGTAGAAGTTCGGTACCCAATTATAGAAAAACTAGCGTATTGTTTGATACTAACAGCGCAAAAACTTAGAGCATATTTTCAAGCACGTCCAATTACGGTATTGACAAATTTTCGCCTCAAATAATTTTTCAGTAGGCCAAAAATTTAGGTAGACTGGTAAAATGGGGAATTGAGCTTAGCCAATATGATATTGAATTTCAGCCACAAGCCACTATCAAAGGGAAAGCATTGGTGGATTTTACTGACGAGTGTACTAACTTTATTAGGGAACAATCAGAAAAAGAAAGGGATCAAAGACCTATGTGACAATTATTATTGATGGTGCATCAAATGAATAAAGAGCAGGTGCGGGATATGTGATAATAACACCAGACGGACACCGCTTACATTATGCCATGAAGTTAGGATTTCCAGTAATAAATAATGTGGCCGAAAATGAATAAATGGTGGAAGGTTTAACTTTGGCTTTAAAACTCAATCCCACGGATTCAAATATTCAGTGACTCCAAATTAATGGTAAACTAAATAAAGAAGGTATACCAGACAAAAGATGCCAAGCTATCTCTATATTTCAAGAAGTTATTAAAAATGCTTGCACTGTTTGATGACTTTTCTATACATCAAGCTCCCAGAGGGGAAAACTCACAGGCGGATTAATTAACGAAATTAGCTAGCTCAAGGGGAGCCTTAGAAATTTGGGTTGTGCCAGTAGTGTACCCAAAAACTCCGAGTATTAAAGAGGGAATATCCGAACAAGAAACGGAACTGTTAGTTCTAACAAGGTCCCGAGCCATGTTACAAGAGAAAGGAGGGGAAATTAGTAGAGAAGTCTCAAATAAGAAAGTCAATCAACCCACAATAGATGACCGGTATGAAAATACTTGGATGTCATCTATCATCGAATGTCTTTCTAAAGGAACATCACCATCTAACAAGGGTGAGGTTAGAAAAATCAGGCAACAAGCTCCAACTTTCACGACAGTGGATGGAATCCTTTACATGAAAGGATATGCACTACCTTACTTAAGACGCGTAAGCTTGGAAGATGGGGTAAAACATAGGTACCTCCATTTGTGTATTAATTCCTATAGGTGGTATAACAAACTTTTGTATGATTTGTTAAAAGTCCAAGTTACCTACCTTTCTCATTGTTTTTCATGTGACATGTTTGTCCTCAATTTTATCAGATTTGACGTATTACTCGATATGGATTGGTTGGCAAAGAATAGAGTTGTCCTTGATTACAAAGAGAATTGTATCTTTATGGACCAGCTTTGGAAAATTTATAGAAATATCATGTAACGAGCCTAGCCCAGTAAGGGATAGTTTCTGGTACACCCTTGATTCACCCTAAGAAAATTTGGAGACAATACCAATTGTCAAGAAGTTTTCGTATATTTTTGAAGAGGTAAAAAGTTTTCCTGATTTTTCATAGCCCATGCTTTCGCACCTCTCCACTATACCCGTTCCATAATATTATCGCAACCTAAACAGAGAAAAAAACATTGTTCATTTTCAAATTTAAAATTCTCTTCCTCATCCAACGATTTTAGGTGATCGGAGCCTCCGTAAACATTTTCAAACGATGGCCTCAACCGCACTTCTATTTGTGACGATGTGATGAATGAATTTAGTAGTGGTCATCACCTACGGCATGATGAGTTGGCTGGAAATTGGCTATAAGGGCAGTGGCGTTCTCAGGGGTTGTGGCGATTTGGGTGATTGATTGAAGATGGGATTTGAAGCAAAGTGGTAAAGAGGGTCGTGGTCTACGTGCTGGCTGAGTTTGGCATTGAATGGTAGCCGGATGCAGCATAAATTGTTGATAAATGTCATTTTACGTTTTGGATTTTTCATGATGGCGAAGGCGTTTCTTGGGATGGCATGGGCATCGTTATGTTAAGGATGAGGAAGCGAGGCTTCGGTGAGGATGAGGTGGCGAGACATGGCGTCTGGTGGCACGATGAATTCGCATGTTTCGTTAGTGTGCCCTAGGTACTTCACGTATGAGGGAGAAGAAGTTAGGGGGAGAAGGATTTGATTAGCAAGAGGTCATAAATTTAGTTAATGTAACATCCCTTAATTTGAGGCCCAAGCTAAGCATTACAAATACTGCAATCATCTACAATATTAACTTCCAATGATAAAATACGGTAATACTGCAGCTTTGCATCAGAGCATAGGTTTATGGAAACTTAAATGAAATTTTAAAATTAAAATGATTTTCAAAAACAAAATCCTAAGGAATTATAGAAAGGTTAGGGGTATGGTATAACGTTATAGTTACGTACTTGTATTTGCTATATTAAGTATATGCTTTATCCCTATTCTCCCATCTATCTTAGGCTATTCTTCCGTCTCTTACAAAGAGTCGAATGAAAATTTAAAGAAAGCATGATATGGATGCTAGGAATGAAAGATTTAACCATGGTGGAGGAAGCACCACAACTAAGAGAAATGCCAGACCAAACACTAGAAGGAATCCAGGTCGGGCACAAGCTGCTAATGTAGGTGCTAGGGCGTTGCAAGTTGATATGGAAGGTATGTATCAGTTCTTCATCAACATGGTGCAAGTTAGAGCTGTTGTGGGATTAGTCAGAAGAAATGTTGAAGGAGGAAATCAAGAAGCTCCAATGGTCAATAACTATGCAGTATTAAGCAGAGACTATGCTAGGGTTGGAGGAAAATAGTTTATCGGGACTGCGGATGCAATTGAAGCGGATAATTGGTTTGCGAAAGGATTTTTGCAGATTTGGGACTCAACGATGAGCGAAAAAGGAGATAGACATCTAGATAGTTGCAAGGAGAAGCACTGTACTGGTGGAACAGTGTTGTTGTAGGTGTAGCTGAATAGGTTATGGCTTGGGAAGAATTCAAAAGGAGGATTGAGGAAAGATTCATGTCGGAGATTGCCAGGTTAACTCTGCTCAGTAAGTTTGTTGGTGTAGGGAGATATGATATAGCTTGTGTATGCTACCAGATTTGAGGAATTACTAAGATATGGATATGATACGGTTGATACAGTTGTCAAAAGGAATGAGAAGTTCATCCGCGAATTAAGATCCGAGCTTGCTAAAGAAACTTTACCACATACTAGGGATCTGTGCGATGTAGTAGTTGAAATGGCTTTGAGGAATGAGGAGATGCACGCTTTTTTAATGGTAACAAAGTAATGGAAACTCAAGGTAGGCAAAACCAGAAGAGAAAGTTTTTCCATAAGAAAGGAGCTCATAAAGGAGGAGCAACAAAGAGAGGGAAGGCCAATGTAGTTTGCTACAAGTGTGAGAAGAAGGGAAACTTTGCTCACTAGTGTCAAACGTGCGAAGCAAAGAAGGTCGCTGACAAGAAAAGAGTGAAATGCTTTAACTATGATCAAATTGGACATTATAAGAACTAGTGCGAAGAACCGTGCAAGG
Organism: Allium cepa; assembly: GCA_030765085.1. Taxonomy (NCBI): domain Eukaryota; kingdom Viridiplantae; phylum Streptophyta; class Magnoliopsida; order Asparagales; family Amaryllidaceae; genus Allium; species Allium cepa. The sequence continues at coordinate 975,814,169 of CM060939.1, forward strand.
ATGGTAAGGACAAAGTGTTTGCATTGGATCTAGCTACCTCAAGACCAACAGTAGAGGAGAAAGGAAAAACTGTGTTGGGAGGTATGCTTTTGATTCATGATGTGTTAACTAGAGTTCTATTTGATACTGGTACATCATATTCTTTTATATCTCATAGTTTGGTAGATAAGCTTAACCTAGAACCCTCATACCTAGTTATGTCCTAAATGGTTGCAAATCTGATAGGAGGGTATGCGACTCTTGGGAAAAGATGTGACCACTTAGAGCTTGAATGGTTAGGTCTTATATTTGCTTGTAGTTTTCATGTGTTTGATTGTGTAGGTTTCAGAATTATTTTGAGTATGGATCATTTAAGTAAGTATAATGCTAGGATAATTTTCCATGATAGAAAAATATCACTTAGACACCCTATTTGTAGTGATCGAAATATATACACTGTAGAAAATATGAAATTAGATTGTCATGCTTTGCTAGGTGTTATGGACGAAGAAGATGAGTTGAATCGAGTTTTCATTGTTAGAAAATTTGTAGATGTCTTTGAGCCCATGATAGGACTATCGTTGAAACGATCCATTGAGTTTCAGATAGAATTAGTACCAGGAGCCGAACTTGTGAGTAGATCCCTAAGTAGAATGACACCCACTAAGAGCTAAAAGGTGCAGTTAGTGGAATTAGAAGGCAAGAATTTTATCATACCAAATAGTTCGCCTTGAGGATTAGCCTTAGTATTTGTGTAGAAACCAGACGGATCATTGAGGTTGTGAGTTAAATATTGTAAGCTGAATGAGAAGACGATAAAGAATTGATATCCATTACCTTGAATTGATGATTTGTTCGACCAGTTGAGTGGGGCCAAAGTATTTTCTCAGTTACATTTGGTAATCGGGTTCCATCAACTTAAAATAATAGAGAATATATTTCTTTGACGACGTTTAGGACCAGATATGGATCGTATGAATTGTTAGCGATGTCATTCAGACTAACTAATGCACCAGCATTCTTCATGTACTTGATGAACAGAATCTTCCAAGAGCATCTGGACAGATTTGTATAAGTATTCATAGACAACATATTGATCTATGCCAAGACTTAAAACGATCATGAAATTCATCTTAGGATAGTGCTTGAGACACTCAGGCAACATCAGTTGAAGGCGAAGTTTTCAAAGTGTCATTTCTGAAAAAAGAAGTAAAGTTTATTGGTTATGTAGTCTCAGAAATAGGATTGTCGATTGATCCAGCTAAGATAGGTAGTAAATAATCAGAAGAGACTTGAGATAGTGACTGAGATAAAGTGTTTTCTTGGGCTGGCTTTATAACACCTTACATCTAGAGACCAAAAGCTAAGCACAACAGATGCTGCAGTCATCTATAGTATTAATACGATAATGCTAATGGTATCCATAATATCAGAGTCATATGAATACGAAATAAAATCATTATAGATCAAAATAGTATTTATGATTACATTTCAAAACAATTTTTCATATTCAAATAACATAATCCCATAGTCGTTTCCCAAGTTCAGATCAAATATGATAATTACATTAATTTGCCAAGAGCGACATATGAGGATGCCCATTTGGTTGATCGGACCACTATATAGTTATAATTGACTTAATACAACACATCGGAATAAAACAAAACAACAACTCCTAAATAGCAATCCGTCAGCCACCAGCTCATCTCTGGAAGCTTTTTTCACCATCCTACTAAAACTTGAAAACCTTAATTCTCGGCCTACTTAAATCAATTTTGAGCACACGAGAGTTTAAGATAAAAACATAAAATTCAAGTCATACATAAATCCCGGTGTCAATAATACTATACATCTCAGTTATTTGATATTATGAGAGACCACGCCGCTTAGCGAAACAGGTTTCTCCTCATTAATATCCTTTTAAAACATTTCTTTCACAAATCTTAATCCTGCAACCAAAACCGATTAAACATTAAAGCAATATCATGTATATATACAAATCAAGTAACAAATGGACTATCTGTCCGAACACTATAGTTTTGTTTGGCTAACTACTAACCTTTGGCTAACTCGAGCCCAACAGACAAAATAAACAAATAATCTAACTTCTGTTAAATACTCCACTTCTGGATGGCGTGTCCCTAACTTACTTCTCCCAAGGTCAACTAATCCTAATTGTTTTGCGGACTCACCAAAAAACTATCTCATCTCATTAGATTCCTTTCTGTGTATAACATTATTTTAGTCCAATCAGTGACAAAGCCCTACACACTGGAATTTTTGACCAAATTATCTTGGGGCTAATAGCTAATATATAGGGTGCGACCCTATACCAGTCCCATTTGGTATTTTAATATCTGAGTCAATTTACTTAGGGTTAACTGCCCATGAATTTTCCTTTAAAACCTTTTCTTTCAAAATGATTTAACACTTTTAAATCATACTTAAATAAAGAAAATATTCTATGCTTTTCTCAGAGCATCTTTCCATGTTATATATATACTTTACACAAATCTTTGTTGATGAAAACATTTAAATCATTGAAAGTACCCCTTTCGAATCCATTGAAAAATGCCCCTTTTGAAACCAAGTAAACCAAGGCCGAAAGGCCATGACATTCCTTATGAAACCATTCTTAATTACCTTTCGAAATCATTGTAATCATCCCTTTCAAAAGCTTTAAAACCTTAGACATCCTATCTTTAAAACATTTAAACATTGCCATTCCAAAATATTGGAAACCTTCCACTTAAAACCTTTCGAAACCATTGGAAACCTTCCCTCAATACCTTTCAAAAATATTGGGGAACAACCCCTTCAAAACCTTCTACTTAAGCCTTTCGAAAGCTTCAAAATCATTTTCAAACATCAAACCTTTCAAAAGCATTTGGGTTCAAGTAAAACATGTGGAATAACTTTTCAAAACCAGTAAAAACTATAGTTTTTGAAACCTTTGGTTCTACCTTCAACAAAGCAAAAGGGTCATAAAACAACTAAGTCAAAAGCACCCTTTCAGAAGCAATTCCTAAGTAAAGAAGTGATGGTGTCGAAACCAACCCTTTGAAAGCATTGGAGAAGTGCTTATGTTTTAAAAGCAAAGTATCACTTTCGAAACTATTTGCTTCGAAAGGTAAAAAGCGGTAGCAAGGGATTTCGGCCCCTCCGAAAGCATTTACTTAAAACAAAAAGGCGCAACCTCTTTTGAAACCATTCCATAAATCAATTTGACCTAATCGAAAGCTAACCAAGTCGGAAGCATTCCTTTCGAAAGTAAAGCAGGCGCATTTTCATTTGAAAGCAAAATAGCACTTCGACCCCAGTGGAACCCCATGTTTCGACCCGATACCTTTCGCCTATATCAAATTCATTCTGTACCAAATCATTGATACTATGTGCATTGGTTTCGATGGTGATGAAGGCGGAAGTACTCGGTCGGAACCTAGGTGTCGAAAGTGGTGAAACATGTAAAAGGCATACAAAATCTAACTTTTAGCTTTATAAAGTAATCTTTTCAACTAACCTTCCTTGTTTGTTAAAATATTATTGATTGCTAATTTTCGCTTCTAAAGCGCTGCAAAACTTTCAGAAGTGATATTTTAAATAATTTACAAAATGCCTATGTGACGACCCGCCCTTCTACTACCAGAAAGACGTATCATCATTAAGAAAGAAAGGGATAGAAATAGAAAAGAAAGAGAAAGAAAGAACAATAACATCAGAATCTCACAGCGGAACAGAACAAAATATAATATATCATATAACTGTTACATAGTTTTTACATATATCAGAGTTATACAATATTAATACATATGTCAATCATACATACATCTATCACTACATACATCAGAGGTACAATACACATCAACTAATACAGCGGAACTAGTTAGATATCTACATACGTCTGGAAACTCCTGCTCCAAGCTTCTCCAGGAATCAAGTCCAAAACCTATCGCTTGGCTACTCATAAAAATTTAAGTACCCAAGAGTTTATGAAAACACAAAATATAAACTCCGGGTCAGACATGGGTCTGGTATGAGTAAACGGTTTAAATTGTTTAACTTTGAAAAACATTTGAAAATAAAGGTATCACGTAAGACTCCCCATAAATAAATACGGGTAAGCTTTTACCTTACGCTAACCAAAACATTTCATAGGAAATCCAGTGATATTATAATAGTGCCTAGGGTTTTCAAGCAAATAGAAAATAGCTGAAATTGTTACATCTATTAAATTCCAGCTACTAGCCACAAAGTGGGTAATACAAATCAAAACCGTAGGGTCTCGTAGGGAAAATGGATTTCCAACAATGGCAGGGCTACTGGGGCACCGCCCGTCACAGTACGGGGCCTAGAGCACCGTACCGAGGATCACTCCCGACCCCCTACAACACAAGGCCATAACCATTCCTTACTGAACGGTCCCGAACAAGACAAACCCCGCGGTTGTAGCTAGCAACCGCCCACACAGCCGAAATAAAAAGGGACATCTAGACAGGGGAAATATCTTGTCCTGCTTGGGCATGACCCACCTAACCTTGCTGCATCGCTCCTGTTTTAGCCATTCCCGGTTGATGAGGCTTGAGGCTGTGATTACTTTTACAGAACATATTCTTAGAATGCTCATTGTCCGCCTGATGATGTGCTGAAAGCATTCAATCCATACAAGTTCGTTCCGGGTTCGAACGAAACCGAAGGCATTATCTCGTTACACTCGTTTTGGAATCACCCTCAGAGTCAATGACGATAACCCTTGCATTCTGAATACACCATCTCGATCTTCATTTGATAAGTTACGACCTATCGTTTAATTTGGATCGATGTGGTTTTCGGAATATCAAATTGATTATTCCGATCCCGGTCTCATCAGATCCAAACTTGTTTTAAAGGCCAAGTTGTTTATTTAAACTTAACAATTTAATTTATATAACATTGGTCACAGATAAATCACATATAGTCAGAACAGGTATATCACAGAATAATATCATCATATAGTAATCACCATCCAATAGTTAAAAGTAAATCAATCAAGAACCATCCATGTGTGGTTTAATCTATTTAGTTTACTTATATTGTCTTAATTTGTTTTCTTAAAAATTTAATCGACCCTTGATACATTCATCATTAATTTATTAATTAATTCCAAACATCTTGATAACCATTCTTTAATAATCTTTGTAATTCAATTTAACCATCTTTACTTATTATCACTTAATACTTCCATTTTTAATAAATATTTCATTATCCATTTATTTATTTACTAACGACTTAATTCATTAACCAAACAAATAGTCATTAATTTTTAATTAGATGTTAAACTAATTATTCTAAATTTTGAATTGTCTTTAATTAGTTAATTCACTTTAATTTTCTAACTTATGAACATTTAATTATTCATAGCATTTCTAAATTTAAATTTTCATTTAGTTTTAAATTTCAATTTTAAATTACTTAACACCCTTAATCATTTTACTGTTACTTAAATTATCCCCCTTAAATCTTACATTTGGATAAATACAGACTACAAAATCCTTAACAACTTGACTCGAGCTAAACTTCAGATCACTCGGGTTAAACCCGAGCTCCAACATATTCTTCCAGAGTCCGCTGTTTCTTCCCTCCTCCATCTCTCTATTCATTTTATTTAAGTTATAAACTATTAAATTTAAAAGTCATAGGCACGAGATGCCTTCGCTATAACTCGAGACCAAGGCTTCCATCCCCGAGTTTCATCTCGACTCATTTCCCTCTCGCTTGCTTTCGAAACCACTAACACTTCACTTCTTGCTATGCACGTGCACATCAGCTTGCCGGCGATCTGGCGAACCTCGCCACCCCTAACGAGTCGCAAAACCACACTATAATCGATAACAAAGCTCAAATCGACATGATCAAACCCCTGGTGAAATCGAGCTTCCAGATCGATAACTCGAACTCCCCTCTTCATCTAAATCGCTTCGTCCAAGCGCAACCGACCACCAGAAAATTCACAACTCCGGCCACTCCTAGTCCATCCCCTACGCTACCCCTCCCCTAAATTTCGTACAGCTCGATGCACTGGAGGAGGCACCATGAGCACGAGTTCGAACGCCAGTAAATTAGGTTAAAAAAAAGAAAATGACACTGCCGTCGCCTTCGACATCATGGCCGCCTCCGACCATTTTCCAATCCCCCAGCAAGCTCCTCTACCTCCTCGCACAACCCGACAACCACCAGTTCCATCGATCACCTGAATTCGATCAGATTTCCTCAAATGAACATCTCCAAACTGCTCACAAATCTCACCACTAAAAATCACCAAATTCGTCTTAAAAATCATCATTTTGTATAAGGATTCAAACTAGGTACTTGAATCAGTGTTTACTAAAATTCAAAAATTTCAAAATTTTAAGTATCCTCTGTAAAAATTTCATCTTTCCTCCTGTACACGTTTTTACCTCATGAAACTATTTTTAGATCAAAGTCCTTACCTAAATACACCTTTTTACTTTAAACATCAAAGCTTGAAAGTGAATAAAAATAGAGGGATAGATTTTTTTTTTTTTTTTACATGATGGTTTCATCCCGAACCCTAAATAGAGAAGAATCATGTCTCTGTATTTGTCAAACATATTATATTTATAGAGATAAAGAAGTAAACCAAACCATATTGACAAAATAATCTGCTGATCATATTTTAACATAAATTTAATATTAAGTTTACTCACCAAAATCACTTGAACAGAGAAAAAACTGTATATTCTGTTGTTATGTTTCTCTGACAAGCTGTAATTCATCTTCAAGTGATGATTTAAATTTAAACAACCTACCCAATTCTAAAACTTTGTATTCATGTAAAGATGTACAAGTATATTTACTTAGAAATTGTTAAAGATACAAGAGTATCTCAAGATCACAAATTACAGTAGATAGCAAACACAAGGTTTAAATGAACAATTTTCAAACTAAAGATTTAGAAATAGTTAGTTTACTCACCTAAAACATTTCTGAACAAAGAATAAATTTGAAGTTGATCATCTGGAACTTGAATTGTTTGAATCTGCAGTTGAAACTGCTTGTGTTCTTGCCTGCTGTTGTTTGAATAAATTTGGAGTTTACTTTTTTTTCCTTTTTCTTGTTCTCAGTTTTCTTAAGTTTTGTTATGTGTTTGTTGGACCAACTAAAAATATAAAGCAACTTCATATATATATATATGAGATGACAGTAGTATGAAGGAGGTATTATCAGGACAAGCTTTATTTGTTTTGGCCAAATATGACTTTGAATTAACTTGCTGCAATATGACATTTCGGCTGAAACATTATTTTGTAGCCTGAAATGACAAATTGTACTTAGGCTTATTGAATATGTCTTCAAATTTGTTAACACTTAATTAATGTTCCCCTGATATTTGTAGGTGTACAACTTGTAGGTACACATTTGGCTTATGTATGAAGCTTCGAATAAAGATCTTTGTTTTTTTTACTATGTTGCTTGTTTTATTATCTTCTAGTTTACATTTCCTAGCTTGAATAATTACATACATACTTGTCAGGTTTATTCTATGCTTTGCAGGAAACACTTGGTCTTGCAAATGAAGATACTTATATACTCATATTCATTTCAGAAAGGCTAGGGTCCTGTAGAAAGAGATATTTTATGTATTGTTATTTCTAGCTTGTATTTATATTTGTATTTAACTATGACAAACAATATTTGAGTTATGTTCAACATGGAGACTTATATTTGCTTTATACATTTATTTATATCCTTATTTTAGCTACCAATTATTTGATCATATACATGTGTTTGACTTATATATAATATTTATATTTATTTTGAACATTATCATCTATTTATATTTTATATCTTATATTGTTAGAATTAGATTTAAACATTATCATCTATAGATACTTCTATCAATGTTAACCAAAAGAAAGTATTTTAATTTAATAATGTAAGATAAATATTATAAGGAGATTTATTTTAAATTTCAAACATTATTATTCATATGTATATGCTTATCAAATGTTAGCAATGTAAAACCTTTTAATTTAATTATATAAAGTAAATTTTATCAAAAATATTGTTAAGAATCTTTTATTTTAGAATTTTCAAACATTATAATCTATATGTATTATTTTATTCTAAATATAAACAAAGTAAAGTATTTTAATTAAATTATATAAGATAGATTTTTATTGTAAATATTATTAAGATATTTATTCCAAATTTCCAAATTTCATTTTCTTACAAAATACCAATATATATTATAAACAAATGGCAATATTTCCAAAATTATATTCATTTTAATACGATCAGATTACATTTTATTTAAATTAGATTAAACATTTATTAGAATAAACGGGGCCAAAAATCCAGGTTCGTTACATTCCTTCCCCCTTAAAAGAATTTCGTCCTCGAAATTTGAAACAAAGGTAATTTAAAAGCTGTTATACCAACCATTCAACATAGATATCATTCACACATTAGCAAACAACCGAACAGTCTATCCTAACAAACATTACTAGCTATCCGAACACAAATTCGGATAAGCTTTCCAAAAATTATCCAGAGTTGCCTCTCAATGATCATCAATCCGAACCGGATTCCTTACCACAGTCAAATTTGATTTGACTTCCAAATTCCTGAACTACTGATTTGACAACTAATGACGAATCATGAACAAATTCCTTAATGGGATATATGGAATACATTACGAATTTCAGACACCCATTCTAGCAATTCGATACTGAAATCTACAGTATTAACTCTTTCCAAATTTTATTGACTTCTTTACAGAATTTTAAAATCTATTCAATCAAGCCCATACGATGTACATATACCATTCGTACGCAAAATCAAATCCGATTGCTCGCTCGATCACACAATTTCACTTCCGAACTAATATCGTCCACCCGACTTCCTCGTGCGGACTCAGAACTGGTTTCTTGATCAGAAACTGTCATTCTCCTTGCATATGCACAACTATGATAGAGAATTTCCAGAATCAATCAAAATCCAAATTCATGGTTCGTCGTCGAAAATCGAGTGAAAAATCCTAAATCGGATCGATATAACTATCTCGAAATTCTATGCTCGAATCTGGATCAAATTGCTATGTGAATAAAATAATATACGTACATCCTACGTATTTATGTCCATTGACTATCAACTATATTAATTTCTTTTATTCACATTATTCTAATTTCTATCCACTTGGAAATTTTTTTTCCAATATCAAATTTACTTAAGAATTTCACCATTCATTTCTTAAGTTTATTATAAACATTATATATATTCTTATATTATTACTCTACCACTTTAGCCTTTATATCTTCTTATTGCCTTTATATCTTCATATTGCCTTTATATCTAAATTTCCATTTCCTTGTGAATTTCAATTTATCTTCAACTCTGAATATTTAATTTTATTGACTATCTTCCATTTAGAACTGATTTATTATTATTTAAATTAGTTTCATCCACTAGTTTATTTCAATCTCTAATTTGAAATTGTTTTGTTGCTAATTTTTTTTTAGTATCCAAAATTTTGAGAAGTTTTGGCAGAGTCTCCATTACATATTTTTATAAGCACATATGTAAGGTTTCGATCCTTATCACAATTGATTCCAATCAATTCTCAAACCATTCCCTTTAATTTAAGTGATTTACAACTTACTTGCTTATATATAATTTATTTAAGCAAAACAAACTCATATCCAAAATCATCCTATTTTGCTTCTAATAGTTCATAAAATTTTATCTAATCTCATTTACTTCAATTGACCCATTTTTCTTATGCAATTTGACAATACTATTGTGAATAAATAATTACTTAAACTTTATGAGAAATCTTAAATTGAGTCCAACTAATTTTATACTTGACTCCACCCCGTTTAATTTATTCACAATCCTTTCATTGCATTTTCTTTCATTTCAACAGGTTTGGTTCCAAACCATTTTATTAAACTTAACAACCAATATTTTAAATAATCATCTCACAATTTACTCAAGTTATTTATTTTCTTCAAACTGTTCCACCTAACATCTTAGGTTTATTCTATTTCACCAATTTCCATTCAAATCTTTGATTTGATTTTCCTTTAATCAAATCCCAACTATTTACTAATCTATTCGATTAGTTTATTCCTTTATCCATTTTAAAATTTTAATTTTTTTATTAACAATTCATTATTTAATTTATTTATAAAGTCATTTAATTTATGCTTGAACTAGGTACAACTCACACCAATTTTAACTCAGTTCATTACTTATTTACTAAATAATTTTATTTCATTCAATATTATTTATAACTCGATTGAACTCATTTAAACTCAATTTTATTTCCACTCAACTTCGGTTAAATATAGCCACTTACAAATCTTTAAATTTTATTTCTCAATATATGAGCTCAAACTTATTTATCTACTTAACAACTTATATTACTCATTTGGGTCATTTTATCTTATAATCACAATTCCAGATTACATATATATAACACTTACTATCTTAAGGTATACATTTCATTTTGCCATTACAATTATTTTCCCTTCCAGGTTTATATCCAATTAAGTTCATTTTGAACTTCAATTCCATTTAACTTATCTCAGGTTAAACTCCAATATGTTTTCTTATTTTCATTTACTTAAGTTAAATTTTAATTCCGGGATTAAAATTCCCAATTTCTTCTTATTAATATCAACTTTACCGTATAAGTTCAACAGTTGATTCATTCAAACCTCCCACATTATCTAAATAGAATTTCTTAGAATTCAATTGCCCGGTTTTCATTTCCAAACCCATTTTGAAATGATAACTACATATACCCACCTGGTACATCAAATCAAATTTTCAAATTCCAAACACTTGTTTTCACCAAAACAAAATTTTCCCTTTTGAAATTTCTAAAACAACTTGTATACCCAACGAGCCCAAATAATTATCATGACCAACTATCCTGGTAGCAATTCATCACTTTAGAAACTCGAAAATGAATACCGATGATGTGGCCATCATCATCAGGATTAGTTTCCAGCGACTGAAGTGAGTTCAGTGCTTCCTTACTTTCACAGATTCCTCCCAAAACAATTTCCATTCAACAATATTTTCCAAAACAATACTCCATTATTGCCTTCAAATCTTTGGAAAAACATTGCAAACATTCCTAAGATTTTTAAATTCCCCAAATCCTTTGGTTTAAATTCATTTAAACACCTTTCAAATTTCGGGGACTTAAATTCTGTTTAATCAAGTTTTAATTATATCCCTTTTAAGCCATACTTAGACAATTTTATTTGGTTATAAACCACTCAAATTTTAAATTTTTATTCAATTATAGTATTAACAACCAAACATCCAACTATATATAATTTCAGAAAATATTTCTTTTATGTCAAAATATAATTTTGGGTAAATTATTTCATTTACCCTACTTTAAAAACAATACCGTGTCGGTCTATCTTGTTTAAGAGTTTAGAAATCCCTATCGATGAAATGGCGTCCCACACATCGACCAGAATCCATAAACACTCAACAGATAAGTCAACACAATAAAAAAACAATTTTATATTCACTAACAAATACGCGCTCATATCTATTAATATACTCAAACTCATTTTAGAGTTCTACAAACTCTATTCCATGAGTAATTTCTACCAGAGCCAAGGTTATCACCTAACCCACACTCTGATACCAAGTGTGATGACCCACCCTTCCACTACCAGAAAGACGTATCATCATTAAGAAAGAAAGGGATAGAAATAGAAAAGAAAGAGAAAGAAAGAACAACAACATCAGAATCTCACAAAGGAACAGAACAAAATATAATATATCATATAACTGTTACATAGTTTTTACATATATCAGAGTTATACAATATCAATACATATGTCAATCATACATACATCTATCACTACATACATCAGAGGTATAATACACATCAACTAATACAGCGGAACTACGTAGATATCTACATACGTCTGGAAACTCCTGCTCCAAGCTTCTCCAGAAATCAAGTCCAAAACCTATCACTTGGCTACTCAAAAAAATTTGAGTACCCAAGAGTTTATGAAAACACAAAATATAAACTCCGGGTCAGACATGGGTCTGGTATGAGTAAACGGTTTAAATTTTTTAACTTTGAAAAACATTTGAAAATAAAGGTATCACGTAAGACTCCTCAAAAATAAATACGGGTAAGTTTTTACCTTACGCTAACCAAAACATTTCATAGGAAATCCATTGATATTATAATAGTGTCTAGGGTTTTCAAGCAAATAGGAAATAGCCGAAATTGTTACATCTATTAAATTCCAGCTACTAGCCACAAAGTGGGTAATACAAATCAAAACCGTAGGGTCTCATAGGGAAAATGGATTTCCAACAATGGCAGGGCTACTGGGGTACCGCCCGTCACAGTACGGGGCCTAGATCACCGTACCGAGGATCTTTCCCGACCCCCTACAACACAAGGCCGGAACCATTCCTTACTGAACAGTCCCGAACAAGATAAACCTCGCGGTTGTAGCCAGCAACCGCCCATACAGCCGAAATAAAAAGGGACATCTAGACAGGGGAAATATCTTGTCCTTCTTGGGCATGACCCACCTAACCTTGCTGCATCTCCCCTGTTTTAGCCATTCCCGGTTGATGAGGCTTGAGGCTGCGATTACCTTTATAGAACATATTCTTAGAATGCTCATCGTCCGCCTGACGATGTGCTGAAAGCATTCAATCCATACAAGTTCGTTCCGGGTTCGAACGAAACCGAAGGCATTATCTCCTTACACTCGTTTTGGAATCACCCTCAGAGTCAACGACGATAACCCTTGCATTCTGAATACACCATCTCGATCTTCATTTGATAAGTTAAGACCTATCGTTTAATTTGGATCGATGTGGTTTTCGGAATATCAAATCGATTATTCCGATCCCGGTCTCATCAGATCCAAACGTGTTTTAAAGGCCAAGTTGTCTATTTAAACTTAACAATTTAATTTATATAACATTGATCACATATAATCAGAACAGGTATATCACAGAATAATATCATCATATAGTAATCACCATCCAATAGTCAAAAGTAAATCAATCAAGAACCATCCATGTGTGGTTTAATCTTTTTTATTTACTTATGTCGTCTTAATTTGTTTTCTTAAAAATTTAATCAACCCTTGATACATTCATCATTAATTTATTAATTAATTCCAAACATCTTGATAACCATTCTTTAATAATCTTTGTAATTCAATTTAACCATCTTTACTTATTATCACTTAATACTTCCATTTTTAATAAATATTTCATTATCCATTTATTTATTTACCAATGACTTAATTCATTAACCAGGCAAATGGTTACTAATTTTTAATTAGATGTTAAACTAATTATTCTAAATTTTGAATTGTCTTTAATTAGTTAACTCACTTTAATTTTCTAACTTATTAACATTTAATTATTCATAGCATTTCTAAATTTAAATTTTCATTTAGTTTTAAATTTCAATTTTAAATTACTTAACGCCCTTAATCATTTTGCTGTTACTTAAATTATCCCCCTTAAATCTTACATTTGGATAAATACTGACTACAAAATCCTTAACAACTTGACTCGAGCTAAACTTCAGATCACTCGGGTTAAACCCGAGCTCCAACATATTCTTCCTGAGTCCCCTATTTCTTCCCTCCTCCATCTCTCTATTTATTTTATTTAAGTTATAAACTGTTAAATTTAAAAGTCATAGGCACGAGATGCCTTCGCTATAACTCGAGACCAAGGCTTCCATCCCCGAGTTTCATCTCGATTCATTTCCCTCTCGCTTGCTTTCGAAACCACTGACACTTCAATTCTTGCTGTGCACATGCACATCAGCTTGCCGGCGATCTGGCGAACCTCGCAACCCCTAACGAGTCGCGAAACCACGCTATAATCGATAATAAAGCTCAAATCGACATGATCAAACCCCTGGTGAAATCGAGCTTCCAGATCGATAACTCGAACTCCCCTCTTCATCTAAATCGCTTTGTCCAAGCGCAACCGACCACCAGAAAATTCAAAACTCCGGCCACTCCTAGTCCATCCCCTACGCTACCCCTCCCCTAAATTTCGTACAGCTCGATGCACTGGAGGAGGCACCGTGAGCACGAGTTCGAACGCCAGTAAATTAGGTTAAAAGAAAGAAAACGACACTGCCGTCGCCTCCGACATCATGGCCGCCTCAGACCATTTTCCAGTCCCCCCCAGCAAGCTCCTCTACCTCCTCGCACAACCCGACCACCACCAGTTCCATCGATCACCTGAATTCGATCAAATTTCCTCAAATGAACATCTCCAAACTGCTCACAAATCTCACCACTAAAAATCACCAAATTCGTCTTAAAAATCATCATTTTGTATAAGGATTCAAACTAGGTACTTGAATCAGTGTTTATTAAAATTCGAAAATTTTAAAATTTTAAGTATGCTCTGTAAAAATTTCACCTTTCCTCCCGTACACGTTTTTACCTCATGAAACTATTATTAGATCAAAGTCCTTACCTAAATACACCTTTTTACTTTAAACATCAAAGCTTGAAAGTGAATAGAAATAGAGGGATCGAATTTTTTTTTTTTACATGATGGTTTCATCCCAGACCCTGAATAGAGAAGAATCCTATCTCTGTATTTGTCAAACATATTATATTTATAGAGATAAAGAAGTAGTTCAAACCATATTGACAAAATAATCTACTGATCATATTTTAACATAAATTTAATATTAAGTTTACTCACCAAAATCACTTGAACAGGGAACAAACTGTATATTCTGTTGTTATGCTTCTCTGACAAGCTGTAATTCATCTTCAAGTGATGATTTAAATTTAAACAACCTACCCAATTCTAAAACTTTGTATTCATGTAAAGATGTATATGTATATTTACTCAGAAATTGTTAAAGATACAGGAGTATCTTAGGATCACAAATTACAGTAGATAGCAAACACTAGGTTTAAATGAACAATTATCAAACTAAAGATTTAGAAATAGTTAGTTTACTCACCTATAACATTTCTGAACAAAGAATAAATTTGAAGTTGATCATCTGGAACTTGAATTGTTTGAATCTGCAGTTGAAAGTGCTTGTGTTCTTGCCTGCTGTTGTTTGAATAAATTTGGAGTTTACTTTTTTTTTCTTCTTCTTCATGTTCTTAGTTTTCTTAAGTTTTGTTATGTGCTTGTTGGAACAACTAAAAATAAAAAGCAACTGCATATATATATGAGATGACAGTAGTATGAAGGAGGTATTATCAGGACAAGCTTTATTTGTTTTGACCAAATATGACTTTGAATTAACTTGCTGCAATATGACATTTTGGCTGAAACATTATTTTGTAGCCTGAAATGACAAATTGTACTTAGGCTTAATGAATATGTCTTCAAATTTGTTAACACTTAATTAATGTTCCCCTGATATTTGTAGGTGTACAACTTGCAGGTACACATTTGGCTTATGTATGAAGCTTCGAATAAAGATCTTTGTTTTTTTTTTTACTATGTTGCTTGTTTTATTATCTTCTAGTTTACATTTCCTAGCTTGAATAATTACATACATACTTGTCAGGTTTATTCATGCTTTGCAGGCAACACTTGGTCTTGCAAATGAAGATACTTGTATACACATATTCATTTCAGAAAGGCTAGGGTCCTGTAGAAAGAGATACTTTATGTATTGTTATTTCTAGCTTGTATTTATATTTGTATTTAACTATGACAAACAATATTTGAGTTATGTTCAACATGGAGACTTATATTTGCTTTATACATTTATTTATATCCTTATTTTAGCTACCAATTATTCGATCATATACATGTGTTTGACTTATATATAATATTTATATTTATTTTGAACATTATCATCTATTTATATTTTATATCTTATATTGTTAGAATTAGATTTAAACATTATCATCTATAGATACTTCTATCAATGTTAACCAAAAGAAAGTATTTTAATTTAATAATGTAAGATAAATATTATAAGGAGATTTATTTTAAATTTCAAACATTATTATTCATATGTATATGCTTATCAAATGTTAGCAATGTAAAACCTTTTAATTTAATTATATAAAGTAAATTTTATCAAAAATATTGTTAAGAATCTTTTATTTTAGAATTTTCAAACATTATAATCTATATGTATTATTTTATTCTAAATATAAAAAAAGTAAAGTATTTTAATTAAATTATATAAGATAGATTTTATTGTAAATATTATTAAGATATTTATTCCAAATTTTCAAATTTCATTTTCTTTCAAAATACCAATATATATTATAAACAAATGGCAATATCTCCAAAATTATATTCATTTTAATATGATCAGATTACATTTTATTTAAATTAGATTAAACATTTATTAGAATAAACGGGGCCAAAAATCCAGGGTCGTTACAGCCTCTTCCCTTTTTACAAATATATAAAACATTTAAGTCCCATACCTTAAATAATTTTATATATTCATCAAAATACTTAGGGAAACTCTATAAAAGTTCCTGTAAATCATTTTTAATATGTTTTCCAATGTATATAAATTTCAGACCCAAAACATACATTATTTAGCCTCAAATAATTTTAAACCCAAATAATTATTTTCTTCACTAGAAAATTAATATAAAATCCACATTAATTCAGAAAATTATGAAAATTGAAACCCATCATCTAAAATATCGTTTCTGATCTTATTCTAAAATCGCAAGGCATTTAGATGTCATTTAGTAGGGTTTTCATGTTAAAACATGTCATAAAACCTATATGAATTTGCATAAATCATCAACAAGCATATACAATCATTTTAACATTCAAAAACATGGAAAAAAACTTGCAAAATAATTTGGATTCCACTTAAAGCAAAAAATAATAGAAAACATGAGATGTATATATTATTCACCTTAGCTTTGTTGAGATTTGAGAATGGATTATGTTGCTTTAGCTTCTTCTTTAGCTTATCTTCCTCTTGATCTTGCTTAATGGTTGTCCACCGCTATTTTTTAATTTTGATAATGAATTTGTAAGTGAACACGGCTTAAGGGTTTAGGGTATTAGAATGTGTCTTTTCCCTATTTTTCCCCTTATCTGACTTCCTTATCTATTTCATTCTAATTCATTTTAGTTTATTCATTAACAAGGCACGGCTACCCCTTAGTTTACACAAATCTCAATACCTTAATCATTACATTAGTTTAATTAATTTAACCAATTGAATATCCTAAATAATGTTACTAAAAATTTGGGTCGTTACATACTCCTTTCCTTAAAGAATTTCATTCTCAAAATTATGATAAGGCACTCAACTAATCAATCAAAAAGGGAAAACATACCATCAAACAAATAAGGATAAGCGTCTCTAATCCTCCACTCAGTCTTCCAAGTACAGTCTCTCTTATCTTCGCTCCACTAGACTTTAACCAATCTAAATGTCATATTCCTTAGCCTCTTCTCATATCTCGTGACTATACGAACCTGGTTTCTAACTCTAGTCAAGTTCGGCTCTACTACTAAGTCCTTTAACATAGTTAGTGCTATAGTAGTCTTCGGATCTCGAATACATTTCCTCATATGAGAAACATGGAAAACATTGTGGACTCTTGCCAAAAAACCTAGTAACTCTACCCTATACGCGAATTTCCTGATCCTGTCTATAATAGGAAATGGTCCTACGAATCTCGGTACCAACTTCCTTGATTTCTCGAATCAAATCTCACTTTTCATCGGTCATACTTTGACGAAAACATGATCTCCAACAGAGAACTCTATGTCTTTCCATCTTCTATCTATACAACTCTTCTTCCAAGAATGAGATTCTTCCATTCTAGATCGAATTAAATCAATTTTCTTTGCAGCTTCTCTAACTAAATCTGGACGAAGAACCAACCTATTGCCGGTCTCTAACTAATAAACTAGAGATTTGCATGGCTTCCGTACAAAGCTACAAACGTTGCTATCCCTATACTATCCTGATAACTGTTATAATACGAAAACTCGACTAAGTGTAGATTGTCTACCTATGATCCTCCAAAATTTAATACACAAGCTCATAGCAAACCTTCCAAGGCTTTGTTAACTCTTTCCATTTGCCCATCAGTCTATGGATGATAAGCGGTACTCATCTTGAGCTTGGTACCTAAAGTATCCTACAGACTCTTCCAGAACTCACTAGTGAATAAGGAATCTTTATCACTTACGATACTACTAGGAAATCCATAAAGTCTAACTAAATTCCTCATAAATAAATTAGCTAAAACAGGTGCCGTCCGAGTTGACTTCACTGGAATAAAATGGTCACTTTTGGTTAACCTGTCCACTATGACCCATATAGTTTCATTTCCTCTTTTTGATCTCCACAACCCCTCTGTAAAATCCATCAAGATAGAATCCCATTTCCATACGGGAACATCTAAAGGGTGAAGTAACCCACTTGATTTATGATGTTCGGCTTTTACCTGTTAGTAGTTCTAACAATTCTTCACCCATGAGCCAACATCCCTCTTCATAACTTCCTAAAAGAAACTCCTCTTCATGTCCTGATACATCTTAGTTTCTCCCGGAGGAACAGTGAACTTCAAACGATGGCATTCCTCAAGAACCTCCTTTCTTATGTCCCCCACATTTGGAACACATAACCTTCCTTTCTTCCTTAAACACCCATTCTGGTCAGGACTAAAATCCTTCATGTCATCGCTCTCCATTCCATCCTTTAACTTCCTGATCCATTCAGCTAATAAAGATCCTCCATCTGTTTAGAAGCAATCATTTCGATCATCATCGGTCGAACTTCCAAACGTGGTAACACTACAGTTTCTCCACTAGATCTAGCTTCGGATCTCCATTGTACTCTACACGTCGTTAACACTTCTAAATCTTTCCACTCAGCTATCATGGCTATCACTACATTCTAATGTTTCCTACTAAGTGCATCTACAACCTTGTTGCCTTTCCTCGGTGTATACTCAATTCCAAAGTCATAAGAGGCTAAAAACTCTAACCACCTCTACTATATCATATTCAACTCCTTTTAAGAGAATAAATACTTTAGCAAATAATGATCTGTGTATAACTTGAACTGCTCTCCAAAGATAATGTCTCCAAATCTTTAATGCCAAGATCACCACTACTAACTCCAAATCGTGAGTAGGATATATTACTTTGTGCGGTCTAAGCTGTCGAGATGCATAAGCAATCACTCTACCTCTTTGCATTAAAACAGCTCCTAACTCAGTTCCACAAGCACCTGTATATACTACCAAATCTTGATTTCCTGTTGGAACAACTATACAGGTGCATGAGACAAAAGTGTTTCAGCTTATGGAATGCCTCCTCGCACTTATCGGTCCAAACAAACTGCATATTCTTTCACATTAGCTTGGTCATCGGTGCCACTATTATGAAAAATCCTTAATAAATCTTCGATAATACCTATCTAATCCAAGAAAACTCTTTATCTCAGTCACTGTCTCGGGTCTTCCAATTATTCACTACTTTAATCTTAGTTGGATCTACAGACAACCTTTCTCTTAGACTACATAGCCAAGAAACTTCACTTCCTTCTTCCAAAAATGACACTCCGAAAACTTCGCCTTCAGCTAATGCTGCCTCGGTGTCTTAAGCGCTACTCTAAGATAAACTTCATTCTCCCTTTCACCTCTAGAATATATCAAAATATCATCTATGAAAACCAACATGAACCTATCCAAATGCTCTCGAAAAATTCGGTTCATCAAACTAACAAAGAATGTCGGCGCATTAGTTAGTCCAAACAGCATCACTAACCATTCGTACGATCCATATCTGGTCCTAAACGCCGTCAAAGAAATACTATCTTCTTCTACTCAAAGCTGAAGGAATCCTATTGCCAAACCCAACTGAGAAAATATGTTAGCTCCACTCAACTGATCAAACAAATCGTCAATTCTAAGTAGGGGATATCAATTCTTTTTTGTCTTCTCATTCAACTTACGATAATCAATACATTACCTTAACGATCCACCCCGCTTTTTTGAAAACATTGCGGTCGCTCCCTAAGGTTAACTACTAGGTATAATAAAATTCTTGCCTTTGAGGTCCACTAACTGCACCTTTAACTCCTTATCTCGGTAGGTGTCATCCTGTTTGATGGTTTACTCACTGGTTCTGCTCCTAGCACCAAATCTATCCAAAACTCAATGGCTCTTTTTAGTGGCAAACCTATTATAGGTTCAAATACATCTGCGAATTCTCTAACATAAAAAACTCGATTCATCTTGTCGTTACCTCCACAACACCCAACAAAGCATTCACCTCATAGCTAGAATTCCCTATGGTATATATAATCCAATCATTACAGTTAGGCTATCTAAGCGATATAGCATCTTACTTACTTAACCAATCCATACCCAAAATAATTCCGAACCTTATAAAATCAAATACATGCAAACTGCAAACATAGGTATGACCTAGCAAGTCAAACTCTAAGTGGTCACATTTCATCCTAAGTGTCGCATACCCTTCTATCTGATTTGCAACCCTTAAGGAAGTAACTAAATATGAGGGTTCTCGATTAAGCTTATCTACTAAACAACGAGATATAAAAGAATGTGATGCACCAGTATCAAATAGAACGCTATCTGACATACCATGAAACTGAAGCGTACCACCCAACACTGCCTTCCCTTTTTCCACTACCGTTGGCATTGAGGTAGCCGACTCCAATGCAAACAATTTTCCCCTCCATCCTTAACATGCTCTTTCCACCAGTTCTTGTAATGACCAATTTGATCGCAGTTGAAGCATCTGATATTCTTCTTCCCGATCACTTTCTTCACCTTTCAAGAACGACATTCATTAGCGAAATGCCATTTTTTATCACATTTAAAGAAGACAACCTCCGACTTTCCTTTCTTTACAGCTCCACCCTTCAGAGCACCCTTCTTATGGGAGAACTTACTTTTCTGAATCTGCCTTACCTGGACTTCCTTTGACTTATTCCTCTATAGAAAAGCAAGCATCTCCTCATGTCTTAAAGTCATCTCAACCACAACATCACAAGGATCTATGATATACGGTAATGTAACCTTTGCCAGCTTAGGCTTCGACCCTCTAATGAACTTCTTGTTCATCTCCATCAGTGTCCACCGTCGCATAACCATACCTCTCCAACTCCTGAAACCTCATAGCATACTTCAATATAGACACCTCCCTCAGCTCTTACTTAGAAACCTTCCTAAGCAAGGAAGACTTTCTCATCATAGACATGAACCTTTCCTCGAACCTTCTCTTAAACTCAGCCCATGTCATTGTCCCTTCATTCACTCCAAGTTTCACACTATTCCACGAAAATAAAGCTACTCCTTAAAGCTGCCTCGATGCAAGCCTTCACTTCTGCTCGTCATTGATCCCCAAATCCGAAAAGATCCTCTCACAATGCAGCGACCAGTTTTCTACTTTAATAGCGACTTCAGTTCGAGGAAATGGCTTTCCTCCCATCCTAGCATAGTCTCTACTCAAAATAGCATAATTGTTGACCATCGAAGCTTCTTGATTCCCTGCTCCAACTACTCTAGCAGTAACTCACTTGCATCATGTTCATGAAAAACCGATGCATCACTCTCATATCAACTTGCAAGACTCCAACACCAATATTTCCAGCTTATGCCTGACCTTGATTCCTTCTCATATTTAGTCTAGCGTTACCATTTGTATTGGCTCTTCACTCGCTTAGATAAAAACTTTTTCACTTCTAGCATCCATATCTGTATTCGAACCTCATGAGATATAGAAGAATAACCTAATAGAGATAGGAGACTAGAGATAAAGCTTATACATACATATATATATATATATATATATATATATATATATATATATATAACAATTACAAGTATGTTACTATAGCATTTTCCCATACCCTTATCTTATCTCTGATTCCATAGGACTATATTTTTTAAATCATTTTTAAGTTAAAGTTTTTCATAAACCTATGCTTTGATACCAAGTTGTAACACCTCGCACTTAGAGGTAAAAGCTAAGCACTACAGATGCTACAATCATATATAGTATTAACTTCTGATGACAAAATACGATAATGCCTATGGTATCCATAATATCAGAGTCACATGAATATGAACTAAAATCATCATAGATTAAAACAGCATTTCTGATTACATTTCAAAACAATATTTCATTTTCAAACTACATAATCCCATAATCGTTTCCCAGGTTCAGATCAAGTATAGTTATTACACAAATACGCCAAAAGCGACATATGAAGATACCCCCCTGGTTGATCGGAGTACAATACATTCATAATTGACTTAATACAACACAATGGTGTAAAATAAAAACAAAAACTCCTAAATAGCTATCTATCAGCTACCTGTTCGTCTGTGGAAGCTTTATTCACCAACCTACTAAAATATAAAAACTTGACCCTCAACCTACTCAAACCAATTTTGAGCATTCAAGAGTTTAAGGGGAAAAACATAAACTTTAAGTCAGACATAAAGCCTGGTGGTAATAATACCATACATCTCGATTATTTGATATTAAGTGAGATCATACCATTAGCGGAACGGGTTTCCCATCACTAATATCCTTTTAAAACATGTCTTTTGCAAAACTTAATCCTACAACCGAAATTGGTTAAACAATAAATCAGTATCATGTATACATATAAATCAGGTAATAAATGGACTATCTATCCAAACACTATAGCTTTGTTTGGCTAACTACTAACCTTTGGCTGATTCAGGCCTATAAGTCAATATAAACAAATAATCTAACTTTTGTTAGATACTCCACTTCTGGACGGTCTGTCGTTAACTTACTACGCCCATGATCAACTGATCCTAATGGTTTTACAGGTTCGCCAATAACCAATATCTTCTCATTAGATTCCTTTCTGTATGTAACATAATTTTAGTCTTACTTGTGACAAAGCCCTACACACTAGAATTTTGGACTAAATTAGTTAGGTGCTAATAACAATGTATTTGGTGTGACCATATACCAGTCCTATATGGTATTCTAATATCTAAGTCATTTTACTTACGATTAACTACCCGTAAATTTTCCTTGAAAGCCATTTCATTCCAAAAGTTTTAACCCTTTAAATCATATTTAACAAGAAAAATATTCTATGCTTTACTAAAAATATCTTGCCATGTTATATATATATATACACACTTTACACAAATCTTTGTTGATGAAACATTTAAATCTTTGAAAGTACCCCTTTCGAATCTATTGAAAGTACCTCTTTCGGAATTAAGTAAACCTAGGCCAAAAGGCCAAAACATTTCTTTTGAAACCATTCATAATCACCTTTCGAAAACATTGAAATCATCCCTTTCGAAAGCTTTAAAACCTTAGACATCCAATCTTTAAAACACTTAAATATTGCCTTTTGAAAACATTGGAAACCTTCCACTTAAAACCTTTCAAAAACATTAGAAACCGTCCTTTGTAACCTTTCGAAAACATTGGGGAACCACCCATTTGAAACCTTCTTCTCAAACCTTTCGAAAGAATCAAAATCATTTTCAAACATCAAACCTTTCAAAAGCATTTGGGTTCAAGTAAAACATGTGGAACAACCATTCGAAACCTTTGGGTTCTACCTTCAACAGAGAAAAGGGTCATAAAACAACTAAGTTGAAAGCACACTTTCGAAATCAATTCCTAAGTAAAGAAGTGATGATGTTGAAACCAACCCCCTGAAAGCATTGGAAAAGCTGCTAGGTTTTAAAAGCAAAGTATCCCTTTCGAAACCATTTGTTTCGAAATGTTGAAAGCGACAGCAAGGGGTTTCGAACCCTTAGAAAGTATTTACTTAAAACAAAATGGCACAACCTCATTTGAAGCCATTCCTTAAACCAATTTGACCCAGTCGGAAGCCAACAAAGTTGAAAGCGTTCTTCTAAAAGCAAAGCAGACACATTTTCATTTGAAAGCAAAATAACACTTCGACCCAATCGATACTTATTGTTTCGGCCCAATACCTTGCGCCTATATCCAATTCACTATGTACTAAATCATCGATACTATGTGTTGTTGGTTTCGTTGGTGATGAAGGCGGAAGTACCCGATCGGAACCTAGGCGCGAAAAGTGGTGAAATATGTAAAAAGTATGTAAAATCTATTTTTTTGCTTTTTATAGTAATCTTTTCAACTAACCTGCCTTGTTTGTTAAAATATTATTGGTTGCTAATTTTCCCTTCTAAAAGTGCAAAATTTCAAAAGTAATAATTTAAATAATTTACAAAATGCCCCTTCTTCTTTTATAAATTTATAAAACATTTCATTCTCATACCTTAAATAATTTTACATATTCATCAAAACACTTAGGAAAATTCTATAAAAATTCCTGTAATCATTTTTAATATGTTTTCCAACATATATAAATTTCATACCTAAAACATGCATTACTTAGCCGTAAATAATTTTAAACCCAAATAATCATTTTCTTCGCTAGAAAATTAATATAAAATCCATATTATTTCAGAAAATTATTAAAAGTGAAACCCATCTCTGAAATATCATTTCCGATCTTATTCTTAAATTGCAAGGCATTTGAATGTCACTTTATAGGTTTTACACATTAAAAAATATCATAATACCTATATGAGTTCACATAAATCATCAACTTGCATATAGAATCATTTTAACATTCAAAAACATGGCAAAACCTTGCAAGATAATTCATATTCCACTTAAAACTGAAAACAACAGAAAACATGAGATGTTGTTATTATTCACCTTAGCTTTAAGATTAAGCTGCTGGGATTTGAGAAAGGATTAATATTGCTTTAGCTTCTTCCTTTTGCTTATCTTCCTCTTGATCTTTCTTAATGGTGGCCGACCTCTATTTTTAATTTGATAATGAATGCGTAAAGTAAACACGGCTTAAGGGTTTAGGGTAATAGATAGTATCTTTTCCCTATTTTGCCCCTTATCTATTTCATTCTAATTCATTTTATTTTATTCATTAACAAGGCACGACTATCCCTTAGTTTACACAAATCTCAATCCCTTGTTCATTACATTATTTTATTTAATTTAAGTAATTAAATATCCTAAATAATGTTACTAAAAATTAGGGTCGTTATAAGTTGGATACTACCGAAGATTCATTAAGGATTCCTCGGAGATTGCCGCACCGATGACTAGACAATCTTGGAAGGATGTGAAGTTTGTTTGAACTGATAAGTGTGAGGGGGCATTCCAGAAACTAAAACATTTATTAACTAATTCACCTGTGTTAATTATTCTAAAAGGGAATCAAGACTTAGTGGTTACACGGATGCATGTGGAACAAGATTAGGAGCTGTGTTAATATAGAGAGGTAAAATGATTGTCTATGCTTCTCGATAGCTCGGACTACATGAGGTTAGATATCTAAATCATGATTTGGAATTAGCCATGGTAATTTTTGTATTGAAGTTATGGAGACATTACCTTTTGAGAGAAAGTTTGAGTTGTATACGAATCATAAGTAAGTAAGATATTTATTCTCTTAAAAGAAGTTGAATATGAGATAGCAGAGATGGTTAAAGTTCATAGCTGCAAACGACTTGGTTACCAAGTCCAAACTAGGAAAAGGAAATAAGGTTGCAGATGTACTTAGAAAACAACATCAAAATAAAGTATTGGCAATGATAGCTGAGCCGAAAAATTTAGAAGCATTGACTACATGCGGAGTAAAATAGAGAACTGGGGCTAGTTCTAGTTGAGAAACAACCATATTATCATGTTTAAAAGTTCGACCAATGATGATCGAAAGGATTGCTTCTAAATAAGGAGAAGATCCATTATTATCCAAGTGGATCAGAAGAATAAGGAATGGAACAAAGAGCAATGTCTTGATAGATTTTAGTCTTGACCAAAATGGGTGGTTGAGGAAGAAAGGGTGACTTTGTGTTCCGAGTGTGGGAAACGTTAGAAAGGAAGTTCTTAGAAAATGCCATCGCTCCAAGTTCACTATTCATTTAAGAGGAACTAAGATGTATCAGAATATAAAAAGGAGTTTTTTCTATGAAGGTATAAAGGGAGATGTAAGCTTATGGGTGAGGCTGTGTTTGAATTGTCAATAGGTAAAAGCTAAACATTATAAATCGAGTAGGTTACTTAAGCCTTTAGATGTTCCAGTATGGAAATGGGATTCTATCTGAATGGATTCATAGATGTGCTGCTAAGGTCGAATAGAGGAAATGAGTGTATTTGGGTTACAGTGGACAGACTAACTAAGAGTGCACACTTTATACATGTTAGGTCGACCAGGATAGTACCAGATTTGGCTAAGTTATTGATGCAGAATATAGTTAGACTGCATAGAATTTCTAGTAGTATAGTAAGTGATAGAGATTCCTTATTCACCGTGAGTTCTGGAAGAGTCTACGGGATACTTTAGGTACCAACCTCAATATGAGTATTGCTTACCATCCGCGGGCAGATAAGAAAATGCAGAGAGTTAACAATGTCTTAGAGGATTTGTTAAGGGCTTATGTGCTAGATTTCGTAGGATCATGGGAAGACCATCCACACTTAGTCAAGTTTTCATATAATAATAGTTATCAGACTAATATAGAGATGGCACCATTTGATGCTTTGTATAGAAGATCTTGCAAATCTCCCATTTATTGATTATAGACTGGGGATAGACTAATTCTTCCTTCGGATTTGATTAAAGAAGCTGTAGAAAAGATTGAGTTAATTCGGGCTAGAATAAAGGAAGCTCAGTCTAGGTAGAAGAGTTATGGTGATAAGAGACGGGAAGACTTAGAGTTCTCAGCCGAAATCACATTTTCGTCAAAGTGTCACCGATAAAAGGAGTGATCTAATTTGGAAAACTAGTAAAATTGGCGCCAAGATTCGTTGGACTACTCCTATTATAGAAAGGATCGAAAACTTGTGTATAAGATAGAGTTACCAAATAGTTTGGCAGGTGTCCATAATATTTTCCATATTTCGCATTTAAGGAAATGTATTTGAGATCCAAAGATTACCATTAGACCGACTGTGGCAGAGGATCTAGTAGTGGAACTAGATACGACTATAGTTAGAAAATCAGTTCGTATAGTTGCGAGAGATGAGAAGAGACCGAGGAACAAGAGAGTCAGATTAGTCAAAGTACAGTGTAGTGACAACGAGAAAGACTGTACTTGGAAAACTGAGAGCAGGATTGGAGACACTTATTCTGACTTGTTTGATGGTGTGTTTTACCTTTATTTTTGCTTGTTGTAGGTAACTTATCGTAATTTCAAGGACGAAATTCTTTAAGGAGGAGAGTCTGCAATGACCCTAATTTTGACTAACATTATTTAGAATATTTAATTGGATAAATAAAATAATGTAGATAGTTAGGAGATTTAGAGTTGTTAATTAAGAAGTAATCGTGCCTTAATGAATGTACCAGCGAAAGAGAACTAAAAATAAGTAGGAGGAATTTGGTAAGTGTAAAATAGGAACAACCTTTGTTCCTATACCCTAGACCCTTATATTCTTCATTCGTCATTCATTTTAACTTCCACAAACAAAACTATAACCTTAAAGAACTCGGTCGGCCACCATTAAGTGGATTCAAGGAATAGAAAAGCTAGGATTCAAGTAGAAAGCTTGATCAAATCAATATAAAGGAAAATCTCAACCTCTTAACACAAACCCAAGGTGAATAATTAATTTGCATCTCACTTTTGATAATGATTTTGGATTCATGTTAGATCCAAACTATGTTTGCAAATAATAATCCATGTTATGTTTATAAAAATGGATATATATATATATATATGTATGTATGTATGTATATTTGCTGGTTTAATATAGGTTTTATGATATGTTCTGAATTGAGAACCTATCAAATAACATCCGAGTGAGTTGCATTATTTGTATATGGTCAAAAACATTATATTAGAAGTGGCTTTCAAGTCTTATAATTTCCTAATTGATTGTGGATTTATTATGAATTTTCTATGAGAGAAAATAGTAAATTTTGGGTTAAATTGTCTAAGGCAATTATATAATGTTTTCGGGTCTGAAATTTATATATGTTAGAAAACATATTTAAAGCAAATTATTATGATTTTTGGGGATTTTTCCCAAGTTTTTTACAACGGTTGTTAAATTTTTTAAGTTAAAGGACTTGAATGTTTTAAATTTTTTATTAAGGAGAAGGGCTTATTTGCTAAAATGTTTCAATTATTAAATACGGAATTCGAAAGCCTTTTTTGAAAAGAATTTTGGTAAAGAATTGGTAACTAATCATATTTTGGATTATTATACAATTTAGGTGAAAAGGAATTACTTTAAAAAGAATAAAATCGGTTTTGTTTCGAGTTACAACGCGCCACTTCCATTGCTATCTTCTATCACCATATTAGTAAACCATTCATACCCATTCGAAACCTGTGCACGTGGTATTAGGCATTTGGTACGTACTATAATGGAGAAAGGCAGAAGGAAAGGACATGTCGAAAGTATGCTTTCGAAGGGGTTAAAGCCACTTTTATTAGCTTTCGAATCCATTAAATTGCATTTTGTTTCAAAAGAAGCTTTTGAAAGGGTAGTCGCTTTTGAACCCATTCGATACCCTAGGTGTCATAGTTATGTCTTTCACATTAGTTAGAGGGTGCTTTCCTTTATAACCTTAAAACACTACATTCGAAAGGAAGGCTTTCATCTTCTTAATATTGAAGTCGCCTTCCCAATACTTTTGAAAAGGATGTCTTAGCCACTTTTACAAATAGCTTCGGAGGCAATGGTTTTGGAAGGGTAGTTTTGAAGTTTCCCTCATCGTAAATCCTTTTACTTGAGGTCAATGCTTTCGAAAGTAATGCTTTCACTTCTATTCTTCTTGACCCTATAGTTATATTAAATGTTGAACTCAATGATTTCAAAACAAAATACTTCTAAATAGTTTCGAAGCTATGTTTCCACAATACACTTACTTGATCCTAATGCTTTTGAAAGGTATGTGTTTAAGTGTTACTATAGGAATGTTTCCAATGCTTTCGAAAGATATATTTAATGGTTTATGTCTATGGTTCTATGCAATGATTTCGAAGAGGATGCTTCCAATGACGTCAAAAGGGATTGTTTAAGGTTTTTAACAATGGTTTCAAAGGTTTTGATTTGGCTGTATAGCCTAAAGTTTTCTAAGTTAAAAAGTGGGCTCTAACTTATTTTGAGGGGATAGATATTCCTATTGATTTATGTTTCATCAATATTTTTTTATGTAAAGCATATACCATGATATAGATATTATGGGTAAAGCAAAGACATATTTTCCTGGTTAAAGATTAATTTTAATGGAGTCAATTTTTTTTAAAAGAAATGTTTTTCAAGGAAAATTTAATGGGTAGTTAACCCTAAGTGTATGACTCGGATATTAGAAGACCAAATGAAACTGGTGTAGGGTTGCGCCCTATACTTTAGCTAGTAGCCCCTAGCTAGTATAAGTCAAAAATTCCAATGTGTAGGGCTTTGTCACAGGTAAGACTAAAATAATATTACACATACAAAGGAATATATAAAGTAGAGGTAGGTTATTGGTAAGCCCACAAAACCACTAGCATCAGTTGACCCTAGAAGAATAAAGTAAGGACAGAATTGTCACGGGTAAGACTAAAATAATGTTACACACAGAAAGGAATACACAGAGTTGAGGTAGGTTATTGATGAGCTCACAAAACAATTAGGATCAAGTGATCCTAAAAGAATAAAGTTAAGGACAGATCATCATGTATTATGTCTAACAGAAGTTGGAACATTTATTATGTCTGGTAGGCTGAATCAGCCAATGTTTAATAATTACCAGAAAAAACCTATATTGTTCGGACAGAAAGTCCATTGATTACCTGATTTATATGTACATATACATATACATATATATATATGTATGTATGTATGTATGTATGTATGTATGTATGTATGTATGTATGTATGTATGTTTTTGCTATTATTTTTATAATCAGTTTGATTGCAGGGTTTTGATTTGCAAAAGATATGCTTTTAAAAGGATATTAGTGAGAGGAAACCTGTTTAGCTAAGCGGCATGGTCACAATTAATATTAGTAAACCAAGATGTAATAGAATTATTTACCCCAGGCTTTACGTCTCACTCAAAGTTTATGTTTTCCTCTTTAACTCTTGGGTGATAAAAATTAAATTTGAGTAGATTGAGAGTTAATGAATTTTCAGTTTTAGTAGGTTGGACAAATAGGCTTTCGAAGACATGTAGGAGGCAAAGCTAATGTAGGAGTTATTTAATATTATTTCTGCTATGATATATTTATGACTGATATGTCTATCCATCTAGTACTCTGATCGTCAAAAGGGGCATCTTCATATGTCACTCTTGGTGAAATTTGTAATAATTATATTTGATCAAAGCCTGGGAATCATTTTGGAATTATGTAATGAAATATGAGATATTGATTTGAAATGTAATTAGATAAGCTGTTTTTGAAGTCTGCATTGATTTTATCTCATATGCATGTGCTTCTTATATTATAGATACCATTAACATTGTGATATTTTATCATCGGAAGTTAATACTATAGATGACTGCAACATCTGTAGCGCTTAGCTTTGGGCCCTAAAATAGGGGATGTTACAGTTAATGACTATAATTAGTTAATATATTATATTAATTTGTAAATCGTATTAATGCTACAATTAATTCATATAAGGTCGAAATCAAGTGCGAAAAGTTGCATTACACTCATACTAGAGAAATCTATGAAATGGAATTGAATTTGCGATGATCGGAGATAGTTGGATTTCATGCTAAAGCGAACGTCTTTCGATTTGGATGGAACCCATAATGCTTTGGTGACAACTGGAATTTCAGTGAGTTAAACTCGCCTTTTTGGTTAATAAGAAACGTTATATAGTTAATAAAAATTGTTGATCGGATGTTGGATGATTTACTATTTTTATCAGTTGGTTTGGATGTATTCCCGCCCCTGAAGTGGATGACCTTTTGTATGTACCCCCTAGTAGTGAATGACATATTATATAAATTTATATAGTCGTGGTGTAGGGGAAAAGATTGGAGAGATCCAATAAAATTCCTTGCCATTATTGATTTTATTTGTTTATTTATATGCTGTTATATATAAGATGTGATGCAGGGGAACATGTTGGAAGGATTCAATAGGATTCCTCGCAGTGATTGATTTTATTTTCATCCTATCTTATGAATTATAGGAAAATAAACCTGACTTTTGGTACTATTTGTTATGACATCATTATATGTTAAAAACTTGAAACCCTGGGCGATAGAAATCAATATCAATATTGGTAAAATGTTAGGTAGCTATTGGCTTCGAATTGGTATTTTAAAATAATATAAATTGCTGTTTGGTTTGGGATTGGCTTTTGACACAGGGAATGACTATAAAATCTAAAATTGGGTTTTGAAAATATTTCGTTTAAAAGATTTAACTTCTAATTAGTCCAACTTTTTAATCTGTCCTTTCTAAATTATTTATTACAATAAATACTATTTTATAATTATTTATTTATATTTAAATATGGTTTTAAAAATTATTTATTTATACTTCATGTTATTTTAAAGTTATTTTTGTTAGTATCTAAATGTTTTGAAGAGTCAATTGTTTAAATAATTAATATGGTTTGGAATTAATAATAATGATTAATAATAATATTTTAGGAAATTAATCGTTATTATTTGTAGTAATGGTAAAGATTGATTATTATTATTCTATTCATAATGTTTTGAAATGATTAATTATTATTTTTAATATGTTTTAAGGTTAATAATAATTATTTATTTATAATTTTTATTATTAATAATTATTATTATATTATACTGTTTTAAACCAAATTGATATTATTTAAATGTTTTCGATATTTATAAATAGAGTTTTATAAATAGACTGGGTTTTATAAAAGGAGTTTATTAAATGGATTGGAGATTGAAATGAAGATAATTACAAGTAAAAGGGGTTTTATAAATGGTTTTAGATAATTCTAAATTCTAAATGAATTTTGGAAATGGGTATATAAATTTATATGAAGAGTTTTATAAATAGTTTTATGTAAAGAGTAATAATTGTTTTTAAATTTATAAAAGCCTTTATAATTGGAAATGGAGGTTGGGTTTTATTAGGGGTTTCTATAAAATTTATGAACGGTTTAGATATTTATAAAATAGTTCTATAAATGGTTTTTGAGATTTATAAGGGATTTATAAATAATTTTTGAATTGTATAGAAAGGAAATCTTTAAGATAAACATGTCAGTCAATAAAGCTTTAAGATCAGCTTTAAGATAAACAATATAGTTTTACTTGGATAACTACTAACCATTGGCTCATTCGGGCCTATTAAAAAAAATAATCTAACTCCTATTAGACACACTCTTGGACAGTCTGTCTTTAACTTACTTCCCCCAAGGTCAGCTGATCCTAATGATTTTGCAGGCTCACAAATAAACTATCCTCCATTTCTGTATATATATTCCTTTCTGTTTGTAATCATCATTTTATTCTTACTCGTGACAAAGCCCTATACATTGGAATTTTTGGACTAATTTAGCTAGGGGCTAATAAGTATTGGTCCCGACCCTATACCATTCCCATCTAGTATACAAATATATCCGAATTAGTTACTTAGGGTTAACTACCCATCAAATTTTCCTTGAAAACATTTCTTTCAAATAGATTTAATCCCTTTAAATCATACTTATATATGGAAAATAGACCTTCTTCTTTACTCAAATCTCTTTGCATGATATATGATTTACACAAAACATTATTGATGAAAAACTTTGAAGCCCTTGTTTGAAACCTTAGACAAACCCTTTCGAAACCATTAATAGTATCCCTTTCAAAATAAGTTAACTACTTTGCCTTAGAAAACTAGGCCGAAAGACCAAATCATATCTTTCAAAAGCAGACCTTACAAAATAATTGAAAGTATCACTTCGGAAGCTTAATAAAACCATATACATCCTCTTTTCAAAACACTTATACTTGCCTTTCGAAGGCATTGGAAATCCTACATTCAAATTCTTAAAGTATGTTTCGAAAACATTGGGGAGCCTCCCCTTCGGAAACTTTATTATATATTTTTTGAAAGCATTAAAGTCCTTTATTCATAGCAAACCTGTCGAAAGCATTGGGTTCAAGTTAAAGCTTATGGAACACAGTTTTGAAACCATTTAAAACATTCCCTATGAAACCTTTTAGTTTTTCTTTCAATATAACAAAGGGTCTTAAAAGATCTGGGTTAAAAGAATCTCGTTCGAAAGCAATATTCCTAAGAAGATAGAAAGTAGATGGTTTCGAAACCATCTCTTTTAAAAACATTGGAGAAACGGCTTCAAGACTTAAAACAAAAGGACCTTTTTGAAGGCATTGCTTCGAAAGGTAGAAAGCGGCAGCAATGTTTTTGAACTTGTCGAGATCTTATTTTAAAACAAAAGGTGGCAACCTCTATCGAAGCTATATTAAACCCTTGCAAAACCTTTCTTTTAAAAGCAAGGAAAGTGGTATCTCTTTCGAAATCAAAGCAAAGGCTTCGACCCCTTCGAAAACATGGTTGCAACCTTATATCTTTCACCTATCTCCAATCCACTATTGGTACCATGTGTATTTGTTTTGACTAAGTTGGAGGCGCTAATATAAAGTTGAAAGGTGCTGCCGAAAGTGGCAAAACAACAATCCCTTCCAAAAACTGTTTTTTTTTTACTTTTTAAAGTAATATTTTTTAACTAACGTACCTTATTTGTCAACATCTAATTGGTTACCAATTTATTTTCCAAAATCTTTTCTAAAAGTGCTGTAGAATTCGGTATTTTATAATTTATATCATTTAGCAAATTATCACTTCTCCTTTTATAATCATATAAAATTTTTAAATCTTATACTTTAAAAAAATTTATATCCAATAAAAGACTTAGGAAAGTTCTCTGAAAATTCGGATAAATCATATTTAATATGTTTTCTAACATACTAATTTTTTTGACTTAAGCTAATATATATAAAAGCCAAAATTAATTTACCCAATTTAACCATTTCCTTCACTAGGATATTCATAATAAATCCAAACTAATTTATAAAATTATGAAATTTCAAACCCATCTCTGAAATATTATTTCTGGTTTCATATAAAATATGCAACTCATTTGGATGTCATTTGATAGATTTTTCAAATTAAAAATTATCGTAAAATTTATATAAAACAACAAAATTCATCAACAAGCATATATATATATATATATATATATATATATATATATATCCATTTAACATTCAAAACATGGCATAATACTTTGCAAGTCATATTCAGGATCTGATCTATAACCGAAAATTAGAAATATGAGATGTAATCTATTATTCACCTTTAGCTTCTTTGTTAAGGAGGTTTAGATTTGTTCCTTGATTAATTAGCTTGAGCTTCCTTCTTGAAATCTTGCGTACCTTCCCCTTGTTATCTTCTAATGGTGGCCGACCTTACTTGGTATTTTTTTTTAGTTTGTGAATGTTGTAAATGAAAAAGTGATAAGGGTTTGGGGTATAAGTATGTAACCTATTCCTATATTGCCCTTAACTTATTACCCTTACCTATTACATTTTAAAATTTCTATGTTCATTGGTTAATTAGGCACGGCTTCCTCATAATTATACAAATCTCAATCTTTTAACCATTTACATTATTTCAATTAATTTATCTAATTAATGTCCTAAATAATGTTAATCAAAATTAGGGTCGTTACACACTCCCCTCCTTGAAGAGTTTCGTCCTTGAAATTAAGATAAGGTACTCATAATAATCAATTATAAAGGTAAAACATATGATGAAACAAGTCAGGATAAGTATCTCTAATCCTGCTCTTAGTTTCCTAAGTACAATCTCTCTTATCATCATTCTACTAGATTTTGTTTAATCTGACTGTCTTTTTCCTTAGTTTCTTCTCATCTCTCACAACTATACGAATTGGCTTTCTAACTACAGTCATATCCGGTTCCACTACTAAGTCATCTAACATAGTCGGTGCAATAGTAGTCTTTAGATCTCGAATAGACTTGTTTAGATGAGAAATATGAAAACGTTATGGACTCTTGCTAAACTACTTGGTAACTCCATCCTATATGCAAGTTTCCTAATCCCTTCTAAAATAGGAAATGGTGTAAAGAATTTCGACGCCAACTTTCCTATGTTCCTAAACCGGATTACTCCCTTTACTAGTGATACTTTGAGGGAAACACTGTCCGACTGAGAATTCTAAGTCTTTCCATCTTCTATTCACATAGTTCATCTGCCTAAATCGAGCTTCCTTCATTCTGGCTCGAATGAGTTCAATCTTTTCTGCAGCTTCTATAACCAAATCTGGACCAAGAACTAACCTATCCCAGGTCTCTAACCAACAAATGGGAGATTTACATGGCCTTCCATACAAAGCTTCAAACGGTGCCATACCTATACTGTCTGATAACTGTTGTTATACGAAAACTCGACTAAGTGCAGATGGTCCTCCCATGATCATTCAAATCCTGGCACAAAAGCTCTTAATAAATCTTCTAAGACTTCGTTAACTCTTTTGGTTTACCCATCTTTTTGCAAATGGTAAGAGGCACTCATCATGAGCTTGGTACCCGAAGTTTCCTGTAGATTCATCCAGAACTCGCTAGTGAATAACAAATCTCTATTGCTTAATATACTACTATAGATTCCATGTAGTTAACTACATTCTTAATAAAAAACATAGCTAAAAAAGGTGACGTCCAAGTTGACTTAACTGGAATGAAATTGGCACTCTTGGTCAATCTATCCACCATCACCTATATGCTTTCATTTCTTTTGCTTGTCCTTGGAAACCTATCTATAAAATCTATTGACCCATTTCCATAATGGAATATCTAAAGGCTGAAGTAACTCACTTGGTTTTTGGTGTTCGACTTTTACATATTGACAGTTCAGACACTACTCACTCATAAGCCAACATCACTCTTCATGCCTTCCCAGAAGAAACTCCTTTTCAGATCCTGACACATCTTAGTTACTCCAAGATGAATAGTGAACTTCGAACGATGGCATTCGCCAAGAACTTCTTTTCGAATGTTTCTCACACTCAAAACACACAGTCTTCCTTTCTTCCTTAACCACCCATTTTGGTCAGGACTGAAATCTTTGAAGTCGTCGCTCTTCGTTCCATCTCTTAACTTTCTGATCCATTTAGCTAATAGTGGAACCTCCACTTGCTTAGAAGCAATATTTTAGATCATCACCGGTCGAACCTCTAAGCACGACAACACAACAGTTTTCTAACTAGCACTAGGCTCAGATCTCCATTGAATTCTGCATGCAGTCAATGCTTCTAAATCTCTCCACTCTACTATCATTGCCACTGCATTCTGATGTTTTCTTCTTAGTAAATCTACAACTTTATTCCCCTTTCTTGTGGTGTACTCAATACCAAAGTCAGAAGAGGCTAAAAACTCTAACCATTCCTACTGTCTCATATTCAAATCCTTTTGAAAGAATAAATACCTCAATGACTTATGATCTGTATACATCTCGAATCTTTATCCCAAAAAGGTAATGTCTCCACACCTTTGTTAGACAACAATTATACAATTATGCCAAAGAATCTCTAAGCTAATTTGCAGGCACATAAATATCAAAAGATATAAACAAATAAGTTCCACATGAAATTACAAAGAACAAAAGAGGATAAAAGTATATAAATGGAGATACAAGAAAAGATATACATAATAAAGATAAGACGAAGGTGACAAAAAAGTAGTATTAGCCATAGAGTGTTGTCTAGAGTATACAAAATCTTCTCAAAGTGGTATACACACATATACATACACATTTGAAACATGTTATAAAAGCAATAAAAGTTTTTTTTATGATAATGTATAAAGAAAGAATTGAACTTGGGTCATTGATAAAATCATATTTTAAACGAAAATCAAGTTTTCAAAAATGCATGGAGCAAGATTCAAACTCGGGTCACTAGTTTGGAAAGCAAGTGCTCTAACCAACTAAGCTAAGGCAACTTTTGTTCATCAACAGAGTTCAACTGACCGAATCTGTGCATATGCACATATTATTTTTGAATATTTAGTCGAATGACTGACAATATTCAGCCGGCTGAAAATGGGCCAAAATGAACCGTTTTCTTGCTGTTTTAACAAATTGTTAATTCAGATCACTACCAAATTTTATTTAATCGGCAGAATCTGTATAACAGCTAGTTTTCTAAAAGGGTACCACTTCATCATGAAGTGATAAATCTCTTAAATCAAGAGTTGTAGTCATAAATTTTCACTGTTTATTTTCATGAATGATTACAACTACTAAAATATATATAAATCAATTCATTTCATTGTTTTAATAATCAATTCAATTTTCTTAATTCTATCCGTTCTTGCTATTTGTACTAAAAAGCTTTCACGTACAAGAACTCTATTTGATCATTTATATATTCTAGTTTACTTTTGTTTAATCAAATAAACTTCCTTTCTTCATGAAATACACGATAAGCCACAAAGGAGAAGATTATAGGAAGGTTTTATTCAAAAGACTTATCAGTGCTATTCAAAGTGCATAATCAGTCAGATGTTTCTTTATTGTTGAAGTTATGTTATGTTACTCAGGCGGTTAAAAGTCATACTCTGTTGCGTAGGTGGTTGAAGTCATGTTCGGTTGCTCAGGCGGTGTAATACTTATTCCTTCAGGTTAAGAGAGAGTTGATAGTTGAATTCTAAACGGAGGCTGGGACTGGATGTAGAACATGAAAGTTCGAACCAGTATAAAAATTCCTAGTGTCATTTACTTTATCGCTTTAGTTTTATATTACATTCCATATAAGTAGATAGATTGTTTAATATTCCATATTATGTGATACATAGTTACATTCATTTGGGATCAAAGCCTATAATTCTATTGATCGTCACAACATCATAGAATAATGGCCGAAAAAAGATCCAATCGAAATACAACAAGTAAAATCCCTGCCAAAACAACCAATGAGGACTACAAAAAGGTACTTTCTGATTTACCAATTTCAGTAGATGATAATAATGAATTAGTTAGTATATGTGATGAAATCTCAAAGCGTATTTTTCTTATTTTAAATCAATCAAACTTTAAAATGAGAAATTGAAAAATGAGAAACTAGATTTAGGAAATCAATTGGTGTTTTGAAAAATAATTTTAAGGCTCTTAAAGATTTTTTGTTGAACAAAATAAACAAATATGGATATGAAATGAAAATGCAAGTGTATGGGTTGTGAGTAATGTAGAATGGAATAGAAGTTATATAAGTTGAGTGGAATCAATTTAAAATGGTTATAAGCTTAAGTAATTGTTATTTGCATGAATAATATCAAATTTGCACAGAAAATTTGTTATTTTGTCGTAAACAAAAGTAAATGTATTAACAGAGGTGAATAAAATTGATTTTTAAATCAATTGGAATAATATAGGTTTATTTAAAATTAAAAATGAATTGAATGTAAGCAAGTGGGTTGTAAATCATTGAAATTGAATGAAAATTGTATGTGAATTAATTGAAAACAGTTGAATTAGTATTAAAACTATATAAATTGCTTATGGAAAGTGTTTAGTGTGCATTGCTTTTAGAATTCATCTGTTTAACTATTGCAAATAAGTGAGATGTTGTTAAACTTCATATATATGGCACTTACATGTTTGAATTGAGTAAGTCCAGGTACCAGAAAGCCGTTTGGCTGGATTTTGGGCACGCTAACTGCTAAATAAATAAGCCACTTTCTTAAAATGCTAAATAGAGGTACGCCAACGCAAGAAAAATAGGAAATATGAACTGTTTTTTTTTCTGACCATGTGGGTCTATGTATATATATTTATATCTCTTGTCAAATTGCAAAAGCTCCTCCGTACAAAGGGGACTCTGCCAAAAAATTCGAAAATTATGGGAGTTAGAAATTTTTTGAAATTTTTGGGAAAATTTTTGTTAGCGATAAACGATTTCAAATTGGAAATTTAAATAAATTAGTAGATCAAACTAATTTAAAATAATGATATGAATCAGTTATAAATGGAAGATAAAATTCAATATTCAGAGTTGAAGATAAAATGTATTCATATGGAGATGGGAAAACTAATTTGAATAGAAGCAGATATGAAACTTTTGTAAGGAAATGTATAAAATGATTTTAAAAGCTATGATTGGATATTATTGCTAAGTAGGTATGTAGGTGTTATAAAGGGAAAGGAAAATTGGTTTTAATTTCAGAAGATAAATTTTAATTGCCCGACCAAAAAGGTATGTGTTTAAATTTCTGTATGAAATTGATTGGGTTTTTGATCTAGCCACTTGGCCTTTTTTTTCTTTTGGAATTTGGATGCCCGTAGAGGCATTTTGTAGTTGTATCGAGCTAGGCAAGCAAAGGAGAAACTGGCGGAATTTTTCGAAAATTTAGGGAGTTAGAAAAATTTTCAGAAAATTTTGCTAATTCAAAATTTGGTTTTAAATTCAAATTTGAATTTGTTAATTAAGTAATATTGTTTAGGACTTACGGATATGTTTGGAAAGCTAGAAAAAAAAGGTTAGTGTGTCTTTAATAAAAAGATTATTTTGAGAATTTTTGGAATTGTTTGATTTTGGGAAAAAGTAAATGGGTATTGGACCATTCTTCCTAACTAGTAATTTCGGGGATGAAATTCTTTTAAGGGGGGAGGAACGTGACAACCCGGAATTTTGGATATTTAAAATAGGAATATTTAATTGGTTTTAAATATTCAAAAGAGTAATTTTAGCTTCAATTTCAAATATCACCATTTACTAGATAATTTAATTTTGAATTAAACTATTAGAAATCGGGTAAAATATGAAATC
The DNA here is from genome assembly GCA_030765085.1 of Allium cepa. Taxonomy (NCBI): domain Eukaryota; kingdom Viridiplantae; phylum Streptophyta; class Magnoliopsida; order Asparagales; family Amaryllidaceae; genus Allium; species Allium cepa. Next base: position 975,853,991 of record CM060939.1, read on the forward strand.
TGGGATTTTTAGCTTGTTAAAAATAATTTGAAGGCTTATAAATTTATATTAATAATGCTGAAGGTGATAGAACTTCTAAAATTGAATTTAACAATGATTTGTTCAGTTTTAAAAATATATCGTTTAAATAGATATTTAAAAGTAGCCTTCCGAGGCGCAGTCTCGGATTTCAACGAAACCAGTTCCATTGGATCCGTAATATTGTATTATTATCGAATTTCAAATTTTATAGCATTTGGAGTTGTCGTGTGATCATACGATATATAAACACGCCGAAAATCTATATCGAAATTCATTTTAAAAACTAGGTCCAAAAGCTATCTTTTCCATGCGATCGAATTAGGACACGAAACTTTTTCCATTGCATTCAGAATATAGGTATAACATTATGAACGCCTAGCGGCACTTCTCGATAGGAGGTCAAGATTTTGAGTTGCGTAAATCAAGACGGTTTAAATTTAAATTCAATAATAATATATATTTTCCAGTCAAATTCCCTTCATGCCACTTTTCTTTTCCATCAGCAGAGATTCCTTCACCAGCCTGTTTTTTTTCTCCATCATAACTTTTTGCCTCCTCTATAGCCAACCTTCTCGTGCACACCAATTTCTGTCCAACATCGTGTCCTGCCTTCTCTTTTCTTTAAATCATGTGCCATCCTTCTTCTCCTCCCGTCAGTTATAAATCCAAAGCCAAGTAAATAAAAAGGAAGAGGGAAAACATAAATCGAAGTCGATCGGTTGATTCAAAGCCCTGGTACTCGTTTCAAATGCTTCTAGAGTTGCGAATTCGCATTCGTGCTTAGGCTTGGTAGAGGGGAAAAGTCGATGCGATAGTTGCGGTTGTGGTTCGCATGGAGGCTGTGATGTTGGAATCGAAGGAAGGAGGAGCTCGGCCTAAGCATGGGAATGGAAGCGAATTCGAGGGGTTAGCGATGCCTTATGCGATGGGAGGTCAAGCGAATTTAGGGTTCGCACGAGTCGCGCACGCATGGGGATGGCTACAGGGATGCAGGCGAGTCTGGAGGAGGTGGCGAATCACGTTCGATCACGATGTAGAGGTTCGCAAGGGGGGGTTTGGCCGAAGTTCGATTGCAAGGAGGAGGAAGCTCGTACATTTTATTTTGTATGGTATTTTATTTTTATTAATTTACATCCATTTAGAGGAAAACTTTGATAATTACAGTAAAGGTATTTTCTGTCATTGAAAATATATTATAGTTAAGAAAAACTATTTTTGTGTATCAGTGTATATAGGTTAGAAATTAATTTTATGAAGTTATATATGAAATGGTTTTGTATAGAGAGAAATATCTAAATGAAATTAAATATTGTTTTTATCATGTTTGAATTGAAAAATATAAATATAAGATGTATGAAGGCAGTTTTTTTTTTTCAATTTATAGAATGATAATAATACAATGATTAATAAACTTTATAGTTTACAGTAATAAGATAATTTTGTTTTAATATATAGGCTAAAAAGGGAATTGTATTTTTATTTTACTTTATAAATATATATATATATATATATATATATAGATGTATGTATAAGGCTCAAAGAAAAAATATACATATACATATTTTTAGTTATCTTCTAGTTATTTTAGATAATGTATTTTAGTGATTTATTTAATTAATAAACTTAATGTATTTTAGTTACAAAAAGGTTTCAAAAGGAACTTATGTGTGAGGTTAAATTTTTAAGTTAAAACCCAAACTTCTAGTTAAATTTAATTTGTTAGTTAACTAAGTAGTCATTAATTGTTTGATCAATTGGAATATTAATAAAATCATCCAATGTTTATACAAGGTCAAAAAAAATTGTGAAAACCAGTCGAGATTGGAAAGGAATGCAAATCAAAAAGCAAAGGTGAGTTAATCTCACTCATCTGGTTGTTATTTAAATTTAAATGGTTAAATTTAAATAATTGGTTGAACGATTGAGTTGATTTGATGTGCTATGTTATATATAGTAGTATATATATAGTATATATTGGAATGATTAATTTCCCGCATTTTATAGTAGATGAGACCCTATGCGCCGCATAATAGCAGATAATATTATATTAATCCCATATACCACGATATTCCACCTCGAAGTGGAATTGGTATTGTTCTAACATCTGTGGATGCAGGGAAATAGGTTGGAAGGATCCAACTAGATTCCTCAAAAATTTATTTAGATTTTTAATATTCTCTGTTATGAATATTTGATATTCTACGATGAAATATATTGATAATTGGAATATTGAATGTTATGGTTTGCTTGAATATATTTCGGTTCACTAAGTTATCAAAATATGTAGAATTGGATTTTTGAAAGAAAATAAAGGAGGGAATTTTTAAGTTAAATAATCATAAAGAATTTGAATAAATTTAAGAATGAACTAGATAAGAATAAAAGTGATTTTAAAATTCTAATAAATAATTTCGAGTATGGAAAAAAAGGGATTTTGAATAAATAGAAAATAATGAATTGTAAAATTTAAGTGAAATTATTTACACAAATAAAGGATTTAATTTAAAATTTTAAGTTTTAAGTTTAATTAAAAAAGATAAAGAAGGAATTTTGGAAATATGAAATTGGTATGTTTCGGTTAAAAGATTTTAAATCATTATTAAGGAATAAAATCTAAAGTTAATGGATTTTGAAATAAATTGAGTAAGTAAAGAAATTTATTTCAAAATGGAGTAAACTGAAAATAAATTTGGAAATTGATTTAAGTGTTTGAAACTGAAATTTAAAAAAGAATGCGTCTGTGAAATTTATAAACCGGGTTTATAAAAAGGTAAAGTAATATATCAGTGGATATCTACGAGAATAAATTCATGATGGGAATTTATTAAAGGAATGAAATTTTTTGTTTGAGAATAAATAGAGATTTATTTTAAAGTGTGTGAAGAGAAGTATATTTCCCTAAATAACCAAGTACGTTTAAAAGTAAAATTTTAAAATATAAGTTAAAAGCTTTAATCTTGTTTTAAAAAGCATGTTTTAGGAAATTTATTATTTCTAAATGTTTAAATTCTAAAGTAAATATTTTTCAAATCTATTATCATAGTAATTATTTAAGGTGACTTGGTATTTTGTTTTAAAAAGAGAAAATCAAGTTTTATATTTATAAAGTAACCTCATTTTCAAATATTCCTATAGTATATATTTTTAATAAAGTGTTATAGTAGCTTTTAATTTAAATGTTTTAAAGTGTATTTTATGATAAAGTGTTTTTAAATTATTTTAAAAATGTAAAGTTTTTGTGCTTGGTATTTTCAGTGGAAATAAATATTTAGAAATTTATTTCATGAGAAGAGTAGGGTTTGCAAACTGTTTTCTAAAAGGGTTGAAAGTGGAAATACATCTTGTAAAAATATTTTGAGGTAAATAAATAATTTGGTGAAATTATTTATGGTTAATGGTTGTTTGTGAATGTTAATTGATAGTTAAATAACAGACTATCGATATGGGACAATGCGCTGATCATTTTGAAGAGACCAGGATCGGGATTTATTTCTCGAAAACCACTTCGATCCGATTTGTAAGTTTTCATGGAAAACGAGTTCAAAGTCAAAGATGGAGCAGCGAAGTGTAAGGGCTAGTTGTTATTAATCCTAAGGATGTTTCCAAAATGGATGTAGTAGGAGTAGTGCATTCGGTTCCGTTCGAACCCGGAACGGACTTGTATGGATGAATGCTTTCAGAACATCGTCAGGTGGGCGATGAGCATTCTAAGGGATATGTTCTAAAAAGTTAACGCTTAGCCTCGAGCCTCATCAACCGGGAATGACTGAAAATCAGGGGTTAAGCAACTAGGCTAGGGGGTAGCGCCCATTAGGGTGAGGTCATCCCTGTCTAAATGTCCCTTTTATTTGGCTTAGTGGTGCGGTTGCTGATCCCAACCGTGGGGTGATCTTACTCAGGATTATCTAGTAAAGGGTAGTCCCGGTCTTGTGTTGCAGGGGGTCGGGAGTGATCCTCGGTATGCTGATCTAAACCAGGTACCGTGACAGGTGGTACCCCAGTGCTTAGTGATTAGTTGGAAATCCATTCTCCCTACGTGGCTGTACGGTTTTGATTATGCCCAACTATTGCTGAAAAGTGAGATGCAAGCATTTCAGCTAGATTCTATTTTACTTTCTATAGACACTATTGTAATATCATAGAATTTTAATAAAAAGTGTTTTGGCTATCGTAAGGTAAAATCCCGGCATGTTTATTTGTGGCATGGTCTTACGGGATGCTTTTGTTTCCAAAGGATTTTGAAACTTTAATAATCAATTTGAGTGTGGTTTTCTCACGCTGGTATTCCAGACTGACTTGGGTGTTATTTAACTATAATGCTAGGGTCAGACCGAGTATTATAGAATACATGATATGATGTTGTGGAGCTCAGGAGACGAGCTATATGGTGATACGTACTTCCGTACTTGATTATTGTTCCGCAGTGTATTCAGTTTTGAGGATAAGTTTATATGACTGTCCAGTTGCATGTTATTAACGTTGTTAAACTCTGATGATGTATTCTAATGATGTATGTATAAAACAGAAATAGATTTTTTTGTGTAAAGATCTTTTATTATCTATTATATTTTATTCCGCCGCGATGGTTAGATTCTGATGTTGTTTTCTATTTTCTTCTTCTACCTCTTCTTCTTTAACCCAAATGGTTCGTATTTCTTTTCATCTTGAGTTGATTAATGTAGAATAGTGTTGACTCAAGGGGTACGGATTTGCGGGCTGTTACACATACATCCATACAAGTCTATTCCGGGTTCGAACAGAACCAAAGACACTTCAAAAGAAGCCCTTGCAATCCGGATAATCCCTAATCACGTCTGGACTCCCCATCACAAAGGGTGTTCAAATCTCTATACCGGGGTCATTCGGTGCAGAGACATTCGATAGTTAATCCTTTCGCTTTCAGAAATATCCGGTCTTCACCACCGGTCTTCAAATGAAATCCATAACATCGTATTATTATTCGGAATGGGTTTTATGACACAAAGTCCTCCCCCGACTAAACCGAATAATGAGCGCATATTTTTAAAACTATATGGATATAGTGGGATCTTAGTTTAGTCACAACTTAAACCCAAAACCTTTCTTTCAAATGGTTTAAACAAATTCCCACTTTAATCTTTTAAATAAAAGATTCACTTTTTAAGATCACTTTCAATTTGAAACAAAGTTCACCATCTTTCACAAAGATTCATTCATAGATTTCAAAACTATTTCAATTCCAATTCTTTTATACAGAAGATACACCTTTAAGATCCTCTTCAATTTGAAAACAAAGTTCACCAATCTTTAACAAAGATTCATTCATAGCTTTCAAAACAATTTTCATTTCAAACTTGAAATCCTTTCAACACAAATTGGAAATCCTTTCTTTATATGAAAGCTATTATTATTTGAAAAACAAGGGTTTCGTTTTGAAAAAATCCGATCAAATATGAACAAGTTATATCCTTTAAAGTATAAACTTGGTTTAAATTTAAATTCCCATAATAATACTTTTAAAATACTTTAAAGATGGTTTTAAAATCCATATATATATATATATATATATATATATACACACACATATATATATATATATACTATATAACTTGTATAAACCTTTCAAACCAAATTTCCAAAACAATTTCAAAACTTAAACAAGATATATTTTATTCAAACTAAATTTCTATTTTGAACATCTTTTTCAAAAGCTTTTCATATTCAACTCTATTCCATTTTCAAATCATTTTGGAATCAAAATTCAATCTTTCAAAACCATTTCATAATATTAAATTCAAATATCCGTGACTTAAATAATTTCGACGTGCAATCCATATTTGTGTGTTTGATGTAGTCCAGGGGTATTACACATAACAATACAATATCATCAATCATAACAAATCCAAGCACATCAATATCGATAAGCGGTATAATCCTATAACGCTTATCTTCATTCATAGATTAACAGATAAATAATATAAATTCATCACAGATAAATAAATTACATTCATCACAGCTAAAATTAGAATAATTCATATCACAAAGCATCATACATCAGGGATATCAAACAATCCAGGGCACTCAATACAATCCAAACATCATAAGTAAGATCAATCAATTACCAGATTAATTTAAATTAGATTAATTGTTTATAAACTAATTACTAATCTTGGTTAATTAACATTAATTATTACAAACCATTTTATTAATTAATCTTTAATCACTTATTAATAAACCTTTAATGATAAATTAATTAACCTTTAATTATTAATTAATCAACCTTTAATCATTAAATAATTAACCTTTAATTATTTAATTATCTTTTAATTAATTTTCCTTAATTAATTAATTAACCCTTAATTAATTACCATTTAATTAATTATCCTTAATTAATTACAAAAGGTGATTATCCCTAATCAATTTCATTAATTAATTAACCTTTAATTAATTATCCTCAAATTAATTACCTTAATTAATTAATCACCTAAATTAATTATCCTTTAATTATTATTGTTTAATCACTTGATTTATCAATCTTTAATCGTTAATTAATTACTTTTAGTTACTTTCATTAAGTAATCATCGTTAAGTAATTAATTACCCTTAATTAATAAATACTTTAATTAATTACATTAATTATTCTTCGATTTAATCACAATAATTAATTAGCATTAATCTAATTACATAAAGTAATTAGATTAATTTTAATTTCACAAAGTAATTATCTTTTAAATCAATTACACAAAGTAATTAACTTAATTTAATTACACAAAGTAATTATCCATCAATTATCTTTAAAAACATTTAATCTTTACCTTTAATCTTTGAAAACAAAATTATTATTATTCCATAAACTAACTTAGATTTTTAAGTTGATTAACAACTAAAAATATTTTACCTTTTTAATTTACTTCTTAATTACAACATTAAAATAAACTTTATAAGTAAAGGTTATATATGTATTGAAATACTTGAAACTCAAAATAATTTTTATTTCAAAACCTTTAATAAATTCCAATTTAAATAAACCTTAATTATTTTGGAAGAAGTGGTTAATAAATTGTTTAACTTGATAAAGTTTTAAACTTTAAAGCCTTTATTTCTTTTTATTTTTTTTAATTTATTAATCATGACTAAGAACTCGAGTCAAACAAATAAAATCTCGAGCTATTCCCGAGCAAAATCTCCTGCTCTAAATCCTTCGAAACAACACACGTATAACTTCGAGCCTGACCCGAGTAACCATCAACTTCTTCCAAACTTAAACATCGCCGGACATAAATGCACACGCGTGCACATGTACAAGCCACTAAATCACCTTCGACCTTTGCTTTGGCCATCTCCAAGTCACCTACGATCTCCTTGATGAATTCGACCCGTTGGCCTCGTTGAACTCACCATGAGACGAAATCGAACAACTCGCACAAACCTGAAAACCACCACATCGATGGAAAACTCCAAATCACCAACAAACCCGACCTCGAGGACCCTCGCCGACCTCACCGAATCTTCATCATGACCCCCAGCATCGTTTCCACCTATCGCGATCAGTTTCGGCACCTTCACGGCGACGCATTTGCCTCGAGAAAGGCGACTAAACCCTACATCGCCGTCCCACGTATGTCCGTTGATCGATAACCTTCGCGATCATTTTTCCTACATCCCTCGAGTCTCAAGCCTCCTCCAGACCAAAACCCAAAGAGAATCTCACCGCTGATCAACATCGATTCACGAAAATGCTTAAATTGATCGTCTCGATATACCAAAATGAATACATACTTAAAAATCATGATTTACATATTAAAATTCATCATTTTCCAACTCACATTAGGTCGTAGAATTAAATCTTGAATTCCAGACAATTTATTTTGGGCTTATTTTTGATCATTCCTATATTTTTATATTTTAGAAATAAATAACCAATATATATATTAAAACTATTTTTAGAATTGGGCTTGTATACTTACAATCATTCTCCATCAAGAAATCTAAGCCTAAAATTGATCATAGGGGATGATACAAATTTTTATATGATGAAGATTGTGACGCCCCACCTCTATACCCACGCTAGCCAAGAACACTACGGTATAGTGTTGTCAACTAGCACAGAGAATAAGGCTGTTGAGGAGCGGCCATCAATAGTTAGGCCTTATACTAGTATTGGTTATCTCGATAGGAGTGGTATATAAATATATATTCTTTCATTTTTCATCTCTGATTTATTTTCTCCCATCGAAATTCCCCAATTCCAGTATAAAACGAACTATGATGGTTCATAATAGTTTAGAATAGTAAATATAAATAATAACACAGATAATATAAATGCGGAACATAGATAAAACAGAAAGTCTCATATATACAATAACTGATGTCAATTACAATACATTTGACACGGTACATATGATACAACTACAACAGTCGACTCAAGAAGTTACATATATAAGTTCATGAACGTATATAATATACATGAATACATATCTTCCTATACAATTATACAGACTACTACAAATGACGACGACTACTCCAAAAGATATGAAAGAACTTCATAGCTCTAGCAGCAACCCAAAGCAGAATATCTACAACCTGAAATACTCGGTCTGACCCGAGTATTAAATTCAAAAGAAAATAATACTCGGGTCAGTCTAATTCAAACTCAGTTATTAGTGCACAGAAGCAATAATAATTAAATAATGAATAGACGATAGTCACAATAAATTTCATCTATCCGATCCTTAAATAAGAAATCGGATAACGATAAATATAACACGTAGCAGTGTTAATCAACAAATCAGCAAATTCAACCAAATCAGAACGAAATTCAGAATATTGAATTGAATAAACAAAACAGTCCAAACCATTGAAATATCAATTAGAATATTAATTCGAGTAGGGCTGCAGTACACGCACGCGTGCACTGCCTCGCCACTACAACAAATGGAAATTCGCAACAAAAGCAATTAGAATATCAATAAAAGTCATACCGTGTGGCTGCAGTTCACGCTTGCGTGCACTGCCTTGCCACTATAGTGATGATGTACCCAATGAATACCGTGTGGCTGCAGTTCACGCTTGCGTGCACTGCCTTGCCACTACAGTGATGATGTACCCAATGAAAATACACAAGCATCGCTAGGAATGTCAAAAGGCCGAGGGTCGATTAAATTGCAGAGACAAATGCGAGGTCAAGCCCAATGAATTTTAGGCTCAACACAAGACGAAGAGTAAAGTAGCAAGTCATGTACAATCAAAACAAAATCAAGAAACGTATAAATGCACATGAACAAGTACTGTGCATACACAAGTGCACATGAGAAGACTGCACATGGTCGAAATGAATCAGAGGTGCAATCGAGAAGCAGTGCAACTCAAATGAGTAAGTGTACAAGGCTGTGTACAACAAATATACAACTACCAAACTGGGTCAAGCATGTGCAACAGACACAAAGGCCCAATGATCAAGTGCACAAAGCAAATTTCAAGTGAAGGCAAATGAAATCAAGTACACTTGAACCAAATGAAATTTGGACAGAAAACTGAAGTGAAGGCGTGGACTACACTGAAAAGAGTGAATATAGTATTCACATGACCGAGACAAAACAAAGAAGTAAACTAATCATCAGTGAAAATGTTCCAAACAAATTCACAGCAAAAACCCAGAAATGAAGAACAATTGAATCCATATTAATGTTACACTATAGGCCGAGACAGTAACCAGATATGCAAGAAGACTGCATCCAGTATACATGAACGACCAAATGAAAGTATCACTTATGATCATAACAGGGAACCAGCATAAGCAAAAGAAATGCAAGAGTCGACCAACCAACTCAGTGCCCAACCAATCAAAGTAATGTACACATGACTGCAACAATGAATTAGAGTGGGCAGGGAAGGCAATCTGCAAAAATCAAGTCAGGTTGAAAACACGATTGGAATAAACACACATGTTCACATCTAATGCATCCGAATTATATGTATAAATTGTTATTAATTTATGTTACTAATTATTCAAACAAATGCACTGCATCACGTATACGAGACATGGGCATCAGTGGAACAAAATGTCACAAACTCAAAGAAGATAATGTCACGGTAACCAAGTCCAAATCGAGCAGTTCAACCAGAGTAAAAGAGCAAGTGCAAAGCAAAAAATCAATGTCGTGCTTTACCAAAATCGAACAACATCAAGGGCCGAAGCCACTGTTAAGGCAAGGAAAAAATCGAACGGCTGAGATGAAGCCAAACAACAAACAGAGAAAATTGAAATCGAAACAGAGATGACAGAGAAGAACGAATAGTTCAAAATCAACATCGAAACCAAAATCAACTATCGACACCTGGTATTGAATTAGATGTGAGCAAACTCACCTTGTCGACGAATTTAGGAGAAGCCGAGCACGAGATCATCGATCGACGCAGCCACGAGCAAGATGAAGGGGCGAACGAGAAATGAAAACGGGGGCCGCCATTAATTACCTTCGTTCGATTTTTACTTAGGGTTTGAAAATAATAAAGGGGGCGGGTTTAATTATTATCACGGCATCAAACAATTAAGTGGGCCAAGAATTCAAAGCCCAGAAATCCTTTTAACCATATATAAAAGAATTTCAACTAAATTTAAAAACTTCAAATGGAAATTTTCGATAATATTAATCGTTTAAATGTCGATTATTAATTGTTGCGAAGTACCGGGTTGTTACAGACTCCCCTCCTTAAAGAAATTGCGTCCTCGCAATCATAAGGAATAATTGGACAACTGGTAACAACCATAAAAGCATATCATCACAAGATGAAGAAATGTGAAAATAGGAAGTTCAACATATAGAGCACGAGAGAGAGAGAGAGAGCCTGAACGTGTTTGCCCGATGAATTCTCCGGATTCCAAAGTGAAATCCATAGAATTTGAGATCCGCTGAACTTTCATGAGAAAAACATCTTTATTTCGAAGGTGCTGAACCCCCGAAGCATTGATATGAATAGAAAGTTGCTCAAGAATAAAAATCGGAAACCCCTAAGGCATCTCCGTAATTGGAAGACGTAGGAAACGTCATGAATAGCAGAAAATTGAGCCGGTACACCGGCGTAGTACAATGTAAACACCAAAGAAATCTTTTAATTTCATAAAAGAAATTCACAAATTCTCAACAAACTTTAATTATTAAATAGATAATCAGAATACAGAAATCACAAAACAGCAATATCTAATCACCGATTCGATAATTAAAAAACAGCAAAATCAGCAAATCTAATTATCAACAAAGATAATTAGAAAACAAAAATATCACCCTATCAAAAACGATAATCAGGAATTACCACAACGGTAATCAAATTTCAAATCAGCAAATATTCAATTATCAAAACGATAATCAAATCTTAAATCATAAATATTTAATTATCACAAACGATAATTAAATCTCAAATATCTAATTATCACAAGCGATAATCAGAAACAATAAATATCTGATTATCAAAAACGATAATCAGAAATCACAAATCAACGAATATTTAATTATCACAATTGATAATTAAATCTTAAATCGCAAATATTTAATTATCACAAACGATAATCAAATTACAAATATTTAATTATCACAAACGATAATCAAATTACAAATATCTAATTATCACAAACGATAATTAGAAACAATAAATATCTGATTATCAAAAACGATAATCAGAAATCACAAATCAACGAATATTTAATTATCACAATTGATAATTAAATCTTAAATCGCAAATATTTAATTATCACAAACGATAATCAAATTACAAATATCTAATTATCACAAACGATAATTAGAAACAATAAATATCTGATTATCAAAAACGATAATCAGAAATCACAAATCAACGAATATTTAATTATCACAATTGATAATTAAATCTTAAATCACAAATATTTAATTATCACAAACGATAATCAAATTACAAATATCTAATTATCACAAACGATAATCAGAAACAATAAATATCTGGTTATCAAAAACGATAATCAGAAATCACAAATTATTCAATTAACGAGTCCAGAATTAACCGAAATAGCAAACGCACATGACCCATAACCACGAGTTTTACTAAATCGTTTAATTCGCTTAATCGTTTTCTTGAAAGTGCATAATGGTGTATTTTAAAAATAACATTTCACATTCTCAAACGGACAAGTCCGGAATTAAGCGAATCAGTAAAAGAAAGGGGTCATAGTCCTCGATTTTTCTGAAATGTTTAAATCGCTTCCTCATTCTTTTGAAAGCGTAAACTGTAAAACTTCTGAAAACAATTTTCATTTATTTAAAATAATAATAATAATTTACATTCTCAAATGAACAAGTCCGGAATTAAGTGAATCAGCGAAAGAAAGGGGTCATAGTCCTCGATTTTTCTGAAACGTTTAATTCGCTTCCTCATTCTTTTGAAAGCGCAAATCGTAAAAATTTTGAAAACAATTTTGATTTATATTTTGAAACAATTTTTAAAACACGTGATTAAAGCAGCAACATCCGTAGCAACTTCGACATACGTCAAAATTTCATCGAAATAATTGGCATCAAAATATAATACCAATGAATTATCATTCATAAAAAATGTCGCAGGAATCCTTTCAAAGATAGAAAGGGATATCATACCCTAAACTTGTATTCATAACAAGTCGATAACACACGAATTCACCAATGCACAAAAATTGATAAAACTTATCAATAGAAATCACGAAAATTGGTGACGCACAAATTCTAGAAATCATCACAAGAAATCCAGAAAACACAAATTCTAGAAATCTACACAAGAAATCCAGATATCACAAAATGAGAGCATGAAAACTCGAATGGGAGCATGGAAACTCGAATGGGAGTATGGAAACTCGAATGGGAGTAAGAAAACTCGAATGGGAGTATGAAAACTCGAATGAGAGTATGGAAACTCAAATGGGAGTATGAAAACTCAAATGGGAGTATGAAAACTCAAATGGGAGTATGAAAACTCACCTACACGTGAGCATGAAAAATCACCAACACGTGTAACGCAAAAGCGAGAACGGGAGTATGGAAACTCACGTAAACGTGAGCATGAAAACTCACCAACATGTGTAACACAAAGCGAGAACGTGAGCATGAAAACTCACCTACACATGAGCATGAAAACTCACCAACACGTGCAACACAAAGCGAGAATGGGAGCATGGAAACTCACCAACACGTGAGCATGAAAAGTCACCAACACGTGCAACGCAAAGCGAGAACGGGAGCATGAAAACTCACCTACACGTGAGCATGAAAAATCACCAACACGTGCAACACAAATCGAGACGCTATCTCATGGTGGCTAACCGAAAAGCAAAAAGATATGTGTGAATGGAATCACACAAGTGGTGTCTAGGCTAACCAAAAAGCATAAAGGTATGTGTGAACGGAATCACACAAGTGGTGTCTAGCCTAACCAGAAAGCAAAAAGATATGTGTGAATGAAATCACACAAATGGTGTCTAGGCTAACCAAAAAGCAAAAAGGTATGTGTGAACGAAATCACACAAGTGGTGTCTAGCCTAACTAGAAAGCAAAAAGATATGTGTGAATGAAATCACACAAATGGTGTCTAGGCTAACCAAAAAGCAAAAAGGTATGTGTGAAAGAAATCACACAAGTGGTGTCTAGCCTAACCAGAAAGCAAAGAAAGAGACATCACACAATTGCTAGTCTAAATCACAAAGATGATCGTCATAATCATCCAGAGATCAATCAATATCACAGAAAAAGGAAAAGAGGCCTATCACATGACGGTCCGAAGACCATGGGGAGCTACACCGCATGAGTGAGTCTGAATCACCCAGATGAGGTCAAGGCTAACCAAAAAGCAAAAAGGTATGTGTGAGCGAAATCACACAAGTGGTGTCTAGCCTAACCTCGCAAACAAAAAGGTATGTGTGAATGGAATCACACAAATAATGTCTAGGCTAACCAAAAAGCAAAAAGGTATGTGTGAATGAAATCACACAAGTGGTGTCTAGCCTAACCTTGCAATGAAAGAGACATCGCACAATTGCTAGTCTAATTCATAAAGCGATCATCAAGATCAACGAGAAGTGTCAGTTACACTAAGCAAGTAAATATAAAAGTTTAGCTTCATGTCCCATAACCACTTGCTTAACTTAAATATTTACGAACAAACTGTAAATCTTCACTAGAAAATTATCACAAGAGATTCAATCGAATAAGTCCAAGAATTAACCGGCGAAGTAAACGCAAGCGTTATATACCACTCGTTTTACTAAGTCGTTTAATTAGATTTCTCATACGAGTGAGTTAAAGGTTAGTATATACTAATAGATTGGAAAACGGTTTAGGAAAAGAGCTTTGTAGTAAAATAGTTTTGAAATCGTTTGGAGAAAAGGGTTTTGATATTTACTACTAGTATAGAATACCTTTATATTTTTAAAGTGACAAATCACAAAAATGATTGTAGGAACAATCAATCACAAGAACTCACATACAAAGATGTGAATAGAATCCATAGAAATTGATACTGTATCCATCAAAAAGTATGTTCACGAAAATCCCGAAGAAAATTTATCAAAGTTGCTAATAAATGATAGCAACAAATCGGGGAATTAACAAGAATCGATTAAATTTGGAAACCAAATCAATTCACTAAAGTTCACATTCGAAGACGTGAATAAAATCCAAAGAATTCGATTCTAAATCCATCAAAGTAGGAATATCCAAAAATTCCCGAAATAGAAGTTATCAAAGTCGACAACGAAGATAACAATTAATCAGAAAAGAAGAATCAATTAACAATTGAAAAAAAAACAAAGCAGAACGAGCATAAATGCATAAATGACTTCAACAAAAAATAAAAATCAAGTCAATGTCGAAGTCAACAATTAATGGCCATAATAGAGTACAAAACGATTCAACATCATCATCAAAGGACTCGACGGCAAACAAAGTCAGAGTCTTGGAAATCAAGAATTTAGCAATTTCTCAAAAACAAAGTGACCGAAGTCGAATGGAAATCAAGCCGAGGAAAACATAAAATATCAAGTTCAGAATCGCTGAAATTCGAACAAAATCAATCATCGGCTAAATCAAATCAAAGCCGAAAACACAAGAATCAAAATCAAATGCATATGAATAAGCGTTAGGAATTCATACCTAACAATCAAAGACAATCATATGCAAATATGAGAGATAAAACGTCAACAAATAGTTGTAAAATATGTTCCATCTAAGTTATGTTTTATATTTGTTCTAAACCCTAGGCTCTGATACCAAGCTGTGACGTCCCACCTCTATACCCACGCTAGCCAAGAACACTACGGTATAGTGCTGTCAACTAGCACGGAGAATAAGGCTGTTGAGGAGCGGCCATCAATAGTTAGGCCTTATACTAGTATTGGTTATCGCGATAGGAGTGGTATATAAATACATATTATTTCATTTTTCATCTCTGGTTTATTTTCTCCCATCGAAATTCCCCAATTCCAGTATAAAACGAACTACGATGGTTCACAATAGTTTAGAACAGTAAATATAAATAATAACACAGATAATATAAATGCAGAACATAGATAAAACAGAAAGTCTCATATATACAATAACTGATGTCAATTACAATACATTTGACACGGTACATATGATACAACTACAACAGTCGACTCAAGAAGTTACATATATAAGTTCATGAACGTATATAATATACATGAATACATATCTTCCTATACAGTTATACAGACTACTACAAATGACGACGACTACTCCAAAAGATATGAAAGAACTTCATAGCTCTAGCAGCAACCCAAAGCAGTATATCTACAACCTGAAATACTCGGTCTGACCCGAGTATTAAATTCAAAGAAAAATAATACTCGGGTCAGTCTAATTCAAACTCAGTTATTAGTGCAAAGAAGCAATAATAATTAAATAATGAATAGACGATAGTCACAATAAATTTCGTCTATCCGATCCTTAAATAAGAAATCGGATAACGATAAATATAACACGTAGCATTGTTAATCAACAAATCAGCAAATTTAACCAAATCAGAACAAAATTCAGAATATTGAATTGAATAAACAAAACAGTCCAAACCATTAAAATATCAATTAGAATATAATTAATTCGAGTAGGGCTGCAGTACACGCACGCGTGCACTGCCTCGCCACTACAACAAATGGAAATTCGCAACAAAAGCAATTAGAATATCAATAAAAGTCATACCGTGTGGCTGCAGTTCACGCTTGCGTGCACTGCCTTGCCACTACAGTGATGATGTAACCGTGTGGCTGCAGTTCACGCTAGCGTGCACTGCCTTGCCACTACAGTGATGATGTACCCAATGAAAATACACAAGCATCGCTGGGAATGTCATAAGGCCGAGGGTCGATTAAATTGCAGAGACAAATGCGAGGTCAAGCCCAATGAATTTTAGGCTCAACACAAGACGAAGAGTAAAGTAGCAAGTCATGTACAATCAAAACAAAATCAAGAAACGTATAAATGCACATGAACAAGTACTGTGCATACACAAGTGCACATGAGAAGACTGCACATGGTCGAAATGAATCAGAGGTGCAATCGAGAAGCAGTGCAACTCAAATGAGTAAGTGTACAAGGCTGTGTACAACAAATATACAACTACCAAACTGGGTCAAGCATGTGCAACAGACACAAAGGCCCAATGATCAAGTGCACAAAGCAAATTTCAAGTGAAGGCAAATGAAATCAAGTACACTTGAACCAAATGAAATCTGGACAGAAAACTGAAGTGAAGGCGTGGACTGCACTGAAAAGAGTGAATATAGTATTCACATGACCGAGACAAAACAAAGAAGTAAACTAATCATCAGTGAAAATGTTCCAAACAAATTCACAGCAAAAACCCAGAAATGAAGAACAATTGAATCCATATTAATGTTACACTATAGGCCGAGACAGTAACTAGATATGCAAGAAGACTGCATCCAGTATACATGAACGACCAAATGAAAGTATCACTTATGATCATGATAGGGAACCAGCATAAGCAAAAGAAATGCAAGAGTCGACCAAACAACTCAGTGCCCAACCAATCAAAGTAATGTACACATGACTGCAACAATGAATTAGAGGGGGCAGGGAAGGCAATCTGCAAAAATCAAGTCAGGTTGAAAATACGATTGGAATAAACACACATGTTCACATCCATAAATGCATCCGAATTATATGTATAAATTGTTATTAATTTATGTTACTCATTATTCAAACAAATGCACTGCATCACGTATACGAGGCATGGGCATCAGTGGAACAAAATGTCACAAACTCAAAGAAGATAATGTCACAGTTACCAAGTCCAAATCGAACAGTTCAAACCAGAGTAAACGAGCAAGTGCAAAGCAAAAAATCAATGTCGTGCTTTACCAAAATCGAACAATATCAAGGGACGAAGCCACTGTTAAGGCAAGGCAAAAATCGAACGGCTGAAACGAAGCCAAACAACAAACAGAGAAAATCGAAATCAAAACAGAGATGACAGAGAAGAACGAATAGTTCAAAATCAACATCAAAACCAAAATCAACTATCGACACCTGGTATTGAATTAGATGTGAGCAAACTCACCTTGTCGACGAATTTAGGAGAAGCCGAGCACGAGATCATCGATCGACGCAGCCACGAGCATGATGAAGGGGCGAACGAGAAATGAAAAAGGGGCCGCCATTAATTACCTTCGTTCGATTTTTACTTAGGGTTTGAAAATAATAAAGGAGGCGGGTTTAATTATTATCACGACATCAAACAATTAAGTGGGCCGAGAATTCAAAGCCCAGAAACCCTTTTAACCATATATAAAAGAATTTCAACTAAATTTAAAAACTTCAAATGGAAATTTTCGACAATATTAATCGTTTAAATGTCGATTATTAATTGTTGCGAAGTACCGGGTTGTTACAAAGATGTTCCCTGTAATTCAATAGAGCAGTGTTTATCTACATGTACAGTGACATATCATATATATATATATATATACACACACACACATACACACATGCAGGCATATTTACACCCCATGCAAACACATTCCATAAACAAACATCCAATACTGATCACATGCAAACCAAAGTACATATGGGTTTAAGAGTTTGTGCACCTGGATATTTGATAAAATAGAGAACAGGCTTTGGAAGATGTCTAGAATTTGAAACTGGAGATGATATTTGGTCTGGGACTTTTGATTTTTGATCTGGAACTAGGATCTTATTTGTTGATCTGTTACGTTATTTTGATGCTTATTGAGTTGAAATGGATCTGATCTTTGCATTTGTTTTGATTGCTTATGATGTGGTTGAACTTGAGCTATTTGTTTTCAGTTTTGATTTTCATTTCTCTGGCTTCATTTCTAAGTTTTGATTTTTCTTTGATTCATTTGAATTTGCTTTTGATCTGTAGTTTGATGCTGTTTGATTCAACTTTCTTTTGATTTACTCTGATTTTCATTTTCAGGTTTTTGGAGAAAAAGGTTTTTAACTTTGAACTGAAGAATAAGTAACCAGATTTTTGTTTTAGTACTATATTGTCTTATAACCCAAACTTAAGAGAAAGTATATTTGTCACTTGTTTAAATTGAACTTACAAGTTTTTAAGCATGCATTTCCTTATTTCACAATTGTCACAAATGTGTATTTTTATGTTTAAATCCTTGCCTCATTTTTATACTTAATTTATAAATTAAGCTTTAAAACCTTGTTTAGTTTTATATTTGCAAATGTCATAAACCATATTTCTTATATGAACAATGTATTATATTTTATTTTTATAAATATACAAACCATATTTATTCTTTTAATGAAAGTATTTTAAACCTTTCATATATATATATATATATATATATATTTTATATCTTCGTATTTATACTTATCTCATGTTTCAAAAATGTATATTAAATCCTTTTATCAAATCCTATTTGGTTTTTAAAAGACATATGTATATGTCAAAACTTTTTATTCATTCTTGCCTTTACATTTGTATTCATACATTTTACATTATTTATATCAAATTCAAACCATAACTTCCAAAATATATATTATATATGTCTCTTCTAATTAGAAAACAAATTTCTGTTAGTACAAAATTATATAGTTTTCAAATCTAATACATTTAAAAATATTTATTTTTGAGTCTCAAATCCAAAATTCAGTTTAAAATCAATTTGTATACATCTATATAAATAAACAAAAAATATCTTATTTAATTTGGAAAATATCAAATTAATTCACAATTTTAATCCAAAATTTTATTTTAATTATTAATTCATATTTGACTCAAAACTGGGATTGTTATAAATTCCCCCTTAAGAAAATTTCATCCCCGAAATTCGCTAGACCGACAGACAACAAAGAATAGATGAACACACAAAGATAGAGAAATGTTTGATTAGATCAAACTGAATATCTATTCTACATCTGGCTTACCAAATCAGAATATCAACAATAGATATGAGAACGAACTCATTTAATACTTTACGAAATACTCGGGTCATTCGATCTACGAAATATGCAGGGCATTGGTTAGTCCGAAAGGATAACCAACCGTTCGTAGAATATATTTGGACCCCAAGAGAACAGACAAATGGATACTCAACCCAGGTCAGAATATCCCAAAGTATACACCAGCTTGTCCCTCTTTGGACTTGGATCCACGCAAGAAATCATAACAAAATTTTCAAGTTTGGTTTTAATCGAAATCGTTTTATCAATACAAATTAATTTAACTTCATATTTTTGTTAACCAATTTATTTCAATTGAATTTCAAATTCACTGAAGTTAAAAACGAAAAGTTGATAGAAATCGATGAAGAGAATACGAATTAGAAATCTTTCTACCCGATTTGCAGGCCACCACCACACCGAAGCTTCTTCTTATAGCTTCTAGGAAGCCATCAAAGAATTGGAATTGGATGATGAACAAAGAGACTGATAGGAAAATATTTTTTCCTTGTTGTTTTAGGGTATCGACCATTTGTAGTAGTACTTCCCTGTCCTCTACCTCATCCTCTTCTTGCACTTATACTTACTATAAGTGGATAGTAAGAGAAATACTGAGGAATACAAACGCATATCTTAGGGATATACTCATTCTAGGGTATTCGTAAACCCAACTCTAATGAGTTACCTAATGTGTTATACTCATGAGCTAAAGTTCTTACTCAACCGTCAGCTCTGATACCAAATGTGACGACCCGAATTTCAGCGCTCGAAAATCGACACCAAATACTTCACTCATACTTGAATGTCGTAGACTCAACCATTGAAATTCGATTCGCCGGAGCTTATAAGACATTAAGTAAATACAGCGCAACGAAACAAGAAATATATAATACATTGATACACAACAGATACAATAATTTAATATAAATGATTATCAACATCAGAGGTACAAGAAATACAACAACGGAATACAACACAATTGGATGGTCTAGACTTGCAACCATCAACAGCGGATAGATAACTCCAATAGAATTACCAAGTGAGAAAGCAAGAATCCAAGATATTGCGACTCCATTGCCAAAGCTCCAAAGACTCCAAAACAAAAGCTCAAACCCAAAAGCTATCATGCTGAACGAAGCAAATGTGATCCCGAATCTGAATCCAAAGACTGAAAGCTACCGAATCTACATTTACTATCTGACTATCTAAAAATCTTACTCTAGGCTGCCCGTGTGGAAAATTGTAGGCACCCAGAGTTTAGAAAGGGAACAATAAATTCCAGGTCAGTCATGGGACTGGTGTGAGTAGACAAAAACAGTTTTATTTGAACAAAAACAAACAAAAAGAATTTAAAAGAAATTCGCTATGCTTTTTGGAAAATGAAACAACCATAAGGCCTCCCCGCACACACACACAATGCAAGCGCACAATTGGAGGAGATTTCTCCTTATGATAGTCAAACATGCTTGATATGAAAAATCCTTTTGATATTATTATTAGTGCATAGTGCAGAAAACAATTGCAAGTATAATATTAATCTTAGCCAGCATACGTACCATTATAGTATGCCTACTATATCTACCATATTAGATGGAAGGTTCTACAACTAAAACTTTACAAGGCGCGTATTGGTGATTGGATTTCCAACAATGATCAGGCTAAGGAACTTCCTGGGCCACATGGGTACGCCTCTGGAGGGACGTCCCGAGAACATAACTAGCTCTCTGCCAACACAAGGCCGGGTTACCTTTGTAACTAGGTAACTAACTGTCATGAGTATGCCATCTCCCGGTCGTTATCGACCTTTATCAGAGGCGCCTCTCAACCAACAACCATAAAGCAATAGATTTGCAGCAACCACATAAGTTAAGTATCTGGGCTCCATACCATGATACCACTTTTTATCCAGAAGGAAATGGACATACCCTAAGGGGCGTTACCCCCAATAACCTTGTTGCATCCTTCCTATTTCGACCATTCCAGGTTGTGAGGTCCTGATGAGGTCACGTCCACAAAGCTACGCTTTTCACAAAAGCCATGCTTTGATCAAAAAAAGATCAGTAGCACTTCGTATGCCACATTACTAAATTGGAAATGTATCACTAGTAACCATCAACTACATAACCTCTGAGCTCGTACGTCTCAAAGAAGGGTGTTAAGCTAAGAGAAAAAATTCTCCGCTACCAAACAGAAATGTATTTGATAGAAATTAGCTTTACATCTCAAAGTGTAATGTCAGACATACATCTATACAAGTCTGTTTCGGGTTCGAATAGAACCGAAGGCACTTCAAAAGAAGTCCTTGCAATCTAGATAATCCCTAATTATGTCCGAACTTCCCATCACAAAGGGTGATCGAATCTCTATATCGGGGCCATTCGGTGTAGAGACATGCGACACGTAATCCTTTCACTTTCGTAAATATCTGGTCTTTACCACCAGTCTACAAATGCAATCCATAATGTCGTATAATTATTCAGAATGGGTTTTATGACACAAAGTCCTCTTCCAGCTAAACTGAATAATAAGCGCATATTTTTAAAACCATATGTATATAGTGGGATCTTAGTTAAGTCACAACATAAAGCCTAAAACCTTTCTTTCAAATGGTTTAAACAGATTCCCACTTTAATCATTTACATAAAAGATTCACCTTTTAAGATCACTTTCAATTTGAAACAAAGTTCACCATCTTTCACAAAGATTCATTCATAGATTTCAAAACTATTTCAATTTCAAATATTTTATACAAAAGATACACCTTTAAGATCCTCTTCAATTTGAAAACAAAGTTCACCAATCTTTAACAAAGATTCATTCATAGCTTTCAAAACAATTTTCATTTCAAACTTGAAATCCTTTCAACACAAACTGGAAATCCTTTCTTTATATGAAAGCTATTATTATTTGAAAAACAAGGGTTTTCGTTTTGGAAAAATCCGATCAAATATGCACAAGTTATATCCTTTAAAGTATATAAACTTCGTTTAAATTTAAATTCCCAAAATAATACTTTTAAGATACTTTAAAGATGGTTTTCAAATCCATATATATGTATTATATAACTTTTATAAACCTTTCAAACCAAATTTCCAAAACAATTTCAAAACTTAAACAAGATATAATTTATTCAAACTAAATTTCAATTTCAAACTTCTTTTTCAAAAGCTTTTGATATTCAACTCGATTCAATTTTCAAGTCATTTTGGATTCAAAATTCAATCTTTCAAAACCATTTCATAATATTAAATTCAAATATCTGTGACTTAGCCAATTTCCTTATGTAATCCATATTTTTGAATGTGCGGTGTAGTCTAGGGGATTTACACACTACAATACAATATCATCAATCATCACAAATCCAAGCGTAGCAATATCGATAAGTGGTATAATCCTATAATGCTTATCTACATTCATAGATTCACAGATAAATAATATAAATTTATCACAGATAAATAAATTACATTCATCACAGCCCAATTCAAAATAATTCGTTTCACAAAGCATCACACATCAGGGATATCAAACAATCCAGGGCACCCAATACAATCCGAACATCATAAGTAAGATCAATCAATTACCTGATTAATTTAGGTTAGATTAATTACTTGTAAAATAATTACTAATCCTGGTTAATTAACATTAATTAATTACAAACCATTTTTATTGATTAATCTTTAATCACTTATTGATTAACCTTTAATGATTAATTAATTATCCTTTAATTATTAATTAATCAAGCTTTAATCATTAAATTATTAACCTTTAATTATTTAATTATCTTTAAACTAATTTTCCTTAATTAATTAACTAACTCTTAATTAATTACCATTTAATCAATTATCCTTGATTAATTATCCTTAATTAATTACAAAAAGTTATTACCCCTAATCAATTTCATTAATTAATTAACCTTTAATTAATTATCCTCAAATTAATTGCGTTAATTAATTATCACCTAAATTAATTATCCTTTAATTAATTATTATTTAATCACTTGATTTATCAACCTTTAATCATTAATTAATTACTTTTAATTACTTTCATTAAGTCATCATCTTTAAATAATTAATTACCCTTAATTAATAAATACTTTAGTTAAATACATTAATTATTCTTTCATTTAATCACAATAATTAATTAGCCTTAATTTAATTACACAAATTAATTAGCTTAAATTTAATTGCACAAAGTAATTATCTTTTAAATCAATTATACACAGTAATTAACTTTAATTCAATTACACAAAGTAATTGTCCATCAATTATCTTTAAAAACATTTAATCTTTACCTTTAATCTTTAAAAAATAAATTATTATAAATTAACTTAGATTTTTAAGTTAATTAACAACTAGAAATATTTTATCTTTTTGATTTACTTCTTAATTACAACATTAAAATAAACTTTATAAGTAAAGGTTATATATATATATATATATTGAAATACTTGAAACTCAAAATAATTTTTATTTTCAAACCATTAATAAATTCCAATTTAAATAAACCTTAATTATTTTGGAAGAAGTGGTTAATAAATTATTTAACTTGATTTAGTTTTAAACTTTAAAGCCTTTATTTCTTTTTATTTTTTTAAACTTGTTAATCATGACCAAGAACCCGAGTCAAGCAAATAAATTCTCAAGCTATTCTTGAGCAAAATCTCCTGCTCTAAATCCTTCGAGACAACACATGTATAACTTCGAGCCTGACCCGAGTAACCATCATCTTCTTTCAAACTTAAACATTGCCAGACACAAATGCACATGCGTGCATATGTACAAGCCACCAGATCACCTTAGACCTTTGCTCCGACCATCTCCAAGTCACCAACGATCACCCTGATGAACTTGTCCCCTCGGCCTCATCGAACTCGCTGCAAGACGAAATCGAACAACTCACACAATCATGAAAACCACCACATCGACGGAAACTCCAAATCATCGACAAACCCGACATCGAGGACCCTCGCCAACCTCATCGAATCTTCATCTCGACCACCAACATCTTTCCCCCCTATCGCGATCAGTTCCGACACCTTCACGACGACGTATTTTCCCCAAGAAAACTTTCGACAAAACTGGCGACTAAACCCTACATCTCTGTCCCATGTATGCTCCGATGATCGATAACCTTCGTGATCATTTTCCTACAGCCCTCGAGTCCCGAGCCTCCTCCAGACCAAAACCCAAAGAGAATCTCGCCGCCGATCAACATTAATCGACAAAAATGCTTAAATCAATCATCTGGATATACCACGATGAATACATACTTAAAAATCATGATTTACATATTAAAATTCATCATTTTCAAACTCCAATTAGGTCATAGGATTAAATCTTGAATTCCAGACAATTTATTTTTGGCTAATTTTTTATCATTCCTGTATTTTTATATTTTAGAAATAAATAACCCATATATATATATATATTTGAAACTATTTTTATAATTAGGCTTATATACTTAAATCATTTTCCATCAAGAAATCTAAGCCTAAAATTGATCATAGGGGATGATACAAATTTTTATATGATGAAGATGTTCCCTGTAATTCAACAGAGTAGTGTTTATCTACATATACACTGACATATCATATATATATACATAAAGACATATATACACATACATGCATGTTTACACCCATGCAAATACATTCCACAAATAAACATCCAGTACTGATCACATGCAAACCAAAATACATATGGGTTTAAGAGTTTGCTCACCTAGATATTTGATAAAATAGAAAACAGGCTTTGGAAGATGTCTAGAATTTGAAACTGGAGATGATATTTGGTCTGGAACTTTTGATTTATGATAAGGAACAAGGATCTGATTTGTTGATCTATTACTTTGTTTTGATGCTTATTGAGTTGAAATGGATCTAATCTTTGCAGTTGTTTTGATTGCTTTTAATCTTGTTGAATTTGAGCTATTTGTTTTTTGTTTTGATTTTCTTTTCTCTAGCTTCATTTCCAAGTTTTGATTTTTTTTTTTGATTCATTTGAGTTTGCTTTTGATCTGTAGTTTGATGTTGTTTGATTCAATTTTCTTTCGATTTACTATGATTTTCATTTTCAGGATATTGGAGAAAAAGGTTTTTAACTTTGGACTGAAGAATAAGTAACCAGATTTTTGTCTTAGTACTATATTGTTTTATAATTCAAACTTAAGGGAAAGTATATTTGCCACTTGTTTAAATTGAACTTACAAGTGTTTAAGCATGTATTTCCTTATTTCACAAATGTCACAAATGTGTATTTTTATGTTTAAATCCTTGCCTCATTTTTATACTTAATTTATAAATTATGCTTTAAACCCTTGTTTAGTTTTATATTTACAAATGTCATAAACCATATTTCTTATATCAACAATGTATTATATTTTAGTTTTATAAATACACAAACCATATTTATTCTTTTATAATTTTAAAAGAAAGTATTTTAAACCTTATATATATATATATATATATATATATATATGTTTTATATCTTTGTATATATACTTATCTCAAGTTTTAAAAATGTATATTAAATCCTTTTATCAAATCCTATTCGATTTTTAAAAGACATATGTATATATCAAAACTTTTTATTCATTCTTGCCTTTACATTTGCATTCATACATTTTCTATTATTTGTGTCAAATTCAAACCATAACTTCCAAAATATATATTACATATGTCTATTATAATTAGAAAACAAATTTCTATTAATATAAATTATATAGTTTTAAAATCCAGTACATTTTAAAAATATTTATTTTTGAGTCTCAAATCCAAAATTCAATTTAAAATCAATTTGTATAAATAATTATAAATAAACAACAAATATCTTATTTAATTTGGAAAATATCAAAATAATTCACAATTTTAATCCAAAAATTTATTTTAATTATTAATTTAAATTTGACTCAACATTGGGATCGTTACAGATTGCCTTCCACAAAAATACAACCCTTAAGCTCATACGTCTCAAGGAGGGTGTTAAGCTAACAGAATTGCCTTCCTTGCCACCACTGATGTATATTTGTAGAAACCAATGTACATAATCTTTAGAAATGCAATGTCAAACAAACATCCATACAAGTTGTCTAGGAACAGGACAAACAAAAGATACTTTCCCACCACACCCTGTCAGGAAATCCCTAGGATTAGTAGCGAATAGTTCATGAATTGGATATTTCATAATAAAGAGACCACTGCTACTATATGTATATTGGGATTTTAACCCCAAACGATCGAACAGTGGTCCCCCACTATGTAAATCCTGAATATCAATATCTTTATAAGTAACTTGCACAATCGTCGCATATATGTTGGTCCGTAGTGGTTTTTGGATAAACCAATCCCGGTCTCTTTGCACCAACAACGCAAAAGCGTTTCTCAACCTCACATGGAAACTAAGTCTCACAGACTTACCACGCCTCCAACTTTCAACTTGCTATCCGTCGGCCAGAAATGAAGCTCGATAGATTGGAGTTATACTCCACACTACACGAATAAACATCCTCAACACAAATGATAATCAAGCCTAGACAGAAGGCTACGTTCTAAGTGTACAACTAAATAGTTTGCACATCAAGTCGAGGAACTAAATTGGCCAAAATTGATAGTCGGTTATTTAACTATCAAAGCAAACAAACAAATATTTAGCACCATATGCAATCACTAGGCTCTTTTAATTAAATCTTTTATTAATTAAATCGTTTGCCAAATATTCACTTCAATTATCTTTAAAAATATATAATCTCAAAACATTTCAACTTTCAATATTGGAAAACATTTCCATATACTTATTTAATAATAAGTAATTCACAATTCTCTTATTTTCAACACCTAGAAAATATTGCATATACTTAAATCACGATTATGTATATATTTTATTCTATAAGGAAAACGTTCTCTTTAAACACATTTATTTGGGTTAAAACGAATGTTGCGTAAAACATCGTTAAGACAACCCAAAATCACTAGTATAGGGATTTGAAAATAAGATAGATATATAAATCCCATATACTATACAAAAACATTTCCTTTCGAAAATCATTTACTATAAGAATAGTGTTATAGTCCATCATTTCCTTACTTCTCGAAAACGTTTATTTCAACAATGAATGTTGAAATCTATGTATTCGATACTCAACACATTTTAAAACATCTTCAAATCATTTTACTCCATTTAAAATATCACTTCCTAGAACATTTATTTAACTTTAAAACATAATTCACTATCCAAAATCGTGAATACAGTTCATTTACCAAATCCAATATTTCTACACATTTGTTTTAGGGTTTATCCGCTGTCCAAAATCATGGATGTATCTCCTTTATCAAACTTCCATTTTTAACTTATCAAAATAAGTTGATTTCACACTTATAAAACCAATGTTTATAAATTCCTTTTCTATCTTATAAAAACTTCAATTTATAAAATCAAATTCCATTTATTATTTTATAAGAACTTCAACTTATAAAATCCCTTACCTAACAAATTCTATTTATATCTCGTTTACATTCAAAAATCCAATTTATAAGTTAATTGCTTATAAATCATTTATTCCAAAATTCGTTCTCTTTATAACTTCACAAATTCATAAATCTTAATCACTTAAAAGATTCATTTAAAACTTCATTTTAACATTTACAAAACTGCTTTATAATTACAGTATTTTCATTTATATAAAATCAATTTTTATAAATCTTATACGTACATATTTACAAAATGTTCAAAATCTCAATTTCAACTATATTACCAAATAGTTCACTTCATATTTCAAAAATCACATTTCAATTATATTTTCCAAAAATCATAATTTTTATAACATAAAAATTATATCTTATGCTTGTTTAAAAATCAATTCATTCCCTTAACATTCAAAATTAACAAAACATACAGATTCAATATCACTATTAAAATCCTTTTAAATTCGAAAATCATCACTTTAATGTGACGACCCAGAATTTTCAACATTTGAAATTAAATTATTTAATTGATTTTTGATATTGGAAGTTGTTTTAAGCTTGAGTTTCAATTTTAACTATGAAATTAGCAATCTAATTATCAAATTTAATTACAGAAATTTGGATAAAATTTGTAAATCTTCAATTTTAAGCTTGTTAAAAATAATTTGATGGCTTAGAAAATTATATTGATGATGTTGAAGATGATAGAAGCTTCAGAATTGAATTTGAAACTGTTTTGTTCAGTATTGAATTTTATTGTTTAAATCGATGTTTGAAAATAGCCTTCTGAGGCACAGTCTCGGAATTCGACGAAACTAGTACCATTGGATATGTAATATTGAATTATTATCGGATTTCAATTTTCCTAGTATTCGAAGTTGTCGTGTGATCGTACGATAAGCAAACGCGTTAAAATTTAAATCGAAAATTCGACATTTTCACTGGTTCAAAAAGCTATCTTCTCTATACGATCAAATTTGGACTCGAAATCTTTTCTATTGAGTTCAGAATATGGGTTAAACATTATAAACGCCTGTCGGCACGTCTCGATCGGAGATCGAAATTTTGAGTTGCGTTTATCGAAGCGATTTGAATTTAAATTTAAATTTAAAGTTAATAATATGTCACAAAGACAGAAGTTGTTGAGTCAAAGCTTCTATGAAGATTTTGATTGCTGACAATAATATAAAGGCAATCGACAAATCAAGACCTACATATGGTACTCTAGATTATAGGTTGATTATTTGATGTTGTAATAGTGATAAACTTGTTAAAATCTATCCTCAAATAATCATGCATCTCAAATATATTCGATATATATACATTTAAACATCATTGCACATTCACTGTGAAAATTTACACAGACCGGTCGACCGGTTGAAAATGGGGCGGTCGACCGTTTCTGGTAAAGTTGCACAGTAAACGTGCACACATGCACATAACGACTATATATTTAAAATCCTGTCTACCGGTCATTTTTTGACCTGTCGACCGTTTTTAAACAGAAAGCAAGTTTTCCAAACGACACTTCTCTTCTCCAAAAGTTGCATCTCCTACCTTTCACCAATAATCACAACTCTTAATGGCAACTGTTTCACCAAGAGTTACAACTATTTCTTCTTATATATACTCATCTAAATCGTTGATTCAAACATGAATTTTATGATTATTATATGCTTTCTCTGATCTTACTTTCTAACATTCTTGCATTCTAAAAGCACTCATTTAATTAATAGCTTATTGAATCATTGAAACTATTTTATACCTTTTTGATTCAATAAGCAATATACCTTCTTTAATCTTCACAAAACATCAGTCATATACTTTGAGGATAAGATTATAGGAAGGGTGTACTACTAGTGACAAATCCGTGTTTTCAAGAACACAAGTTGTCAACAACAATTGTATTTGTTTTTGTTGAAGTCCTCGTGTTGTAAGAGGCAAGTGTTGAAGTCCTCGGTGTTGTAAGAGGCAAGTGTTGAAGTCCTCAGTGTATTAGAGGCGTGAAATCCCGTTCGGCTGTTCGGGTATTGTAAACCTGTTCCTCCGGGTGAAGCGAGGTAGTTAATAGTGAAAATCCAGATAGGAGTCTGGGACTGGACGTAGGACGGTGCTCCGAACCAGTATAAAAATCTCTGGTGTGATTTTTCTATTTTCTATTTACAATGCTATTATCATCTATTTCCGCATTTGTATTGTAATCCATATTACACGATCCGTGTGTACTATATTAGTACGTGCATTAGTATACTCACCCCCACTTTCAGAAGTTACACGTTTTATCCCTTCTAGCACGTGTCCCACTCTCTTTGATTTGTTTTTACACGCGTTCGTCTTCAATAAAAAAACTTTTCTTTCATTCAAAATATAAATGGCCAACTTCTCCAGGCAAATCGGACCCCTCTTGTTCGAGGAATACTCGAGCCTCCCTTATAATCGAACCGGCCTTCAAATATGCAACGAAATCGCGAAAGGGGATTCACGAACCATTTTAAATCGCGGCGTTGTCGTGATTATCATGGCCGAAGGGAGGCGCGATCGTGGAGGCTGGTCTTTCGATTTAGGCTTCGAAGTTGGTGCTGGAGTCGTCGCGAGCTCGAGATGGAAGGAGAATCATCGGCGGTGGAGTATTGGGTAGCTCGTACGCGACGCGTAGGCGTATGGAGGTTGTCGTCTCGCGATGGTCTCGATTTGATTCGAGGCAAGCAATGCGGCATCGGAGGAGCTAGGGTTTTGTGTTTATGGAAGCGGTGGCTCGAGAGCATGGTCATTTTCGGCGAAGTCGAGAGAGGAAGCTTGGCGTCAGCAAGCCGAGCTAGGGCTTAAAGGCGAGTTCGCCAGTCTGCAGTAAGGTAATTTTAAGATTTTTGTTTTTCCAAAATTATATATATATATACAGTGAAGATAAAAATAAATATATAAGGTATTTCGAAAAAAAATATAATTATTCTTAGTTACTAAATATAATCTATTGAAAAAAAAATTAGTTTAAAATCAAATTTTATCATTGGTTAATTTAATTTATTAAATGGGAATTTATTTCTAAATCGAATAGTTACTATGAAATGGAAATTAATTTTTCGACTAGCGGAATTAATTTGTATAAATGGTTCATCTAATTATTGTCATAAAAAAATAATTTAGTAAAGGAAACTTAATTTTAAATTTTAGTTAAATAAAATTATTAAAGGATAAATTTGTTAATTAAAACTATCAAAACGAAAAATTTATTATTTGATTTATTTCGAGTATTATTCGATCGTATAAAATTATCTATACAAGGTCTAATACTATGAAGAAAACAATCCGGAGTGAAAATGGATTACATGCAAAGCTAAGGTGAGATCTTCTCACCCAATCAAATGTTTTTCTGATTTAAATTTTGAATAGTTAGATTTAAAATTGATTGTGCTTGGATGATTGATTTATTATTAGTTATATTAGTTTAGACCCTATGCGCCGCATAATAGCGGAGGTTATTATATTAAACTCATATACCGCAATATTCCACCTCGAAGTGGAATTGGTATTATATATGTATTTGGAGTTGTTGATTTCCCGCATTATATAGCGGACGAGACCCTATTGCGTCGCATAATAGCGGATAATATTTTATAAATCCCATATATCGCGATATTCCACCTCGAAGTGAAACAGGTATTTAATTGTTGTGCTAACGTCTGTAGATGCAGGGAAACAGGTTGGAGGGATCCAACTGGATTCCTCAAATATTTAATTTGTTTCGTATATTGTGTGTTGATTATTTTAATTCATGTGACTATTTGTGATTGAAACCGTCGAAGGCTGTAATTTAGTCGAATATATTTTTGGTATCGTCGGATACCAGAAATAAATAAAAAATTGATTTTGAAATTTGGGTAGAAAATTTATAATAAATTCACTCAAAGGAATCGGGTAAATATTAAAAGAAGGAAATTTAAATAAATAAAGTTTAATCTTTGAAAACTTATTGAATAAATTCCAAAAATATGGGAAAATATTTAATAAAGGAATTTCAGGTAATATTGTTTAATGGTTGAAGAAATTATTCTAGATACGTATTTTAAAAGAAAAATTGAAAGAGATAAAGAAATTTATTTCAAAAGGAAATAGATTTAGAAATTAAATTTGGAATTTAATTTAGAGTTGAAATTAATTTTAGAAATCGATTCGGAAATTAATTTGGAGTTAGAATAAATCTTAGGAATCGATTTGGAAATTTGGTTAGGTGTTTTGGGATATCTTGGAAAATCAATTTGAAATTGATTTGATGTTGGAAATTAATTTGGGAAAACAAATTGGAATTTGATTTTGTGTTTGAAATAAATTGGAAATCAATTTGGGATTTGATTGGGTTTGAAGATAATATTTGGGAATCGATTTAAAATTCGTATATCAGTTGATATTTGGAAACGTAAATTCACAACGGGAATTTGTAAAGAAAAGGGAAATTGTTTAAAAATAAATATTGGTTTATTTTTAAAGTGTGGAAAGAAATTCAAAAATTGGAATGTAAATTAAAATAAATCAAGAAGATTTATTAATTATTTTGTAATGGAAAAAGAATTCTTCCCTGGAAAGTCGATTATATTTTTAAAATAGCTTTTGAAATAAAATTAAAAGTTTTTGATTTGGTTTTAAAATAATATTGTTGGAGAAATTAGTTTTGGAAATGGTTTTAAAGTAAAATTTTATTTAATTAATTATATAAGGATTATTTAAAAGATTAAATTGATTTTTGTTTTAGAAAATTGTTATTTAAATATTTATACTCTATCTACTAATTTTATTTTAAAATTAGTTTTGGGACTTGAATTTTATATGAGATATTAGTATAATATTTTTCATAACTAATATTTAAGCAAATATTATAAAATAGTTTATTTTAAATGTTTCCAAGTATATTTTGAATAAATATTTTTATATTATTTTAAAATATTTGAAATCGGCAGATTTTTAGTGGAAATGAATAAATATTTGGAAATGTATTCCGCGTGAGAAGAGTGTTTTGAATTTGTTTTCAAAAAAAAAAGATTGAAATGTGGAAATTGATTTGAAATTTATTTTCAATGGATTGGAGTGTGAAATTTTATCTTGCGAAGATATATTGAAAATAATAATAATTGGGGAAAATTATTTGAAATCCGGCGACTGTTGTGAATGATGATTGATAGTTAAATTACCGACTATCAATAATGGCCTTAATCGGCATTTGAATTTCGATGCGACCGGTAGTCGAATTCCAAATGAATATTCGAAACCCACATCGAACCTTTGTGATTGTGATGGATCTTTTATTTAAAAGATCAAAGTGGAATTTATTGTGATTTGTTTGAATCTGAATGTAACACTTATTTTTAAAATAAGTGCTCGTTATTCGGATTAGCCGGGAAATGACCTTGTGTCATAAAACCCATTCCGAATAACGATACGACGAAATGGGATTGCATTTGAAGATGGTGTTGAAAACCGGGTATTTTTGAAAGTGAAAGGATTACCTGTCGAATGTCTCTACACCGGGTTGCTCCGGTATAGAGATTTTATCACCCTTTGTGATGGGGATTCCGGACGTGATTAGTGAATATTCGAGATTGCAAGGACTTCTTTGGAAGTGCCTTCGGTTTCGTTCGATCCCGGAATGGACTTGTATGGATGTGTGTCTGACGTTACACTTTGAGATGTAAAGTTGGTTTCTGTCAAATGCATTTCTATTGGTGGCGGAGAATTTATTCTCTTAGCTTAACACCCTTCTCTGAGACGAACGAGCTTAGAGGTTATGTAGTTGATGGTTACTAGTGATATATTCCCAATTTGGTAATGTGGCATACGAAGTGCTGCTGATCATTTGTTGATCGAAGCATGGCTTTTGTGAAAAGCGTAACTTTGTGGACGATACTTCATCGAACCTCACACCCCGGAATGGTCAAAACAGGAAGGATACGGCGAGGTTATAGGTGGTAGCGCCCAATAGGGTATATGCATTTCATTCTGGATAGAAGTGGTATCATGGTATGAAGC
This sequence comes from Allium cepa, assembly GCA_030765085.1. Lineage (NCBI taxonomy): Eukaryota > Viridiplantae > Streptophyta > Magnoliopsida > Asparagales > Amaryllidaceae > Allium > Allium cepa. The sequence continues at coordinate 975,887,924 of CM060939.1, forward strand.
CCAGATACTTAACTTATGTGAATATCGAAAATATATTTTACTTTGTGATTGTTGTTGTTGAGGATCCTCGGATAAAGGTTGTTTACAACCGGGGGATGGCATACTCATGTCAGTAGTTACCTATTTTTGCAGAGGTAACCTGGCCTTGTGTTGGCAGAGATCCGGTTATGTTCTCGGGGCATCCATCCAGGGGCATACCCATGTGGCAATGGGAAGTTCCTTAGCCTGATCATTTGTTGGAAATCCAATCACCAATACGCACCTTGTACGGTTTTAGTTGTATAACCTGACATCTACTTATGGTGGAGCCCCACTATTTAGATGCTAGTTATAGGAGGCATAGTTCAGAATGTCTATGCTGGCTAAGACTAATATTATATTTTCGAAATGTTTTCCACGCTATGCACTAATAATAATAATATCAAAGGATTTTGCGTATTAAGCATATTTGACTACTATAAGGAGAAATCTCCTCCAATTCTGCATTTGCATTGTGTGTGTGGCGAGAGGCCTTATGGTAGTTTCATCTTCCAAAAAGCATTGCGGATTTCTTCTAATTCCTTTGTTTTCTTATGGTTAAAAATAAATGTTTAAGATCTCACACCAGTCCCATGACTGGCCTGGAGTTTACTGTTCCCTTTCTAAACTCTAGGTGCCCATAATTTTTCACACGGGCAGCCTAGAGTCAGGTTTCAGTTATTCGGGAGCAAAGTCAGAGAAGAGTTGCTGTGGAAATCAAGAGTTGAAGCTGGATGGTGAGATGTATCTCTTTACTATGTAGTGTCCGTTGCGTATGGTTAGTGCAAATCAGTTTTCATATAGTCAAGTTATAATAACTATCAGTGATGTATGATGTCGTTGTAAACTCTGATGTTGTATTGTATTAACAGTGATGAGTCTTTGATTTAAAGATTACTTATTTATCTATTATATATTGTTCCACTGCGACATGTGAGATTCTGTTATTGTTTCCGTTCTTCTTCTATCTTCTTCTTCTTAAACCCTAACGGTTCGGTTTTTCGGCATTCGACTGTGCGGCATTTGATACAGTGGACGTATCGATGTCGACCTTCGGCTTAAGTCGTTCACGGCAGATGACTTGAGTCGTTCGCGGTTCAAAGGATGAGTCGTGGTGAAGATCTAAGGGGCTGAGTCGCTCGTGCAATCAAAAAACCAATTAGGCCGTATGAATCCAAAATCATTTCCTCAACCGGTCGTCCACTCTCCAACCCATTAACCCGTTAAGGGTCATTTCGTCTCTTCCAAATCCACCACTTCCTCAGTAAAACCTATTATTTCACTGCACCAACAAATCGCCTAAGACAGATTCGAATCGCCTCAGGTCCATCGTACATTCAACGCGTAGCTGAGCTCTCGTACGCCGCAACAACATAGCTAATGATGATTGGAAATCAATCGCAGCTTGGCTCGAGGATGCAACGCGACGCATGACGATGGATTAGAATCAGAGGATGGGGATTCACGATTTAACGGCAAACATGGTTGGACAAATATTGAATTCACTTACGCAATGTAATAGCAAGGATAAGTCGTCAACTGATTAGCTCGGAGACGCCTTCGAAGGTTCAGAGAAGTATTAATGGCGGATGCGGTTTAGAGGATCGCTGATAAGAAGTGGGAGATAGGAGGAACGAGTCAAGCGTTTTATATCTGGAAGAGCTGGAACTCGAATCGGCACGCCCGAGTTATGATAAGTCGAAGCACACGACTTACGACTTAAGCGTGTGCTTCGAGGGGCAAATGTTAACCCCGTTCCAGCCTACAAGTTAAGGAGCCCACGAGTTAAAGGAGTCAACGAGTTAAGGCCTGGGATGGGCCACGACTTAAGGTGTTTAATGGCTCAGGAAGGATCTACGACTCAGGAAGCCTCACGACTCATCGAGTCACCCACTCGATAAGTTAATGACCTAAAGCTCAAAGCGACTTAAAGGGTTACGACTCAAGGGGTTAACGGTTCACAAGGCAGGACGGCTCAATAAGTTACCGACTCATCAAGACTATTGTCTCAACGACTCATGGTAAGCAGCGACTCAGAGTTGACAACGACTCAGTGGATCAATGACTCAACGACTTGAAGGAGCAGAGTGGCTTAACTAGTTAACGGCTCACAAGACAGACCGACTCAATGCATTACCGAATTATCAAAGGTATTGCCTCAGCGACTCAACAAGTCTACGACTCATCGTAAGAAATGACTCAAGAGGATTGACGACCTAGGAAATGACTTAATGACTCATAACTCAGGATGACTCGTCCGCGACTTAAAGCCACTGAGTCGTATTCCGTTGCCACAATGCATGTCCCAGTGAGAACTGACTTGCCAACGACTCAGGACTTGGCTTAGAATCCAGCAAGAGAATGAGCTAGTGAGAAGACCAAATGCTTAATCAGATAAGCCGGCCACGACTCAACTTGACTCGGCCACGGCTTAGCCTGAGTCGGTCACGACTCAGGACTTGGGCGAAAAATTTCTATCCAGATTTGCCTATAAATGCATGGCCACCCCCAACATTCAAGGGACTTTTTGGCTCATTCATCTCAAGCGCCGTTACTCTGCTGCATTCTGAACTACTTCAACACCTTCAAGGAACTTCACGAAGAAATCAAACATGTCTAACATGTGTTCAAAGATTTGGATCGACATTGAAGTTTAGGCTACTTGTTCTAAGTCACTTGAAACTCAAAGTGTGTTGTAATCAAAGTGTAACTGCATTGACTTGTAATCAAATCGTCAATAAAGATATTCAAAGTGGACGTAGGCTCTCTCTCTTAAGCCGAACCACTATAAAATTGCTGTGGTTTACTGTTTTTTCACTATTATCTGCTTATAATCTGTTCCCGAGCTATCGGGTGGTGCTTTCACGATCTCACTTCATACACCGGGGTGTTAGCGTTCAAATTTTAGCTTTAACATTTTCCTCTCGGGGGATATGGTTTATTGAATAACGGTCAAAATCTTGAAGGAGCTCCCAGGCTTTTGATAAATAGGCTGGTAAATTCCCTCCTTCAGCTTGAAATTCCTTCTTGACTTGACAAACAATAAGTTGAGAATCACTGTAGATATGTAATGCCTTGATGTTTAGTTCTTTAGCGATCTTTAAACCAGCGATGAGAGCTTCATATTCAGCTTCATTGTTTGTCGAAGGGAATTCTAGCCTCAGCGCATAACATAGCGATCGCCCCTCTGGGGTTTCAAGGACAACCCCTGCTCCGGAACAGTAATCTTTCCTTGTGCCATCGACGTATAATTTCCATTGGATTGGGACGCTATTAGTAGCTTCCTCCTTACTATCACCCTTATCCGTGCATTCCGCAATGAAATCTGCCAAAGCTTGTCCATTGATTGCTTTCCGGGGATGATAAGTGATGTCATATTGACTGAGTTCAATATTCCATTTTAAAAGACGGCCCGAAGTCTCAGGACGGAATAGGACTTGCTTTAGAGGCTGATCAGTGAGGACTTTGATGGGATGAGCTTGGAAATACGGCCTCAATTTTCTTGATGCAATCAACAAACAATAGGCGAGCTTTTCCAACCTTGAATAGTTCATCTCTGCCCCAGCGAATCTTTTGCTGATATAATAGACTGGGCGTTGAATCCTTACGTCTTCCCGTACCAACACTGCACTGAGAGCATGAGACGAAATTGCCAAATATATGAAGAGATCTTCACCACTATTAGGCTTTGAATGTATCGGAGGCACTTCCATATGACGAATCAACTCATCAAATGCTTTCTGACATTCAGGAGTCCACTCAAAGTTTTTCTTACCTTTCTTCAGAGCATCAAAGAATGAAATGCATTTGTCAGTGGCTTTGGAAATGAACCGACTCAGAGCAGCAACCTTTCCATTGAGATTTTGCAATTCCTTCTTCGTTCTAGGAGCCTTGACCTCTCTCAGGGCAGTGATTTGAGCTGGATTTGCTTCAATGCCCCTAGCGCTCACAATGAAACCCAAAAATTTTCCGGACTCCACTCCAAATGAACATTTCAGAGGATTAAGCTTCATTCTATACTTTCGAAGTACTGCAAACATCTCTACCAAGTGATCCATGTGGTCCACTGCTTTCTTAGACTTTACTAGCATATCATCAACATAAACTTCCATTGTCTTGCCAATCTGTGGTTTAAACATGGCGTTAACAAGCCTCTGGTAAGTTGCCCCTGCATTCTTGAGTCCGGAAGGCATGACCTTATAGCAGTAGAGTCCAACATCTGTGATGAAGCTTGTATCCTCTTGATCCGACTCATGCATCATAATTTGGTTATATCCGGATTATGCATCCATAAAAGATAACAATTCATGCCCTACCGTCCCATCCACCAACTGATCGATCCTGGGCAGCGGGAAACAGTCTTTGGGGCAGGCATTGTTCAGATCTGAAAAATCAATGCACACTCTCCACTTTCCGTTAGCTTTCTTAACCAGCACTGGATCTGAGACCCAATTTGGATAAGTAGCTTCTCTAATGAACCCGTTCTCCATGAGCCGATCCACTTCTTCTTTTAATGCTGTCGTTCTTTCAGGACCCTGAGTCCTTCTCTTCTGTTTAATAGGTGTAAACTTTGGATCAATGTTCAGAGTATATACTGCAATCTCTGGGGATATTCCGCACATGTCAGCATGAGTCCAAGCGAATACATCCAAATTAGCCTTCAAAAATGAAATCAGAACATTCTGAACTATTGTACTGAGTTGTGAACCTACATTAAGCACTTTGTTTGGGTCCTTTGGATCAACGGGCACCGACACTGTTACCTCTACCGGTACTACCCTGTTCTCCCCTGCACTGGCTTTCCTTGGATCCATTTCTCTTCGTGCGCCACTACATTCGCCAGTGTAGGGTCCACCCTGTAATTGCTACAAGGTCGATTCCTTGGTGCGGACTGGATCCACCGCACCTTTTCCCACTTCTCTTTTCCTTGATTCTCGCAACTCTGCAAAGTAACATTCTCGCCCCGCATCTTGGTCTCCCTTAACCACACCAACTCCATTATCTGTGGGGAATTTTAAAGTCAGACACCATGGGGCAAGAACAACTTTGAACGCAGCAAGAGTTGGTCGGCCCAAAAAGGCATTGTAGGCAGAGAATTCTTCAACAATTATAAACGTTTGCTTTCGAGCCACCTTCCTTGGTCCCTTTCCAAGTTCTACAAACAAATCAATGGTCCCAATCGGCTGTTTGGGTTCTCCAGCGAATCCAGCGATCTTAAGTGATGAAGCTTGAACGTCAGCCATCGGGATTTTCATTTGATCGAAGGTCTTCTTGAAGAGGATGTTGCATGAAGCTCCACAATCAACTAGAACTCTTCTCACAGTTGCCGGCCCAATACCAGCGGATATGACCGAAGGATCTATGGTCGGGGCCTCAATACCCAAAGAATCCCTGGCACTGAACACGATATCATCTGTGGAAGTCTTTTGTTGCTTTAAAGGGGCATCATTCTCTAAGACAAAAACATTCTCTTCAGCTGGTACATGCCTCAAGGCCCGGGCATACCTTTCCATCTCTCCCCAGCTTCTTCCTGCTGGGTGAGGTCCTCTAGTTATTATATTGATAACAGGTCTTTCCGATTCCTGCTCTACGGCCTTCTCACTTGAGGCAGGATGGTGAGCGGGAACTTGCTATCCTTGAGTTGAGGAAGCTGGGGCATTTCTGTTCCTTTTCACATACTGCTGGAGTTTGTTTTCCTTCAAGAGTTGTTCAATTACCTCTTTCAACTGACGGCATTCGTTGGTGTCGTGGCCGGGCTGGTTGTGGAACCAACAGAACCTTCCACCTTTTTCCATCTTAATCGCAACTCTCATTTTAGGTGGTGCCGGATAATTGATATCATCTTTGGTCGCAAAGAAGATGTTTTCAGGGGTATCGGTCAAGGGTGTGAAGTTGAAAGAACGGCTTCTCTTAGGGTCTCCCTGTTTCTTCCCACCATCGTTTCCCCTTTTCTGAGTGTTAGGTTCTTTCTTATTCGAAGCAGTGCCATTGTTCCCGGCTTCCACTGATACCAGTTTAGCCGGTGTTTGGAGACTCTCCAAGCGCATGAATTCATCTGTTTTCTTGTAGAATTTATCAAGTGAGTTTGGTTCTTTCATTTTCAACCATTTTCCAAATTCGCTTGACTTATCAATTGCCCTCATCAAGTATGTCAAGACCATACGTGGCTCAGCATTATCCACCTCAGCCAATGCTATGTTAAAGCGACTCAAAAATGATCTGATGGATTCTCCCGTATTTTGCTCTAGACTTGATAGCGACATTATATCCTTTGCTTTAGAAGCATACAATCGAAATTGCTCCTTGAACTTCCTGGTCAAATCGGAGAATTGATCGATGGACCATACCGGCAGCTTTGTAAACCATAATAGAGCTACACCTTCTAGATAAACCGGGAAGTATCGGCATTTAATTTCATCAGACGCCCTGGCACCAGTCATATGCCAGTCGTACTTATAAAGAAACTCGTTAGGATCACTCGTCCCCTTGTAAGGCGGAATAGTAGGAGGAACGAATTTCCTTGGGAACTCCGCCTTCAAGATCTTTTCAGTAAATGGAGTTTTGCTTGGAGCAAAACCCCACTCTTTCTCGTCTTCATCTCTTCGCATACTTTCTTTCATGATTTGACGAACCATACCCAAAAAATACTCTTCGTCATTTAGAGGCTCTGGAGGGCACACATCAGCCACTCTTTCTGAATTCTGTCTTGACAACCGTTCACGGAGAGTCGGCTGTAGCCCTGATCCTCCAGCTTGAAGAGGAGTCCTTTCTACAGGGTCTTCGGCTCTTTGAGAAATGTTTCCTTCAACATCCTGAACTCTCGCATTAGGGTTCCCATCATTATTACCCGGTTGACGGTTTGCCCCAAGTAGATCATTCAGTTTACTCAAGATCAGGGCATTCTGGGCCTCCAATTGCGCATTCTGAGCATTTAATTGCTGATTCAATCCCAAAACTACGGCGTCCAATTCTGCTCGTGTAACTCCAACAGTTGGAGCTGCTTGACTTGAAGGAGGAGAGGTAGCAGTATTCTCTTGAACATTGTCGGATCTTACAGAACTTCGTTTTCTCCTAGGAGCCATTATTTCCAATAAACTTCTGGTTTTAAAAGAAATTCTTTCAACAATCCTTTGCGGAGCAATGGTGGAAATTTCCTGAGTTGGGTTCTCAGTGAAAGCACCAAAAATGTTAACGTAAAAATCAGACGCTAACACCTCGGTGTAAATTGAAGTTGAGTGAAAGCACCACCCGTGTACATGGGAACTACAAACAAGAAGAGAAATCACAGAAAAAGCAGAAAAGACAACAGTTTTTATAGTGGTTCGGCTTAGGGTAAGCCTACGTCCACTTTAACTCTCTTTATTACTGAATTTGGTTACAACTTTACAACAATCTTCAATTACAACACAATTTAGACCAGTAGATCAAACTTTGATGGAGAATAATCTTCCGAATTCATGTTGAATGACGTAGATTTTCTCTTGGAGATCGTAGTAGAGTCCTTGGTGTTTGGAGTACTTGAAGTGTTGAATGAGTCGAGAATTCAGCAGAGTATGGACGCTTGAGGTTATCGGCCAAAAAGTCCTTTGCAAGTTGGAGTTAGGGCTGTATTTATAGGGAATACTCTGGGCAGAATTTTATCACCAAGTGCTAGGTCGCATACGACCTAAGGTAGGTTGCATATGACCTAAGGTAGGTCGTAGGTCATATGTCGGCGACAACATAGGGGATCACCTGTACCAGCTATATTGGAACTTGCCCTGAATTAGTTATTAGGTCGGCGGCGACCTAAGAGATTTATTCTTCTGAGAAAATTAATAGGTCGCGTGCGACCTATCACAGGTCGTGAGTCAACTGAGATTTAGGTCGCTGAGACCACTTCGCTCTTAGGTCGGTAGGCTGTGGCATTGCTTAGGTCGCTAGAACCTTTCCATAGCAAGGTTGTTCACCTATTTGTCTCGTTAGGTCGTAGCCTGTTAACTCGTTAGGTCGCTCCATCCTTTAGGTCGCTTTGGCCTTTAGGTCGTTAGGTCGCTTGAGACTTTAGGTCGTTAGGTCGCTTGAGACTTTAGGTCGTTAGGTCGCTGAGTGTGTTAGGTTGGAACTTCCTATAGGTCGCTAGGTCGGTGCACTTCATAGGTCGCTGAAGAGCCGAAGCACTAGGTCGCTAAAGACCTTAGGTCGCGGAGTGCTTCGTGATCTTAGGTCTCTGCTGTAGTTAGGTCGTGAGTGCCCTTAGGTCGTTAGGTGACCTAAGTTTTAGGTCGTTAAGTCGCGTAAGTCTTAGGTCGCTTCAGAAATAGGAGTTAACAATAGGTGTATTTAAGGAATGGAATTGGGATTTTGATTTCGAAGTTAAAATTGAATTGCTCGACAAAAAGGTATGTATTTGAATTTCAGTATGAAATTTGATGATCTTCTTGTCTAGCCGCTTGGCTTTTTCGTTTTCTTTTTGAAATCTGGGGACCCTGGTGCCATTTTGTAGTTGTACCGAGCTAGCCGCGCAAAAGAGACGCTGGTGAAATTTTTCGAAAATTTAGGGAGTAGGAAAAATTTTGAAATTTTAAAATTTGAATTTGAATTTAAATTCGAATGGTTAAGAAAATAATATTGTTTGGAGTTTGCGGTTGAGGTTGGAAAGTTAGTTGAATCAATAATGGATTGTTAATAAAAGGTTGGTTTTGACAAGTTATTAAAACTGTTTATTTTGGGTACTTAGATAACGGGTTAAGGTCCATTCTTCTTAACTAGTAATTTCAGGACGAAATTCTTTTTAAGGGGGAAGGATGTGACGACTCAGAATTTTCAACATTTGAAATTAAATTATTTAATTGATTTTTGATATTGGAAGTTGTTTTGAGCTTGAGTTTCAATTTTAACTATGAAATTGGCAATCTAATTATCAAATTTAATTACAGAAATTTGGCTAAAATTTGTAAATCTTCAATTTTAAGCTTGTTAAAAATAATTTGATGGCTTAGAAAATTTATATTGATGATATTGAAGATGATAGAAGCTTCAGAATTGAATTTGAAACTGTTTTGTTCGGTATGGAATTATCGTTTAAATCGATGTTTGAAAATAGCCTTCCGATGCACAGTCTCGGAATTCGACGAAACCTGTTCCATTGGATCCGTAATATTGTATTATTATTGGATTTCAATTTTTGTAGTATTCGGAGTTGTCGTGTGATCATACGATAAGCAAACGCGTTAAAATTTAAATCGAAAATTCGATATTTTAACTGGTTCAAAAAGCTATCTTCTCCGTACGATCAAATATGAACTCAAAGCCTTTTCCATTGAGTTCAGAATAGGAGTTAAATATTATAAACGCCTGTCGGCACGTCTCGATTGGAGATCGAAATTTTGAGTTGTGTTTATCGATTTGAATTTAAATTTAAATTTAAATTTAATAATATGTCACAAAGACAGAATTACACGTTTTATCCCTTCTAGCACGTGTCCCACTCTCTTTGATTTGTTTTTACACGCGTTCGTCTTCAACAAAAAAAACTTTCCTTTCATTCAAAATATAAATGGCCGAACTTCTCCAAGTAAATCGGTCCCCTCTTGTTCGAAGAATACTCGAGCCTCCCTCGTAATCGAACCGGCCCTCACAACGAAATCGCAAAATGGGATTCACAAACCATTTTAAATCGCGGCGTTGTCACGATTATCATGGCCGAAGGGAGGCGCGATCGTGGAGGTTTGTCTTTCGATTTAGGCTTGGGAGTTGGTGTTGGAGTCATTGCGAGCTCGAGATGGAAGGAGAATCATCGGCGGTGGAGTATTGGGTAGCTCATATGCGTCGCCGCAGGCGCAATGGTCTCGAGTTGATTCGAGGCAAGCAATGCGGCATTGAAGGAGCTAGGGTTTCGTGTTTTTGGAAGCGGTGGCTCGAGAGCTTGGTCATTGTCGGTGAAGTCGAGAGAAGAAGCTTGGCGTCACCAAGCCAAGCTAGGTCTTGAAGGCGAGTTCGTCGGTTTTCAGTAAGGTAATTTTAAGATTTTTGTTTTTCCAAAATTATATATATATATATATACAGTGAAGATAAAAATAAATATATAAGGTATTTCAAAAAAAATAAAAAAATATATAATTATTCTTAGTTATTAAATATAATCTATTAAAGAAAAAAAAATTAGTTTAAAATCAAATTTTATCATTGGTTAATTTAATTTATTATGTGGGAATTTATTTCTAAATCGAATAGTTACTATGAAATGGAAATTAATTTTTCGACTAGCGGAATTAATTTGTATAAATGGTTCATCTAATTATTGTCATAAAAAATAATTTATTAAAGGAAACTTAATTTTAAATTTTAGTTAAATAAAATTATTAAAGGAGAAATTTGTTAATTAAAACTATCAAAACGAAAAATTGATTATTTGATTTATTTCGAGTATTAATCAATTGTATAAAATTATCTATACAAGGTCTAATACTATGAAGAAAACAATCCAGAGTGAAAATTGATTGCATGCAAAGATAAGGTGAGATCTTCTCACTCAATCAAATGTTTTTCTGATTTAAATTTTGAATAGTTAGATTAAAAATTGATTGTGCTTGGATGATTGATTTATTATTAGTTATATTAGTTTAGAACCTATGCGTTGCATAATAGCGGAGGTTATTATATTAAACCCATATACCGCGATATTCCACCTTGAAGTGGAATTGGTATTATATATGTATTTGGAGTTGTTTATTTCCCGCATTATATAGCGGATGGGACCCTATTGCGCTGCATAATAGCGGATAAAATTTTATAAATCCCATATACCGCGATATTCCACCTCGAAGTGGAATGGGTATTTAACTGTTGTGCTAACGTCTGTGGATGAAGGGAAACAGGTTGGAGGGATCCAACTGGATTCCTCAAATATTTAATTTGTTTTGTATGTTGTGTGTTGATTATTTTAATTCATGTGAATATTTGTGATTGAAATGTCAAAGGCTGTAATTTAGCCGAATATATTTTTGGTATCGTAGGATACTAGAAATAAATAAAATTTTGATTTTGAAATTTAGGTAGAAAATTTATAATAAATTCACTCAAAGGAATCAGGTAAATGTTAAAAGAAGGAAATTTAAATAGATAAATTTTTATCTTTGAAAACTTATTGAATAAATTCCAAAAATATGGGAAAATATTTAATAAACGAATTTTAGGTAATATTGTTTAATGGTTGAAGAAATTATTCTAGATGCGTATTTTAAAAAAAAATTGAAAGAGATAAAGAAATTTATTTAAAAAGGAAATAGATTTAGAAATTAAATTTGGAATTTAATTTAGAGTTGAAATTAATTTTAGAAATTGATTCGAAAATTAATTCGGAGTTAGAATAAATCTTAGGAATCGATTTGGAAATTTGGTTAGATGTTCTGGAGATAGCTTGGAAAATAAATTTGAAATTGATTTGATATTGGAAAATTAATTTGGGAAAACAAATTGGAATTTGATTTTTTTGTTTGAAATAAACTGGAAATCAATTTGGGATTTGATTGGGTTTGAAGATAATATTTGGGAATCGATTTAAAATTCGTATATCAGTTGATATTTGGAAATGTAAATTCACAACGGGAATTTGTAAATAAAAGGGAAATTGTTTAAAAATAAATATTGGTTTATTTTTAAAGTGTGGAAAGAAATTCACAAATTGGAATGTAAAATAAAATAAATCAAGAAGATTTATTAATTTATTGGAATGGACCATTTTGTAATGGAAAAAGAATTCTTCCCTGGAAAGTCGAGTATATTTTTAAAATAGCTTTTGAAATAAAATTAAAAGTTTTAGATTTGGTTTTAAAATAATATTGTTAGAGAAATTAGTATTGGAAATGGTTTTAAAGTAAAATTTTACTTAATTAATTATATAAGGATTATTTAAAAGATTAAATTGGTTTTTGTTTTAGAAAATAGTTATTTAAATATTTATACTCTATCTACTAATTGGTAACCCTCAATTTCCTACGACTCAAAAACTGCACGACACAACAGATTACGTGACTTAACAAGTCAAGGATTGGCCGACTTAAAGGAGTCAACGACTTAAGGAAGTGGACGGTCTACGACTCAAGTTATGGACGACCTAACGGTTTAGCGAGTTGAAGGACTTGGTGACTTACGACATAAAGAAATCTGTGACTTAACGGTTTAAAAGAGAAGGGATGCTTCACGACCTAAGGCATCCACGACTTAAGGTTTCTACGACTTAAGGAAGCCCACGACTCAAGGACAGGATGACTTAACGATTCAAGAGAGAGCACGACTTAAAAAGTAAATGAGTTAACGACTTAAAGCTATCTGCGACTTACGACCTAGCATGTGTCGTGAGCGACTTAAGCAAATGAAGCGCTGCTCCTTACTTAACACAGTGACCTCTTAACTCGTACACGATTCAGGACTTGGGTTATTATCTGAAGGGAACAAGCTTATCAGTTAACTCGTACACGACTCACGACCTAGCTTGAGTCGTCCACGACCTAAAGCTACTGGGTGAAGGTTCAATGCCGCATCAAGAGGACCATTTGACTCATTTGCGACTTAGATGTTGACTCGTGGGCGACTTAGGACTTGTACAAATGAACTTTTGTGAGACCATGGGGCTGGGCCAGATAAGTCGGCCACGACCTACCATAAGTCAATAACGACTTACGACCCAAGAGGAAAATTTCCCTATAAATACCATTCCACCTCAAGCATGAAGGGGACTTTTGGGCCGATCTCTTTAAGCGCCGATACTCTGCTGAATTCTCGACTCACTCGACACTTCAAGTACGAAAGGCATCTCAACTAACTTCAAGAGGAAATCTAACGCAATCTACATGGATTCAAAGAATTCTTCTGCATCAAAGTTCTAGTTGTTTGTCTCATCAGAATTGTAATTGAAGATTGTTGTAAAGTTGTAATCGATTCAGTAATAAAGAGAATTAAAGTGGACGTAGGCTTACCCTAAGCAGAACCACTATAAAAGCTGTTGTCTTTTCTGCTTTCTCTGTGACTTTTCTACTTGTTTTTAGTTCCCGTGTTCACGGGTGGTGCTTTCGCTCAACTTCAATCTACACCGAGGTGTTAGCGTCTGATTTTTACGCTAACACTAATTTTATTTTAAAATTAGTTTTTGGACTTGAATTTTATATGAGATATTAGTATAATATTTTTCATAACTAATATTTAGGGAGATATTCTAAAATAGTTTATTTTAAATGTTTCCAAGTACATTTTGAATAAGTTTTTTTATATTATTATAAAATATTTGAAATCGTTAGATTTTCAGTGGAAATGAATAAATGTTTGGAAATGTATTCCGCGTGAGAAGAGTGTATTGAATTTGTTTTCAAAAAAAGATTGAAATGTGGAAATTGATTTGAAATTGATTTTTAAAGGATTGGAATGTGAAATTTTATCTTGCGAAGATTTATTGAAAACAATAATAATTGGGGAAAAATTATTTGAAATCCAGCGATTGTTGTGAATGATGATTGCTAGTTAAATAACCGACTATCAATATTGGCCTTAATCGGCATTTGAATTTCGATGCGACCGGGAGTCGAATTCCAAATGAATATTCGAAACCCACATCGGACCTTTGTGATTGTGATGGATCTTTTATTTAAAAGATCAAAGTGAAATTTATTGTGATTTGATTGAATCTGAATGTAACACTTATTTTTAAAATAAGCGCTCATTATTCGGATTAGCTGGGAGAGGACGTTGTGTCATAAAACCCATTCCGAATAACGATACGATGAAATGGGATTGCATTTGAAGATGGTGTTGAAGACCAGGTATTTTCGAAAGCGAAAGGATTACCTGTCGAATGTCTCTGCACCGGGTTGCTCTGGTATAGAGATTTTATCACCCTTTGTAATGGGGATTCCGGACATGATTAGTTAATATCCGGGATTGCAAGGACTTCTTTGGAAGTGCCTTCGGTTCCATTCGATCCCGGAACGGACTTGTATGGATGTGTGTCTGACGTTACACTTTGAGATGTAAAGCTGGTTTCTATCAAATACATTTTTGTTCGTGGCGGAGAATTTATTCTCTTAGCTTAACACCCTTCTCTGAGATGTACGAGCTCAGAAGTTATGTAGTTGATGGTTACTAGTGATGTATTCCCAATTTGGTAATGTGGCATACGAAATGATGTTGATCATTTGTTGATCGAAGCATGGCTTTTGTGAAAAGAGTATCTTTGTGGACGAGACTTCATCGAACCTCACACCCCGGAATGGTCAAAACAGGAAGGATGCGGCAAGGTTATAGGGGGTAGTGCCCCTTAGGGTATGTGCATTTCCTTCTGGATAGAAGTGGTATCATGGTATGGAGCCCAGATACTTAATGTTAACCCTATCTCGGTTACGACTCAGCAGGTATGTGGAGATGGCGCCGACCTAACTGATTAGTAAGATGGCCGACCTAATTGGATTCCGACTTAACTGGTAAAGAAAGGGTACCGACTAAACGCTGCATGGAGATTCCGACCTAAGGCTTGAAGGGATGCCGGTCTAACAAGGCTATGCCGACTTAAGACTTAAAGAGGTTCCGACTTAGGACTTACGAAGGGGTACCGACCTAGTATCTTAATATGGGAGACCGACTTAACTACATAAGGCAGAAAAGGGTTGCCGACCTAAAAGTCTAAATAGGTTGCCGACCTAAGGTTTGAATCAGTTGCCGACCTAAAGCTTAAAGAAAGTTTGCCGACTTAATGATCAGTAGTAAGTTCCGACCTAGTGTGTGTGCCGATCTAGCGACTCAAGATAATTACCGACTTATAGTAAGCCGTAACCGATCTAACTTGAGTACCGGTCTAGTTATCTAAAGGAGCTGCCGACCTACTTGATGAGGACATGGAAAGGTACACGACTCATACTTAAGCCGGGGCATGTTAACTCGGCTACGACTTAGAACTGGTGATTTAAGTCCGGAGAAGCATGCTTGCCCCATTAAAAGCATGAGCCATGCATAAGAGAAAGGGGGACCTACGACCTAGCTTATCTCGGCAACAACTCAATTCAGACAAGCTTGCTTCCATTAAGTCGTGGGCTTGGCTCGTTAGATCGGCGATGGGATAAGTTAAGTCGGCCACGACTTATACTAAGTCGGTCGCGACTTAGAACTTGGCAAAAATTCCAGACCAGAACTCTCTATAAATAGACGACCACTTCCAACGTTCAAGGGACCTTTTGGCTCATTCTCTTCAAGCGCCGTTACTCTGCCGAATTCCAGACGACTTCAAAGCTTTTTAGATCCAACAAACTTCTAAAGGAACTCCATGAAGGAATCATCCACATTCACCATGGATTTGAAGATGATTGTCAACATCAAAGCTTGAGCTACTTGTTTCACATACCCTATCACTTGAAGTGGGTTGTAATTGAAAGATCTTGTAAAGAATTGTAATCAAACTAGTGATAAAAAGATTAAAGTGGACGTAGGCTGGATTATAAGCCGAACCACTATAAATACTGTGTCTCTTACCGTTTTTCTACATACTTTCTGCTTATTTCTATTTCCCGTACAAACGGGTGGTGCTTTCACAATCACATCTTATACACCAGGGTGTTAGCGTTTAAATTTTTTCGTTAACATTTTGGTGCTTTCACTGAGAATTGAACTCAGGACATCTATCATCATTGTTTCAGAAAGATTTGTAGATAGAGTTTCTTTAAGAACCAGAAGTCTATCCGAAATCATGGCTCCTGGAAGGAAAAGTAAATCTGTGAGATCTGCAAACATTCGAGAGGGAACCTCCACTTCCCCAACACCAAATCAAGCCACTCCAGCTGTTGGAGTTTCAAAAGCGGAATTGGACGCTGCTATCTTTGGGTTGAATCAGCAAATAAATGCCCAGAACGCGCAATTGGAAGCTCAGAATGCTCAGAATGCTCTGATTCTGAATAGGTTAAACGATCTGCTCGGGGCAAACCGTCAACCTGCGAATAATGAAAGGAACTTTGTCGGTAATGTCCATGATGCTGAAACTAGAAACATTCCCGAAAGGGCTGCTAGCCCCTTTGAACAGACATTGCCTGAGGCTGGAGGATCCAGAAATAGGAATGACGAAGAATATCTTTCTGGTATGGTTCGACAGATTATGAAAGAAAGTATGCAAAGGGTCGAAGATGAGAAAGAGTGGGGTTTCGCTCCGAGCAAGACTCCGTTTACTGAAAAGATCCTAAAAGCTGAATTCCCAAGGAAGTTCGTCCCTCCGACCATTCCAGCTTACAAAGGGACAAGTGATCCAAATGAGTTCCTGTACAAATATGATTGGCACATGACAGGTGCCAGAGCTTCTGACGAGATAAAATGCCGCTATTTTCCTGTGTATTTGGAAGGGGTAGCTCTGCTTTGGTTCACAAAACTACCTGTCCGGTCCATCGATCAGTTTTCAGACCTAACCAGGAAATTTAAAGAGCAATTTAGGCTATATGCTTCAAAGGCAAAAGACATCATGTCGTTATCCGGTTTGGAACAGAATCCGGGGGAAACTATCAAGTCTTTTTTAAATCGCTTTAATATAGCGTTAGCTGAGGTGGATAATGCAGAACCCCGCATGGTCTTGACCTATTTGATGAGAGCTATTGATAAGTCAAGTGAATTCGGAAAGTGGCTGAACATGAAGGAGCCAAATTCTCTGGAAAAGTTCTACAAAAAGGCGGATGAATTCATGCGTTTGGAAAGCCGTCCTGTCCCGGCAAAGGCAACAGTAGAGAAAGCTGAAGACAACACTGCTGCGCCACGTAAGAATGGATCTGTGGGACAGAAAAGAGAAAATAATGATGGAAGGAAACAACACAATTCAAAGAAGCCTCGATCCTTCAAGCCATCAGAATATACTCCTTTGTTAGAGACACCAGAGCGCATCTACCTGGCTACAAAAGATTCTTTTGAGTATCCCAAACCTCCTGTTCTCAGAACCGGAAGAAAAGCTGTGCAAAGTGGGAAGTTCTGTCGCTTCCATAATCAGCCTGGTCATGACACAGACGACTGCCGTCAATTGAAAAATATAATCGAAGAATTGCTAAGAGAAAATAAGCTGCAGCAGTTTGTGAAGAAGAGTAGTAATGATCCTGCTTCGTCAAGTCAGGGGCAACAAGCTCTTGCTCATCAGCCCAGGACAAATGAGAAGGCCGCAGGACATGAATCTGGAAGGCCAGTTATTAATGTCATCACAGGAGGACCCCACCCAGCAGGCAGAAGCTGGGGTGAAATGGAGAGGTACACTCGAGCTCTGAAACATATGCCAACTGAAGAGAATGTCTTTGTTTTAGAGGACTCTACACCCCTGAAACAACAAAGGACTTTTAATGATGATATTGTGTTCAGGGCTAGAGATTCCACGGGCATTGAGGCCCCTACTTTGGACCCGTTAGTCATCTCGGCCGGTATTGGACCGGCTATTGTCAGAAGAGTTCTTATTGATTGCGGCGCATCTTGCAACATCCTCTTCAAGAAAACGTTTGACCAGATGAGAATCCCGATGGCGGATGTGCAAGCCTCATCTCAGAAGATTGTTGGCTTCACTGGGGAGCCAAAGCAACCAGTAGGAACCATTGACTTGCTTGTGGAACTCGGAGAAGGAGAAAGAAAAGTAGTTCGCAAGCAGACTTTTGTGATAGTAGATGAATTTTCTGCTTATAATGCTTTCTTTGGTCGACCTATTCTTGCTGCATTCAAAGCTGTCCTTGCCCCATGGTGTCTTACTATTAAATTCCCTACAGACAATGGGGTAGGAGTTATTAAAGGAGACCAGAACGCTGGGCGAGAATGTTATATGACAGAGCTGCGAGAAACAAGGAAGAGAGAAATGGGGAAAGATGCGGCAACCCCAATCCGCATCAAAACACCAACCCTATAGCAACTACAGGGCGGACCCTGCACTGGCGAGCATAGCGGGGCACGAAAAGTGATGGATCCTAGAAAGGCCAGTGCGGGGGAGAGTAGGGTGGTACCAGCAGAAACAACGATACCGGTGCCCGTTGATCTGAAGGACCCAAACAAGGTGCTGAATGTGGGTTCACAACTTGATGTGTCAGTTCAGAATGCCTTGATATCTTTTTTGAAAGCAAACCTGGATGTTTTCGCTTGGACCCATGCCGATATGTGCGGAATATCCCCAGAAGTTGCGGTACATGCTCTGAATATTGACCCAAAGTTCACGCCAGTAAAGCAGAAAAGAAGAATCCAAGGTCTAGAAAGGTCGACAGCATTGAAAGAGGAAGTTGACCGGCTCATGGAGAATAATTTCATCAGAGAATCTACCTATCCAAATTGGGTTTCAAATCCAGTGCTAGTTAAGAAAGCCAATGGTAAATGGAGAGTGTGCATCGACTTTTCAGATCTAAACAAGGCCTGTCCCAAGGACTGCTTCCCATTACCCAGGATCGATCAACTGGTAGATGGAACAGCGGGTCATGAATTGTTGTCTTTTATGGATGCCTACTCCGGATATAATCAGATCATGATGCATGAGCCAGATCAGGAGGACACAAGCTTTATCACCGATGTCGGTCTTTACTGTTACAGAGTTATGCCCTTTGGGTTGAAGAATGCGGGGGCAACATACCAAAGACTGGTAAATGCTATGTTCAAACCGCAGTTGGGAAAGACTATGGAAGTTTACGTTGATGACATGCTAGTAAAATCTAAGAAAGCAGTGGATCACATCGAACACTTAGCAGAAATGTTCGCAATTCTCCGAAGATACGGAATGAAGCTTAACCCTTTAAAATGTTCTTTCGGGGTAGAATCTGGGAAGTTCTTGGGTTTCATCGTGAGCGCTAGGGGCATTGAAGCTAGTCCAGCTCAAATCACTGCTCTAAAAGAAGTCAAAGCTCCTAAAACAAAGAGGGAATTGCAAAGTCTCAATGGAAAAATTGCCGCCTTAAGTCGGTTCATATCCAAAGCTACTGATAAATGCATTCCATTCTTCGACGCTCTAAAGAAAGGAAAGAAAAACTTTGACTGGACTCCCGAATGCCAGAAAGCTTTTGAAGAATTGACTCAACATATGGAAACGCCTCCAATACTTTCCAGGCCCGGCGATGGCGAGGATCTTCTTATATACTTGGCAGTTTCATCTCATGCTTTAAGTGCAGCGCTGGTACGGGAAGACAAAAGGATTCAACATCCAGTTTACTATATCAGCAAAAGACTCACTGGGGCAGAAATGAATTACTCCAAGTTGGAAAAACTCGCCTATTGTCTATTGATTGCCTCAAGAAAGTTGAGGCAATATTTCCAGGCTCATCCTATCAAAGTCCTCACTGATCAACCTTTAAAGCAAGTCTTGTTTCGCCCTGAGACTTCGGGCCGCCTTTTAAAGTGGAATATTGAATTGAGCCAATATGACATCACTTATCATCCTAGAAAAGCGATCAACGGACAAGCTTTGGCAGATTTTATTGCAGAATTTACAGACAAGGGTAACAGCGAGGAAGAAACAATCGAGAACTCCCCAACCCAATGGAAGTTATTTGTAGATGGCGCAAGAAATGATTACTGTTCAGGTGCTGGAATTGTTCTTGAAACTCCTGAAGGCCGGTCATTATGCTATGCGCTAAGATTAGAATTTCCTTCAACAAACAATGAAGCAGAATATGAAGCTCTGATCGCTGGTTTGAAAATTGCTAAAGAACTAAACATTCGAGCGTTACAGATCTTCAGTGATTCGCAGCTTATAGTATGTCAAGTCAAGAAGGAGTTTCAAACGAAAGGAGGAAATCTGCCCGCTTATGTGTCAAAGGCTTGGGAACTTTTATGTGAATTCGACCATTACACGATAAGTCATATTCCTCGAGAAGAAAACATGAAAGCAGATTCTCTCGCAAAATACTCAAGTTCTGGCGAAGCCCAATCCTTAGGGTTAGTTCCAGTGGAAGTTTTGTCAAATCCGAGCATTGATGAAATGGATATCGATTGGGTTATGAGTATGTCGCAAGAGCAAGAATCATGGATGACTCCAGTAACAAAGTATCTACTCAATGGCTCTTTACCAGAAAACTCTAAAGAACGACAAAAGCTACTGAGAAAAGCTTCTCGATATATAATCCAGGGTGGTCAATTATACAGACGAGGATTCTCAATGCCATTGCTTCGATGTGTATCCAAAGAAGAAGCCAAAATAATCCTATCAGAGGTACATGGAGGAGAATGTGGGGATCATTCAGGTGGTCAAACTTTAGCAAAGAAAATTCTCCGATATGGATATTTTTGGCCAGAAATTAATCGAGATGCTGCAGATTACTCTCGAAAATGTGACAGATGTCAAAGATTTGCCAAAATTCCTAGAGCACCTTCTACTGAGCTCACACAAATGACCAGTCCGTGGCCGTTTGCGATTTGGGGAATAGATTTGATCGGACCTTTACCAACCGCCAAATCTGGAATCAAATATGCCATTGTTGCTGTAGATTATTTCACTAAATGGGCTGAAGCTGAACCATTGGCAACTATCACCTCCAAAAAGATGATAAATTTTGTGACTAAGAATATCATTTGCAGATACGGTGTGCCTCAGAAAATAATCACAGACAATGGTACTCAGTTTGAAAGCGAGGAATTCCAGGATTTTTGCAAGCGATTCAAAATCCAGAAAAGCTTTTCGGCAGTAGCTCATCCGCAGGCAAACGGGCAAGTGGAAGCAGTGAACAAGATCATCAAATCAACCATCAAAAAGCAACTCGAAAGAGCAAAAGGTGGTTGGGTCGATAAACTACCGCTTGCACTATGGGCATACAGAACTACTCACAAAACTGCAACTGGGCATACTCCTTTTTCGTTAGCATACGGATCGGAAGCAATGATCCCGGTTGAAACAGAGGTCCCTTCACACAGAAGAATCCATTTCAATCAAGCAGAAAATGAAAAGCTGCAACTTGAAGCGCTGGATCTCCTTGATGAAAAAAGAGATGAAGCTAACCTCAGAGTTGCAGCTCATCAGCAAAGGATAGCCAGACATTTCAATTCCAAAGTTCGTCAACGCAGCTTTGAAATTGGAGATCTAGTCCTAAAAAGAATTATGACAGCGACAGGTGTGTTTGGGCCAAATTGGGAAGGACCGTATGTGATAGGTCAGAAACTTCTTGACGGCACATTCAAGCTCACCACAGTTGATGGAGATCAAATTCCAAGGGCATGGAACAGCAATCACTTGCGTCCATACTTTACTTGAAAATTTTGATTGAAACATTGTAAAAAGAATTATGAATGTATGATTCCTGTAATTGAAAGCAATTGTGAAACTGATGCAAGTAAATAATGAAAGAATATAAAGTGGATGTAGGCCCAATTTCATGGCCGAACCACTATAAATCTTGTGTTCCTTATTATCATTATATGTTTGCTTTGTTTTCGATATAAAAATACACAAAATGTATTGCTGAAATATCGATTTAAATTTTTGCAGACAGTGGAGATAAAACTTGCGCATAATAAGACCGAGCGATTCTCACCATCATTCAACAAACAAATTTCAAGTCACAAAGACCCCGAATTCAAATCCTAGATAGGAAATGCTTCAATTGAACGGCTAATGATTTCGATAAGAACGAGCCCTTGCTGATAAATTGAGATTGTTTAAACAAACAAACATCCAATTAGGAAGCTAGTGCCCGTTCTCACGAACTTGCCTGGCAATGAAGTACACTTCCTTGGATTAAACAAGCCACTTGTGAAAAAAAAAGAAAGGGGATCGCTGAAAAGGCATAAGCAAGTGAACGGAGGAACAACCAAAGCTACCATCAGCGCCACAAGTCCTCTTCGGAGGCACAACTCTTCGGATAATAAAAGACCTCTAATGGGTCATATGCCACAAAAAAGAAAGTTCTCTACTCAACAAAAAAGATTGGAGGAGTCATGACCCTCCAACCATGAGAGAGTAACTTCCAGGCGATGAAAACCCTCTCTGAGGCCCATTTCACCAGGAGTTGAAGTGTTATAACCGCTCTTCGGGATTTCACTTCACCAGAGTTGAAATGTAAACAAAATAAAAGCCCTCTTCGGAGGCCCATTTCACCAGGAGTTGAAGTGTTATAACCGCTCTTCGGGATTTCACTTCACCAGAGTTGAAATGTAAACAAAATAAAAGCCCTCTTCGGAGGCCCATTTCGCCAGGAGTTGAAGTGTAGCAGCCGCTCTTCGGAATTTCACTTCACCAAAGTTGAAATGTAAAAACAAAGACCTTCTTGAAAGCACACGTTTCACCAAGATTGAAATAAAACTTCCAAGTGTTGAAACGTGAAAAGGCTTTCTTCAAAGGCACAACTCTTTGGGGGTACACGTTTCACCAAGATTGAAATAAAACTTCCAAGTGTTGGAACGTGAGAAATCCCTCCTCAGAGGTACAACCCCCTCCCGGGAACACAATTAAGAAAAAAGACCTCTTTGGAAACCCACGTTTCACCGAGATTGAAATAAAACTTCCAAGTGTTGAAACGTGAAAAGGATTTCTAAAGCATAACTCTTTGGAGGTACACGTTTCACCGAGATTGAAATAAAACTTCCAAGTGTTGAAACGTAAAAAAATCCCTCCTCAGAGGTACAACTTTCTATAAAAAAAAAAATCCTCATCAAAAGCGTACTTTAACTTTCAAAGGAAAAGTAATTTGCCTACTGTGGGAAATGATCGTAAAAAGAAAAGAAGTTAAAGTACCCTTCAGAGGTCCGCTTTACCACATAGAGGAATTCACTTGATGAGATATGCACATAAGCAAAAGAAAAAAGTGATTTCTTCGAACGACCAAGCGTAAAAACTTATACGAAGGGAGTTGTACTCTATAAAATTTTCTTTAAAGAATAAAATAATTATTCTTTAGCAAATAAGAGTGTAAGTCCCCTCGAGGTATAGAATATTGCAGCATACTTATGGAATGGGGGCAATATAGTATAATTACACACAATATGGTATAACTAAACCAGCAAAAGGTAACGCTCAAGTAACATACCATAAGCTCGCTGCAATATCAAATAAACTCATGCCAAAACAAATAACAAATGTATTCTTTAATTCAAACAAAAGTTTGTACAAACGAGGAATCATTTTATTCAAGGAATCATTTTATTCAATTACAACGCAGGTACAGGTTTCAAAATAAAGAAAAGCGGGGGCCGGTACCCGCACAATTCTCGGCCAGTACATGCAAAACACAAAAAAAACTAGAAACTGAAGATCTTCACTTCTTTTTGCTGCCTTTAGACCCTTTACCCGGCCGAATGATCAGCTTTTCAGGTCGACCAGTGGGTATAAGGGAGGAAGGAGAGGTAGGCGCAGCTGGCCCAACTTCTGGCTCCTCTTCAGTGGCAGTGATTATCTTCCCTCTCCTCCTTGATGCTCCTTGCTTCCTTCTCCTCTTTGAGGAAGACTCACTTCCTGGAGTGGCAAGTTTAGATAAAGTTATATCGTCAGAAGGAGTCCGCTCCGGAGATATGTCACCTCCCTCAAGTCCCTCATCTTTTTGCTCTTGCGAAGCAACGGGATCATCCAGGCCATGGAGAGCTTCTATTTGTTCTTCTTGTGACCCAGGTTGAGAAGCAGAGGGAGGCGCCACTTGAAGAGATGGAGGAAGGATCACCGGGGGAGAAGAAGCTTGAGTTTGACTCGGTGCTTTCTCTACAAAGGAGAAAAAACTTAAAATATCAGTATCTTTCGAAAAGAGAGGGGATGACGGCTCATCAAAAGTCGGGAATTCATTGACATTTGAAAAATAATCAAGAAGATCGTCAAGTTCACAAGGAGCGAACGAGCAGTTCACCACTTGAGCTGGTCCGGTGTCAAGTTTACCTGGGGTAGTTGGATCTCTGAGGCTGATTTCATATCGCTGTGCTTCGTTGCTTTCACCACCTTCATCCCCGCCTTGTGCACTTGTAGTTTCAGTTACTGTCTTAGTTGCAGGCGGAGTAGAGGAGCTAGAACCCGTGATGTCAACCACAGGAGAAACTGGAGGATGGACAGAGGAAATAAGCGTTAATTCCTTTCCAGAACATTCCTCTTCCGCCATTCCAGTTCTCATCCTGGCAAGTTGTTCTCGCCCCTTCGCAAGAGCAGCGCGAGCTCCCTCATCCAGGTAACGCGCCTCAAAATCTTCATCGCCATACCCGGCGTCTTTAAACATGTTAAGAGCAGCTTCCCACACCTCGGCCAGGGTGATTTCATACTTAGGACCAAGAAAAGAGAGGCTGCCGCGTCCCAAGACACAATGTAAATAAAAATCGAATAAAGTCGAATTGATATCGTTTTCCATGGTCTGAGCAGTTTCTTCGGCTGCAATTTTGCCAGCCATGGCCTCATCTCGATCTTTTTCGGTCTGAGCAAGTTGGGCTTTTAGCGCTTCAATCTCCATGTCCCGGGCGCTCAGTTTATTCTGCAGCTGGGTGACATCAGTGCGGTGGTTCTCTACAGCTTGTTCCAACCTCTCAGCTTTAGCTTCAGCGTCCCTCTGGCTGGCGTGCGCATCTCGCACTTGTTTTTGCAATACCTCTTCTCTTTGGGTGTAAGTATTAGTAGAAGAGGCAAGATCATCTTTGAGCTGCTTTACTTCAGCTTCGAGTTTTTCATTGTATTCGGCTATCTCCTTCATCTCAGTGTTGTGTTGATCAAGAATCTTCTGCCATTCTGATTTGTCATTTTCCATGGTCAGCATTGCTTCGATGTTAGCCCGATTAACTCTTTGAAGTTCATCAACCAGCTTTTGCCATCCAGACATTCTATCGATATCAAGCTTGACAGCATCGAGATTTCTGTACATAGCTTCTTTGTCGATGGGGACCAAATCAAGGTCGAAGCGTACCCCCCTCAAACACCAGTTCGGGAATCGGCTCTGCAAAGTCGGGGGGCCCCTTTCAACATGGTATGAAGGCCTGTTGAGAAGTGTTTGGATGGCACTTCCTTCAAGAGCAGGAGATTTGGAAGGGATGTCAATAGAAACTGAGGCACCAGGTCTCTCAGATGTCACGGGCACGTGCTCCTCGCCAAGTTTGGTCCGCTTTCTCGAATCCTCAATATGGCTCTTCCCCCTATCATCGTGCGTTTTACGTTTATGGGAATCATCATCCCTTGGGAAAGATTCATGTCGCGTGCCCGCTCCCTCATGACGTTCTTCATACCTTCTCCTCTCTTCAGCTTTTCGCGCAGCTCTCTGCTCATTGGTCTCTCTGGGATCGGTATAGTATTGCTTGTAATCATAGCTGCCACGCCCTCCATAGCGTCGAAAGTCTTTGTAATAAGAACCGCTGCCGCTGCGCCCCATAGAGGAATCTGAAAAGGCAAAAATAGCAAGTCTTAGAAACTTCCGGAGAAAAGAAGTTAAATGTGAACAAATGCCAAAAAATCCTAAGTGTTGTGTGATGTGCAAGCTACGCGCATTAAGCTACAAACCACTCATTGGTGTAGAGGTGATGATAGCTTGGGTATGAGGAGTTGGTGTTTGTGTTGGTGTTAGTCGAAGAAGGGACGTCGCCTCAACTATAGGAGAGATAGTTTTAGACACGTCATCTCTAAAAAGCTCCTGTGAGGTCACTATTATGTCGCTCAACCCATCATAAACATCGTCACCATCATGCTCGGTGAGACTTGTTTTCTCAGTTCCTACATCAGCTAATCCCCCGAGAGGCTGTGAAGGTTCTTCTTCTTCCTCAATCGGGGCAAGTGCCGTCTTACTAGATGACCCCATAATGTCGGTAGGGGTGGAACATTTCACCAATGAAGCTTCGATGTTAGACTCTTTTGATGAGGGTTGTTCGATAGTAACGGGGGCATCCGATGCTTCAGTCGGGGAATCGGGAACTTCAGTCGGAGCTTCACAAAGCTGAATATAGCGAGAAGGGTGGAGAAGTTCGTATTGATGTAGAAATTCGTCGCTTAGTAGAAACTTGATACTTCTCTCTTCTGCGGCTACAGCGCTCAGTCTATCAAAAGTCTGCCTATGTATCGGATCTCTAGAGGGAAGGGGAAGTGCTGAAAAAAGCAAAGAATGAGATTAGCAATTTGGACCCCGAAAAGAGTTAAGAAAGAAAGTGGAAAGACGGAAATAAATGATCTTACTTCCTACTCTCCAAGAAGCATAAAACTCTGGGGGACTGCGGGCAAAGAAAAATTGGTTTAAAAATCCATGGACACTTTCAGTAAGATCAAGAATGAGCTTGCGGTTTCTTGCACTTCTCACAATGATAAGAGAAGGATGGTCTTTGCTCTTTGCAAACGAGCATAAGTAGCGAATTTCTTCGAAGCTCGGCAGTCGGTCAAGATTTCTTCTGAACAAAACACCCAACCCCATCAAGATAGCGTAACCATTAGGATGAAGTTGGAACGGAGAAATTGACATCCGAAGAAGAAGAATTCGAAGAAAGTCATTGAAAGGTGGGATCGCCCCACTTAAGCACATTTGACGATTAACCGCGACAAAACCATAGGGAGGTCTGTCAGCAGTATCATTCGGTCCAGGAAATATGACATCATCTTCAGCAAAGCCGAATTGAGTACGCAACTGAATAAATGTTCTCGAAGATAGAATAGTCGAAGTTCTTTCCGGAGGATTCTCTATAGGAACAGCTATCGGGAAAGTTTCTTCTTCTTGACTTGCTGCTTCTTCTCCTTGATGGGAAGTCATTCTACACAAGCGATTGGATATTCAAACATGAAGGTGCACGTTTCCTAAAGTGTGTGAAGTGTTGTACAAGTATCAATCAAACAATAAGCAAAGGTAACTGGAATAAAACCTAGCAAACATTTGTTAGTTATAAAAACCAGGAATCTTTGTTTTGAGTTTGAATATGCAAATACAATGTTGATGCAAACAAATCAGTTCAAATTGTTGATACTTTGCATTAATATTCTACTTTAGTCAATTAATTTACAACATTTCATGCAATATGTTCATATCTCTTATCTTGTCTTAACTAATCTGTCATTTGATATGGGCAGTCAATGGCAGTATGTGCGCCTTGGTTTTCTTTGTTTGTATGTTATTATCAACAGGTTTACAACTCAAAAAGTGAGAATGATCTGTGAAGTGGCATAATGTATTTGAACAAATTTAAAGTTGGAGCAGTTCAAAGTTTAATCCCTGTTCAAAGTTTGATCATAGTTCAAAGTTTATTCCACTTAATTCAGCATGACCAAGGCCTAAGTCATATCTCGGCTACAACCTAAAAAAAAGAAAAAAAAAGAAAGGCTAAGTCTGAAGTTGGCCAAAATCATAGCAATTCAATTCGGCAAGCTTGGTTAAATGCTTAAGTGCCAACTCGGTTATGCCTTAAGAATCTCTCACACATTAGTGTTGGGTTCCTACTCCTTTAACTCGGCAGTTCCCTAGGTCGCAAGAGAAAGCCTTAAAAGTTAGGTCGGTAGGTTTCCCTATGCGTTGGCTCGGCCCCGAGTTAAAGCTTAAGTCCCCCAAATCAGATCGGCCATAAGAAAAGTCATTCAAGATCACTGGATCGCATTCAAGCCTATTTCTCACTCAACCCGTTAGCCCAATAACCGCTCCACCAGCAAAAACCCCTATTCCATTCATACCATCACCTGCTGCCGGATCATCCACTAAACCAGTTCGAGGTTATCACAAATTTGTCGCATGGTAATCTCAAACGGTTAGCCTGAGACGACGAGCCACTTTCATTACTTCGTTGAACTTCTAATCGAGTAACCTAAGTTTCATCAACAGCAAATCTAATGGAGTTTGGGATGAAGCATCATGCAAGGAGGCCGTTTGAATTCGAGCGATAAAGTTTGAGAACCGATAGTAATCTACAATCAAGGAAGGAGTAGAATCACTTACGCACTGAATAGTAGGAATTGCTGGTGATCAGGTAGGATGGGATCGCCTTAAAGAACTCAGGAGAATTTTAATGGCGGAATCGAAATTGAGTGAATAAGTGACGAAGAAGGTTGAAGGAGGCCGGCTAATATTCTGAAGTGAAATGATACGGGTCATCATACACGAGTTAGCTGATAAGTCGTTTGCGACTTACCGACCTAAGAGTGACCGAGTTAAAAGGTATCGAAGCACACGACTTAATCCAAAGGCGTATACTTCGAGGGGCAAATGTTAACCCTATCTCGGTTACGACTCAGCAGGTATGTGGAGATGGCGCCGACCTAACTGATTAGTAAGATGGCCGACCTAATTGGATTCCGACTTAACTGGTAAAGAAAGGGTACCGACTAAACGCTGCATGGAGATTCCGACCTAAGGCTTGAAGGGATGCCGGTCTAACAAGGCTATGCCGACTTAAGACTTAAAGAGGTTCCGACTTAGGACTTACGAAGGGGTACCGACCTAGTATCTTAATATGGGAGACCGACTTAACTACATAAGGCAGAAAAGGGTTGCCGACCTAAAAGTCTAAATAGGTTGCCGACCTAAGGTTTGAATCAGTTGCCGACCTAAAGCTTAAAGAAAGTTTGCCGACTTAATGATCAGTAGTAAGTTCCGACCTAGTGTGTGTGCCGATCTAGCGACTCAAGATAATTA
This sequence comes from Allium cepa, assembly GCA_030765085.1. Lineage (NCBI taxonomy): Eukaryota > Viridiplantae > Streptophyta > Magnoliopsida > Asparagales > Amaryllidaceae > Allium > Allium cepa. The sequence continues at coordinate 975,916,429 of CM060939.1, forward strand.
CCGACTTATAGTAAGCCGTAACCGATCTAACTTGAGTACCGGTCTAGTTATCTAAAGGAGCTGCCGACCTACTTGATGAGGACATGGAAAGGTACACGACTCATACTTAAGCCGGGGCATGTTAACTCGGCTACGACTTAGAACTGGTGATTTAAGTCCGGAGAAGCATGCTTGCCCCATTAAAAGCATGAGCCATGCATAAGAGAAAGGGGGACCTACGACCTAGCTTATCTCGGCAACAACTCAATTCAGACAAGCTTGCTTCCATTAAGTCGTGGGCTTGGCTCGTTAGATCGGCGATGGGATAAGTTAAGTCGGCCACGACTTATACTAAGTCGGTCGCGACTTAGAACTTGGCAAAAATTCCAGACCAGAACTCTCTATAAATAGACGACCACTTCCAACGTTCAAGGGACCTTTTGGCTCATTCTCTTCAAGCGCCGTTACTCTGCCGAATTCCAGACGACTTCAAAGCTTTTTAGATCCAACAAACTTCTAAAGGAACTCCATGAAGGAATCATCCACATTCACCATGGATTTGAAGATGATTGTCAACATCAAAGCTTGAGCTACTTGTTTCACATACCCTATCACTTGAAGTGGGTTGTAATTGAAAGATCTTGTAAAGAATTGTAATCAAACTAGTGATAAAAAGATTAAAGTGGACGTAGGCTGGATTATAAGCCGAACCACTATAAATACTGTGTCTCTTACCGTTTTTCTACATACTTTCTGCTTATTTCTATTTCCCGTACAAACGGGTGGTGCTTTCACAATCACATCTTATACACCAGGGTGTTAGCGTTTAAATTTTTTCGTTAACACTTAACTTATGTGAATATCGCAAATATATATTACTTTGTGATTGTTGTTGTTGAGGATCCTTGGATAAAGGTTGTTTACAACCGGGGGATGGCATACTCGTGTCAGTAGTTACCTATTTTTGCAGAGGTAACCCGGCCTTGTGTTGGTAGAGATCCGGTTAGGTTCTCGGGGCGTCCATCCAGAGGCATACCCATGTGGCAACGGGAAGTTCCTTAGCCTGACCATTTGCTGGAAATCCAATCACCAATACGTACCTTGTACGGTTTTAGTTGTATAACCTGCCATCTACTTATGGTGGCGCCCCACTGTTTAGATGGTAGTTATAATAGGCATAGTTCGAAATGTCTATGCTGGCTAAGATTAATATTATATTTTCGAAATGTTTTCCACACTATGCATTAATAATAATAATAATATCAAAGGATTTTGCGTATTAAGCATATTTGACTATTATAAGGAGAAATCTCCTCCAATTCTGCATTTGCATTATGTGTATGGCGAGAGGCCTTATAGTAGTTTCATCTTCCAAAAAGCATTGCATATTTCTTCTAATTCCTTTGTTTTCTTATGGTTAAAAATAACCGTTTAAGATTTCACACCAGTCCCATGACTGACCTGGAGTTTATTGTTCCCTTTCTAAACTCTGGTGCCCATAATTTTCCACACAGGCAGCATAGAGTCAGGTTTCAGTTATTTGGGAGCAAAGTCAGAGAAGAGTTGCTGTGGAAATCAGGAGTTGATGCTGGATGGCGAGATGTGTCTCTTTACTATGTAATGTCTGTTGCGTATGGTTAGTGCAAATCAGTTTTCATATAGTCAAGTTATAATAACTATCAGTGATGTATGATGTCGTTGTAAACTCTGATGTTGTATTGTATTAACAGTGATGAGTCTTTGATTTAAAGATTATTCATTTTTCTATTATATATTGTTCCGCTGCGAAATGTGAGATTCTGTTATTGTTTCTGTTCTTCTTCTATCTTCTTCTTCTTAAACCCCAACGGTTCGGTTTTTCGGCATTCGACTTTGCAGCATTTGATATAGTGGACGTATCGATGTCGACCTTCGGGCATCGAAAAATCGGGCTGTTACATTTAACATTTTTAAAATTCCAAAATAGGCCCAATGTTGCAACAACACTAAATACATCAATCACGGCAACCAAAACATCATATATCACATGATAACAGCATATATAACAATATCTGTAAATATACCAATACCGGTGAGGAATCCAATTGGATCCCTCCAACCTGTCACCTGCAATAAATATACATTTTAGAAATATATGCACAACGTCCGCTTCGAGGTAGACGCACGTACAAAAGGTCATCCGCTCATACACGGAAATGTATAGGGCCTCGTCTGCTCCAATATGCAGGAATATATCCAAATACCAATCAATATATAGATAATATATCATATATCATTCAAACAATCATCAATCAGCATAAAATAAATTTATTCTCACTTATATAAAAATATCAGTGAGCCATAAAGAGTGATTTGTAGTCACATTGCTTCCAAAAGTAGTTGTAGTGTTTTATTCCGAATAAAATTAAACAAGCGTTTAATTTTACCTAAATTTTACACTAGCTCCAATCAACTCCAAGCTAGCTCTAAAATATAGCACTCGTCAATAGGAACCCAACGCAACTTGTTTCGTCAAAAATGGACCTCGTATGAAGAAGTTATGATGTTAGAAAATTTGTACGAATTTATATATTTTAATTTACAACTTTTATTTTTTTAAACCCTACTTTTATCTGGGCCGTTGGTTTCGAAGATAGCAAATCTCGGTCACTAGTATCCTTCTTCTTCCCTTCGTGAAAACCATGCACATATAACCCATTGAGCCGCCTATCTCCTCTTGAATTATTCGCCCACATTGACCATTTTTATGACGATCGGCCACCCTCAAATGAAAGCTCAACGCGAACTCCATCAATGGCTGAAGCACGGTCACTCTCGGCTTCCCTTAACCTTGAAAAATGCGCAAGAACCCCCTAGAACGCGAGAAATTTTCTTCCTCCACGTTGCTCTGATTAAGATCATGACCTTTGGATTTATCGTACTCATCGAGCTCTACAAGTTTACAATTGAAAGTTTTTTTGAATTGATTGATGGATTTGGAGATAATTGAGGGGGAAGGTTGAAATTTTTTATCCATTGAAAATAATTGAGGGGGAAGATTGATAGATTTTCGAATTGAATTATTTAAATTTAAAATTCACTTGATCGAATTTCTACGCATTTTCGCTTGCCTCGGCAAACCGTAAAGCCGGTTGACACGAAATTTAAAATCTTATAGCAATATAACATTATGGATCCAATGAAACTGGTTTCGTCGAAATCTGAGACTGTTTGAATAATGACTATTTTTACACGTCAATTAAATATTAAAATATTCAATTTCTACAAATTAACTTTTAAATCAATTTCAAGAGTTATCTAACATCGTTCAAATTCAAATAGAATTTAATTCAACTTTGTAAATCATTTTTATTCACGTATGATTCAAATTATAATTATTTACATAATTTCAAATATTAAATTAACAATTTAATTATCCAATTAAATCACAATATTCGAAATATAAGTTACTCAGCTTATAAAATTTACTTTCCAATATTTAAAATCAATTAAATATCCGAATTTCGAACGACTAGAATTCTGGGTCGTTACATTCTCCCCTACTTAAAATAATTTCGTCCTCGAAATTACCAAGTAAGAAAAAGCCACAAAATCCATAAATTTTTCAAAAACAATTCGTTCAATTTAGATATCAACATCGCTTAAACCATTCAACATTTCGAAAATCCATTCGTTAAACTTTTTAGAAAAACTTTTCTAAGTTTTCAAATCTGTTCATAGTTATCTTTCAAAACCAACTAATATCATTTAAAATTATAACTCAAAAAACCAAAAATTTCAGTTATCACAAATGTTTCCAATTTTCTCAAAAAAAATCTAACTCTTTAAATTTTCAAAAAATTTCGCTTGCATCTCATTTGCGCGGTTCCAACGCAGTAGGATCATAATATATATATATATATATATATATATATATATATATATATATATATATATATATATATATATATATATATATGTGCGTGTGTGTGTGTGTGTGTATGTATGTATATGTATGTATATGTATATCACAAATATACATCTCATCTTCAAGGATGAGGCATCTCGTAGGAAAAAAAAGTATAGAGGTACGATATGTAATCCGAGATATGTACCTTATATATTATTAGCGAGCGTATACGGCTAATATACCGTGAAAGCGAGCTCCAAATAAGAAGCAAGCGCCATTCGCACTTACTAAATACTCAACAAACAATGAAAAACATGCATATATGAAAGCAATATCAATATACAACATATACCAATACGACAACTATATATGCCAATATAGAAAATGCAACCAAAAACAACAAATCCAATCATCAAACAACTATCATCCAACAAACCAATATCTATCCAATCAATCCATAACCAAATCAATATAAATTCATTTCTTATTAATATTCATTGAATTGATTTTCAACTTATTCACTTTCAATTTATTAACACTGGATTTTTCTAACATTCATTTATTAAAATTCAATTAGTTTACATTCACCAATTTACATTCAAGTTAGCTCACTTCTAATTCAAATTAAATTTAATTCTATTTAGATTTACTTACTTCCAATTTGAATTCAATTATTTATCTTTCAATTTCATTTATTCAATTTCATTAACAGTTAATGAATTCCTATTTGATCAACTAACATTCATTTAACAACCAATGTATAACCAACATTTAATTCAATTTCCAATTAGTTTAATATTCAATTTAGATTGAATTCTAGTCTTTGCTATATTCGCATTTTAATACAACACCTTCAATATTATTATTAATTCATAACTTCTTAACAACAACATTTTTAATGCTAATTCATTTTACCACTAAAGTTGAATTTCGTTATATAATTCAAATTCATATTCATCACTACACTTTATTAGTTCATTTTGATATCAAATTCAACTTCATTTAACATTACTCAAGTTATATTTCATTTCACTCTCACTTGCATTTACTATCACTATACAACTTAAGTTCACTTTAATTCAATTCAAATTCTATTTCATTTAACTTTTACTTAAATCAAAGTCATATCGCTATTCAAATTCAGATTTTGTTTTGCTTAACAAAATTGTTTAACCACTTTAATATTTGGCTTTACTTACCTTTTCTCACTTTACAAGTTATACAACTTATTTACATAAACTTCCAAATTCATATTATATAATCACTTAAAAGTTTAGTTTCCATTTCTATAATTTATCTAATCCGGTTCAAATCCAATTCAATTTATTTAACCTTATTTAGTTAAATTTCAAATCATATATTTATTATGCTAACTCAAATCTATTTCAACTTTACTAAAGCAAAAAAATCTTTATTTCATATTATAAATCCAAACTCGTTTTACGTATACTTATCAATTTCATCTTGGATTTTAAATTCAAATTTGTTTATCACAACAAAATTTCAATTTCAATTTACTATTGGTAGCAAATCCATCACATAGAAACTCGTAAATGATATTGATGATGCTGCAGTCATCACCCTTTTTATTTTCTAGCAGTAGTGGTGAATTCAGTGCTTTATATTCTTTCATAATTTCCTTTTTATATTTATAAATCACATTTATAAATCTTACTTATATAATTTCACTATTTCACTTCACTTATATAAGATCATCCAAATTTATTTATCTTATTTAGTGTTATAAAAATATAACCTCTTTAAATTTGAAAAAATAACTTTAAAAAAAACGAGATTCAAATTTCCAAATTCTTAGTTTAAATTCATTTTTATTTATAACTCATATTTATAAATATATTCATATAGTTTCATTTCATACATATAAGATTATGTCACAATTGTAAATCATATTAATTATAATTCCATAATTTAAAATTCATTTGATTATATAATTTCATTCTTTTACAATTATTGCTTTATTTAAATTATTCAAGCAACTTTCATTAACTTGTATTTTTTTTCAATTTTAACAACCAAACAATTCATTTATATGCACTTAAATAATTCTGAAAAATTATTCCTTTATATATAAAATATAATCGAGGTAAAATTATTTCATTTACCTAATTTAAAATTAATACTATGTCGACTTACCTCGTTTGAGTGTTTGGAAATCCCTATCGATAACATGGCGTCCCACATACCGGCCAGAATTCACAAACAGCTCAATGGATAAGCAAACACAATATAAAACATTTTATATCACTAACAAATACGCGCTTATATATATAATACGCTCAACCTCAATCTAGGGTGCTACTGTCCCTATCTATACTGAGTATACATCAAAACTTAGGAATATAGAAAATCTAAGTTCTAATACCACGTGTGACAACCCGCAAATCCATACCCTTTGAATCGACAAAAAACCACACATGTCCGACCCAAAAAGCACAGAATGATGGAAAGTCAGGAGAAAGAAAAGAAGGGAGAAGAAGAGAAGGGAAGAAAGAGAGATGATGGAACCAAATAGAACAATACATAATCTCACATCGCAACGGAAAACATATAATATCAATGATCTTTACAAAACAGAAACTGTATATACATACATCAATCAGAGTTCAAAAATCGATCAACAGTTATCAGCCTGGATAGTTATAATAACATGTCCTCATAATTGCTAATAATATAAACAACTAAGCACAGTGGATAATCAAAACGGATATGCGTATACGAATATGAAGATCTCTAGCTCTCCCGTTGAAGCTCCAAAAGCACCAAATTTGAACCTATAAATATACTCGGTCTGGCCCGAGCATTGAAAGGGAAGAACGATCGGATCAGTCTGGTAAACCAGCGTAAGAAACACACTCAACTGAATGTATTAAATTACCAAACCTTTCCTTTATCAAAACAAAAGTATCTCGTAAGACAAGTCCACACATAAACACAGACATGTTTTTACCTTACGATAACGAAAATATCTCATATCAAATCCTCTGATATTATACTAGTGATTAGTATACAAATAATATTAATAATAGCCAAAATTGTTACATTGATTAAATTCCAGCATATAGCCCAAAATGGATAATACAGTCAAAATGGCAGGTACGTAGTGGAGTTTGGATTTCCATACAAATGACCAGGTGAAGGGACCACCTTCCGATGGGTACACCTCTGGATGGATGTCCCGAGGCACAGAACATCTGCCTTCTACCAACACAAGACCAACCCACCTTTATAACTAGATGGCACCGAATATGTCATCCTCTGGTTGTTACCACCTTTACCGAGGGCCCTCATAGCATATAAACCACAATAATCAGATACACGACGTCCTAGTGTGTATAGATATATCTAGAAGAGGATGATCATACCGTACTTGGGAATGACCCATTTAGCCTCGTTGTATTTAACCCTGTTTTGGTCATTTTCGATTGATGAGGCAGGAGGTAATAATTACCTTTCACATATCACATATCACATCACTTTGAATGCCACACGGCCATTTCCGTTGACTACTAATTGCCTTTCACAAAAATACAACCTTTAAGCTCATACGTCTCAAGGAGTGTGTTAAGCAAAGAGAAGTTGCCTTCTCCACGACCGCCGATGTACGTTTGTAAAAACCAATGTACGTAATCTTTAGAAATGCAATGTTAGACAAACATCCATACAAGCTGTCCAGGAACAAGACAAACCGAATGTACTTTCCTACCACATCCTATCGGAAAATCGCTAGTATTAGTAGCGAATAGTCCTTGCATTGGATATTTCATAATGAAGAGAACACTGATACTATGAAAATCCTTAGTATCAATATCATCACAAGCAATCTGCACAATCGTCGCATATACGTTGGTCCAAAGTGGTTTTCGGATAAACCATCCCGGTCTCTTCGCACCAACAATGCAAAAGCGTTTCTCAACCTCATACAGAAACTAAGACTCATAGACTTATCACATCTCCAACTTTCAACTTGCTATCCTTCGGCCAAGAAGGAAGCTTGATAGATTCCGCACTATACGAATCAACATCCTCAACACAAACGATAAGCAAGCCAACACAGACTTACTAAGTGTATGTAACGACCCAGAATTTCTATTTATTAAAATTTGAATATTTGATTAATTTTAAATATTAATAAGTGAAATTTATTTGTCGAATAAATTTTATTTCGAATAATTGGGTTTAATAGGATAATTAAATCGATAATTTAATAGTTGAAAATACAGAAATAATTGAAAATTGGGTTAAATATGATTGAAAATGATTTGTGAAATTTTATTTTATCATATTGGAGTTAGAATGACATTTTAGAACTTTTAAAATCGAATTAAAAGTTAATTTGTGAAAATTGAATATTTTACTATTTAATCGACTAGTGAAATTAGCCATTTTTCGAACAGTCTCAGAATTGGACGAAACAAGTTTCATTGGATCCGTAATAGTTTGTTATTACCGGATTTCAATTTTCGTAGCAATCGGAGTTATCGTTTGACCGTGGCAGTTCGAAACGCATCGAAATTGTTTTTAATATTAATTTGGCGAGTTAAAATAGTCATTTTTCAAACAGTCTCGGATTTCGACGAAACCAGTTTCATCGGATAAGTAATGTGATATTATTGTATGGTTTAAAATTTCGTGTCAATTGGATTTACCGTTTGTCCGGTGCAAGCTAAAACGCCTAGAAAATCGTTTAATCGGTTTAATTTTAAATCGAACGTTTATTACCATAACTCGCATAGATGACAGAATTAGCTCCTGAAACACGTTCCATTGTGTTCAGAACGCGGGGTAAACCTTAGAAATGCCAACCGGCACGCTTCGTTTGGAGTTCGGAAATTTCGGGAGGAATAGTGTACGTCAATTTTTCTATAAAAGGCCTTGGATATTTCATTTTGCAAACTAAAATTTAAACCCTAACCCTAAAAGCACAGCCGCCACCTTGTTATAATTCAATGGCCAGAAAATTTTCGTGCTTCTCCTCCAGTTATCTTCTAATCCAAGCATCGATTCAGAAAGCTATCAACTACAAAGTTGTAGAGGATTACAAGAGCTTTAAATCCATACGGCTGAGATGTTATATAGTTGAGCGAATTGATGGGAATTCATGCTCAAAGTTAGCCGTTCGTTTGCGTTCGCACTCAAGGGGGGATGGCCGAGCTTCATGGCTTTGCAGTTGAAGGTGGAGGAAGGTGAGGCGCTTCAAATGGTGTATCCTGATCGAAGTATAGATGAGCGTGGAAGAGGCAATGTTTAACCCTAGTTTGGCCTATGGGTTTGTTTTCACGTGTGATGGTTACTGGAGAGGGAAACGTGCGTGAGATGGAAGAAGGTAAGGACGGGCCTGATGTTCTTGGGCTTGGGATGGAGGGCCGAGATTAAAGCAAGGTTTAAAAATAAGAAAAATAATGTTGTAAATATGTATGTTATAAATTCGAGTAACTTTGAAAATGCATAACTTTTTCATACGAGGTCGAAAACGCGCGAAACCGGTTGCGTTGGAATCGTATGGACGAGCACTACGCTATGGAACTTGATTGGAGTCGATTGGAGTCAGTGAAAATTTTGGGTAAAATTAAACGTCCGTTTAATTTTATTCGAAATAAAAGTACTGGAACGGAATTGAAATCAAGGTGAGAACTTCTCACTCAATCGAATCGGTTTCGATTTTTATTTTAAATAGTTAGATTTAAAATTGTTGATATAATGCATGAATGATGATTGTTATCTATTGATTGTTAAAATAGACATTATGCGCCGTTAGTAAGCGGATGTTATTTATTAAAAACATATACCGCGAATATTTCATAAACAGTGAAATTGGTATTATATATGTACTTGGAGTTGATTTTCCCGCATTATATAGCGGATGAGACCCTATTGCACCGTCTACTAAGAGGATAATATTTTATAAAATCCCATATACCGCGATAATTCCGTACTGGAGCGGAATTGGTATTGTGCTAATGTTTGTGGATGTAGGGAAACAGGTTGGAGGGATCCAACTGGATTCCTCAACTGTATTGATTTATTTACAGATATTGTGATATTTGTTGATTATCATATAGATATATGATATTTGGATGTCGTGATTGACTATTTGATGCTGCTGCATCATCGGATCCATTTTTAAAGTTTAAAAATAATGATTTTGGTTTTTAAAAGGATTTTAAAGTGATTTTTCAAAGTATATGTTTTTATTAAATTTTGAATTGATTCATTTTAAATAATTAAAACGTTATAAATTTTTAGGTTACAAAAATTTAGATTTTTGAGAAATATAACCGAAATAAGATTTTTTTGGAAATAAATAGTTAAGTAATTTATAAATTGGTTTAAATTGGGATTTTTGAATTATTAAAAAACGATGTATATAAAAGACTTATAAAATTGATATTTTATAAATTAAAAATATTGGAATATAAAACGAGTTTTTATAAGTGTTGAAAATGAAATAAAAATGGATTTCATAAGTGAACGGAATTTATAGATTTATAAATTGTGAAGTTATAAAAATGTATAGATTTTGTAAAATAGAAGATTTATAAGTAATTATCTTATAAATCGGATTTTAGCATTTAAATGAGATATAAATGGAATTTGTTAATAATGAGATTTATAAATCGAAGCTTATAAATAGAAATGGAATTTATAAACATTGTTTATAAATTCGAAATCAATTGAATTTGATAAATTGAATATTGAAGTTTATTAAAGGAAATATATTCATGATTTTGGACAGTGAATACATTATTGAATAAAATGGTCATGTTTGGAAAAAAATGAATATTATAAAATGAAGTTAATTATTTTAAAGATGTTTTAAAATGTATTATGAATCGAAACCATAGATTTCAACATTGTTGTTGAAATAGACGTTTTCGAGAAAGAAGGAAATGGTGGACTATAACACTGTTGTTATAGTAAATGGTTTCCGAAAGGAAATGTTTTGTATAGTATTGGGATTTATATATCTATTTAAACTTTGAATCCCTATACTAGTGATTTTGGAACGTCGTAACGATGTTTTACGCAACATTCGTTTTTTGACCCAAATAATTGTGTTAAGAGAATGATTTCCTTAAGGAATGAAATATATACTAAATTTTGATTTAAGTATATCGAATATTTTCAAATGTTGAAAATAAATAGTTTTGTGATGTACTTATTATTAAATAAGTATGGAAATATTTTTCCAATGTGAAATGAAACGTTTTGAGAATTTATCTTTTTAAAGACAAATTGAAAATGAATAATAGAAATCGATTTGGGAATCATATATTCATAAATATTTTGGAATGTAAATTCGCTATGGAATTTATAAATGAAAAGGGGAATTTGTTTAAAAATAAAGGTTGATTTATTTTTGAAGTGTGGGAATTAATTTACGGATTTGGAACGTAAATATAAAGTAAATCGTTAAGGATTTATTTAATTGGTTTAAATGAACCATGTTGAAATGAAAGAAATTCCGCGTAAGGAAAATGATTGAAATTTGTTTTCAAAAGTGATAAAGGTGAAAAGTGATTTGAAAATTTGTTTTCAAATGGTTGAAGTGTGGAAAATATATATCTAGTAAAGATATTTTGGAGAGTAAATAATTTGGGAAATTATTTGGATTTTGTGATGTTGAACACGCCTATTGATAGTTAAATATCCGACTATCAATATTTACCTTTAAATAGGTATTTGTTGAGATTGTTTGAATTTGAATGCCACACTCATTTTTGAATAAGCGCTCACTATTCGGGTTAGTCGGGAAAGGACCTTGGGGTCGTATAACCCATTCCGAGTATGTGATACGTCGTAATGGATTGCATTTGATGACCGGTGTTGAAGATCGGATATTTGTGAAAACGGAAGGATTACCGTCGAGTTACTCTACATCGGCTGATCTCCGATATAGAGGTTTTATCACCCTTAGTGACGGGAAGTCCGGTCGTGATTAGTGAATATCCGGAATGCAAGGACTTCTTTGGAAGTGCCTTCGGTTCTGTTCGATCCCGGAACAGACTTGTATGGATTGTATGTCTGACATTACAAATTGAGATATAAAGCTGATTTCTTTCAAATATATTTCTGTTGGTGGCGGAGAATTTATTCTCTTAGCTTAACACCCTTCTCTGAAACGTACGAGCTCATAGGTTATGTAGTTGAAGGTTATTAGTGATATACTCCCAATTTGGTAGTGTGGCATGCTGAGTGTTGCTGTGAAATGATCATTGATTGATCATTTGTGATATGATCATTTGTTTGATCGTTTATCTTTGTGATCATTTCTATGATCATTTGTTGACCCAAAGCACAGCTTTTGTATAAAGCGTGGCTTTGTGTACGAGACTTCGTCGGACCTCACACCCCGAAAATGGTCAAAACAGGAAGGATGCAGCAAGGTTATTAGGGGGTAGCGCCACTTTACTGTATGTCATTCCTTCTGGATAGAGGTGGTATCATGGTATGGAGCCCAGATATTTAACCTATGTTGTTGCTGCAAATTTTGTGGTTGTTGGAAATCGAGGATCCTCGGATAGATCGGTTACGATCGGGGGATGACATATTCGTGTCAGTAGTTACCCAGTTAGGGGTAACCCGGCCTTGTGTTGGCAGAGATCCGGTTTGGTTCTCGGGACGTCGTTCCAGAGGCGTTTCCATGTGGAAATGGGAAGTTCCTTGGCCTGACCATTTGTTGGAAATCCAATTCCCAATACGAAACCTTGTACGGTTTCAGTTGTAGAACCTGCCATTTACTTATGGTGATCACCACTGTTTAGATGGTAGCTATAGTAGGCATAGTTCGAAATGTCTATGCTGGCTAAGATTAATATTCTACTTTTGAAATGTTTTTCTACACTATGCACTAGTAGTAATATCAAATGTTTCTTTTAATGCGTATCAAGCATCTTTGACTATCATAAGGAGAAATCTCCTCTGATTCTGCGTTTGCATTGTGTGTGTGTGCGGGAGGCCTTATGGTAGTCTCATTTTTTAAAAAGCATTGCGAATTGAATTTAAAAATATTCCTCTATTTTGATTTTAAAGATAAATAAACTCTTTTGAGTTCTCACACCAGTCTTGCTTTGTCTAGGTGAAACGTGATGGGGGATTCTCGCTTCGCGGTTTGGTGGCAAACGGGAGACTCTTGCCCCCACACGTCCTCTTTACGGGGTTGGTTAGGCGTAAGCTGAGACAGTCGAGAGGCTGGCTGTAAAAGCAAGTTTGGGATATCAATGTAAGCCACGGTGGGTCTGGGATGGTTGCAAAGCCTACCGGTCGCTACTGACGGAAATGACCGAGTCGTTACATTTGGTATCAGAGCTTATGGTTAAGCGACAACCATGGCTCTGTTATGAATTACTCGTTAGAGATAGAGTCGGTAGTACTCTAGAATGAGTGTGAGTGTAATAATAGATACGAGTGCGTATTTGTTAGTGAATATAAAAATGTTTTATATTGTGTTTGCTTATCCGTTGAGCTGTTTATGGATTCTGACCGGTGTGTGGGACGCCATATTATCGATAGGGATTTCTAAACACTTAAACGAGGCATGTCGACATAGTATTATTTAAATTGGGTAAATGAAATAATTTTACCTCGATTATATTTTATATATATAAAGGAATAATTTTTTCAGAATTATTAAAGTGTATATGAATTGATTGTTTGGTTGTTGAATAAGTTAAATAAAAACAACAGTTGTGAAAGAATGAGTGGTATAAGCAAATGAATTATAAGTATGAAGTTATAATTAAAATAATTTACACTTGTGGAATAATCTTATATATAAGAAGTGAAATTATATAAGTAAAAGATTTATAAATATGGTTTATAATCTGAAAATAAAATTCCATAGAAGTGTTTTGAAAGAAATTTGATATTTTGGAAAATTGTTTTGGAAAGATAAAAGCTCTAAACTCTTTTCGATCGCTGGAAAATCATTCCGATGATGACCGCGGCATCATTGGTGTTCATTTTCGGGTTTCCAAAAGAGGGATTGCTACCAAATAATTTTAAATGAAAGTTGTTTGGAAAATTTGGGTTTGGTTTTTGAAATTCAAAGGGAAATTGAATTTATTTCAAAAAAAAATGGTTTTGAAAGATTGAAAGGACTCTGGAATCTTATTTAAAATATTATGAGAATAATAAATGAGTTGATAACTTATACAGATTGAATTTTGATAGAATAAGTTTAACTTAAAGGATGGAGTTAAGTTAAAGGGAGTATAAGCGAATCAATTAAAATCCAAGTTGTGATTGATGAATATAAGTGAAATGTGTTTTGAACTTATAATATGAATAATAAATTTAGCTTTGGATAAGTTAATGGATTTGGAAGTTAATAAATAAGTTGTATAACTTATAGAATGGGAAATGATGAAATATAACTTAAGTGATGTTGAATGAAGTTGATTTTTGGTGTCAAAGTAAATTAATAAGTGAATTAATGAAATGAAGTCATTAAGAATTTGAACTTGAGTTATATAAATGAAATTCAACATTATATTGTTAAAGGAATTAGCAATTGAATTGAACTAATGGATTAAATGTTAATCAATTAAACGTAAATAATTGATATGAAATAATGAGTGTAAGTGTTAATTCATTAGAAGCTAATGTTATTAGAAATTGAATAAATTGAATGAAAGTCAATTTAATATGATCCAACTGGAATTAAATGTGTTGAACCAAACTGAATGTAAAGTGAATAAATTTGGTTGTATTGAATAAACATTGGTTGTTATTTGATTGTTGATTGGTTGTATATAATTCATTAAGTATTAATGAAATTAAATTAGCAAAATTGAAAGCTATGTAATTGAATTCAAATGGATAATATGTGAATCTTGAATAGAAATAAATTTGATTTGGATTGGAAGTAAACTAATGAGAATTAAATTAGTAAATGCAAACTAATTGAAATTGGATATGAATAAATGTTACTAAAATCCAATGTTAATGAATCAATTGGAAAACCAATTCATTAAATGTTAATGAGAAATAAATTTATATTGTTTTGGTAGTTGCATTTATTGCTATTGAATGCATTGCTATGTTGGCACATGTAGTCATTATGTTTCTATATGATGTATATTGAGATTATTTTCATATATGCATGTTCTCATGTTGTTTGTTGAGTGTTTAGTAGGTGCGGATTGCGCTTGCTTCACATTTGGAGCTCGCTTTCGCGCTATATTAGTCGTATATGCTCGCTAATAATAAATAAGGTACATATCTCGGATTACATACCGTACTTTTACACATTTTTCCCTACGGGATGCCTCATCACTTGATGAGATGTATATTTGTGATATATATATATATATATATTGTCATTTTTTTTCGGATCGGGCCGCGCAAAGGAGACTATGGCGAATTTTTTCGAAAATTTAAGGCGTTAGAAAAATTTGAGAAAAATTGGAAAAGTGTGAAAACTATAATTTTGATTTAGAGTTGAAATTTAAACAAGATAGTTGTTTTTGAAAAGATAACTAAGTATGATTTGAAAACTTAGTAAAGTTATTGTAAGAAGTTTAACTTTGGGTTTAGGAAGTTAATGAATTCTGTAACTTTTCTTACTTGTTAATTTCGAGGACGAAATTCTCTTAAGGGGGGAAGTATGTAACGACCCAGAATTTCTATTTATTAAAATTTGAATATTTGATTAATTTTAAATATTAATAAGTGAAATTTATATGTCGAATAAATTTTATTTCGAATAATTGGGTTTAATTGGATAATTAAATCGATAATTTAATAGTTGAAAATACAGAAATAATTGAAAATTGGGTTAAATATGATTGAAAATGATTTTTGAAATTTTATTTTATCATACTGGAGTTAGAATGATATTTTAGAACTTTTAAAATCGAATTAAAAGTTAATTTGTGAAAATTGAATATTTTAATATTTAATCGACTAGTGAAATTAGCCATTTTTCGAACAGTCTCATAATTGGACGAAACTAGTTCCATTGGATCCGTAATAGTTTGTTATTACCGGATTTCAATTTTTGTAGCGATCAGAGTTATCGTTTGACCGTGGCAGCTCGAAACGCATCGAAATTGTTTTTAATATTAATTTGGCGAGTTAAAATACTCATTTTTCAAACAGTCTCGGATTTCAACGAAACTAATTTCATCAGATCCGTAATGTGATATTATTGTATGGTTTAAAATTTCGTGTCAATTGGATTTACCATTTGTCCGGTGTAAGCTAAAACGCCTAGAAAATCGTTTAATCGGATTAATTTTAAATCGAACGTTTATTGCCATAGCTCGCACAGATGATCGAATTAGCTCCCGAAACACGTTCCATTGTGTTCGGAACGCGGGGTAAACCTTAGTAACGCTAACCGGCACGCTTCGTTTGGAGTTTGGAAATTTCGGGACGAATAGTGTACGTCAATTTTTCTATAAAAGGCCTTGGATATTTCATTTTGCAAACTAAACTTTAAACCCTAACCCTAAAAGCACAGCCGCCACCTTGTTACAATTCAATGGCCAGAAAATTTCGTGCTTCTCCTCCAATTATCCTCCAATCCAAGCATCGATTCAGAAAGCTATCAACTACAAAGTTGTAGAGGATTGCAAGAGCTTTAAATCCATACGGCTGAGATGTTATATAGTTGAGTGAATCGATGGGAATTCGTGCTCAAAGTTAGCCATTCGTTTGCGTTCGCACTCAAGGGGGGATGGCCGAGCTTCATGGCTTTGCAGTCGAAGGTGGAGGAAGGTGAGGCCCTTCAAATGGTGTATCCTGATCGAAGTATAGATGAGCGTGGAAGAGGCAATGTTTAACCCTAGTTCGGCCTATGGGTTTGTTTTCACGTGTGATGGTTACTGGAGAGGGAAACGTGCGTGAGATGGAAGAAGGTAAGGACGGGCCTGATGTGCTTGGGCTTGGGATGGAGGGCCGAGATTAAAGCAAGGTTTAAAAATAAGAAAAATAAATGTTGTAAATATGTATGTTATAAATTCGAGTAACTTTGAAAATGCATAACTTTTTCATACGAGGTCGAAAACGCACGAAACCAGTTCGTATGGACGAGCACTACGCTTTGGAACTGGATTGGAGTCGATTGGAGTCAGTGAAAATTTTGGGTAAAATTAAACGTCCGTTTAATTTTATTCGAAATAAAAGTACTGGAACAGAATTGAAATCAAGGTGAGAACTTCTCACTCAATCGAATCGGTTTCGATTTTTATTTTAAATAGTTAGATTTAAAATTGTTGATATAATGCATGAATGATGATTGTTATCTATTGATTGTTAAAATAGACATTATGCGCCGTTAGTAAGCGGATGTTATTTATTAAAAACACCGCGAATATTTCATAAACAGTGAAATTGGTATTATATATGTACTTGGAGTTGATTTTCCCGCATTATATAGCGGATGAGACCCTATTGCGCCGTCTATTAAGCGGATAATATTTTATAAAATCCCATATACTGCGATAATTCCGTACTGGAGCGGAATTGGTATTGTGCTAATGTTTATAGATGCAGGGAAACAGGTTGGAGGGATCCAACTGGATTCCTCAACTGTATTGATTTATTTACAGATATTGTGATATTTGTTGATTATCATATAGATATATGATATTTGGATGTCGTGATTGACTATTTGGTGCTGCTACATCATCGGATCCATTTTTAAAGTTTAAAAATAATGATTTCGGTTTTTAAAAGGATTTTAAAGTGATTTTTCAAAGTATATGTTTTTATTAAATTTTGAATTGATTCATTTTAAATAATTAAAACGTTATAAATTTTTATGTTATAAAAATTTAGATTTTTGAGAATATATCCGAAATAAGATTTTTTATGGAAATAAATAGTTAAGTAATTTATAAATTGGTTTAAATTGGGATTTTTGAATTATTAAAAACGATGTATATAAAAGACTTATAAAATTGATATTTTATAAATTAAAAATATTGGAATATAAAATGAGTTTTTATAAGTGTTGAAAATGAAATAAAAATGGATTTCATAAGTGAACGGAATTTATAGATTTATAAATTGTGAAGTTATAAAAATGAATAGATTTTGTAAAATAGAAGATTTATAAGTAATTATCTTATAAATCGGATTTTAGCATTTAACTGAGATATAAATGGAATTTGTTAATAATGAGATTTATGAATCGAAGCTTATAAATAGAAATGGAATTTATAAACATTGTTTATAAATTCAAAATCAATTGAATTTGATAAATTGAATATTGAAGTTTATTAAAGGAAATATATTCATGATTTTGGACAGTGAATACATTATTGAATAAAATGGTCATGTTTGGCAAAAAAATGAATATTATAAAATGAAGTTAATTATTTTAAAGATGTTTTAAAATGTATTATGAATCGAAACCATAGATTTCAACATTGTTGTTGAAATAGACGTTTTCGAGAAAGAAGGAAATGGTGGACTATAACACTGTTGTTATAGTAAATGGTTTTCGAAAGGAAATGTTTTGTATAGTATTGGGATTTATATATCTATTTAAACTTTGAATCCCTATACTAGTGATTTTGGGTCGTCGTAACGATGTTTTACGCAACATTCGTTTTTTGACCCAAATAAATGTGTTAAGAGAATGATTTCCTTAAGGAATGAAATATATACTAAATTTTGATTTAAGTATATCGAATATTTTCAAATGTTGAAAATAAATAGATTTGTGATGTACTTATTATTAAATAAGTATGGAAATGTTTTTCCAATGTGAAATGAAACGTTTTGAGAATTTATCTTTTTGAAGACAAATTGAAAATGAATAACAGAAATCGATTTGGGAATCATATATTCATAAATATTTTGGAATGTAAATTCGCTATGGAATTTATAATTAAAAAGGGGAATTTGTTTAAAAATAAACGTTGATTTTTTTTTGAAGTGTGGGAATTAATTTACAGATTTGGAACGTAAATATAAAGTAAACCGTTAAGGATTTATTTAATTGGTTTAAATGAACCATGTTGAAATGAAAGAAATTCCGCGTAAGGAAAATGATTGAAATTTGTTTTCAAAAGTGATAAAGGTGAAAAGTGATTTGAAAATTTGTTTTCAAATGGTTGAAGTGTGGAAAATATATATCTAGTAAAGATATTTTGGAAAGTAAATAATTTGGGAAATTATTTGGATTTGGTGATGTTGAACACGCCTATTGATAGTTAAATATCCGACTATCAATATTTATCTTTAAATAGGTATTTGTTGAGATTGTTTGAATTTGAATGCCACACTTATTTTTGAATAAGCGCTCACTATTCGGGTTAGCCGGGAAAGGACCTTGGGGTCGTATAACCCATTCTGAATATGTGATACGTCGTAATGGATTGCATTTGATGACCGGTGTTGAAGACCGGATATTTGTGAAAACGAAAGGATTACCGTCGAGTTACTCTACATCGGCTGATCTCCGATATAGAGGTTTTATCACCCTTAGTGACGGGAAGTCCGGTCGTGATTAGTGAATATCCGGAATGCAAGGACTTCTTTGGAAGTGCCTTCGGTTCTGTTCGATCTCGGAACAGACTTGTATGGATTGTATGTCTGACATTAGAAATTGAGATATAAAGCTGATTTCTTTCAAATATATTTCTGTTGGTGGCGGAGAATTTATTCTCTTAGCTTAACACCCTTCTCTGAAACGTACGAGCTCAGAGGTTATGTAGTTGAAGGTTATTAGTGATATACTTCCAATTTGGTAGTGTGGCATGCTGAGTGTTGCTGTGAAATGATCATTGATTGATCATTTGTGATATGATCATTTGTTTGATCGTTTATCTTTGTGATCATTTCTATGATCATTTGTTGACCCAAAGCACAGCTTCTGTATAAAGCGTGGCTTTGTGGACGAGACTTCGTCGGACCTCACACCCCGGAAATGGTCAAAACATGAAGGATGCAGCAAGGTTATTAGGGGGTAGCGCCCCTTTAGTGTATGTCATTCCTTCTGGATAGAGGTGGTATTATGGTATGGAGCCCAGATATTTAACCTATGTTGTTGCTGCAAATTTTGTGGTTGTTGGAAATCGAGGATCCTCGGATAGATTGGTTACGATCGGGGGATGACATATTCGTGTCAGTAGTTACCCAGTTAGGGGTAACCCGGCCTTGTGTTGGCAGAGATCCGGTTTGGTTCTCGGGACGTCATTCCAGAGGCGTTTCCATGTGGCAATGGGAAGTTCCTTGGCCTGACCATTTGTTGGAAATCCAATTCCCAATACGAAACCCTGTACGGTTTTAGTTGTAGAACCTGCCATTTACTTATGGTGGTCACCACTGTTTAGTTGGTAGCTATAGTAGGCATAGTTCGAAATGTCTATGCTGGCTAAAATTAATATTCTACTTTTGAAATGTTTTCCTACACTATGCACTAGTAATAATATCAAATGTTTCTTTTAATGCGTATCAAGCATCTTTGACTATCATAAGGAGAAATCTCCTCCGATTCTGCGTTTGCATTGTGTGTGTGTGCGGGAGGCCTTTTGGTAGTCTCATTTTTTAAAAAGCATTGCGAATTGAATTTAAAAATATTCCTCTATTTTGATTTTAAAGATAAATAAACTGTTTTGAGTTCTCACACCAGTCACATGACTGACTCGGAGTTTATTGTTTTCCTTCCTAAACTTTGGGTGCCTACCAATTTCCACACGGGCAGTCAAGAGTTAAGGTTTATCAAGATATTCTGGAATTGAGGAGTTGCTGGAGGCAAGCTGGATGGCGTGGCGTATTACTAGTATATAATATTTCTTTTCCGCTGTTGATGTTGTGTGTTGTTATACACTCTGATGATGTAATGTAATGTAATGTAATATGATGTAATTTAATAACTGATATAGTTCTTTGTTTAAAGTTTATTCATTTATCTATTATATGTTGTTCCGCTGCGAATTGTGAGATTCTGATATTGTTCTGTTGTTTCTGTTCTGTTCTATCTTTTTCTCTCTTCTTCTATCTTTTTCTTCTTCTCTAACCCTAACGGTACGGTTTTCCGGCTTTCGATTGCCCGATAGTTGATACAGTGGACGTATTGATGTCGGTTTTCGTGGACAAAAAATCTAAGTCGTTACAGTGTACGACTAAATAGTTCCCACATCAAGTCGAGGAACTAAAATGGTCAAATTTGATAGTCGGTTATTTAACTATCAAAGCAAACAAATAAATATTTTGCACCATATGCAATCACTAGGCCCTTTTAATTAATCTTTTATTAATTAAACCATTTATCAAATATTCACTTCAAATTGTCTTTAAAAAGATATAATGTCAAAGCATTTCAACTTTCAATATTGAAAAACATTTCCATATACTTATTTAATAATAAATAATTCACAATTCTCTTATTTTCAACACTTAGAAAATATTACCTATACTTAAATCACGATTAAGTATATATTTTATTCTATAAGGATAACATTCTCTTTAAACACATTTATTTGGGTTAAACAAAGGTTACGTAAAACATCGTTACGACAACCAAAATCACTAGCATAGGGATTTGAAAATAAGATAGATATATAAATGCCATATGCTATACAAAAACATTTCCTTTCGAAAATCATTTACTATAACAAGAGTGTTATAGTCCATCATTTCCTTTTTTCTTGAAAACGTCTATTTCAATAATGAATGTTGAAATCTATGTATTTGATACTCAACACATTTTAAAACATCTTCAAATCATTTACTCCATTTAAAATATCACTTCCCAAAACATTTATTTAACTTTAAAATAGTATTCACTGTCCAAAATCGTGAATATAGTTCATTTACCAAATCCAAAATTTCTACACATTTATTTTAGGGTTTATCCACTGTCCAAAATCGTGGATGTATCTCCTTTACCAAACTACCATATTTAACTTATCAAAATAAGTTGATTTCACACTTATAAAACCAATGTTTATAAATTCCATTTCTATTTTATAAAAACTTCCATTTATAAAATCAAATTCCATTTATTATTTTATAAGAACTTCAACTTATAAAATCTCTTAATTGACAAATTATATTTATATCTCATTTACATTCAAAAATCCAATTGATAAGTTAGTTGCTTATAAATCATTTATTTGCAAAATTCATTCTTTCTATAACTTCACAAATTCATAAATCTTAATCACTTATAAGATTCATTTATAACTTCATTTTAACATTTACAGAACTCCTTTATAATTCCAGTATTTTCATTTATAAAATATCAATTTTATAAATCTTATATGTACATATTTATAAAATATTCAAAATCTCAATTTCAACTATTTTACCAAATAGTTCACTTCATATTTCAAAAATCACATTTCAATTATATTTCCCAAAAATTATAATTTTTATAACATAAAAATTAAATCTTTTATTTGTTTAAAAATCAATTCATTCCCTTAACAATTCAAAATTAAGAAAATATACAAATTCAATATCGCTTTTAAAATCCTTTTAAATTCGAAAATCATCACTTTAACATTTTCAATATTCCAAAATAGGCCCAATACTGCAACGGCACTAAATACATCAATCACGGTAGCCACATATATCACATGATAACAACATGTATCCGTAAATAAACCAATACTGGTGAGTAATCCAGTTGGATCCCTCCCACCTGTCACCTGCAACAAATATACATATTAGAAATATATATACAACGTCCGCTTCAAGGAAAACACGCGTACAAAATGTCATCCGCTCATACACGGGAACGTATAAGGTCTCATCTGCTCCAATAGGTAGGAATATATCCAAATACCAATCAATATTTACATAATATATCATATATCATCCAAAAAATCATCAATCAGCATAAAATAAATTTATTCTCACTTATATAAAAATATCATTGAGTCATAAAGAGTGAGTTGTAGTCACGGTGCTTCCAATAGCAGTTGTAGTGTTTTATTCCGAATAAAATTAAACAGGCGTTTAATTCCACCCAAAATTTACACTAGCACCAATCAACTCCAAACCAGCTCTAAAATGTAGTGCTCATCAACACGAATCCAATGCAACTTGTTTCATCAAAAACGGACCTCATATGAAGAAGTTATGATATTACAAAGTTGTATGAATTTATATATTTTAATTTACAACTTTTATTTTTTTTAAACCCTATTTTTATCTGGGCCGTGATTTCGAAGATAGCAAATCTCAGCCACTCATATCCTTCTTCTTCCCTTTTTGAAAACCACAGACGTATAACCCATTGAGCCGCCTATCTCCTCTTGAATTATTCTACCACCCCGACCATTTTGATGACGATTGGCCACCCTCAAATGAAAGCTTGTCGCGAACTCCATCAGTGTCCGAAGAACGGTCACACTCGGCTCCCCCTTAACCTTGAAAAATGCGCACGAACCCACCTAGAACGCGAGCAATTTTCTTCCTCCATGCCGCTCTGATTAAGATCATAACCGTTGGATTTGTCGTACTCATCAAGCTCTACAAGTTTGCAGTTGAAAGTTTTTTGAGTTGATTGATGGATTTGGAGATAATCGAGGGGGAATGTTGGAATTTTCTGGCCATTGAAAATAAAAGGCGGCGGCTAAGGTTTGAGCAACTTCCAGAAAACGAGGTCCTTTTATAGAAAATTCTCGCGCACTATTCATCTAAAATTTTTTCGGACTCGAAACGAAGCGTGCTGCCTGGCATTTATAATGTTTTATCCATATTCTGAACATAATGGAATATATATCAGGAGCCAATTCGATTGTATACAGAAGATAGGTTTTTGAATCGAATTATTTAAATTTAAAATTCACTTAAACGAATTTCTACGCGTTTTAGCTTGTCCCGGACAAACCGTAAATCCTATTGACACGAAATTTGAATTCTTACAATAATATAACATTATGGATCCAATGAAACTGGTTTCGTCGAATTCCATGACTGTATGAAAAATGATTATTTTTACACGTCAATTAAATATTAAAATACTCAATTACTACAAATTAACTTTTAAATCAATTTCAAAAGTTCTCTAACATCATTCAAATTCAAATAGAATTTAATTCATCTTTGTAAATCGTTTTTATTCACATATAATTCAAATTCCAATTATTTACACAATTTCAAATATTAAATTAACAATTTAATTATCCAATTAAATCACGATATTCAAAATATAAGTTATTCAGCTTATAAAATTTACTTTCCAATATTTCAAATCAATTAAATATCTGAATTTCAAACGACTAAAATTCTGCGTCGTTACATATATGGTGTGTTTGGTTGTTAGTGAACGATAATATTTGATTATTATCATTTAATGTTTGTTATTCTAATAAAATTTGTGATTATTATAATCTAAACAAAGATAAAAATTGGTAAAATGGGCTAGATAAGCAAGTAAATTTATAAGTATGAATTATAGAGTATTGATTATGATTAAAATAATCAACATTTGTGAAACAATATTACATAAGAAGCAAGATTGTACAAATATGAATTATAAATGTGATTTATAAATGGAAAGGAAATGAAATTGTATAAGTTCATCTATAAATATGATTTGTAAATAAGAAAGGATTTAAAACAAGAAATTTGAGAATTTAAATCCCTTGATTTTGAAAGATGTTTTTCAAACGTTTCAGAAAACTAATAATAGTATTATTTTAAGAATTTTTTGACTATAGATATTTTTAAAAGGATTTAAAAGTTATAGAATGCACTAAACTCACTTCAGTCGCTGGGATATAATACTGTTGATAACTGTAGCATCATCGGTGTTCATTTTCGAGTTTCTAAGTGATGAATTGCTACCTTACTGATTTTCCATTAGAGTTTTGTTTGATAAAAAAACAAGTTTTGATTTTAATATCCAAAGTCTGATTTGATAAATGTATGAAAATAAGTTTTTGAACTTATAAATTGAAAATGGTATAGATAAGAAAAGAAATTTTTAAACTGAGATATGAAATTAAAATTTAACTTAAGTAAAGTTAAATAAATCGATTTAATGAATTAAATGAAATGAAGTTTAACTTAAGAAAGGTTAAATGAAATTGAATTTAATTTGAAATGAATTAGATGAATTAATAAAGTGAATTAATGAAATGAATAATGGAATGAATATGAATTTAAGTTATAAAATGAAATTCAGTTTAAGTTGTAACATGAATTGAATATGGTTTGGGATGTAGTTTGATAAAATTGAATATGAACATGAGTTGTGTAGTATAAAATGTTTGCAATAAACTTAAGTAAATGTTGTATGGAATGGTTGATAAATAATATTAGTATTGAAGGAATATACTAAGTGCTAATGAAATAAAATTTATCTTAGGAAAAGTTAAAATGTAATGATTTTATGAAATGGTTCATAAACAAATTTAGTATGCGATGAAATGTTGTTAAACATAAGTTGGATTTAAAGTGAATGGAAGTAAAATAAAGTGAATGTTAATATTTGAATGTAAATGAAAGTGAAGGTAAATCAATTGAATGAGAATAAATTGAATCTAAATTAATTTTTTTGAGAAAAATGTGTGATCCTCTATCATGAGAGGAGAGCACACATAAATTGAATCTAAATTAATTAAATGTAAATAAATTGAAAATGAATCAATTGAATGTTAATAAGAAATGAAAGTGTATAAATTTAATGTTGACATTTGAAAATGCAAATTGATATGGTGATAAATAAATTGAATGGATATAGTTATAGTAAACTCTATATATTATGTAGTGATGTTACTTTTTATATACATGTTCTCATTGGTTGTTGAATGATTAGTACGTGCGCATGGCATAAGCTTCGAATTTGGAGCTCGATTTCGCATTATATTGGTTGTATATGCTTGCTAATATTAATAAAAAGTACACATTTTGGATTACATATCGTATTTTTATATTTTTTCCTACGGGATGCCTCATCCTTGAAGATGAGATGCATATTTGTGATTACATATGTATTGGAAATTTTTACGATCGAGCTGCGCAAAAGAGGCGCTGGTAAAATTTTCCAAAAATTTAAGGCGTTGGAATTTTTTATGGTTTTTGAAAAAAAATTATAGCTAGAATTTGATTTTGAGTTATAACTTTGAATGAATGGATGGGTGAAAAGTAGTTGGTATAGGTGGGTGAATCTAAAAGACTTAGAACTTTTTTAACAAAGTTTCAACTAATTAGTTTTGAAAAGTTAATGAGTTTAGGGCATTTTTCTTGCTTGCTAATTCGGGGATGAAATTCTTTTAAGGGGGAAGAATGTAACGATCTAGAATTTCATTCATTTGAATTTGAAATATTTAATTTATTTTAAATGTTGAAAAGTTAATTTTATAAGTTAAACAGTTCAAATTTGAAATAATAAGGATTATTTGAATATTGGAATTGTTTAAATAATTAAATATTGAATTTAATATGAAAATAGTAATTTCAAAAGCTAATTTAAATTCTATTGAATAATAATGAAGATAGTAAAATTTTTAATTTAAAAGCGAATAATATGATTTAATAATAATTCATTTTAATTAACAGGTGAAATAACCTTCTAGGGCACTGTCTTGGATTGGACGAAACCAGTTCCATTGGATCTATAATAGTGAATTATAGTATGCCGTCGAATTCCATGGCGATTGGACGTACTGTTTGGTCGTCCAAGTTCGAAACGCGTAGAATTTAATAAAGGAATTTAAAGTAATATAACTCGATTTTGAGAAGTTAACTTTTGTATATGACGGAATTAGATCCCGATACTTGTTCCATTGCGTTCGGAATATTGTATATCATATACAACATCAGGCGGCATGCAGCGTTTGGTGTTTGAAAATTTAACACGTGAATAGTACCATGAAATTTTCTATCAAAGGACTTAGCATTCTCGCTTTTGCAATCAAAACCCTAGCCCTCTAAATAGCCGCAATTATACTTTGATGGCTGAAATTTTCCCTCTTTCCTCTCACAAATTCTCAACCCCCACTGAATAGATAGTTGTGGCGTGCGATGGAATGTTGTAAGCTCGACGAGCTCTACACAACGTGCGGTTGGATCATCAAATCATCGACGACTAGAGTCGAAATTGGGCCGCGTTCGTACGACCTTGGGCTTGGCATGGAGGGCGATACGTGTGACCGAGCATGTCACTGTTGGGGTCGGGGTTGCGGTGTGAGGCGGTGGAGGCTTGGTGACGCTTGATTGATCATTGATGTGTCGATTGGGCACGAGGATTGATGGAAGTTCCTCGAGTTTGGTTCGAAATCGTGGCATGGAACATGAGATGGAGGAAAGAAGATAACGTTTAAATTTGAATTAATTTAAGCTAATTTTAATTTAATTATCCCTATGTTCATTAATTCATAACTTTTTCATATAAGATCGAAATCGAGCACGACAAGTTGTGTTGCTATCGTATTAGCAAATACTACTCTATGGAGTTAGATAAATGCATTCAAAGCTAGTAGAAATTCGGGTTAAAATTTAACGTCCGTTCAATATTAATTCAAACCGGAATGCTTTGGCGATTAGTAAATCAAAGTGAGCTAACTCACCTCTCTAGCCCATATATATTTTCATATATATTTTGTATAAGTGTGGGTAAATTTATATATTGATTGTTTGTTGACCGTTTGAATGATTTACTATTTACTAGTTGGTCAGATATATTCTTGGGCTTAGAGTAAATGAGACCCTATTACGTTCCCATGTAAGAGCGAATGACCCTTTATATACGATCCCGCCCCGTGGCCGTTGATTTATATTATTTGGTCATATATTATATATGATGTGGGGAACTGGTTAGAGGGATACACTTGCTATTATAATAATGTTTACAATAAAATAAACTTACTTTTAAATAGAGTTAAGGCTTTACATTTTCCACGGGAGACTGCCCTAAATATTCCAAGGGCCACAGGAGAAAACCAAACTTGTACAAGGCGCGCTAGGGTAGGTGACATGGCACAACTAGGCAACGCCAGGGTAGAGATACCAATTACTATCCGGACCGGTGGTAATCGTAGCAGCTACTACCGCCCACCTCGAGCCACACCCCCAATCAAAAACCAAAAGTGGCCACCGAATCAATCTCAAAGTCATAATATAATATTGAAGGAGTGTGTCCGATCAGAGGAGCGACCTCATTGGCCCAGAATCGCTTTTGTTTTAGCCACCTTATGCCAACTCACGGGAGTCGGGTCCACGTTCATATCTCAAAGAACGTCACCACCATCCTACTTCATTTTAGAATCTACATCGCGTACACGGTTGTCAAAGTGGTTTTCGGAGTTGGCAGAGAGTATGGCAACTTCCGATCCCGGTTTCTTTAACAACCAAACGTTATTGTAACCTATGGATATTTATTTCAAAACAGTTTATACTTTAAAACCACATATCATATCCATTTCAAAACCAAATCAATAATATATCATTTCCATTTCAAAAACCAAAGTAATAGTATATCCTTTAAATCCCAAGTATATCATTTAAATAAACCTAAATTTCCAAATCATTGAATATTTACTTCATTTTATTAACTTGAAATATTCCTTTAAATCATCTTAACCAAACCACTTTATAAAGTCATATTCTTAATTCTTAAATTTCAATAAGTTCAAATTAATATATTTAAAGACAATTTTTAATTAAATATAATTTCCAATAATTCTACTTCCAAAGCCATATTTCTTTCAAGTTATAACAACTCTGAAACCAAACCCATTGAAACATATTTATTTAGACCATCTAAATTAAATGTCAATATCTTCCAAACAAGATTCATTTAACCGTTTAAATTTAATGTCAAATAATATTCATTTCAAAGTTGTAGCATTTATAAGTTTATTCATTCAATTATAAACTTTCCAAAAACATTG
The DNA here is from genome assembly GCA_030765085.1 of Allium cepa. Classification (NCBI taxonomy): domain Eukaryota; kingdom Viridiplantae; phylum Streptophyta; class Magnoliopsida; order Asparagales; family Amaryllidaceae; genus Allium; species Allium cepa. The sequence goes on from CM060939.1 coordinate 975,945,121, forward strand.
TATATTTCAGCTACATTAAAATTTCATTTTTTAGTCAATTTAACTTATAAAATCACATTTCCCGCTTTAAAATATTCATTTGGATATCATATAACTTATGATTTAATAAAATAAAATTTTAGCAATAAATATCCAAATTAAACTATAATTTATTTATTAAGTAAAAAACACATTCTTTTACTTCTTTTATTTCGACAAATAACTTACCACTTTATTTTAAAATACCCACTTCATAAATAAGACTAAATTCCTATTTATTTAATTAACAATTTCAATTAAAATCAAATTTCCAATGATCAAGTTAAGTCATATCTTGAAATTACTCTTTTCCACTTAAATCATAATTATTCAATTTCCAAACATTTCCATTTCATAAATAAAGTAATTTATTATAGTAAATATAGCAATCAATTTCTTTGCAAATTTATTCATTTAGGCATCAATTAAACTACGATTTCAGGTTAAATACATTTATTACAAAATGTACAATTAAAACTGTATTTCATTTTATCAATTCAAAGGACGTCATTTGTTATACAAATATATTCGTTTTATAGAATAAAAATTGATTGCAATTACCAGGCTAGACTCTAAAATTCCATTCTAATTAACTTTAATTATTAGGTTATTTATCGCAATTAAAGCTCTTTAAATCACTATTAGAACCAAATAAAGATTTTCAAATTACAATCTAAAGCAATCATCAACTTATAAAATAACTTGCTGAAAGCCAATATCTCTTTATATTTTAAATATTTAAATCAAATTTCAAGGTAAAATTTCATATTTTCTAAATATTCAAAATACTTAATAAATTGTTTGGAAAAAATTACCTTATAAATATTAACCATGAGCCCGTATAATATTTTCTAACCTAAGTCAAGTGATATGGATATATATCATTTCAATCCATTAAAAGAAAATCTAGGTTCTATCATTTCAAACCCGCAATCCGAAGTAAAACAAATATAATAAAAATCAATAAAATCACTCGAGCCTATCATTTCAGCCCATAATGATTTTTCCTTATTCTATAGTTCGTTCGAGTATGTATCATTTCAACCCATAGTGAAGGGGAACTTGTAGTGTGATAATAGGAAATAAAATAACAGTATAGCAAATAAAATCATATTAGATGATGAAAAAATATATATAACTAGGATTTAACATCATGTAATCACATCACATGCATATATGAATATAGCATATTAATTTATACAGTTCACTTCTCATCATTTTAGAATAATGTAAGTATGTAAGTCTAGAGTGATAACTCGCCTTTTGAAAGCTAGAATTGACAAATTCAGAATAAAAATCCAAACTCTGCAAAGCATGAAAAAGCACGATAAAGCAAAATGCAAACTTGAATGGATGAAGAGTCAGATTCAAATCTTGTATGCAAATAAATATTACATACATAAGAATATGATTCAATACAAAAGAATAGAGGTAAAACAATGGAAAAATAACGAATCAAAGTTGCATAACTTGCCTTAATCAATCAATGGTTTGGCTACACCACATATAGGTTCAACCATCATCTTATGTTGCTTGGTCATGGTGGTTAATGGTGTGCTAGGAGAAGATGGAGGTCGAGCTTAGCTTGAAGGAAGACAAAGAAAAAAAATGAAAAAAAGTGGAGAAGGAAGAAAGAAGCCATGACTTTAGATCTTGTACTTTTTTCTCACGCAAATAAGAAATGAGGAGAAACTTTTCACGTGAAGAAAAAGATGGCGGCTAGGTTTTAGGAAATACACGTCCAAAAGAAAGAAACGGCAAGAAATAAAGAGGCTAGGAAATAAAAGGCAGGAGTTTGAATGGTTTGGAAAATAAAAGGCAACAAATAACTTGATGTATTTATTAATTTTTTTTCCTTCGTTTGCACGCAATGAAAAGAGGAGTTTGAGGAACAATATGTACGTGAATTATGAGAAGAATTCACGGCTATGAATGTGGGAAGTAATTGGTAATGCAAATGGAAAGGCAAGGGAAAAGAAAAAGGCAACAAATAAACAAAACAAGTAACCTATATCTATTGAAATTCCTAAGCTATTATTAAAAATAAAATAAACAAAAATTCAAATAAATATATTCAAACTTTATACAAATGAAATAGAATTTTTTTTATAGAAACTAACATTGGGAAATAAAATATAGAAAGTCATTGTGTGTAAGCTCTATATTTTTATCTAATTTAAAAGGTATAAGTTTAAATTCCCAATAAATTCATATTAACATTGGTTTATATACTAATACATTAATAACTTCCCAATTCATCCAAATTTCAATTAGCAAAATAATTAATTTCATTCTCTTACCATAAATCTATTTGTTACGAATTGAATTCCCATAAGTTATAATTAATTTGAAATAAACTGATTTGATTCAATTCTAATCCATTTTTATTAAGTCTATACTACTCTACAAACCTCGTTAATATTTGTTTATCTTTCATTACATCAATATATATACAAATATCCATATTTCCTTTGTACTAACAGTTGTTTTCAATTATATTGAATTTGTCAAATGTATACATTTATTATGATTGAAACCTCAATTAATTCATTCAGATAGGTTTCATTCTTTTAGATTATCTTATGAATAAAATATGCATTTACATTGCTTTATTTCATTCACACTTTACAATTATGGTTCTTACTCTCATTAATGAACATTTATTTACATTTGAATACAATTGATTTCCAATTCATTTTATAGCCTAAATAGACAACTTATAATAGTTGTTACCATTATCTTTATTACACTCAAGTTTATCATTTTCTCTAATTATCATAATTGCTTACAAAATGTCAAATTCATTCAATTACCATGGACTATACACTAATTCATTTATTCGCACCACACTTACCCTTATTTTCTTATCTTCAAATTTTATACCCAAATCTAACATTTACAACTAAATTAATAGAATAATTAAATAGTAACTTACAACTATTACTATTACTTTAAATCACATTAATGAATTCATTATTATTTACAAATCAAATGTTATAATTACTTAATTAACACCGATTTACTTCAATTTATATTGATCATATATTATCTCATTAATGATTCAACATTCACACTTGTTTTCTTATATTCAAATCTATAACTAAGTGCGACAATTTACATTATTTCAATTAGTTGAAATTTCATAATTAGTTTTAGTTACGTTGTTACATTCCATTCTAACGTTTGTTTCACTATTAAATTACAAAGTCCTTATCCTTCCAATTTTAATTACCAAAATCGTATTAAACCAAAAAATTATATTATTGAGAATTTACGGGTCCTTACACCTACACTGCCATCCACATTTGGCACGGTGGTTTTTTGCCTGTCTCGGATTTCCCGGATAAATTCTTGATCCACATGGGCATCGTTCCTATTCAACTGTCTCCAAACGTACATACCTATCTTTTATCTTTGGAACTCATGGCACTAGAGTCAAGAATTCCCTAAGTTAATGCTGATATTTTGAACTACCTTGTTTGATTGGTCAAACTTAGCAACCTAAACAACGAAATCTTGAGAGCCAATCCCCCCAAAAAGCTAATGTATAAAGGGATAAACAAATTCAGGGATTGGGAAGCACAGTTCTTCTTCATTAAGTGCTTTCCCAATATCAGTGGGGTTTTCTCTTCTCCCCGTAAGTTGATCTAGGACTTTATTTTCCATTTAGCTATTTTTCTTTGCTAATCTATGCTTCCTTGTCAGGTGCTTATGTTAAAGAGCTGAATGAAGAAGATAAGAGAACTATGAAGTCGCTGATTGCCGCTTCAAGTAAGATTGGGAACAGGTTAACTCTGTTGAATCCCTCTAATTTACAAAAGCATTCCCTATTGCCAGCTGGTCGAGGGTACTTGGACAACCTCCTCTCGTTCAATACACATATCAAAACAAGTGCTTCCTTTCTTTGGTTGATCCAAAGAACTTCTCGTCGATGTCACCTATTTGGTCTGATCACTCTGGTAGGCTTAAATGTGGTACGTTAAGTTTATTGCTGAATTATTTCTCAAATTGCTTTACTGACCTATCATATATTTGAATTCTCTACAGTTGTTCCTCTAGTTGAACAATCTACAACTGATTTGGCTGTCCCTACTTCTACTTATGGTGTGCCATGTTTATCCCAGACCATTGCTTGGTCAAAGATGGCCTCCAAAAAAATGGAAAAGTGGTCATGGCGGAACCATTCCCTAAGAAAGCCAAGATTTTGAAGTTCCTACTCCGCCACGAGAAGAGGGGGAGTTTGTAGACATTGATAAAACCTTGGAGAGTCCAACTATCGAAGTTTCTCCTGATCAACCTAAGAAGACTCGCACTAAAGTGATTGAGCAGATGCAGAAAGATTTGGGGACTTTGACCCATTTCCAAGAGCAGAATCCTTCTAGACCATCATCTCCCACACCCTCAAGGGATTTTGAAAAGTTATTCCAATCTATCTTGAATTTTTATCTTTTTCCTCTGATCACCCGCCTTCCTCTGTTTATGATCTGGCGAGACATTACCTTCCTTATGAAACAAAAACTCTTGATACATTTCACTTCACTTAACTTTATTGCTACTATTTTTCCCTATGTTTTTTTACTTATGTTACTCTTCCTTTCTTATTTCCAACAGTTGGCTCTCAACGCATGAAACACATCAAAATCCTCCACCGAATCATCTAAGTTTCGAGGAGAAATTTTACACTTAAGCAGTCAAGTTTCCTCCCTGTCCATAGAGAAAAATGAGACTATGAAATAATTAGAGCGATTGTGGACTTCTCTTGCCCATTCAGAATCTATGATTTCTGAGGAGAGTAAAGCTCATCAATACCTCGCTGACGAAAATATGGCCTAGAAAATGGCCGTTAAAGAATTCGAGGATGAAAAAGCTTGGATGTCAGCAAAACAATCTTCCTTAAATAAAAGGCTGAAGAAGAATAAAGACTCTAAAATTGGCTATCGATACTATTTCTGATGCAAAGCATTGGGTATCTCAACTCCTTAATACTTCTCTTGAAGACATCACTATCAATTCGTTTGAAGATGCTATGATGATCGCTTATGCCGACAATGTCGATAAATGCCTAGAATTAAGCTTTCACTCACTCGACCCTGCTCTTGTCAATTGGGTTGTGGACAAAATTAAACGATGGAGTAGCAGGTTGAAGGCGCTGAAAGAGAGGAGAGCAATGCCTCTAAAATTATATCTTTCGAATTCCCTTCCTTCGAAGTAGACTCCGACTCTGAAGATGAAGGTGACAAGGATGAAGTTATCGAGGAAGAGGGTGGTAACTATGGTGATGATAATGATAATGATGACGATGATGATAGTGACGATGATAACATAGACGGAGGTCAAGGATCAAGTGACGATAAGGGTGGCCACACTAATGCTTCTGAAAAAGATGGCGATGACAACCCAAGGACTCCTGAAAAGGTTAATCCTGAACCATCTTCTCATAAAGTAAGCCTATATGAAACCCATGTGCCTTCTGGCCCTTAGGAGGAGCATGCTTACATTATTGTGGAAGAATCAAGGGAGAAAAAGTAGGTTTCTCAAGCATCAATTCCCGTCTCTCAGGTATAGGATTCTTTGTTTAGTCAGTTTTCACTTCCAAGATAGTAATAGTTTAAATCCTTTATTTTAGATAAGGAGAAAACCCATTCTCCTCTATAAAACTAAGCTTGAAAGAAAACAAGTGGAAATAAATAGTTTGTACAAAGAGTTAGAAAAACAACTGAAGTAACATAATATTCTCTTCGATAAGTATCATAGACTTAATAGAAGTGTGGTAGTGTTAGCATCCTTCAAACATCAAGAAGTTGCCCCATGACTAAGTAGGGTGTGCCTTTATTATGACAGTCTTTAAAAAGAGAATTGGGAGTTGATCACGCTTGTTTGGATGTTGATTAAGGAGAGAAACATTTTGGTTAACTTTCCATACAAAGCCTATTTGTAGACACTCAACTGTAGATTTTTCATACTAAAGTGATTTTAGTAGGGTTTACTTAGGCGTTTACACAACAGATACTTGGACGACTTTGGATCTGACCTGCATCCTAAAGCATGTAGGAACTTACCATGAGTCAGATCGATTCCCTAAGAACTACCTCCTAATAAACTTAAATACTATAAGGACAAGTTTATTCCAAAATTATTTACAAAGTCAATTTTGTATGAACCAGATGAACAATCATAATTATGTAATAATTTTGATTTGTGAATTTACGCTTTAATCTTGCTTTTATAGCTAGCTGTATTTTATTACGTTATCATAGAATAATTGTCCCTCGGGCCATATTGTCTTTAATGATTATCTAGGCTTATATGTTAAACTAAGAAGTTATTATCTCGAAAAGGCATCAATTTTGAAATCTTCATAATTAGCCAGATAATGCTTTCTTGGAGATTTTCAAAAAATTTATATGGAACATCCTTGTCTCTGTTTCGATTTTCTTGGTAAAGAAAAAGAAATGCTACTTAAGGAAATCTAGACGTATCATACCAAGTTAATATGTGGTCATGACAGTCCCTTTGTCGAGGAATGAGACACTAGCAAATATCCTCTGGTCATTACTCCAGAAGGACTTAATGTTCCTTACGACTCAATAGTTATTCTTTCTTCTAATTCATTGAATAAAGTTCAAAATGTAGTTTCGCAAAAACAAATGTCTAATTGTACTTTTTAGTTTCATTTTTACTTAAGTTGTAATCTTCTATCGTTATAATAAAACGATGGATTATTCAAGTCTTGATTTTATTTTCCTTTTTTTTGTTTGTTTAAATAGGAGTTACAGCATTTTGCAACACCACTCTTGTTAGATTCAACATCAAGCTTTATCAATATTAAAGATAGGTTGTTAGCGGATCATGAAAAGAGGAAGCTTCTTGATGATCCTTTGTCCACTCGTTTCCAGGGTAACACTGAAGCACTAAAATGGCATAGGAGGTTTTTTCTTCAAAAAAATTGTTAGAAATCTTTATGATCAGATCGCAAATCTTAAGGTAAACATTAAGATAAAAAACGAAACGATATCCTCATCAAAGTGCCAAATTAAGTCAAATCCATCTGTCGATTTTGACGATAGGTTTTCTTAACATTTCCGACGAAAAAGTGATTTGGAAATAAAATTAAAGTATAGTCAAGCTCAATGCAAACCGTTAGAACTCATTATGTGGAATAATATCTCAAACATTGATTTACCAGTTTCTCCCATCATTTCATCCGTCGCAAAATCTACAAGGTCTACTTCCCGTGCCATCCAGAAGTTCCCTACTACGATTAACCCTCCTCCTGGCTTAGACAAGAAGGTAGTGGGAGAATGGTGCAGGAAAGTGAAATTGGAGATAATGAAATATTTTGATGAACAACAGAAAGTGAGATATTCGCAACGCACTAATGAATATGCAGCAATAATTTGAAAGCTTGAATGCAAAAAGTATCTCCTTCAGAAGCGCATTGCTGATTTAGAAAGGGAATAAAAACCCTCAAAGGCACAAACAAAGATTTTAATCATGCTTTGAAGACTAACATCGAATCTATTGACGATGATGATAAGATTAGGAAAAAGAATAAGAAGCTTAAAGAAGTTCTTCGTATTGCCATTCATCACATCGTTGATCCCTTAATTGCTGAAAATCTAGAAAGAACTGTTCAAGATTTATGAGATGTAAATATTTGTACTATATACTTATAAATAATTTCATAAATTATGTAAATTTTGAATTTTTTTTGTAAATATCACATGGTTTATAATCCTTTCTTGTAATGTTGTTTTTGAATCATTTCTTTGAACGCTTATACCATGATTTCTGTATTTGCTAGATCTTTCAATCCTTTTTACTGTTTTGCTTTCCCTAAAAAGCATGAAGTAAACAATAATTCTTATCATTAGCTTGAAATCTATATAGAAGTCTATTCATGTCATTTGCGGAAATTAACAAAATTATCATGTTAACATATGAAAAGTAATCCAATTCATATGTTTAATTGTCTTGAAACCGATCTTTAGTAAGAATGAGAGATAACCAAGAATTCAACTTAATTACATTGCAAGATTATCAGCAGTCCCATGGTAGAAAACCATAGAATCAACTAAGGATTTAATTATAGATGTCTAGAAATCCAACTTTTGGAGATAACAATAGAAAATTGATAATGATCGTGTAATAGAAGTCCATTGACCCACATTCGAGCATTAATGGATGAAATTTAAAAGTTCGAATATTCAAAACCCAAAATTCGGGTATTTGTTGATGAAAAACATAATTCCATAATAATAATCTTCTTAATAGAGATCTTTAGCCCATATTCAGGCATTAATGAGTAAAATTCTGTAATTAATATTCGTAGTTTTGAAACCCAGATTCGGGTATGATGAAGTCTGTGAATTAAAAGACTTGAAACCCAGATTTGAGTATTAACAAGTGAAGTCCCAAATTTCAATAATGAATGACCCGAAACCTAGATTCAGGTATTAATAAGTGAAGTTTAGATATTCTTCTTTGGTTATTAATCCGAGGCTGTAGATTCTCATTTAAGCCTTGTTTGTAGTTGCTATTTGATTGGCTGCTTTTTGAGCTTCAACATCTTAGCCCATCATCTGATATGCCAATTCTCAGGCTCGGACATCTTAGTCCGTTGTCTGGTATGCCACTTCTCGTGCTTGGACACCTTAGTCCATTATTTGATATGCTGCTTCTTGGGGTTAGACGTCTTATTTATTGTTCGACATGCCGCTTCTTGGGATTTAACGTCTTAATCCATTGTTGATGTGCTGCTTCTTCGGCTTGGACGTCTTAGTCCATTGTTTTCCGGTGCGCTTGGTTAGCTTATTTCTCAAGCTAGAACCAAGGACTTACCCAACCTCCCTCCAGGAGGTGCCTTGACTTGACATAGGGTGGCATTGCCAAGGGCTTGTCGATACTATAACCTGGCTATAGCATGGCATAGGTAAAGGCTTACTTTTACCTCCCTCTAGGAGGTGCCTTGACCTAGCTATAGCGCGGCACGGCCAAGGGCTTTTCGATGCTTTAACCTCGCCATAGCGTGGCATGATAAATGCTTACTCCAACCTTCCGCCGAGAGGCGCCTTGCCCCTGGCCATAGCGTGGCACGGCCAAGGGCTTGTCGATGCTTTATCCTAGCCATAGCGTGGCATGGATAATGGCTTATGCTCCTCCCTTTAGGAGGTGCTTTGTCCTAGCAAACTCAACACAGACAAAGGCTTTGACCATTTAAGGTAATGTCCAAGGAAAGGAGTATTTCACACCCAACCATGTAGATTCTCTTTAATAAAGTAATTCTTTTTTGACTTCTTCTAGGATCTCTTTACAAACCCATTAATTTTTCCTTATCTGAAAAGGTTGATTATAATTCCTTCAAGCATTTTGCAGTGATTGGTTCATATCCATTCATCATATGATAGTAGCAGTAGAAACTTTCGAATTTCCTTTCATACTGAGGCTTTTTCTTTTAGGATGGCCAATAATTGAGTTCATCCTTGGTTGACAAGTAGACATCTCTATAGATGCTGTTAAATTGCATCTTTAGGAAGTCTTGGTTTGAGGCTTGTTTCTTGAGGATGGTTTCTAGGTATTTTATTACTTAGTTCTGGAGTGCCACACTTAACAACTGGTTTTCTTTTTAAGATACTTTGGAGCTTCGGTGTAGGCAGTGTCCCACTTATCGCTTGATCCAATTTGTGTGCAAAGGCATTGTAATCAACCATCATTCCTTCTTCAAAAATTATGTCTTTGGTATAATGTTGAATTATTTTCCTCATTTGATCAAACAAGTTGTCACTCCCATTTTTCTTTTCTCCTAAGGAAAAGATTGGTCTGGGGCCAATATGAAATGGGTTTAAACTCTATTTAAGTGGATCATAGGCTTCAACTTTCTTTATCCTTATGATCCTTAAAGCCTTCATCCTTAAAGCCTTCATCCTTAACAATTGGTCTTCTTGTAGATTCCTATCATTAATTGTTTCATGGGAGAATCCAATCAGATATGGCCCCGAGGAACCTTGCTCAGATCTTCCACTTTGCAAATCATGATGAAGTAAATTCCCAAATGGGTATGCTTGAAATAGAACTTGTTTAGAGGAAAATGGCGTTGTATTTTCAACAAGATCGGAGGTTCAAGCGTCCTTTTTGCACCTAAATGTTAATAAGAAAATTTTCTAATACCCCAAAGTATAGTGGAAAGTGCTTATATGCCCAAATAAGCCTTTTTGACTAAGTCGAGAAAGTTTGGATCTTAATGCTTCCTTTGATTATCCTTTCGAATAGGTCTTTAGTATAAAAACTTTTCCTTTTCCAACCTTTTGACCGAGTCGAAACTCTTGTATCCTCCTATTTTAATTCCTTTAAGCTTGCTAAGGTTGCTTGGTTATCCTTTCAGTACTTCCTTCCAAAACTGTTGCAAAACACTAAAGGTTGTCACTAGGAAATACAAGAATATGGTTTGACTGAGTAAGTTTCGACTTTGTCGAAAGCTTATTCTTTAAATGGCTTAGGTTCAACTGTGGAATCTAAGGAAAACAAGCTTAGGTAAAGGTTTCGATTCCCTAAAAATGAGTATTGGTGAATAGTGGTTTAGAGCTAAGGACTTAAGTGTGTTGGTAAATGGGAGGTTTTGACTATGTCGAAAGGCACCCTTTCGACTAGTTTGATGTAAGCATAACACAATTGGATCAAGTAATCTCACTTAATAGTTGCATAATCTTAAATATCAAAATCCTTCCTTTATTGAACTAATGATGCACAATCTTATTAATTTTCCCTAATTTTGTTTCCAACTTAGGGTTTACAAGTTTACCAAGGAAGTATAAGAGAAGAATGAATGAATTCGGATCTCCTAAACAAGACCCCTTGGGTCTTATTTATAAATGTAGAATGGCACCTTTCGACTTAGTGCTTTCGACCTGGTCGAAAGGTGGCTTTATATATCTTCCGCCTCCTTTGACTCTTGCGCATCCCTCTACAATGCTTTCAAATGGGTTTGAATTCCTCCCTCTTCTTCGAAATGGGTGGTTGCACTTTTTCTCTTTGTGTTGCTTTATTGTCATAAGATGTAGAGGTATAAGATTCCGACTTTGTCGATAGGTAATTCCCTGGGGTTTCGAAGGTGTTGAAGTGGTAATGATTTTCAACACTATAGGTATCTTTTGAATGCATGCTTGTGAATTGATATGGGACACTACATAGACGATAAAGGCTTCGATCGAATCGAAAGGGTTGATTATGCTTTCGAAAGGTTTTTTTTATCAACACATCTTTCTAAGTAGTTTGAATGAAGGCGAGATCTTTGGTTTCGAAAGGTTTAGCAAGCATGCTGCCTTCGAAATGTGCTCCGCCTCTTATTCAAAACGTCTTTATGTAGGCGAAAGCATCTATTTCGAAAGTTGGTCATTGACATGAAAGGGAGCTTTCAACCACATACCCTTTCGAAAGCTTGTAACACATCTGGCCTTTGGCTGTAGCATCCCTTCAACTCCTTCAAAAGGTTTTGTTGGTGTTGTCATCTCTTATTCCTTCTCCTTCTAATTATTTTGGTTTTGACCAGGTTGAAGTAGGAATTGGTGGTAACAACCAGTTTTACCCCATCAATGCCGAGAAACTTTTATTTCCTAAGTATCGCTGTCACCTCGGCAACATCGAGAAATTTTCTTTTTTGTAAGTACGGTGTTGCCCCGGCAATGCTTGGAAAACTTCAAATTGCAAGATCGATGAGAAACACTCATAGTAGTAAATCATCAATCCACTAGCTTTCGGATATTGAAGTTGGTACTCAACTATGTTTCCCCCCTGTCTTTAGAAAACTATCGTTGCCCGAAGATAGGCGATAATGGGAAGACATAAACATTCATCAACCAATTGAATGGTTCGGCCCTTCATCACAGGAATCAACCATTGCCTAAAGTAAGGCAGCGTCGAAGGAAATTCCTCAGGATCGAATCGCTCATGTACTAATAGACTGGTGCACAACTGAATTTCCAGTATTCAACTTAGAAAGAGTTTTGACGTAGCCCAAAGATAGGCAGCCTTAAGAAAATTTTGCTTGGAACCAAGCAGCTCAATCACCATTTCTTAAAGATACGAACTGATGCATGAACATGACTTCCATGATGACGTTAACACTCAAGCAAGGCACGCACGATAAAAAATAAGCAGGAAAACATGGAAAATCGGCAGTTAAATCGCTAGAATTCCTCCATCACTGAGTAGGGTTAAGTGCCAAACTTATGGAAATTGAATCATTTTCCCTACATATCTCCACCTGTGATAGATACCCAAATACAAACGTTCTAAATAGCTAGTCCCACGAATGAGGATAGGCATACAAATACTTGGTCAAAGGAAACTTTGCCAAGTCCAAACACTAGTAATCACGAAGTTGATTACATAACAGTTCCATTTTGCAAAGTTGAATATTTCGGCAACAAATTGCCACTTAGGGAAATGAAGATCTCAACATTCAGGAATTCGGCATAGCCTAAAGAAAGGTGACGTCGAGAAGGAACTAACTTCCTTCCTTTGGAATCTGGCATTGCACAAGATAGATGGTGTTAGAAAGGAAAAACTTTTACCTTCAAAATTCTGCCATTGCCCGAATATAGGCGATGATAGGGAAAGGAGGTACCTAATCTCAAGAATTCATTACTGCTAAAAGATTGGCGACAATAAAAAGGTTCTCAAAACCAAACAAGAAACAAGGATGTTAATTCAGCTTCGACCTACGTAAATTTGTCATCACCCTAAGTCTAGCAATGATAAGAAGGATTGATAACCTACTTATGGACCAATCAGATCTGGTTTTGCTAACTTGCTCGAATATGCTATCGCCCAAAGATTGTGATGCCAAGGAGAAACCCCTAGAATGGTACTGTCAATACACTGGTTTTCGGAGATAGAAGTAGAAACACGATTGAATCTTCAGCCTTACCTTCTGAAATCTGACATTGCCCAAAGATTCACAACATCAAGGATCTCAACCCTAGGCTTACTATGGAAAAAAGATGACATTGGATGATGATGTCAACTTGGGGAGTCAAGGATTTAATGGCACTGAAAATTCAAATCTTGGAATCAAATAGAAAATTCACTAGTTTTCAAGGATGGGAACTACTGTGCAAATCAGGCTAGGGGTAGTCAAACATATGTTAGTCCTTGAGATGATGGTTTTGTTGACAACAACCTTAGGACTTATTATAAAATATATATACTAACATTTTAGTTTAGATATATATGTATATGCAGGATATAACCATGTAGGTACCAAGAATGAAAACTGTACAGTATAGAGATTCAAGATTGAAGATATCAAGATTGAAAACTCATGAGCATCAAGATATTAAGAGTTCAAGATTTCAAGAACACAAAATAAATATTGAGTCGAGAATTATGTTAAAACCTCTTGAAAGCACTTACATCTTTATTCGAAATTTATTCGTGGAATGAAATCCACTTTGAGCCTGTCAAAGGAATAGAACCCTAGTGTGATGGAATCCACGACAATATATGGTGAAACATATAGTGGCCCTATTTTGATATTCACTAATTTTATAAAAAATGCTTTTCAAAAATATATCTCTTGTTTTTAAAAAATGTTTTCAAAACTTTCTTTTCAAAAAGACACCTCTCTTGGTTTTAAATATTTTAGCCTCAAAACTATTTTTATCATTTTTTATATTTTGATATCAAAATTGTCCTTATTTTTAAACCATCTCTTGTTTTAAAATTTAGCTCTAAAATATTTATGTACTCATATATTCAATCACTTTATAGATTAAGATTATATATTAAAAATTACTTTTATATGTTTAAACTCTATTCAAATATATTTACAAAGTTTAGAAATTGTTTTGACAAATTGTAGAAACCAATTTTAATATGAAAATAATATCATCAATGTTGCTTAGAGCTTGTCGACATCCTTCAACCCCCATGTCAACATGGTGCCCGTTAAATTCAAAATTCAAAATTTCAAAAGAAATGTCTATTTGTCATAACCTTTCACAACAAATATGGCTATTGATCTTCAATAAATACCAGTAGTTCTAAATGAATTTTTAACCAGATTTCACTTTTTTTTCTTTCCTCATCATCTTCCACATTTATTCTAAAGAATTCCAAACTATACTCTATTGAAATACCAAGTAAATCAAACTTGATTATCTCTTGTTTGATTCTCTGTCACTCTCTCCATAAGATCTCAGTGCTATTTGGAGTTCTAGGATCTTTTGTAAATCAAACTGTTGAGTAAAAGGTGCGGTTGAGCCTTGAAATCAATTGGATATGATTATAACCTTGAAAATCAATTAGGTGATGTTGTAGCCTAGTTAAATAATGAGAGTTGCCTTGAACTCGAATAGAGGAGTGTGTACCTCATAGCTTTGAAACCGAGGGTGTAATCTAGGAGATTATTTTGAAAAGAAATCTGTACGCTTGTACGGGACTGGATGTAGGGTAACTTCGAACCAGTATAAAATCCTAGTGTGTTCTTTCCTTTACCGCTTTTATTTAGTATTTGCATCTGTGTCTGATTTTGTGATTATATCTGTGTCTGTGAATTGCATTTGTTGGTGATTAGATTACACAAGTTTCAAAAAGATTTAGAAAATCCATAAAACACTCTTCACCCCTTAGTGTTATTCCATCCTTAAGATCTGTAATCCACATTTCTCACAACGTATTACTCAAGAAACCTAGTCTCCTGAAAATATATAGACTTCGATTCAGAGTGATAAATTCTATAAACTGGTGCATATACACCTATACTTGGTCGCAATGAACTCGATGTGCAAAAATAGGAACGACCAAGGAATTAGATAAGCCAAGCTACATCACGGTTTGAACGGAGCTAAGTAATGGAATATGCCAAAATGACCGTAGAAGTATTACCTATATGCAAGGGTCATGGTTAATAAATATATCGCACATGAACACATGAGGTGCAGTAGTGAGAAAAGGCAATGCTCGGAATCAAGCAGTTAAACTTCCAGTCCTAAAGACAGAGACTGATGCACAGACTGGATTTTGGTTATCGCAAAGAAAGGGGAATCAACATTATCGATATGCATCCGGTGGCAGGGAAAAGAACAAATATGTTATTCTTCCAATTGGCTACTAATGGCGAAGCAGAACCGCTTGTTGTGATCACGTTGAAAAACGGCAAACAGACTAGTGGAAGTAATGAGAAAAAAGTTCTCGATATCGAGAGGGACCTCTCAGCACTGAATGACTAAGATCAGAGTCATTGATGTGCTAGTTTTCGAAGATAGAAACTGATGCATAACAAGAATTTTAGCCACAACCTAATCTGTCATCGCCTGGAAATTGGCAACATTAATAAGGTGTGATGACTAGCCTTCGGGAATTTTATTATTCTCTGGAAATAAGCAACTTCAAGGAAGGATAATCAAAATTGAGTAATTCGTTCACTAGTATCTGGAGATTGAAACTATGCCTGACCGGACATCAACAGCGCTGGCAACAAAGCAATACATGCTCAGTAGAGCATAGGCGAAGATAACCGAGGAAAATTGAAAATAAGTACTGCAAGAATTTTTCTTGATCCATGACTGAAATTGTGGAAGCTCAATTAGACAGGAGGCAGTTTAATAATTTTCCCCATAACATCTAGCAACTACTGGTGCCAGAGTCAATCATTTTAAATCTTCCATAAAAGAGATTCGGTTCTTGGAAAAGGTCATACAACAAGGAAATGAACATCCCAACTGCTTTCTGAGACAGTTAGGAGCAATGCGAAAATGGTGTGATCCATGACTAGTAGTTAGTTGAAAGGAAGACAACAAACACATGCAAGAATGGATATGGAGAGGCGTCCCTATGTCGCCAAGTAGAGCACTTTGGCAACCATATGCAGGGTTGAATAAAGGAACATAACAAAAAAGTTGCTGGTATTTTGCCCATTTGCACAAAGTTATTGGACAACGAAGGTCGCTCGTGCATGAGCACTGCTCAAAAAAAGACCAACAAGACAACAAACTTCAAGGAATCCCTGCTTGCTCCTCCACTTCATATAAGGCTCTTAGGATCGTGTACCCATTTAAAGGAGGAGGCATATTTATCAACAGCTCCACAATAGCAAATATGCCTTGTAATTCAGCCGTAATCAATCATCTTGGTATGACACATAAAAAGCCAAGCCTAAGTTGTGAAGGTTCAAGCTTCTTGAGGAGTTGAAGTTACATCGCCAGACTAAAGATGGGATAATGAGAAAGTCATTCTAGACAATAAAACAAGGCGTTAAATGCCATCAGATATGTTTTATTTTGAATAATATCCTCGTGTGAACAACGCTCGAAATCTAAGGGTAGTCAATGTATGTCGACCAATCAGATTTCGATCATTGACCGGGGCAAGTACAGTGTGTTGTCAATGCAAAGTGAGTCCAGTGTCCCGAACATAATGAATGTACCATCCTGCAAAGATAGCTCGCTCGAACTAGAAAAACGAGTTGCATCATACTTTAATATTATCTTTTTGGGACTTAACCGCTATAAATGAGAAATCAATAACAGAGCCATTGTTTGAAGGGACGTAGAAAGATTTTCTTTCCTGGACCAGTAGAAGTGCAGAAATGGAAAAAGAAATACAATAGAATCATCCACTATGTCTGATTTTGGAGTAAATCGCAGAACTAGAATTCAAACAGAGGTAGGAACATAGCCAAATTCTTGAAAAGAGATAGTTAAAGCTAGAGAACATGACTTGACTTTGGAACAACATTTATTTGACTGAGGCAAAACATAGCTTCACCAGCGGCCAAGTACAATAAAAAATACAACCATCTTCCTTAGAGATTGCAATCGTCCTGAAATCATCACTAAAGAGCTTTTATACCAAACTAAAATGCAACGTAATCTCTAGAGTATGGATTGTGTCGCCAACACAAATGAATGCAAAGCCAAGTAAGAGGAGAAGCATAGAAAGGAAGTATAGGTAAAAGAAAATTCACTTGAAAACTTTCTTAAGTCCTTAATTTGGGATGATTTAAAGATAAACACGGTACCGAGTTTACAATTTCTGGCCAGGTCGGTTCCAACCCTCCACAATAGACCTACATACTGACTTAAAGCCTTACTCAAATTTTAGAGTGAAGGTTGCATAATATGAAAAGAGAATTTGAATTCAAATCAAAATCAGAGAAAATAGCGGGTCGAAAGTCGACTAATTGAATGCAGCATCTCGACACAGAATACGATGATTAGCTAGAATTCAACAGTTAGCAATCTAGAATTACCTTATTCCATAGCACACTTTGTTTCCAACGTAAGCATAATCTGGGTGGGGAATGTTAACTGGATTTTTAACGAAGAAGAAATCATAAGAGATTAGAACATTGAAACGAGAACAGAACGATATGAAGCTTGGCAAGAGATACTCAGAAGGATAAAAGGAAAGGCTTAAGAAAGTATAGGACCAAAAAAAACTAAGTATCAAACTGGGCTCGAGTCAACCCCCTTGACTCAGTACCAAGTCTAAATGTCAAGTCATAGCATCCTTATATTTTTAGCAAGTGGTCCCCAAGTTTTCCTAGGCACGTTCAAAAAGTTTCATAGATTTCTAGTGAGCCAATCATAAGAAATGAAGATGTGATGGTCTAAGCTACAGAATAATTCAAGTTAAGGAAGAATGATTACTAAAACTAGTCAAAAACATACCAAATTACATGAGGGACATCTAGATGAAGTAAGGATCTTAGAACAAAAGAATTTAGTCAAGATTTGGCCACCGATTAGACTCGTTCCCATGTCAAGGGCTTGACTCGATACCGAGTCTAAAGCTTAACTCTGGTCGTCGTGATATTTTATGCGCTATCTTAGGCTACTCCCTAGTCTTCTCTAGTAGTGGGCTTCTGATCCAATATGACTTCTACCCCTGTAAATATAAACCATAGTGCAAACAAGAACGGATCTGGATTTTGCTGTCACTATGAGGGATCTTTATTTATTCTTCAAGTATTTCCTCTACACCATAGTCAACAAGGTAGCTACTCTAGGTAGTTATAGGACTTAGAATCAGTCAAACCCCTGCACTTGTGACTAATTCTTTCTTAATCACCTTGTAATCTCATTCAAGCTAGATCAAAACTAATAATCAAAGCTATAAAGTGGATGTAGGCTAATTTAACAAATGAACCACTATAAAAATCCCTGTGTCTCATTTACTTTCTGTTATTTTCTATTATATTTGCTCTGTTCTAACAGGGTTGGTGCTTTCACATTATACTTCAGGGTGTTGATCCATTTTTTGGGTTAACCGAAATAAATCTACTAGAATAATGGTATTTGTTGCATTAGCTAAGTAACATATAAGTACATATAAATTATTACAATTATTTTGGAATTAAGGACAAAGCACCCATTTCATGGAAGAAGACATAAAAGTAGGCAAACCTTTTGGATTGATACATAAAGGTATATGTAGTCGATATTCTAAAGATACCAAAACGGTTCCACATATATCACTTAATTCATAAATGAATTATAATAAAATAAATGTGTGTATTTGATACACGTGTAGTATGTCTATGGTAAGTTCATTGAATATAAAATGGAAGTAAAAAACATAATGTAATATTTGCTTAAGAGAGATCTGAACCAACCCAAAGAAGTTTGGGACCGGTCGTGTTGATTGACCAATTTATTTTATGAACATAAGTTCGTAAACCTAAAAACAGATAAGTTTTATAAATATATATAGGCAACTCATAAATTGTTCATGAATACCAATTATGTTATACTAAGAAACTATTGTTCTTTCAAGAAACACCAGCTTTATGACAGAAAAAATTTCTTTTAGATTGTATACAATCTAAAGATAAAACTAATTACAAATGATGGAATAAATTGACTAACCTAAATGGACACAACTAATTAGAATATCTAATAAGACCTCTTGCACATTATAGAGAAACTACGATGTCTTATCAATATCAAGAAAATAATTTCCTCAATTCTCAATAAACCATTAATATTATTGACTCTACGTATGTCATGATGTACAGATCTGAAATGTATTCCAAATACAATATCAAAAATGGGATTCCGATGGTTATACCCAAAAGGTTATGATCTTTAATCGCAAAAGTGTTTTTGAGAAAAAGACCAATGTAGTTGCAATATAGTACACTGTGTTGAAAAGAATGACAAAAGCTTCGAATGTTGAAGTTAACATAACTGATTCGTCCTTCGATGGTTCTCTAATACAACATCTGTCTAGGGAACCTGGGGCGGGAAGGGAAGAGAAAGTAACGGGGACCAATCCAATCAACATATACCGGATCGCTAAATAGAAAGGAAAGATTCAATGATCTGCCTGCGCCAGTCTGTTGAATCTAAATTAATCAAATAAGATAGTTCGATCCATTTCATTTCTATGCCTCTCAGGTTCTCCACTCGCTTGAAGAATGGCCTCAACTTAGTGTGAAGAGGGGACTCGACGTCGATCCTCAGAACCGGACCTATAAATATCCTTCGCTCGGCTTCGCACCTCGGTCTCCAATTAATATACATCCCCAATTAATATACTGGCGCCTTGGGTAAAGTCACAGACTAGGATTAGTCGCCAGCTAGGCCCTCTATAAGAAAGTTGGAGCAACATGCATTATGATAAGATCTCCCAATTCTCTGGCAAATAAAGAAATGAAACGTCGCTTTGCATTGGATGCTCTTTACCAAAAAAAATGTTGCGGAGATAGGATTTGAACCCTTCTTTCGTCCGTCCATGAGGTAGTCAAAAGAAAGGGGGCGGTCCTCTCGTACTAGGGAAAGGTCCTCTCAATGCTCTAACGCCCGCACTGGATATGGACCAAACTATCTTACGACGTTCTGAACCATTGCAGTTTTTAAAAAAATATATAAAGTTCATTACGACTTAGAGCTTGAAGGACTACTCTCTCTTTTTCGTAAGCTTCCGTCTGAAAGTTCAGAGAAAGACCGCTAATGCCGAATCCAAAACCTCTAGCTGATTCCAATAGCTGGTTCATGCTTAACAGCTCCGGCAACCAAAGTAGAGCCATAGTAGAGCCATAGTCTGAAAACTGATCAATAGATCGGACTGGCAACTTGGTGAACCATAGTAGAGCCACACCTTCCAGGTATACGGGGAAATATCGACACTTAATTTCGTCAGAGGCCCTGGCACCTGTCATGTGCCAATCATATTTATACAAGAACTCATTCGGATCACTTGTCCCTTTGTAAGCTGGAATAGTTGGAGGGACAAACTTCCTTGGAAATTCCGCCTTCAAGATTTTTTCAGTAAACGGAGTTTTACTTAGGGCGAAACCCCATTCCTTCTCATCTTCAACCCTTTGCATACTTTCTTTCATGATCTGCCGGACCATTCCAGAAAGATATTCCTCATCATGCCGAATTCTAGATCCACCGGCCTCAGGTACTGCCCGCTCAAAGGGACTAGTAGCCCTTTCAGGAGCATTCCTTTCACTAACATCATGAATGTTGCCAACATAGTTCCTTTCATTACCAGCTGGTTGATTGTTTGCCCCAAGTAAATCGTTCAACTTATTCAGAATCAGAGCATTCTGGGCACTTTGAACCTCTAATTGTGCATTTTGGGCGTTTATCTGCTGGTTTAGCCCTAGAATCACAGCATCCAACTCCGCTTTCGTAACTCCAACAGACGGAGTGGGTTGATTAGGTACAGGGGAAGCGGAGGTTCCCTCTTGAATGTTTCCAGATCTGACAGATCTACTTTTCCTTCCGGGAGCCATAATCTCAGATATACTTCTGGTTTTTAAGAAAATTCTTTCTTCAAATCTCTGTGAAGCAATGATGACAGTTTTCCTGAGTTCAATTCTCAGTGAAAGCACCAAAAATGTTAACGCTAAAATGTGAACGCTAACACCCCGGTGTGTGAAGTGTAGTTGTGAAAGCACCACCCGATAGATCGGGAAAGAATTACAAGCAAGTAATAGCAGAAAAGCAGTAAACAACAACGATTTTATAGTGGTTCGGCTTAAAAGTATAGCCTACGTCCACTCTAAGTACTTTTATTAATAATCCCGTTACAAGCTGATACAATTCTTCTCAAGTACAATATACTTCAAGTTACAAGTGATTTGGAACAAGTCTTAAGCTTCAATGTCGATTAAAGTCCTTAGATTCATGTTGAAGATGTGTGGTTTCTTCGTGAATTTCTTTGATGTATTCCTCTAATCTTGAAAGCTCTAAGTGTTGATGAAGTTCTCAATGCAGCAAGGTAACGGTGTATGAAGAGAATGTGCCAAAAGTCCTTTGAATGTTGGAGGTAGTTGCCTATTTATAGAGAGTTTCGGTCTGGAATTATTGCCAAGTCCTAAGTCGTGGCCGATTTAAGTTAAGTCGTAGCCGACTTAATATGATTCGTGGCCGGTCCATCTGGCCTCTTCATGGCTTCACAGGAGTTCACTTGCACAAGTCCTAGGTCGCCTCCGAGTTAACACTACCCCTTCTTAGTAATACGGCCTCGGGTTTGCATTTAATAGCTTTAAGTCGTTCACGACTCAAATTAGGTCGTGAGTCGTGACCGAGATAACTGGGAGCTGAATCGTGCACGAGTTAAGAGGCTGTTGTGCTGAGTAGCTGCATTGAACTCATCTTCCTTTTCTTGAGTCGTGAACGAGCTAACATTGGTCATAGGTCGGCCGCGACTTAGGTCGGTAGCTATCTTGGGTCGGCGTTCTTTAAGTCTTAGGTTGGTATACATGCTAGAGCATTGGGTCGGCACCTCTCTTAAGTCGGTATCCCTTTTCGGCCTTAGGTCGGCATTCCTGTTAAGGCAGTTAGGTAGGCAACCAGTTAAGTCGGCAATCTCCCTAGACTGTTAGGTCGGTATCTATGTTGAGTCGGTAGCCTTTTTAAAGTATTAGGTCGGCATACTTGTTGAAGTGTTAGGTCGGCATACCCCTTAGGCCTTAGGTCGGCATCTCTTTGAGTCTTAGGTCGGTATCGTTTCAAGTCGCTGAGTCCAAACCGAGGCGGAGTTAACAATTGCCCCTCGAAGTATACGCCTACTGGTTAGGTCGTGTGCTTCGATATCCTCTAACTCGTCCACTCTTTAGGTCGGTAGGTCCTCTACGACCTAGCAGTTTGGTCACATGCGCCGCTTCAGGTCTCTCTACTATAAGTCGCATATTCTCTCCTTTCTTCTCATTACTTACTCTCTTGCTTCTGCCATTAAAGACTTTCTCGAGCTCCAAAAGGCGATTCCATTCCAAACAATCACCGATAATCTTTGTTGTTCATCACGTAAGTAAAACCTGCTCTTCTCTTGATCCCTTATTGTCATCGATTCACGAATTCTATTCAAATCGAACCCACCTCTTGCGCGCTTTTTTACTGCGAACCTCATTGCGCCAGTAGTTTGTGAGCTCGAGTTTGCTTGGTTTTGGCTCTAAATGATCAACGAGATGATGGAGATGGTGTACTGCTTCTGGCTAGTTGATTTTGATTTGCATTAGGATGGCTAAGCATTGAATTTGGGTGATTTTGAACTGACTTAGTGGATGATCCGATAGCATGAAATAGCATAAATGAAATGAGGGTTTCTTGGTTGAGGGAGTGGCTAACGGGTTAACGGGTTGAGTGGGGCGAGGTATTGATTTAGATGCGACCCGGTGATTTGAAGTGACTTAGCTTTTGGCCGACCCAATCCTTAAATCGTGGCCGTGTTAGCACTTGGGGGAAATCTGCCAACCTATTCTTCTGCCGATCTAAGCCTTATACCGTGGCCGAGTTAATCCTTGGGGAAATCTGCCGATTTAACCTTCTACTGATTTAACCTTGAACCGCAGCCAAGTTAACCCTTAAGTCGTGACCGAGCTAAGCCCTTAAACCGTGACCGAGTTGGCTCTTAAACCGCTACCGAGTTAACACTTAAGCTTTGGGCATGCTGACTTTTTGAGAGCATAGATCCACTTTGAGTTTCTTGAACTGCCAAACTAAGTTGCCTAAATTTTGAACTGCCCCAACTTTAAATTTGCTTGAATCTCAGTGTATTATTTCACAGATTGCATTAACTTATAAGCTGCTAACCTGCTGAAAATAACAAACAAAGAAAACCAAGGCGAAAATACTGCCATTGACTGCCCATGTTAGATGACAGATTAGTCAAGACAAGACAAGCAACTTAATTACACTGCATGAAATGTTTGTGAATCAATCAATTAAAGTTAAACATTAATGCAAAGTATCAACAATCTGAACTGATTTATCTGCATCAACATCTTACTTGCATATTTAGGCTTAAAACAATAGTCCCTGAATTTCATAACTAACGAATGCTTGCTAGTTTTCATTCCAGTTATATTTGTTCACTGCTTGATTGATTTTACACAACACTTCACACACTTTAGGAAACGTGCACCTTCATGTTTGAATACCCAGTTGTTTATGTAGAATGACTTCCCACCGAGAAGAAGAAGCGGTAACTCAAGAGGAAGAAACTTTTCCGATAGCTGTTCCCATAGAGAATCCTCCGGAGAGAACCTTGACTATTCTAACTTCGAGAGCGTTTGTCCAGCTGCGCACTCAATTTGGCTTTGCTGAAAGTGATGTTCTTCTCCCTGGGCCAAGTGATACTGCTGACAATCCTCCCTATGGCTTTGTTGCAGTCAATCGCCAAATGTGCTTAAGTGGGGGCGATTCCTCCTTTTAACGACTTCCTTCGAACTCTTCTCCTTCGGTTGACAATCTCTCCATTTCAACTTCATCCCAATGGCTATGCCATCTTGACGGGGTTATGTGTTTTGTTTAGAAGAACCCTTGATCGCCTACCGAGTTTTGAAGAAATTCGTTATCTGTGCTCGTTTGCAAAGAGTAAAGATCATCCTTCCCTCATTATTGTGAGAAGTGCCAGAAACCGCAAGCTCATTTCCGATCTTACTGAAAGCGTTCATGGATTTTTGAACCAGTTTTTCTTTGCCCGCTGTCCCTCAGGGTTTTATGCCATCTGGAGAGTAGGAAGTAAGATTAGTGTTTCTGTTTTTTCCGTTTTTGAAACTTTTTCGAGATCCAAACTTTCAGTTGCTAATTTCATTCTTTGTTCCTTTCAGCACTTCCTCTCCCTTCTAGAGACCCAATTCATAAGCAAGTTTTTGAGAGGTTGAGTGCCGTAGCCACAGAAGAGAGGAGCATAAAATTTCTGTTGAGGGATGAATTTTTACATCAACATGGGCTTCTACACACTTCTCGCTCTATGCATGCTCATGAAGTTCCAACGGAAGTCCCCGATTCTCCGATAAAGACTCCTGAATCTTCGCTGGTGAAGTGCTCCACTTCTGTTGTTGTTGCGGGGCCATCTGGTAAACTTGCCCCGGTTATCGAGGAAGAAGAGCCTCAGGGATCCTCTCACCATTCACAAGAATCTGGTGAAAAGGCTAAGAAATCCAGTCCTGTCAAGCAAAGCAGGGACGATACCTTCGAAGGATTGAGCGACCTCTTCGCTACTTCACAAGAGATCTTCAAAGACGACCCTACTACTACCGGGATTTCTTCTTCAGTAGTTGAAGCTACTTCTATTTTGCAACAGTCGTCGTCGACTCAAGAGTTGACGTTAACTATTACACCCACAACCACTCCCCAAATAAAGAGTGGTTCGTAGATTAATGCGCGTAGTTTGCACAACACACACACTTAGAATTTCTCATCACTTCTATGCACTTATCTTCTTGTACTTTAAAGATTTCTAAAGCTTATTATTTTAATTCCAGATTCTTCTATGGGGCGCAGCGGCTCGTACTATGACGATTTCTAGCGCTACGGGAGGCGTAGCCAGTATGATTACAGGCGTTACCTTCCTTCTTACAGAGAGTCGGATGAAGAGAGGGCTGCCCGAAAGGCTCATGAAAGGAGGATTGAAGAAGAACATCGTGAAAGAAGGGAGAGAGAAG
The DNA here is from genome assembly GCA_030765085.1 of Allium cepa. Classification (NCBI taxonomy): domain Eukaryota; kingdom Viridiplantae; phylum Streptophyta; class Magnoliopsida; order Asparagales; family Amaryllidaceae; genus Allium; species Allium cepa. The sequence goes on from CM060939.1 coordinate 975,970,040, forward strand.
AGCGCCATGATTCTTGGCAAAAAGGCGATGACTCTCACAAGAGAAAATCTCATGACGATCGAGGAAAAGGTCACATGGGTGAAGACTTAAGCAAACGAGCCCGTCACAGTGAAAAGCAGGCCTCTACTACTCCTGAGAAAGTTACTACTCCTTCCTCGCTCGACATTCCTTCTGACTCTCCCGCTCTTGGGAAATCAGATATTCAAACGATAATTAGCAGGCCCAAATTTCAAGTTGGACCGGGTCCTGCCACTCTGCAGAGCCGGTTTCCTCAATGGTGCCTTAAGGGAGTGAGGTTCGACCTAGACTTGGTCCCCATTGACAAGTCTGCCATGTTGCGCAATCTTGACGCCGTCAAACTTGATATCGAGAGGATGTCAAACTGGCAGAAGCTTGTCGATGAGCTTCAAAGAGTTAACCGTGCCAACATAGAGGCCATGCTTACTATGGAAAACGATAAGGCCGAATGACAAAAGGTCGTTGAGCAACACGACACCGAGATGAGGAACATTGCTTCTTACAATGAGGAGCTTGAAGCAAAAGTCGAGGAATTGAAACATGAGCTTGCTGCTTCCTCTACTTCCTATTCTCAAAAAGAAGAAGTGCTCCTGAAACAAGTGAGAGACGCTCACGCTAGCCAAAGGGATGCCGAAGACAGGCTAGAAGTACAAAAAAGAATCAGTGAAGGCTATGCTACTGATATTGCTGAGCTTCGAAAGAAAAACAACTCCCAGGAGGCGGAGATACAAATGCTTAAGCTTCAGCTTGCCAAAACTGAAAGGGAGCGTGATGAGGCTGTCGCCGGCAGAATCGCAGCTGAAGAATCTCATGAGGCGACCAAAAACAGCATCAGCTCAACATTATTCGACTTCTACTTGCACAGCGTCTTGGGGCGTGGAAGCCTTGCCTTTCTAGGCCCCAAGTATGAAATCACACTGGCTGAAGTTTGGGAGACAGCACTTGATATGCTCGGTGGTAAAGGTGCTGGATATGCTGAGTCAGCCCTCGAAGAGCATTATCTTGATGACGAAGCCCGTGCCGCTCTTGCCAAGGGTAAGGAGCAGCTTGCCAGAGCGCGGGCCGGGATGGCGGAAGAGGAGCGTTCTGAAAAAGAAGTACCGCCTACCATCTCCGAACGTCCTCTAGTTTCTCCCGAGGTGGACATTACAGGCCCTAGTGCTCATTTGCCGCCTCCTACAAGAACTGGGGTAATCACCCCTACTGATGAAGAGGCTTTGGAGGACATTGGGGCTCAGAATTATGAGATTGAACTGACAAAGCCAATATCTTCAGGTAATTTCGACATTGGTCCAATTCAGGTGGATTGCCTGCTTATTCCTCAAAAATTTGATGAGCTTCTCGATTACCTCTTGAATCTCGATGAACCCATATCTCCCTTCTTTCGGGAAGATACTAACATTTTCAATTTTTCTTCTTCTGCAGTTGAAACAACAAGTACCGTGCAGACTTCGCCTTCTCTGGTTATTCCTCCTCCATCTCTTCAGGTGACTCCTCCTTCTGCTTCACAACCTGGGTCACAAGAGGAGAAAATTGAGGCTCTTCATGGTTTGGATGACCCTGTTGCCTCGCAGGAGCAAAAAGATGAGGGACTCGAAGGAGGCGAGATCTCTCCGAAGCGGACTCCTTCTGACGACGTAGTTTTGTCCGCTCTCGTTACTCCGGGGAGTGAGTCTTCTTCGCAGAGAAGAAAGAAGCATGGGACATCGAAGAGGAGGGGGAAGAAAATTATCACCACTGAAGAGCAACCGGAAATTGCGCCAGTTGTACCTCCCTCCCCTTCTTCCCTTATGCCTTCAGACCAACCTGGAAGACCCGAAAAGCTAACCACTCGGCCGGGTAAAGGGTCTAAAGGCGGCAAGAAGAAATGAAGAGTTGAGCTTTTTGATTCCTTTTTTGTGTAATGGTCGGACGTTGTGCAGGCACCGGCCCCTGCTTTTTTATTTTGAAACCTGTATCTGCAATATCTGCAATTGAATAAAATGATTCTTTATTTGTACAGACTTTTGTTTGAATTTGAGAATGCATTTATTATTCATTTTTTGTACAAGTTTATTTATGTGATATTGCGGTGAGCTTGTGGTATGTTTTTTGAGCGTACTTTATCGACGTAGCTATACCACTTTGTATGTAACTATACCATGTTGCCCCCATACCATGAGCTTACTGCAATATCGTATACTTTGAGGGGAATTGCACTCTCGTTTTCTAAAGAATAATTACTTCATTCTCGAAGAGAATTTTCGTAGAGTGCAACTTCCTTCATATAAGTTTCTACGCTTTGTCCTTCGAAGAAATCACTTTTTCCTTTTGCGTGTGTATACATTTTGCCAAGTGAATTCTTCTATGTGGTAAAGCGGACCTCTGAATGTACTTTAACTTTCTCCCCCCTTTTTTTTTAGAATAGGTAAACCGCTCTTCCTTTGAAAGTTAAAGTACGCTCTAGATGAGGTTTTTTTTTTTTTAATAAAAATTTGTGCCTCTGAGGAGAGATTTTTTCACGTTTCAACACTTGGAAGTTTTATTTCAATCTTGGTGAAACGTGTTCCTCCAAAGAGTTGTGCCTTTGAAGAAAGCCTTTTCACGTTTCAACACTTGGAAGTTTTATTTCAATCTCGGTGAAACGTGGGCTTCTGAAGAGGCCATTCTTTTTAATTGTGTCCCCGGGAGGGGGTCGTACCTCTGAGGAGGGATTTCTCACGTTTCAACACTTGGAAGTTTTATTTCAATCTTGGTGAAACGTGTACCTCCAAAGAGTTGTGCCTTCGAGGAAAGCCTTTTCACGTTTCAACACTTGGAAGTTTTATTTCAATCTCGGTGAAACATGGGCTTCCAGGAAGGTCTTTATCTTGTTTTGCATTTCAACTTTGGTGAAGTGAAATTCCGAAGAGCGGTTGTTACACTTCAACTCCTGGCGAAATGTGCCTCCGAAGAGGGCTTTTATTTTGTTTGCATTTCAACTTTGGTGAAGTGAAATCCCGAAGAGCGGTCATAACACTTCAACTCCTGGTGAAATGGGCCTCCGAAGAGGGCTTTTATTTTGTTTGCATTTCAACTTTGGTGAAGTGAAATTCCGAAGAGCGGTCATAACACTTCAACTCCTGGTGAAATGTGCCTCAGAGAGGGTTTTCATCGCCTGGAAGTTACTCTCTCATGGTTGGAGGGTCATGTCCCCTCCAATCTTTTTTGTTGAGTAGAGAACTTTCTTTTTTGTGGCATATGACCCATTAGAGGTCTTTATTTTCCGAAGAGTTGTGCCTCCGAAGAGGACTTGTGCTGCCGATGATGGCTTTGGTTGTTCCTCTGTTCACTTGCTTATGCCTTTTCAGCGATCCTCTTTTTTTTTTTTTTTTTTTCTTTTCAAGTTTTCATTCCCCTTTTCTCGCAAGTGGCTTGTTTAATCCAAGGAAGCGTACTTCATTGTCAGGCAAGTTCGTGAGAACGGGCACTAGCTTCCTAATTGGATGTTTGTTCGTTCAAACAATCTCAAGTTATTAGCAAGGACCCGTTTCTGTCGAAATCATAGGCCGTTCAATTGAAGTACTTCCTATCTAGGATTTGAATTCGGGGCCTTTATGACTTGAAATTTGTTTGTTGAATGATGGTGAGAATCACTCGGTCTTATTATGCGCAAGTTTTATTTCCATTGTCTGCAAAAATTTAAATCGACATTTCAGCAATACATTTTATGTATTTTTATGTCGAAAACAAAGCAAACATATAATAATAATAAGGAACACAAGATTTATAGTGGTTCGGCCATGAAATTGGGCCTACATCCACTTTATATTCTTTCATTATTTACTTGCATCAGTTTCACAATTGCTTTCAATTACAAGAATCATACATTCATAATTCTTTTTACAATGTTTCAACAAAATTTTCAAGTAAAGTATGGACGCAAATGGTTGCTGTTCCATGCCCTTGGAATTTGATCTCCATCAACAGTGATGAGCTTGAATGTGCCGTCAAGAAGCTTCTGACCTATTACATACATTCCTTCCCAATTTGGCCCAAACACACCTGTCGCGGTCATAATTCTTTTCAGGACTAGATCTCCAATTTCAAAGCTGCGTTGACGAACTTTGGAATTGAAATGTCTGGCTATCCTTTGCTGATGAGCTGCAACTCTGAGGTTAGCTTCATCTCTTTTTTCATCAAGGAGATCCAGCGCTTCAAGTTGTAGCTTCTCATTTTCTGCTTGATTGAAATGGATCCTTCGGTGTGAAGGGACCTCTGTTTCAACCGGGATCATTGCTTCCGATCCGTATGCTAACGAAAAAGGAGTATGCCCAGTTGCAGTTTTGTGAGTAGTTCTGTATGCCCATAGTGCAAATGGTAGTTTATCGACCCAACCACCTTTTGCTCTTTCGAGTTGCTTTTTGATGGTTGATTTGATGATCTTGTTCACTGCTTCCACTTGCCCGTTTGCCTGCGGATGAGCTACTGCCGAAAAGCTTTTCTGGATTTTGAATCGTTTGCAAAAATCCTGGAATTCCTCGCTTTCAAACTGAGTACCATTGTCTGTGATTATTTTCTGAGGCACACCGTATCTGCAAATGATATTCTTGGTCACAAAACTTATCATTTTCTTAGAAGTGATAGTAGCCAATGGTTCAGCTTCAGCCCATTTAGTAAAGTAATCAACTGCAACAATAGCATATTTAATCCCTGATTTGGCAGTTGGTAGCGGCCCGATGAGATCCATTCCCCAAATCGCAAACGGCCATGGACTGACCATCTGTGTGAGTTCGGTAGAAGGTGCTCTAGGAATTTTGGCAAATCTTTGGCATCTGTCACATTTTCGGGAGTAATCTGCAGCATCTCGATTAATTTCTGGCCAAAAATATCCGTATCGGAGAATTTTCTTTGCTAATGTTTGACCACCTGAATGATCACCACATTCTCCTCCATGCACCTCAGCTAGGATTGTTTTGGACTCTTCCCGGGATACACATCGAAGCAATGGCATTGAGAATCCCCGTCTGTACAATCGGCCATCCTGAATTACATAGCGAGAGGCTTTCCTTAGTAGCTTTCGTCTTTCTATCGGATTTTCTGGCAGAGAACCTCTGAGTAGGTAGTCCAGTATTGGAGTCATCCATGACTCTTGTTCTTGAGATACATTCATAATCCAGTCTATATCCATCTCGTCTATACTTGGTGCTGAAAGGACTTCTACAGGGACCAATCCCAATAGTTGAGCTTCACCAGAACTTGAATACTTTGCGAGGGAATCTGCCTTCATATTCTCTTCCCGAGGAATGTGGCTTATTGAATAGTGATCGAGTTCACATAGGAGCTCCCAAGCCTTTGACAAGTAGGAAGGCAGGTTTCCACCTTTTGTTTGAAATTCCTTCTTGACTTGGCATACAATAAGCTGAGAATCACTGAAGATTTGTAATGCTCGAATGTTTAGCTCTTTAGCGATTTTCAAACCTGCAATAAGAGCTTCATACTCTGCTTCATTGTTTGTTGAAGGAAATTCCAATCTTAATGCATAACATAATGATCGACCTTCAGGAGTTTCAAGTACCACTCCGGCTCCAGAACAGTAGTCATTTCTTGCGCCATCAACATACATCTTCCACTGGATTGGGGAATCACTGATCGTTTCATCCTCACCATTATCCTTCTCTGTGAATTCTGCAATGAAATCAGCTAAAGCTTGTCCGTTGATTGCTTTTCGGGGGTGATAAGTGATGTCATATTAACTGAGTTCAATGTTCCATTTTAGAAGGCGACCCGAAGTTTCAGGGCGAAACAGGACTTGCTTTAGAGGTTGATCAGTAAGTACCCTGATAGGATGAGCTTGGAAATATTGCCTCAGTTTCCTTGATGCAACTAGTAGGCAATAGGCGAGTTTTTCCAACTTGGAGTAATTCAGCTCTGCCCCAGTGAGTCTTTTGCTGATATAGTAAACCGGATGTTGAATCCTTTTGTCTTCCCGTATCAGCGCTGCACTTAGAGCATGAGATGATACTGCCAAGTATATAAGAAGATCCTCACCATTGCCTGGCCTAGAAAGTATTGGAGGTGTTTCCATATGACGGATCAACTCATCGAAGGCTTTTTGGCATTCGGAAGTCCATTCAAAATTCTTCTTTCCTTTCTTCAGGGCGTCAAAGAATGGGATGCATTTATCAGTGGCTTTGGAAATGAACCGACTCAGGGCGGCGACCTTTCCGTTGAGACTCTGCAATTCCTTCTTCGTTCTAGGAGCTTTAAATTCTTTCAAGGCAGTAATTTGAGCTGGACTAGCCTCAATGCCCCTAGCACTGACGATGAAACCTAAGAACTTTCCGGACTCGACCCCAAATGTACATTTCAGAGGGTTAAGTTTCATTCTGTATTTCCGAAGGACTGCGAACATTTCTGCTAAGTGTTCAATGTGATCTGCTGCTTTCCTGGACTTCACTAACATGTCGTCGACGTAGACTTCCATAGTTTTGCCCAATTGCGGTTTGAACATAGCATTAACAAGTCTTTGGTAGGTTGCCCCTGCATTTTTCAATCCGAAGGGCATAACTCTGTAGCAATAAAGTCCAACATCTGTGATAAAGCTTATATCCTCCTGATCCGGCTCGTGCATCATGATTTGGTTATAACCGGAGTAGGCGCCCATGAAAGATAACAATTCATGTCCCGCAGTTCCGTCTACCAGTTGATCGATCCTGGGTAACGGGAAGCAATCTTTGGGGCAAGCCTTGTTTAGATCAGAAAAATCGATGCACACTCTCCATTTTCCATTAGCTTTCTTGACTAGCACAGGATTTGAAACCCAATTCGGATATGTAGATTCTTTGATGAAGTTATTTTCCATGAGTCGATCGACTTCTTCTTTTAATGCTGCTGACCTTTCTGGACCTTGGGTTCTTCTTTTCTGTTTAACTGGCGTAAACTTTGGGTCAATATTCAGAGCGTGTACTGCAACTTCTGGAGATATTCCACACATATCGGCGTGAGTCCAAGCAAAGACATCCAGATTTGCTTTCAGGAAAGATATCAAGACATTCTGAATTGACACATTAAGCTGTGAACCCACATTCAACACCTTATTTGGGTCCTTCGGGTCAACAGGTACCGGAACTGTCGTTTCCACCGGTACCACTCTATTCTCCCCTGCACTGGCTTTTCTGGGATCCATTTCTCTCCGTGCCCCGCTGTGCTCTCCAGTGCAGGGTCCGCCCCGTAATTGCTGCAAGGCTGGTTCCTTGATGCGGACTGGGGTTGCCGCATCCTTTCCCATTTCTCTTTTTCTTGACTCTCGCAGCTCTGTCAAATAGCACTCTCGCGCAGCATTTTGATCCCCTTTTATAACTCCTACTCCATTGTCAGTAGGGAATTTAATAGTGAGGCACCACGGGGCTAGGATAGCTTTGAATGCTGCGAGTGTTGGACGGCCAAGAAAAGCATTATAAGCAGAAAACTCATCGACAATCACAAATGTTTGCTTGCGGACCACTTTCTTTTCTGCTTCCCCAAGTTCTACAAGCAGATCGATGGTCCCAATTGGTTGCTTTGGCTCCCCAGTGAAGCCAGCGATCTTCTATGACGAGGCCTGTACATCGATCATAGGGATTTTCATCTGGTCAAATGTCTTCTTGAAGAGGATATTACATGATGCTCCGCAGTCGATGAGGACTCTTCTGACAATGGCCGGTCCAATACCGGCCGAGATGACCAAGGGATCTAGGGTAGGAGCTTCTATACCTGTGGAATCTCTGGCTCTGAAAACAATATCATCGCTGAAAGTTTTCTGTTGTTTCAGGGGCGTAGTGTCTTCTAAAACAAAGACGTCTTCTTCGGCTGGAGCATATTTCAAAGCCCTGGAATATCTCTCCATCTCACCCCAGCTCTTGCCAGCTGGGTGAGGCCCTCCTGTAATGACATTGATAACGGGCCTTCCAGATTCATGTCCCGTAGCTTTCTCACCCGTCCTGGGCTGATGAACAGGAACCTGTTGCCCCTGACTTGACGATGCAGGATTGTTGCTATTCTTCTTCACAAATTGCTGCAGTTTGTTCTCTCTTAGCAACTCTTCAATCAGATTTTTCAACTGACGGCATTCATCAGTTTCATGACCGGGTTGATTGTGGAAGCGACAGAATTTCCCACTCTGTATGGCTTTTTTCCCGGTCCTCAAAGGGATAGGTTTAGGGAAATCGACGAAATCTTTAGTGGCAAGGTAGATGTGCTCCGGTGTAAGTGATAATGGAGTATATTCTGATGGCTTAAAGGATCGGGGCTTCTTCAGACTACCCTGTTTCTTCCCATTATTATTCTCCCTTTTTTGCCCCACCGATTCATTCTTGCGTGGAGCGACAGTGTTGTCTTCTGCTTTCTCCAACACTGTCTTTACTGGTAAAGGACGGCTTTCCAAGCGAATGAATTCATCTGCTTTTTTGTAGAACTTTTCGAGAGAGGTTGGCTCCTTCATATTTAACCATTTCCCAAATTCGCTTGACTTATCAATAGCCCTCATCAGATAAGTCAATATCATTCGTGGTTCAGCATTGTCCACCTCAGCCAGCGCTATATTAAAGCGGTTCAAGAAGGATCTGATAGACTCACCAGGATTCTGTTCTAAACTCGATAGTGACATAATGTCCTTGGCCTTCGAAGCATATAGTCTAAACTGCTCCTTGAATTTTCTGGTCAAGTCTGAAAACTGATCAATAGATCGGACTGGCAACTTGGTGAACCATAGTAGAGCCACACCTTCCAGGTATACGGGGAAATATCGACACTTTATTTCGTCAGAGGCCCTGGCACCTGTCATGTGCCAATCATATTTATACAAGAACTCATTCGGATCACTTGTCCCTTTGTAAGCTGGAATAGTTGGAGGGACAAACTTCCTTGGAAATTCCGCCTTCAAGATTTTTTCAGTAAACGGAGTTTTACTTGGGGCGAAACCCCATTCCTTCTCATCTTCAACCCTTTGCATACTTTCTTTCATGATCTGCCGGACCATTCCAGAAAGATATTCCTCATCATGCCGAATTCTAGATCCACCGGCCTCAGGTACTGCCCGCTCAAAGGGACTAGTAGCCCTTTCAGGAGCATTCCTTTCACTAACATCATGAATGTTGCCAACATAGTTCCTTTCATTACCAGCTGGTTGATTGTTTGCCCCAAGTAAATCGTTCAACTTATTCAGAATCAGAGCATTCTGGGCACTTTGAACCTCTAATTGTGCATTTTGGGCGTTTATCTGCTGGTTTAGCCCTAGAATCACAGCATCCAACTCCGCTTTCGTAACTCCAACAGACGGAGTGGGTTGATTAGGTACAGGGGAAGCGGAGGTTCCCTCTTGAATGTTTCCAGATCTGACAGATCTACTTTTCCTTCCGGGAGCCATAATCTCAGATATACTTCTGGTTTTTAAGAAAATTCTTTCTTCAAATCTCTGTGAAGCAATGATGACAGTTTTCCTGAGTTCAATTCTCAGTGAAAGCACCAAAAATGTTAACGCTAAAATGTGAACACTAACACCCCGGTGTGTGAAGTGTAGTTGTGAAAGCACCACCCGATAGATCGGGAAAGAATTACAAGCAAGTAATAGCAGAAAAGCAGTAAACAACAACGATTTTATAGTGGTTCGGCTTAAAAGTATAGCCTACGTCCACTCTAAGTACTTTTATTAATAATCCCGTTACAAGCTGATACAATTCTTCTCAAGTACAATATACTTCAAGTTACAAGTGATTTGGAACAAGTCTTAAGCTTCAATGTCGATTAAAGTCCTTAGATTCATGTTGAAGATGTGTGGTTTCTTCGTGAATTTCTTTGATGTATTCCTCTAATCTTGAAAGCTCTAAGTGTTGATGAAGTTCTCAATGCAGCAAGGTAACGGTGTATGAAGAGAATGTGCCAAAAGTCCTTTGAATGTTGGAGGTAGTTGCCTATTTATAGAGAGTTTCGGTCTGGAATTATTGCCAAGTCCTAAGTCGTGGCCGATTTAAGTTAAGTCGTAGCCGACTTAATATGAGTCGTGGCCGGTCCATCTGGCCTCTTCATGGCTTCACAGGAGTTCACTTGCACAAGTCCTAGGTCGCCTCCGAGTTAACACTACCCCTTCTTAGTAATACGGCCTCGGGTTTGCATTTAATAGCTTTAAGTCGTTCACGACTCAAATTAGGTCGTGAGTCGTGACCGAGATAACTGGGAGCTGAATCGTGCACGAGTTAAGAGGCTGTTGTGCTGAGTAGCTGCATTGAACTCATCTTCCTTTTCTTGAGTCGTGAACGAGCTAACATTGGTCATAGGTCGGCCGCGACTTAGGTCGGTAGCTATCTTGGGTCGGCGTTCTTTAAGTCTTAGGTTGGTATACATGCTAGAGCATTGGGTCGGCACCTCCCTTAAGTCGGTATCCCTTTTCGGCCTTAGGTCGGCATTCCTGTTAAGGCAGTTAGGTCGGCAACCAGTTAAGTCGGCAATCTCCCTAGACTGTTAGGTCGGTATCTATGTTGAGTCGGTAGCCTTTTTAAAGTATTAGGTCGGCATACTTGTTGAAGTGTTAGGTCGGCATACCCCTTAGGCCTTAGGTCGGCATCTCTTTGAGTCTTAGGTCGGTATCGTTTCAAGTCGCTGAGTCCAAACCGAGGCGGAGTTAACAGGTCCTTGGGCCCTAGAAATAGGAATTATCATACATGTTATATGGTCTACAATGTCACACTTCCCTTCTGTATTGGATATACAGAGTAAGTATCTAGAATAAGATTACTGTATGAAAATTAAGAACGTTCTTAAGTACTTAAAAAATACTAGAGAATTGTTTATAGAAATAACAAACTCCTTATGAAGGAATGTGTGGACTCGAACTTTGTAAGTAAAATTGAGTAAAGTGTGTCAATCCTAAGTACTTGTTCAATCTTAGTTAATAACTTTATATTAGAAATGTTCAAAACAATAAGTAATGGGTGATTCAACCAAAGGCCGAGTGCATCACCTTAAATAATGCTACAATAAAAGAAGCATAAATGAATGCCCAAATTATGATTGAGCTAGGAACGATTCCATATATTGAGAATCCCATGACATTTTCATATGATAAAAATGTTGCAATTGGGTTTGCATTAGGACCTAGAGCTCACTAGAAGTCGAGAGACATACCACAAATAGTTCCATATGATAAGGCAGTTTATCAATGATGGAGAAAATTGATTGACACAGTAGATAAATAAAATAAAATAGCGTACTCGTTCACTAAAGGATTGACCCAGTTAGGTTTGAGAAAACTAATTAGAGAAGTTAGTTAAGATTGTATAACTGGCCCCAAATGCAAGTCGAATACTGATAAAGTTAGGGGTATGCCCTAGGGCAACTATGTAATTTGTTGCACATATCTAACTCGGTAACCAATATTGTTCGAAATAAAAGAAGTTTTCTATTATGTACATACATATTGAGATATAATTAATTAAATTATTAATTTAAAGTATATTAAATAGAAAATCCTTAAATAATATGGTATGTGATAGTAATTACAATGTGTCATAATCATAAGAACTTTATCACAACGAAAAACAATATATTGGTTAAATATTCCTAGTTGAGACGTTTCCAAAAAGGATATTGATCCATCCGTTGAGACTAGAGTACGTAGTGCTCTCAAATGTTGGGTGGTGTATTTCTTATGGTTGTTAGAGCACCAAAGGTTTATGTGTTAATATTTATTGGATAACAACGAAATGACTCACTCGGCAATTTTGTGTTGGTTAAGATAACTAAGGTCAAACGGACAATCTGAATATGATGATGTTACACAATTCCTTAGACTTGAGAACACCGTGGAACTTCAGCATGGACACTCACTTTGATTATAGTTAATCATGGTGTGACGTCCATTGAGCAACGATAGTTGGGTCTTAGTTGAAGCATTGGGAGTGAAACACAATTCAATGGAGAATTCGTCTCCTCGGTTATATGAGGTTAGTATCTAGTACATAATGGTCCAGTCAAAGTCAAAGTTTTTGGCCAGAGCAACATAATTAACAATAATTATTGCTATTTAATCAAGGATTTTGAGCTCGGACTTACAAAGTTAAATGTGGATGATGTTGGAATTTTGACCAAAACCAAATTCCATAAGTACTAATGTGATATAGTTTTGACGAAGATAATTGGTATAACTGATCATTACTACTGGGTAAAACTTATAATAAGTTAAATTGGATCTCACCTAAATATTTGTAAGCGATAATTCAACCAAAATTTCACATCACCAGCTAAGGTGATATGTAAACATTAATATTTGAATTGTTCAATAATAATTGCTCACTGAATTTAACCTTTGAGTCGCACAACCAAAATGATGAATATTTTGAATGAACCACACGGTTCAATTAATTTTTATTCATTGTGAACTAGTTTAATTAATTAACATTTTTGAAATATTAATTTATACATTTTATTTACTTTTTATTAATACCATTAGTATTTAAAAAGTGTATATATAAAAGTTATGGATATGAGTATCGATATACGATGTAAGTAGAATATTTATATTAGATTTGAATAGGGTAAAGGGTTTTTTAAATCAGTTAATATTTATGAAATGTTTATTATTAAAATTTAATTTTAGTTGTTTAAATATCATTAGTGTTTGACAGAATGCGTATCAAAAAGTTATAAATGTGTGTATCAGTATGTAAAGGCTGTGATTTCGACCCTCGAAAATTAATACTAATGCATCCTCGGTATTCACGTGCCGCAAATTCAAGTGCTGAAAAGCCCGATTGTTAGGGAAATAGAAAATAAAGAAAGAGCAGAATCTCACATGGAAGGAATAACATGTATTATTTCAAAAATAATCTTTAAAGTGGAAATATTTGAATACAATATCAGAGTCTAACTTAGATTCAGCTTGGACAACTATAAATCCTCTGTTCTTACAAATGCTGAAAAATAAAAACAAATGCAATAGATGTACTGGATAATAGAATACATCCATACATAGATGAAGATCTTCATCTTCCCTCTGGAAACTCTAAGCTCCTTCAGCTAAACCTGAAACTACTCCGATCCAACCCGAGTGTTCAAAATACCAAGATTAGGCTTGACAAACCAGCGTGAGATACTCGAAATTCTAAATGTTGTTTTCAATCAAAACCTTTGAAAAGAATGGTATCTCATAAGACCATGCCCACACATAAATACAAGGGGTTTTTATCTTATGATTACCAAAATACTTTATATCAAAACATTTGATATTATTCTTAATGACATTAGTTTGAAAAAAAATTCAAGTAAATTTATATAAAATAAGTATCAATACCTAAACTAAGTCTATGGTAATATATCTAGACTAAGTTAAACAGAATATACTTGGACAGAATATATGATACCAAATGGGGTAGCTGAAATGTTTGCAAAGAATTATGGCTATTTTAGGACTACAATTAAAACCGTAAAGCTTGTATTAGATTGGACTTCCAACATGAGAGGAAACTAGTGGTATTTTATTTCAATCCACAAATAGTAATACTAGTACACTACGGTGGCTTTACATGGTCTCCGTCAGCCTTCGAAACTACTACACTACCATGAATAGAGTATTACTCAATGGCTTTACACGATCTCCATCAGCCTCCAAAATTTTCTATTTCATCATCTTAAGGCACTGATGCCTTTAATAGCCCGAAATATGTCCTGCAGACCACATAGTATCTTGAATCATTCCTGGGATGTAAGGCCCATAGGGCTACGCTTAACTTTGAAGTCACGCTTTGCTTTTTAACAAAGCCACACTTATTCTTCCATAAAGCACTTCCACTCAGAATGCCCCATTTCCATTCCTTAAACACACAACTGATTTCTACCAGCGTACAACTCCTGTGCTCGTACGTCTCAGGAGTGGGTCTTAAGCTAAGAGAAGTTGCCCTCCCAGCAACCAAGCAGATAATATGTTGATAGAGATCAATTAATATGACCAGAAGTGCACTGTTAGACATCCATCCATACAAGTTCGTTTTAGGAATGAATGAAACCGAAGGCACTCCTCCTACTACCATTAGTAGCGAATAGTCCTTGTAATTCAAGGATTACAAAACACGATAGGGCCACTACTATAATAAATGTCTCTATATTGAGAGCGACTTAGAGAATGTCAATAAGCAGTCCTCCCGCTATGAAGATCTCCGCTCTTCAATACAACAAGATTTTCAGAATGTATTCATCACTGCCATATAAAGATAATATGGGGTAAACCCTTGGGACTCGTGTCAGCATTCCCTACATCCTAAAGATACCTAGTCTTTAAAAATCATCATCTTCAACATGTCTTCACTTCCAAACGTACACATTGGTTCGAAGTGGTTTTCGGATAGGACTTACCAAAATCTGATCCCGGTTCCTCCGAACAAATCATCGATTAAAAGGCATTTAGGTATATAGGTGATTATCACACATCATTCAACTATTAACCTATTTATTTAAATCAGATTTCTCTTAGTGATATATTCATTAAATCATTCCTTTAGCTCTTTCAGAGTATATAGAATTACTAAGCCTCGCTTATCAATTCATTTGGTTAATTTTAAAACCTTTTTAATCTTGGAATAATTCCAAATCATTTCACCTTTTATTTAGGAAAACATTTCCAAATCATTTCCATGCAATCCAAGTTATTTAAATTTTGAAAATTATATCTTTATACTTTGGGAAACTTTGATTTGAGTAAAAATATTTACTATCCCATCCGTCGGGCCAGTCCGGATAGGCAAGGAGAACAGGAAACTGGTTTTCCAAACTCAAACCTAGACATTATCTCTCTAACACCCATAAGGCGGTTAGTTATTTGATCAACTCTAAATCATTTAGCATTTATCAATTCCATAAATCCTTCAAATAACTTTTAAAATACTTTATTAATCATTTAGAAACTTAATAAATGATTTGGAAAAGAATGGTGGTGTTTAAAACTAAAATTTAAAAGTTATAGAAAAGTTCTGCGAAAAAATGCAGCGTAAAGTGCCTATTAAGCTATATTGATCAAAATGACATTTTATCATTTGGAAATTTTGTTTCTATAACTCAAATGGCTTTTAAAACATTTTAATAGATATATAGAATTTATTTCATATTTTTAAACGATTTTAAAACATTATTTCCAAAGAATTCCAGTTTTGCATTGCGAACTACAACATCACGATTTTCCAAAAACTTGTTTTACTCATATTTCAAAATATGCCTACCGAAATCTAGATTTTCTTTATTTGTCAGAAAACTATGGATATAATAGTTCGAAAAATTCTTATCTCGAAAAATATCGAGCTAAGTTCCATTCTATACACTCATTTGACATATATGGCGTGGAATTGTGAACTACCATTACGCGATGCGCCTGTTTTTCACTAAATTTCAATTACCTTTCAAACTTCACCAAAACACTTTCATATGTTTATAAAACATTTATAGATAATTTTCAAACATTTAAACCAATATTTTTCTATATTAAATCTCTTTTTCACTTTTGAATCATTTAATAATATTATATTATTACAATATTCATTTTTAACCTTTTTATATTTTCAAAACCATTAAGAGGCTAAATAACTTCATATACACATCCATATGGATTTTATTTTTCATTAATTAATCATGGTTAATTACTTAACAATTTTTATTATGATTTCTCATAATTCATCGAAACTAACTTATCAACCATATCAACTTCTATACAATCAACTATATAATCATTCAAGTTATCAAACAAGCATTTAAATTTATAATTTAAACATTCGTATAATTATTTTCTAAATGTAAGTAAATCGAATACTCACCATAATCAAATAAAAATTCCTACCAACATTCAAATCACCACAACATTTCATCTTAATCATTACTAAACTTCACTAATACATCACTAAACAACCCCACTTCTCTTTGAAATGCTCGACCATCATTTTTACCTCCTCTTTGCTCACGGCCTCACCTCCTTGCTCATGGCTCTTGCCCCCATCACCTCCAAATCTCACGGCCTCACCTTCAAAGCTTCCAAACTCACAACCTAAAGCCCCCTACCATCCAAAATTTATGGCTATGTGGCCATTGAAGGTAAGAGAAGGGAGTTATAGTATTCAAAATGGAATGGGGGGGGTGTGTGTGTATAATTATATATTTTTATCTATTTTCTATAATTTTTTCTATTATTTTATTAAGGATAAAGCCATTGAGAAGCTTGAGAAAGAAGAGGAAGAAGATGAAGAAATAGATGAATGAAGAAGTGAAATGGTGCATGTATTTATAGCCTTGGAAGCCTTAAGGGCTAAGCAACTTCACAAAAATATCTTTATTTCCTTACCCATCACATCTCAACTTTCCTCCACACCTCTTATCATATTGTACACGTTGTAAACCCCCCCAACCATGTGCCACCATCTTATCATATCGCATCATGTCCTTATTGTTGACTTATGCAAGCTTAAGGGTGAA
The DNA here is from genome assembly GCA_030765085.1 of Allium cepa. Lineage (NCBI taxonomy): Eukaryota > Viridiplantae > Streptophyta > Magnoliopsida > Asparagales > Amaryllidaceae > Allium > Allium cepa. Next base: position 975,986,498 of record CM060939.1, read on the forward strand.
GTTTCATGGAATGTCTTTGATATTTTGAACATATGTGTGTGTGTGTGTGTGTATTTGTATATATGTTATATGTATGTATATGTGAGCACATGATATGTATACATGCATATAAATATGTGTTAGTTTCATTTATAATGTTACAACGACTTGAAACGACTTTCGTTTATTGAATCGTTGAAAACAGGGAAGCCGATTCCTAGTGGCATTTTCACTTATAATTGAAATAACATATATATTTAAACAAAATTTGAAAATAAATTTATAACCATTTTTAACTAATTAAAATGATCAAATTTCATTTATAAAACCATAGAAATAAATATTAATAATTATTTACAAAAATCACTATCATACTGACAAAGCGATATCCATTTCAGGAAAATAGTCACAGGGAAGAAGTTGCAAAAAAGTTTAGTCTCAGGGACAACAAGTTTGCCTTTTAGTCTGAAGGATACTTTTTAGTGTAAACAGAAAATGATATTTACAACTATCATTCTGTGATTTACACTAGAAAGTGTCATTCAGCGTAAAAAGCAAACTTGTTGTTCCTGAGACTAAATTTTTCTTCAACTTTTTCCTTGGGCCTAAAAACCACTATCCACTTTTTCTTATTTTTTCAAATAAAAAATATATATCTTTATAAATTTATTACAAATGGCTTATTATCACTTTATGACTATTAAAAATGAATTATCATCATTCAAAATAATTATTTGAATAATTGAAATAATTATTAAATCATTGAGTCTCAATTTAAAATCAAAAAGCAATTATTAAATATAAGCGCATCACTAATGATGTCATATATACTTTTAGTTTCCCGAAAAAATTAATCAATTTTATTTCATATTCCATTACAAAAATAAGTCTATGTATCCAACTCCATGTGCGACATTTTACGATTATAGAGTTGTTTATCGATAAAACGGTTTTAGACCATTTTATCGGTATTTCTCCAATACAAATATTTTTGTAAATATTATTACCATTATTATTTATTGTTCAAAACATCATAACTTGTGTTATAAAACCTTATATTGGAATATTTTAAAAATAAACATAACTTATCAAATTGATAAACTTGCTGGTCGTTACAGACTTCCCCCTTAAAAGAATTTCGTCCTCAAAATTACATCAACACAAAACCCAAAGGTATTTTCCTAAAATATTTACTTTTAAACTTACATTTGTATGTTGTATACAGATCATCCATATGTAGTATCTGATACGATCTACTATTTGGATCCACAAGTTTACTTCTGAAATAGCGTTGATCCCCCGATTCTCTAATGTGGACTCTGATTAGGCTTCTTGATCAGAAAAGTTTGTTTTCCTCATGTAGCCCTCTACTATGATTGAAAAATAAAGTACCCAACCATAAACCCTCATCAATCTTCATCACTATGAATCAAGTGATAAATCCTCTTTCGGATTGGTGTAAAAACCTTAAAGTTCCATACTCGAATCTTAGAACAAATCGTGTGATGAAATGATCTACTTCCAACTTGTTTAATTTTTTTAATCTTTATGAAAACTTTTCCTAAAACTTTTATCATTCAAAAATGGTTCTTTCTATAAAATTACTCTAAATATTTATTTCCAAATATTTTTCTTAAAGGAAAACATTTCATAAAACGTTCATTATTTATTCAACTTTTATAAAGATACTTCTTTATACATAACCATTTTGCATTTTATTTCCAAATATTTGTACTTTAAAACACATTTCTTTTCAAAAGATAAATTTCTTTTTATTATAATAGATTTCTAAACATATCTTAATGGTTTCTGGAAAACTTATTTTCAAAATAATTCATTGAATTGATAAATCACCATAAACTTCCTCTAGCTAATATCAAATGTGAAAACATTCTTTATTTAGTTAAAACTTTATTTATAAATTGACACTCCTTCATTAATTAAAAATTATACATACATACATACATATATATATATATATATATTTACTTATACCGATTTTAATACTTAAAAATTATTTATATACTATTCACAAATTACTTAACAAGTTTTTTTCCTTACCGTTAAAATAAAATCAAAGTGATTAAGACAACTACCTTCAAAACATTGTTATAATGAACTTCTCTTTTTATAACAGGTTAATTATAATATTTTCTATCTTTTTAGAAAAGACTTTCATACTTGTTATTATCTTTGAAATCCCATTATTAAAGACCAAAATATACCAATAAAATTTCTTCCAAAGTGTCATTCAAGGGTTAAAAAAATGATACTTAAAACATTGCTTACAAAAAACCCAAAACCATTCATTCATGACTTTAAACATAAATTCTAAAGGTCAAAGCATACCCATGCTTATCGATTAAGATAATACACTTTATAAAAATTGGCAATCAATAGTTTGTCAGTTAATGATTCACATTATCCCTTTCTAACATTAGAAAATTATATTGATCGAGTAATTAAAAATGATACCAAGGATGTGGGTAGAACCAATAATATCACATATTTCCTTAACAAGAAGGGGAATACGTAAGAAAAGCGTTTACCATCCGAACACATCTCATGCCCATTTTTAGTTACTTCCGTGTCACTTGGATCATAAGAATGTTTTTCATTTTCAAAATCCTATTTTAGAAATAATACTATTATTATTCTTTTTTCGAAAATCATTTGGAATTCCTCTCAAAAATATCAAAATTTAAAATCTTAAAAAGTTCCTTTAAAACGCATGTTTTAAACTCCATTTTATAAAATCACTTATATAAAACATATTCATAAGATTTATTATCTTAAATAAATTACTTTAATCTCAAACCAACATTATTATATAACAAATACAACATAGTCAAAATGTGAAACTAAATTCACGAGGTGTTCTTGCTTAAACTTTTAATTAAACATCCAATCAATTAATGATAACAACCGAGTATTATCCTTCTCTTAGCCTATAAACTAACGCATATAAATATCTATATCTTTCAAAAGATATTCCTCTATGCTTCAAATATAATCCTTTTAAAATAGTGTGTCGGTTTGTCTTGTTTAAGTGTTAAGAAATCCCAATCAATAACAATGATAAAGCACATCAACCAGTATCTATAAACCACTCAACAGATAAATCAACATAAAACATTTTTTATATCAAATAACAAATACACGCTCATGTATATAGTACTCTCAAACTCATTCTAGGGTCTTACTAACCCTATCCCTAATGAGTCGCTCATTCAAGGGTATTACTAACCCTATCTTTAACGTATTTTACCCCACCAAAGCCTAGGTGATCGCTCAATCTAAGCTTCGATACCAAATATAACGACCATGATTTTTGACCCTCGAAAATCGACATTAATGCATCCTCGGTATTCATAAGCTGCAAATCCAAGTGCCAGAAAGCCCGATTGTTAGGGAAATGTAAAATAAAAATAGAACATAATCTCACTTGAAAGGAATAGCATATGTTATTTCAAAAATAATCTTTACAGCGGAAAATTTTGAATACAATATCAGAGTCTAACCTACATTTTTCCCGGACAGTTATAGATCCTCCATCCTTAAAATGCTGAAAAATAAAACAAATGCAATAGATGCAACGGAAAATAGAAAACGTCTATACGTAGATGAAGATCTTCAGCTCTCCTTTGGAGACTCCAAGCATCATCAGCTAAACTCGAAACTTTTCGGATCTGACCGAGTATTCAAAATACCCGAATGGGCTTGATAAACCAGCATGAGATACTTGAAATTTTAGATGTTGATGTCAATCAAAACCTTTGAAAAGAAGGGTATCTCATAAGACCACGTACACACATAAATACGGATGAGTTTTTATCTTACGATAACCAAAATACTTACAATAAAACATTTGATATTATTCTTAATGACATTGGTTTGAAAACACTTTTCAAGTAAATATATATAAAGCAAGTTCAGTACCTGGACTATGTCTATGGTAAAGTATCCAGACTAAGTCAAACGAAATATAAATGGACGGAATGTATGATACCAAAAGGGGTAGTTGAAATGTTTGCAAAGCATTATAGCTTGTTTGGGACTACAATCAAAATCGAAAGCTCGTATTGGAACTGGACTTCCATCGTGATAGGGAACTAGTGGGCTTTTCCATCGATCCACGTAATGTAATGCTAGTTCACTCTGGTCGCTTCACACGGTCTCCATTAGCCTTCGAACTATACTGCTAGACTACCATGAACAGAGTACTACTCTGTGGCGTTAAACAATCTCTGTCAGCCTCCATACTTGTCCATTTCATCATCTTAAGGCAACATATGCCTCTAATAGACCGAAATATGTCCTGCAGGTCACAAAGTATCCCGAATTATTCCCGGGATGTGAGGCTTGTAGGGCTACGCTTAGCTTTAACAAAGACACACATTGCTTTTCACAAAACCATGCTTTATTCTTCCATAAATCAAATTCCACATAGAATGCCACATTGCCATTTCTTAATCACACAAATGATTTCTACCAACGTATAACTCCTGAGCTCGTATGTCATAGGAAATGGTGTTAAGCCAAGAGAAGTTGCCTTCTCCACCACCAAGCAGATAATACTTTGATAGAGATCAATTAATATGATAAAAAATGTACAGTTAGACATTTTTCCATACAAGTTCGTTCTGGGACATAGCGAAACCGTAGGTACTCCTCCTACTACCATTAGTTACTAGTAGTCCTCACAATCCAAAGATTTCAAAACACAATAAGACCACTGCTATAATAAATGTCTCTATACTTGAAGCGACCCAGAGAATGTCAACAAGCAGTCCTTCCGCTATGGAGATTTCCGTTCTTCAATACAATGAAGATTTTGAGAATGCTGTCATCACTGCCATATAAATATAATATGGAGTAAACCCATGGGACATATGAAAGCAATCCCTATATCCTAAAGATCGTCGGTCTTCAAAAATCATTTCTTCAACATTCTTCACTTTCGAATGTATACCTTGGATCGAAGTGGTTTTCGGATAGAAGTTACCCAAACCCGACCCCGGTTCCTCTGAACCAATCATCGATAAAAAGGCATTTATGTATCTAGGTGATTATCAAACGCATCATTCAATTTGTTAACCTTTTTATTTAAATCAGATATCTCTTAGAGATATATTCATTAAATCATTCCATTAGTTTTTTGGAGTATACAGAATCATTAAGCCTCATTTATCAAATCATTTGATTAATTTTAAAACCTTTTTATTCTTGGAATAATTCCATATCATTTCACCTTTTATTTAGGGAAACATTTCCAAATCATTTCTATGCAATCCAAGTTATTTAAGTTTGGAAAATTATATCTTTATACTATGGAAAATTTTGATCCGAGTAAACCAAATTTACTATCCTATACAACGGGCCAGTCCGGATAGCCAGGAAGAGCAAAAAACTGGTTTTCCAAGCTCAAGCCATGACACTATCTCTCTGACACCTATAAGGCGATCAAGTTATTTGTTTGACTCTAAATCAATTAACATTTAACCATTCCATTAATCCTTAAAATCTCTTTTAAAATACTTTATTAATCATTTAAATACTTTTATAAAATATTTGGAAAAGAATGGTTGCGTATAAAACTAAAATTAGAAGTTACAAAAAAGTGCTGCAGAAAGTGACTTTTAAGCTATATTGATCAAAACAACTTTTTATCATTTGGAAATTTATTTTTTACAACTCAAATCACTTTTAAAACATTTTAAAAGATTTATATAATTTTTTTCGTGTTTTAAAACAATTTTAAAACATCATTTCCAAAGAAATCCAATTTTGGATTCCGAACTACAAAACCACAATTTTTCAAAAACTTGTATTACTCATAATTCAAAATCTACTTATTGAAATTTTGATTTTCTTTCTTTTTTGGAAAACTGTGGATATAATAGTTCTAAAAATTCTTATCTCGAAGAATTTCAAGCTAAATTCCATTATATACACTCGTTTGATATTTATGGCGTGAAATCGCGAACTGCCATTATGCGACGCGCCTGTTTTTCACTAAATTTTCAACTACCATTCAAACTTCACCAAAACACTTTCATATGTTTATAAAACAATTAAAAATCATTTCTAGATATTTAAACCAATATTTTTCTATATTAAATCTCTTTTCACTTTTAAATCATTTTATTGTATCATATTATTATAATATTCATTTTCAACCTTTTTATATTTTCAAAATCATTAGAAGGCTAAATATCTTCATATACACATTTATATGGATTTTATTTTTCATTAAGTAATCGTGGTTAATTATTTAACCATTTTTATAATGATTTCTCATAATTTATCACAACCAAGTTACCAACCATAACAACATCCATATAATCAAGCATATAATCTTTCAAGTTATCAAACAAGCATTTAAATTTATAATTTAAACATTTATATAATTATTTTCTAAGTGTAAGTAAATCGAGTACTCATCATAATCAAGTCAAACTTCCTATCAATATACAAATCACCACAGCACTTCATCTAAATCATTACTAAACTTTGTTAACACATCACTAAACAGCTCCACTTCTCTTTCATGTGCTCAACCATCATTTCTACCTCCTCTTTGCTCATGGCCTCACTTTCTTGCTCACGGCCCTTGCGTCCGTCACCTCCAAAGCTCATGGCCTCACCTCCCAAGCTTCCAAACTCACAACCTAAAGCCCCCACCATCCAAAACTTACAACTATATGGCCATTGAAGAGAAGAGAAAGGAATTATGGTATTCGAAATGGAATGGTATGTATGTGCAATTACTTATATATTTTTATCTCTTTTATATATATTTCTTCTATTGTTTTGGTTAGGAAGAAGCCAATGAAAAGGTTGGGAAAGAAGAAGAAGATGAAGAAATAGATGAATGAAGAAGTGAAATAGTGCACGTATTCATAGCCTTGGAAGCCTTAAGGGCTAGGTCGCTTCACAAAAATATCTTTATTTCATTACTTTCCCCCACTCCTCTTATCATGTTCTACACATTGGAAACCCCCCTCCCCATGTGCCACCATCTTTTCGTATCACATCATGTCCTAATTATTGACTTATGCAAGCTTTAGGGTGAAGTTTCATAAAATATCTTTGATATTTTTAACATATATGTGTGTATACACATTTTTATATATGTTATATGTATGTATATGTGAGTATGTGATATGTATACATGCATATAAATATGTGTAAGTTTCATTATAATATTGCAATGACTTTCGTTTGTTGAACAGTTAAAAATAGGGAAATCGATTTCCTGTCACATTTTCACTTATAATTTAAATTACATATATATGTACAAAAAATTGAAAAAAAATATTAATAATTTTTAAATAATTAAAATGATCACGTTTAATTTATAAAACTACATAAGTAAATATTAATAATTATTTACAAAGGTCACTATTATACTGATAAAGCAATATCGATTTTTCCTTATACGCAAATCAAAGGTTTATCTTTATAAAGTTATTATAAATGGCTTAGTATCATTTTATAACCATTAAAAATGAATTATCATCATTTAAAATAATTATTTGAATAATTAAAATAATTAATAAATCATTAAATCTCTTTTTAAAATCAAAAATCAATTATAAATATAATGGCATCGCTAATGATGTCACATATACTTTTAATTCTCCGAAAATAAATTAATTAATTTTATTTTATATTTCTATTTAATTATAAAAATAAGTGTATGTATCTAGCTCCGTGCATGTCGTTTTACGATTAGAGAGTTGTTTATCGATAAAACGGTTTTCGATCATTTTTATCGGTATTTTTGCAAAGCAAGTATTTTTGTAAATTCATATTACCATTATTATTTATTGTTCAAAACATAATAAGTTGTGTCAAAAAACCTTGGAATATTTTAAAAATATATATAATTTATCAAATTGATAAATTTATGGGTCGATACACAGTATGCGACATGCATGGAATGTTTAAATTGGACTTAAATTATAACGACCTGGAATTTTCAATGTTTCAAATTTAAATAATTAATTAATTTAAATATTCAAATTTGATTCAAGTCTAATAAATGATAAGAAAATCAATTATTAGTAAAATGACTTAATTTTTAATGACATATTTTCTAATGGATTTATAGGATTTTTTCATAATTTTTAATTTGGAAAATATTTAAATTTTCATTTGACGTATTTTATGATAAATATCGGTATTTTTGAAATTTCAGAAAAATATGACGACCAGTATATTTTATTATTATTTTTGGATCATGTACCATTTTTGTGCATAATCATATTTCTATTTCTGTCTTTCGCGGTCCGTACGCGAACAGGATATTATGTAGCGGATTATCGCAAAACTTACTTTTCAAAACTTTTTCAAATCAAATCCTATATGGAACTTTTACAAGAAGTTATAATGTCGATTTGCCTTTTAATGTGATGGTTGGCTTTAGCTCTACTAAAGTTCTAAGTAATTTATTTTGCTTAAGTTTGCACATATCACCACAACAACACTCATTTCACTTTTGCACTCCCTTTCTCCTTCTCCTTCTTTTATTTCTTCTTCTTATAAACAAAAATAAGTCCTTCATTGAATCTTCAAAGTTCATTTCCTCCTAATTTGTTCGCTTTCAACTAAAACCCCCAACATGAAAGTTATTCATCATCACATCTAGTATTTAAGAATATTCGCTCATCATTTCGATGAGTGTGGTTGTAAGGATAGTCCGATAATAGTGGTTGTTGAAAAATGGTTGTTTTCGATGATCACAATATGGGGATCTAAGAGTATGGTTAGTTTTGTATTGTAGAGACGTAATTTATATAGTTCGTCTCATGATTTTCAATGGCAGGAATCGATGTAGGAAGGTGGATGATCATTTTTCGATCAACTTACAAATTCAGATGATGTAGGCGGTTAAGTGGTAAATGACAAGGATTAGGAGGAGGGTGGAGTCGAGGTGGGCACAATGGTCAGAGGCATTGGGTCGAGGTCAATTAGGGTTTCCGCTATTATTGTTTTTGAGTTTGAAAATCATAGTGGAAGCGGTAGCGTCTATCGATGATTATGGTGACGGTGGTCGTATATTGTTCGAGGTGAGTGCTGTTTTTAAGTTTTAGGTGTTTTCGGTTGGATCTCGTTATAGATGACTAGAGTTGGTGTTTTGGGTGGTAGCCTGTCGAGCTCGAGAAGTGGGGCTTACCAGTGATCAAAGTTCGGCGATATGATGGATGGTTGATGGTTTTGCATGCACGCCATGCACGTTTCGTGTATAAGAGAAGTTCGAAAGAGAACTGGGGGAGAAGCACTGTAGCAGTTGGGTTTGGGTTTGGTGTTAGGCTTGGCCTATTTAGATTTTGGTAAGAATACTGATTTTGTTTAATTTAAAATTTTATATGAATATCCAAAAATCTTTAAATACCACAACTCCTTCGTTTGGAATCCGATCAACCCATATATTTTTACGTTAGACTCGTATTGACAAGTATAACATTGTAGTATAACTTGTTGATAGTTAATCGAAATATAAATATTGATAAATTAATAATGATTGGATATAATTACATTGTTTTAAATAATAATGTGGTTAAATTAATTATATATCGTTTATGTTATCTATTTGGCAGAATAAAACACCTTTCTGCTATAATTAATTGAGTAGAATATTTTGGACATCTACTGAGCAGAATAATCCCTGTTTTGTGCTTAGAAAGTAAAATGATGATTTTTGAAGTTAATTAATATGCGGATTAATTAATATTGGATAAATGATGAGCTAACTATTGATTATTAATTGTTGAGTGCTAGAAGCTTGGTAGCCTGGCCATATTTGATGTGATATTGATATATGTAAAAAGTTGAACCTTTTTAGTAATAAAGGTAATAGTAGCATTAGTTAAGTGCTATGGTAGTTCTGGGCCTCATTATAATATCTCAAATAGTATTATTTGTTGTTTTAATTTAAAAATGGTTATTATTCGCAGGATGATTTTAAAAGTGACTTTGGAATTTTTTATAGTATATATTCGGAAATGGTTTTTGAACTTATCAGGTTTACTCTACTTTTTTGGAAATGTTCTAAAAGTATTTCAAAAGTATTTATTTTACAAAAAAGTTGATATAATAGTGAATGTTTATTTTAAAGAAAAATAATGACTTTATCTTTTATTATAAAGGGATTCTGTTTTTAAAAGATGATAGTAATATTTTGGAAGAAATATCTGTGAAACATTTCATATAAAATGTTGTATAAAAAGAAAGATTTAAATATGGTATTTTATAAATAAAAGAGAGATTTATAAATAGTACTTTATATATAAAAGAAAGGATTTATAAGTGATACTTTAATAATAATGAAGATTGTGTTAAATTTATAAGATTTATAAAATTTTGTTTCGGATTTTTATAAAGGAGTTTATAAAGGGAGATTTATAAAAGAGTTTTAAAAATAGAAAAGACTTTTATAAATAGAAAAACAATTTACGAGAGTTATAAAATAAGTTTTATAAATTAATTTGGAGATTTATAAAAGGACATGCAAATATGGATTAAGTTTATAAAAAGTAATTTTATAAAAGGATTGAGATTTGATATTGAGAAATAATCCTTCTTAATTATGGTTGTAAGGAAGCATTCTTTCCATACTTAACTCCGAAGGAAAAGTGGTTTGGCTTTATAGTAACAATATTTTAAATGACATTTTTTGGCTGGTTAATTATGATTTGAGAAAATTGAAATGTTTTCTAAGTATTGGAAATGAAATGATTTGTGAATATACTTATACCATTGAAATAAGTATATGAATATTTTTCAATTACTTTCAAAGTGATTTCTAATTAATGAAAAGATCGATTAAAGGGGCTTAGTGGCTACTGATATGTTTAACCGTGCTTGGTTTCTTATGAAATTAAATTTCTGAAATGATTGATTTTTCATCTGATAGTTAAATAATCGATTATCAAAACCTTGACCAATTATAACTCTAGAAATATCTAAAAGAAAAAACGAGAATTATATGGTACAGTTATCTTCGGTGATGCTATACTAAATGTGTAAACTTGTGATGACCTAGAATTTTTAAACACTAGAAATTGAAGTATTTAAGTGATTTTTAAATGTTAAAAGACAGTTTGACTTGAATTTCAGATATCAGAATGAAGTTGGCAATTTAATTATTGAAATTAATTTATTATAGTTGGATAAAATATTGAATTTTCTATTTTTAAGCTGATTAAAAATAATTTTATGGCTTAGAAAATTTATAATGACAACACTGAAGACAATGGAAGCTTAAGAAATGAATTTGGGAATGATTTATTCAGTTTTGGATTTATATAATTTAAATCGATATCTAAAAATAGCCTTCTGAGGCACAGTCTTGGAATTTGACGAATCCAGTTCTATTCGATCCGTAATATTGTATTATTATCGGATTTCAATTTTTCTAGCATTCGGAGTTGTCGTTTGGCCATACGATAAGCAAACGCGCTGAAAATTATATCCAAATTTAATTTAATAACTGGTTCAAAAAGCTATCTTCTCCATACGATCAAATTGGAGACCGAGATTGGTTCCATTGGGTTCGAAATAGGATTATAACATTAGAAACGCTAGGTGGGACGCCGAGATAAGAGTTCGGGGTTTCGAGTTAGGTTACACGAGATATTTTGAATATAAAATTATATAAAAAAATCAAACCCTACCTTCCTCCGTACGCCACCATCATCGTGTCTCCTTTTTCTTTTATATTAACAGCCGAACCTCTCTTCAAAACACAAAATAATCTCGTTCCACAGCAAATTAATGGCCGAGCTTCATTTAATAAATTTCTTATTCGAGTTCAAATCGTTCAAGAGCCGATCCTTTCCCATTTAAAATTCACGAATTCAAATCCCCCCTCTCAGTTTAAAATGGCATTACCCACATCCCAGAACGATTTGAAAATTTGATTTCGTCTAATCATCGAAGGTCGATTTTTGACGTGAGGGGGATCGATGGCATCGCGATGGTGATGCACAGCTTCGCGTGGTGACTGTTGCTTGAAGGCGACTCGAAGGGAGAACGCGAACTCACGAGTGGTCGATGATGATTTCGAGCAGCATGTGGACGCGATTTTGGGTGGCTCGATTTCAAGTGCGATGGCGATTTGATTGTGGCAGCGTTCATGGGCAAGGAAGGTCGATCGATTTGGGGGTCGCGGCGTCGTATCGGTCGCGAGGCTAGGGTTCGTCACTGAGGTAGGCGTGTGAGTGTTTCGAGGAGGCCGTGAAGGTCTTCGATCAAGTCAGCAAGGTGCGATTGTATATTATTTTCATTTTTTTAGGATTGACACACATATATATGATTGCAGAAAAAGGGAAATTTTATTAACAGTAAGTCAACATTTTTTTTTTCTTTGCTGTGTTTAAATTTAAAGATGTATATATACATTTATATGTACAGTAAAATATAATTTGATTTATAGAAAATTATTCAGGTGATAAATTTGTTTAATTTATTGTAGTCACTACTGCCCAGTTTAAATTTACAGAATTTAATTCTATATGTATGTAAAGAAAGTTATATAAGATTTTGGAAGAGTGAAAATTTTATAAAATTGCCGGGTCTATATAAAATCATATCTTTTATGTATGTATATTTTATAATTACGTATATAGTTTCGAAGGAAAAATTATTAGTTTAAAAACCCAATTACTAGTTTAAATTAAAATCCTTTGGTTAATTTAATTGTTTAATAATAAGTGATTATTCAACTAGTTTAAATGTTTTAGTAAAAGGAAATTATTTGAAATTAAATGTCTTAAATAAAATAAATTTTTATCAAATGAAAATTTATTGTTCGAATTTATTTCGAATATTAATAAAATCATATAATTGTTATGCAAGGTCTAAAATCATGAAGAAAACAAACTGGATTGGAAATGGATTGCATGCAAAATAAAGGTGAGATCTTCTCACTCAAAATAATAATTGAAATTTCAGTTATTGATTGATGGTTGAATTGTGATAGTTAAATTTAAATTGTTGATTGTGTGCTTGAATGATAAATTATTATCAGTTATATTAGTTTAAACCCTATTCACCACATAATAGCGGATGATATTATATTTAAACCCATATATACCGCGATATTCCACCTCGAAGTGGAATTGGTGTTATATACGTATTTGGAGTTGTTGATTTCCCACATTATATAGCGGACGAGACCCTATTACGCCGTATAATGGCGGATGATATATTTTATAAATCCCATATACCGCGATATTCCACCTTGAAGTGGAATTGGCATTTAATTATTGTGCTAACGTCTGTGGATGTAGGGAAACAGGTAGGAAGGATCCAACTGGATTCCTCAAATGTTGAATTTGTTTCATATATTGTGTGTTGATAAACTTTATGTAATTATATTGTGATTGAAATCATTGAAAGCTATAGTTTAGCCAAATATATTTTTGGTATTGTAGGATACCAGAAATAAATAAAATTTAATTTTTGAAATTTAGTAGAAAATTTATAGTAAATTAATTTTTGAAAATTGAATAAATCGAAAAGAAGAAATTTGTTTCAAAAGATAATTAATTTGGTGTTGAAATAAATTTAGAAATCAATTTTGGAAATTGATTTGGTATTTGAAAATAAATTTGAAAATCGTATATCAATGGATATTTAGAAGTTTAAGTTCATAATGGGAATTTATAAAGGAAAGGAAAATTTGTTTTAACAATAAGCATTTGGTTATTTCTAAAAATGTGAAAGGAATTTACGGATTCAGAACGTAAATTTAAAATAAATCAAGAAAGATTTATCAATTGATTTGAACGAACCATTTTGAAATGAAAAATGTATTTTCCTTGGAAAGCTGAGTATGATTTCGAAGTAGCCTACAAATATAAACTGAAAGTTTTTAAGGATGGTTTTAAGAAGGATACTTTGGATAAATTATTTTCTTAACTGGTTTCAAATCTTTAAAGTATGGATTTATTTAATTTTAGAAGGGTTATTTTAAAGATTAAAATTGATATTTGTTTAGGAAATGATTATTTAAATAGTTATACCTTATCTATTAATTTTATTTTAAAAATTAGTTGGGACTTAAAATCTTATATGTGATAATTAGTATAATATTTTCATAACTAATATTTAAGTAAATATTTAAGATGGTTTTATTTTAAATGTTCTAAGAATATTTTGGATAAGTGATTTGAATTATTTTAACTCGGCAGATTTCCAGTGGAAATGAATAAATATTTGGAAATGTATTCCACATTAGGAAAAGTGATTTGAAATTTGTTTTCAAAGTATTAAAATGCGAATAGTGATTTGAAATTTGTTTCAAAATATTAAAGTGATGAAAATGTACCTTGCGAAGATATTTTGAAAATAAAAAAATTGGGAAAATTATTTAAATCTGGTAATCGTTGTGAATGTTGATTGATAGTTAAATAATCGACTATCAACAAACGACAATTGAATTTCGATGCGACCGGGGTTCAGATTCCAAGTGGATATCCGAAAACCACATTGAACCTTTGTGATTGTGATAGATTTTTTATTTAAATGATCAAAGTGGAAATTTGTCGTGATTTGTTTGAAATCTGATTGAACACTTATTTTTAAAAATAAGCGCTCGTTATTCGGATTAGCCGGGAGAGGACCTTGTGTCATAAAACCCATTCCGAATAACGATACGACGAAATGGGATTGCATTTGAATATGGTGTGGAAGATTGGGTATTCTCGAAAATGAAAGGATTACCTGGCGAATGTCTCTGCACCGAGTTGCTCCGGTATAGATATTTTATCACCCTTTGTGATGGAGATTCCGGACGTGACTAGTGAATATCCGGATTGTAAGGGCTTTTTTGGAAGTGCCTTCGGTTCCATTCGATCCCGGAACGGACTTGTATGGATGTGTGTCTGACGTTACACTTTGAGACGTAAAGCTGGCTTCTATCAAATACATTTCTGGTTGTGGCGGAGAATTTATCTCTTAGCTTAACACCCTTCTCTGAGACGTACGAGCTCAAATGTTATGTAGTTGATGGTTACTAGTGATATATTCCCAATTTGGTAATGTGGCATACGAAGTGTTGCTGATCATTTGTTGATCAAAGCATGACTTTGTGAAAAGTGTAGCTTTGTGGACGAGACCTCATCGATCCTCACAACCCGGAAATGGTCGAAACAGAAAAGATGCGGCAAGGTTTCAGGGGTAGCTCCTGTAACAACCCAACTTTTAGGAATACTAAATTGGGAATCAACTTAATAAATTAATAATTAATTTGTTAATAATAATAAACAATTAAATATTTATTAAGAAAATAAAATAATAGATAAATGGGAAAAAAATGAGAATTTAATATTAACAGCATTGAGAGGAAAATAAATGGTAACAAATTCGTACGATTTTATTTGGAGTTATAAATTGTTCCTTCTTGAGGTAGTGTAATTTATTTTAATAAATGAACCATATTAACCTAAACTATTCAAAAAAATAATAATAATAATAAAATTAAACATTGAAAATGATAAGTTTTTTTTTTATGAAAGAATGGTAACTAATTACATCACATAAAACGCGTTTTATGTATGAGAAGTTTACATAAGAATTTTTTTTTATGTTGATTTACAATTAGATATAAAAGGAAAAAAAAGAGAAAAGGGTAAAATAATAATAAATAATAACTTTTTATAATGTAATGTAGGAAAGATCTAGAAAGTGAATAAAATATTGTTAAGTAAAAGAAAAATCTAGAATAAGGACAAAAGAGAATGAATAAATAATTTTAAAAAGAAAGAAAGGGGGGAGAAATAATAAATTAAGGTTTAATTGGAAGAAGATTCTAGAGGAGGGGCTTTGTGATAAAAATACCATTCCCTCTCCTCAAATCTTTCACTGTACGTACAGATATCAGAAAGAAAAAAAAAACAGAGAGAAGGAAAAAAACCCTAAAACCTAATTTCCAATCTTTTCACCCAAATCCAACTTTGCAATTGAAAGATAAAAGAAAAGATTCCCAATTCTAATAGTAAGTATTCCTAAATCAGCTCAATTCCATCTCTTTCTTCTTTTGTTTTCACAAATAGGTATTTAGGGTTTTCTTTCATTTTGTTAGCAATTGAAAGGGGAAGGTCAAGCAATCAAGGGCTAGCTGTATAAGAGCTTAAAGATTGCAATTTGAAGGTTTAGGTGAGTGAAATTATAGTCTTATTTTATTTTCATGTATGCATGCAAATATGATGTGAGATATTTGAATATGATGGTTGTTTGCTCATTTCATAAACCATGTTACTTGATTGAAATATTATGTTGAAGAAGAAATGAGAAACAATGCATATAATTTGAATGCATGCCTTGTGTTTGCTTAATTGCCACAATGAATTACAGCAGCCTTTGGGAAAAAAAAAAGAGGAAAAAAAAATTGATTTCAGAACTGCACTGTGCAGCCTAGACGAGGCTGCAAGTACAGCCCCGCCAGCAGTTCAGCCAGGGGCTGCACAGGTGCAGCCAGGGGCTGCACAGATATGCAGCCCAGACTGGCTGCACAGGTGCAGCCTGGGGCTGCACAGAGGTGCAGCCCAGACGGGCTGCAAATGTGCAGCCAGGGGCTGCACACCTGTGCAGCCAGGGGCTGCACACCTGTGCAGCCCAGACGGGCTGCAAATGTGCAGCCCAGGGCTGCAGAGTGAGCAGCCCAGGGCTGCACAGTGTGCAGCCCTGGCGGGCTGCCCGGGCGGGCTGCCCGGGCCCAGTCTGGCGGGCTGCCCGGGCCCAGTCTGGCGGGCTGCCCGGGCGGGCTGCCCGGGCGGGCTGCCCGGGCCCAGCCCGGGGGCTGCCCGAGCGGGCTGCCCGGGGCCCAGCCCGGGGGCGGCCCGGGGCCGGCCCGGTGGTGCAGCCCAGGTGGGCTGCACCCGGGCAGCCCGGGCCCGCCCAGGGCGGTGCAGCCCAGGCTGCACCGGTGCAGCCCATGGGGGCTGCCCTGTGCAGCCCGGGCGGGCTGCATCTGTACAGCCCAGGGCTGCACAGGGGCAGCCCGCCAGGCTGCCTGGTGCAGCCCGGGCGGGCTGCACTGTGCAGCCTGGGGCTGTACAGCCCAGGGCTGCACCGGTGCAGCCCAGGCAGGCTATACAGCCCAGGCAGGCTGCACAGTTACAGTCCAAGTCGGAGCTGCACCAATTTGGGAAAAAAAAAATTAAATTTTATTAAAATTAGTTTAAATTATTGAATTAAACTTATTTTGTTTAAAGAAGAAAACTATTGTATTATCGATAAATATGTGTTTCAAAATAATAATAATAACAACAATATGTAAATAAAACATTTTAGAATTTTGATTACGTTTTTGAGTATTAAGCTTGTTTTTTTTAATTGAATTTATTGTTATCAAATTTTTTTTTACTTAACAAATTTTTGCAATGAATGAGCTTTTTGCGTTTCGTCTTAATACATAAGTATTATGGGGTACTTATGTGTTAATGCGAAATGAATATGTAATTATTTTCTTTTATACACACCATTATTTGCTAAATTTTATTCGTTTTTGAATATTATACTGGGTTTATTAATGGAATTTTTGAAAGGCGATTGTCATCGTTGACTTTTATTTTTAAGAAGTGTTTTAAAACTTTAAACACTTTGATTTTTGGGTCGGGATAGATTGGACTCTGTTGTACCAATGGGCCAAAACTCCACCTTGGCCGACCTGATTCAGGATCGCTACCTGAATCGGTGGTATATCACATGCCCTTTTACCACCAAAGGTCAACGGTCTGCTACATAAGGCTAATCTTATTTTGATCGGGATCTCCGATCGGCGGGTCACGGACTATGAAGGATGGAGGCGTGGGGGGTCCCACGTGTAGATCCGTGAACGGGTAGCATACGGCCTTTGCCTTAGACCGTCTTGGTTATCCTGGGTTGATCGCCAGGTGTATTATGGCGTTATGAGTAGGTTACGGGGTTGATGTCTCCGCGCGCGCTCGAGCTCTACCACTGTGATTTTACAATATTAGCGTCTGTTTATTTGGTATATTTTATGGGTCATGTTATATTTATCCCATAATTCCCATAATGCAATTTTCTTTACTTTATGATTTTTGGAAGTATTAAAGTTGATTTTGAAAGCCCAGTATCTTTGGAGAATGTGTGTATGAACTTATCCTTGTGTTACAAATAATAATTGGGAAGGTATCGTATTGGATTATATACGATAGGTTTGGCCCAAATCATTGTTTGATTAAAGGAATTGTTTATGAAACTAAATTTGCATGTTAGTTCTCACACACATATATGCCTCATGTTGGTTTATACATGCGGCGTTTTCTTTCCCTTGTGTTGATTGAGACAATTATTGTTCATAGATCTTACTTCACTCACACTAGAAATAGTCTGACCCGTGTGATTTGTTTTATAATCCTCGGGTCAGTCTGAGGATTGTGGTTGCAGGTTAGGTTGCGTGGATTGTAGCAGAATTCTTATCACTTTCCACGTTTTGGGGTTTTGGACTTTTCAGCTTGGACTTAGAAGTAGTTAATATGTATTATGGTATGTATGTTATTATGTATTTTGGAAGTGATATGTACTATGGACTATGTATCGTGGACATTATGATATGTATTATGCATTATGCTGTTTTTGGTGCTGAATTGTACATTCTATTATATTCTATACTATGTAACCTGGAAAATTTTTATCTTGTATCATTGCTTTGAACCAACACTGCGCACAAAGGGTAAGTAGAAGGAAAAAAAAATCGAAAAATTTCTCGTGCCAGTGTTAGTTCAAGGGAATGAGTACAACATTTAGCCCTATCGAGTCTCATTCTCCGGGCTTTCCGACAGTAATACTTAGTATTACTCTTGGTTGGCATGGGTATAGAGGCCGGGCGTTACATTTTTGGTATCAGAGCCCAGGTTAACAATAGCATAGAATATATTTAGAATATAAGTTAGCACAAAGCAGTAGAAGCATTGTACATGTCTACATACCATAAGTATCACTTCCATAATATAATAATAGTCATACATACCTGAACCAAAACCCCAAATCTTTGATCTTTTTAGTATGAGAGCTATTTTGATTCCAGCATAATAACATTTCTCACTATGCAGAGTAGTGAGAAAGATGGCTGGAAGAACTCCCCGTTTGACCATGGAGCAGTGGTTAGAGTTAATGCGGAACATGCCACAGGCCGCACCTGCTCCTAATGCTGCTCCTAGAGTTGATTTCGCTCGTATGTGTAAGGATTTTGTGAGCCTTGGAGGGAAGCCTTTTCATGGTAATGAAGGTGTGGTTGGAGTTCAGGCTTGGTTGAAGACTTGTGAACGAGTCTTTGGACACATGGGTGTGACGGACCGTCAGAAGGTCCAGATTGCTTCCAGCTTCCTCCAAGACGGTGCATCTGACTGGTTCGATGTGGTTAGTGCTGAGATAGGCGAGGAGGAGCTTACATGGGAGAGATTTAGAGAACGAGTCGAGTTAAGGTTCATTCCTGAGGTGGAGAAGGCCATCCTCGCTCGTAGATTTATTGAGCTGAAGCAGAGAGATATGACAGTTCAGGAGTATGTCAATACCTTCAACTCCCTCTCTAAGTATGGCCCCGATTTGGTCAACACTCCCTTCAAAAAGAACCAGAAATTTGTGGATGGTCTACGTAGGAAGTTGAAGGAACAGCTTTTGACTCAGCTTCGCTCCACTTTTGATGAGATTGTTGATTTGGCCATGAGGTATGAAGACTTGTATCGGGAAAGAGATGATGATGCACCATCGAACCGACAAAGCTTTGCGCCTAAGAGAAAAGCTCCATTCTTCCCTAAGAAGAAGCAAAATCCTCAGAAGAAACAAAAGAAAAGTCAACCTTCAGGCTCCCAGAAGCAAGATAAAAGTGGAGTGAAGTGCTATAAGTGTGGAGTAATGGGGCATTTTGCTAATAATTGTCCCCAGAGGCAGTGTTATGAGTGTCATCAGACTGGTCATTTGAAGAACAACTGCCCACAGCTTATGAAGAAGAAGCAAGCAGCTAAGCTGAATGTGATGGAAGGAGATCCAGGCCCGAGTCAGAGGAAGGGAAAGCAAGTGGCGGTCATGGAAGGTATGATTCCTTTTAGAGATACTTTCATTCGTATACTCTTTGACACCGGTGCCTCTCATTCTTTCATATCTAAGGAATTAGTGGATAGATATGATTTGGAAGTTGTTTACCTCGTGACATCTCTAAGGGTTGCGAATCCCATTGGTGGGTCTGCAACACTTGGAATGTTGTGTAAAGGCTTTGAGCTTTCCTTATGCGGGCTCTCTTTTCTCTGTGATTTGCATGTATTTGAGTGCCTTGGCTTTGATATTATCTTGGGGATGGACTGGTTGGATCGTTATGATGCACAGCTTTCCTGCTCAGACAGAGCTGTTACTTTGAAGCATCCATCCTATAAAGGGCTTGTTAATATGACTCTGGATGTACCGAGCTCTAGTGCTTATGTTTCTTTGTTTTCCATGGAGTCACGAGAGGAAGATGAGATAGCCAGGGTACCAATTGTCAGAGATTTTGGTGATATATTTGAGCCTGTTACAGGCTTACCACCAAAGAGGGCCGTGGAGTTCCGCATAGATCTAATTCCTGGAGCCCAACCAGTCAGTCGACCACCTACTCGTATGCCGCGAGTCGAGATGGAGGAACTTCGTAAGCAGTTGACTGAATTGGAAGGGAAGCAGTTTATCTGATCTAGTAGCTCTCCTTGGGGAGCTGCTGCTGTGTTTGTAAAGAAGGCTGATGGCTCTCTTCGTTTATGCATTGACTACAGGAAGCTTAATGAGCTGACTATAAAGAATAAGTATCCATTACCTCGTATTGATGATCTTTTTGATCAGTTGAGTGGAGCAAAAGTCTTTTCCCAGCTGGACTTAGCCACGGGATTCCATCAGTTGAGAGTAGCGGAAGATAGCATTCCCCTTACTGCTTTCCGCACTCGTTATGGTTCATACGAGTGGCTGGTGATGCCGTTTGGGCTTACGAATGCTCCTGCATATTTTGTTGACCTGAAGAATAGAATATTCAGAAGCTATCTTGACCAATTTGTCCTGGTCTTTATTGATGACATCCTAGTGTATTCCAAGTCCGAGCAAGAGCATGAAGGGCATTTGAGGATGGTTTTGGAGACCTTAAGGGAACATAAGCTAAAAGCTAAGTTCTCCAAGTGCCACTTTTGGCAGAAAGAGGTAAAGTTTTTGGGCCATATAGTCTCCGAAGCCGGTCTGGCAGTGGATCCTTCTAAGATTGAGGCCATACAGAATTGGAAGAGACCAGAATCAGTTACCGAGATACGGAGCTTCTTGGGACTAGCTGGTTATTACCGACGTTTCATTAAAGATTTCTCCAAGATTGTGACTCTTTTGACGAGGCTGACGAGGAAAGGAGTTAAGTATGAATGGTCAGATAAATGTGAAGAAGCTTTCACAAAGTTGAAGGAGATGCTCACTAACGCCCCAGTTTTGGTGATTCCAGAGGGTAATCAGGATCTTGTGGTCTATACGGATGCTTGTGGCTCTGGCCTGGGAGCGGTACTTATGCAGAAAGGGCGAGTTGTAGCTTATGCATCTAGGCAATTGAGGCCCAATGAGATTCGGTATGCTATTCATGATTTGGAGCTAGCAGCCGTGGTTTTTGCTTTGAAGTTGTGGCGACGCTATCTTATGGGGGAGCGGTTTGTTCTCTATACAAACCATAAGTCCTTGAAATACCTATTTTCCCAGAAGGAACTGAACATGCGCCAACAAAGGTGGTTGGAGTTTTTGGCAGCCTATGATTTTGATATTCAGTATACTCCTGGGAAAGGAAATCGTGTTGCTGATGCCCTCAGCCGTAAACACCAGGCAGTTGTATCGATGATGGTGGCTGAATGGCGTGACTTGGAGGTGTTAGCTTCTAGTGGTATCTGTTACAGTATGCTTACTCATAGCTCAGGGAGGATGTTAGCTAGCTTGGTTGTGAGACCAAGTCTTATGGACAGGATTTCTCTTGCTCAGAAGGAGGATTCAGTTGCTTTAGATCGTGTTCATCGGTTGAAGAATGGAGAGGAAGCGGATGACCTGAAAGGTTTTGAGATGGACGCTCATGGTTGTTTGAGGAAGAAGGGTAGAATCTTTGTACCAAATGTTGCAGGGCTTAGACAAGAGGTGATGAAGGACTGCCATTGTTCACGATACACTATTCACCCAGGTGGCAGCAAGATGTACATGGACATGAAGCGCCTATATTACTGGGAAGGAATGAAGCGTGATATAGGTGAATATGTTAAGAATTGCATTACTTGCCAACTGGTGAAATGCGAGCATCAAAAGCCTAGCGGTCTTCTTCAGCCCTTGGAGATTCCATTATGGAAATGGGATCAGGTATAAGTGAATTTTGATTTTATAACAGTTCACTTATATAAACCCTTATTTGTGATCCAATTAGTGTTCCATTAATACTTTATTTAGGTATCAATGGATTTCATTGATGGCTTGCCTCGATCGAAGCAAGGGCATGATAGCATATGGGTAGTAGTGGATCGTTTGACGAAATCTGCCAATTTTATTCCTGTCAAGGCAAAGAGGACTGCATCTTATTTGGCGAAGCTGTATGTGAAGGAAGTTATTCGTCTCCATGGTGTACCTAGTGCTATAGTTTGTGACAGAGATCCATTATTTACTAGTGGATTTTGGAGGAGCTTACAAGCAGCTTTAGGGACAAAGTTGAATATTAGCTCAGCCTATCATCCTCAGTCTGATGGACAAACTGAGCGAGTCAACAAGATATTGGAGGATTTATTGCGATCCTGTATTCTGGACTTTGGAGGCTCTTGGGAGGACCACCTGTACTTGGTAGAGTTTTCATATAATAACAGCTTTCAGTCTAGTATAGGCATGGCTCCTTTCGAGGCACTGTATGGAAGACCATGTAGATCTCCTGCATGCTGGCTTGAGACTGGAGATAAGTTAGTTCTTGGTCCCGACACGGTACGTGAAGCTTCAGAAAAGGTAGAGATAATTAGAAGGAGGATGAAGGAAGCACAAGATAGACAAAAGTCCTATGCAGATAAAAGAAGAAAGGACTTGGAGTTTAGCGTCGGCGATCATGTGTTCGTGAAGGTTACTCCTTTAAAAGGGGTAATGAGGTTCAGCAAGACTGGTAAGCTTGCTCCTAGATTTATTGGGCCTTATCCTATTATGGAGCGGATTGGGAAGCTTGCCTATAGAGTTGCTTTACCTGAACACTTATCAAGTGTGCACAATGTGTTTCATGTGTCACACTTGAGAAAGTGTCTGAGAGATTCTGAGGAGGTGATAGAGCCAAAGCAGTTGCAGCAGCTTGGGTAAGCTCCTAATATGACATATACTCGAGAGCCTATCCGTATCATTGCCTCTGAGATGAAGAAGTTGCGTAGTAAGGTGGTTCCACTAGTCAAGGTGCAATGGTCGAGCAATCCGAAGGACTGCACCTGGGAAACACAAGAGTCGATGCAGAGGCATTATCCTGAATTGTTTGGCACTCGAGTAAGGTATGTCTTATTCTTTTTGAAATTTAAATCAACTAATAAAGTTACAAATATCGCCCTTACGTAGAAATTGCGAGGACGCAATTTTTGTAAGGGGGGAAGTCTGTAACAACCCAACTTTTAGGAATACTAAATTGGGAATCAACTTAATAAATTAATAATTAATTTGTTAATAATAATAAACAATTAAATATTTATTAAGAAAATAAAATAATAGATAAATGGGAAAAAAATGAGAATTTAATATTAACAGCATTGAGAGGAAAATAAATGGTAACAAATTCGTACGATTTTATTTGGAGTTATAAATTGTTCCTTCTTGAGGTAGTGTAATTTATTTTAATAAATGAACCATTTTATTAACCTAAACTATTCAAAAAAAAAAAAATAATAAAATTAAACATTGAAAATGATAAGTTTTTTTTTTATGAAAGAATGATAACTAATTACATAAGATAAAACGCGTTTTATGTATGAGAAGTTTACATAAGAATTTTTTTTATGTTGATTTACAATTAGATATAAAAGGAAAAAAAAAAGAGAAAAGGGTAAAATAATAATAAATAATAATAAATAATATCTTTTTATAATGTAATGTAGGAAAGATCTAGAAAGTGAATAAAATATTGTTAAGTAAAAGAAAAATCTAGAATAAGGACAAAAGATAATGAATAAATAATTTTAAAAAGAAAGAAAGGGGGGAGAAATAATAAATTAAGGTTTAATTGGAAGAAGATTCTAGAGGAGGGGCTTTGTAATAAAAATACCATTCCCTCTCCTCAAATCTTTCATTGTACGTACAGATATCAGAAAGAAAAAAAAAACAGAGAGAAGGAGAAAAACCCTAAAACCTAATTTCCAATCTTTTTCATCCAAATCCAACTTTGCAATTGAAAGATAAAAGAAAAGATTCCCAATTCTAATAGTAAGTATTCCTAAATCAGCTCAATTCCATCTCTTTCTTCTTTTGTTTTCACAAATAGGTATTTAGGGTTTTCTTTCATTTTGTTAGCAATTGAAAGGGGAAGGTCAAGCAATCAAGGGCTAGCTGTATAAGAGCTTAAAGATTGCAATTTGAAGGTTTAGGTGAGTGAAATTATAGTCTTATTTTATTTTCATGTATGCATGCAAATATGATGTAAGATATTTGAATATGATGGTTGTTTGCTCATTTCATAAACCATGTTACTTGATTGAAATATTATGTTGAAGAAGAAATGAGAAACAATGCATATAATTTGAATGCATGCCTTGTGTTTGCTTAATTGCCACAATGAATTACAGCAGCCTTTGGGAAAAAAAAAGAGAAAAAAAAATTGATTTCAGAACTGCACTGTGCAGCCTAGACGAGGCTGCAAGTACAGGGGCTGCACAGGTGCAGCCAGGGGCTGCACAGATATGCAGCCCAGACTGGCTGCACAGGTGCAGCCTGGGGCTGCACAGAGGTGCAGCCCAGACGGGCTGCAAATGTGCAGCCAGGGGCTGCACACCTGTGCAGCCCAGACGGGCTGCAGAGTGTGCAGCCCAGGGCTGCAGAGTGTGCAGCCCAGGGCTGCAGAGTGTGCAGCCCTGGCGGGCTGCCCGGGCCCAGCCTGGCGGGCTGCCCGGGCCCAGCCTGGCGGGCTGCCCGGGCCCAGCCCGGGGGCTGCCCGGGCGGGCTGCCCGGGCCCAGCCCGGGGGCGGCCCGGGGCCGGCCCGGTGGTGCAGCCCAGGTGGGCTGCACCCGGGCAGCCCGGGCCCGCCCAGGGCGGTGCAGCCCAGGTTGCACCCGTGCAGCCCAGGGCTGCACAGGGGCAGCCCGGGCGGGCTGCCCTGTGCAGCCCATGCGGGCTGCACAGTGGCAGCCCGGGCAGGCTGCCCTGTGCAGCCCGGGCGGGCTGCATCTGTGCTGCACGCCCGGGCTGCCCTGTGCAGCCCATGCGGGCTGCACCTGTGCAGCCCATGCGGGCTGCACAGTGGCAGCCCGGGCGGGCTGCCCTGTGCAGCCCGAGCGGGCTGCCCTGTGCAGCCCGGGCGGGCTGCATCTGTGCAGCCCAGGGCTGCACAGGGGCAGCCCGCCAGGCTGCCTGGTGCAGTCTGGGCGGGCTGCACTGTGCAGCCTGGGGCTGTACAGCCCAGGGCTGCACTGGTGCAGCCCAGGCAGGCTGTACAGCCCAGGCAGGCTGTACAGTTACAGTCCAAGTCGGAGCTGCACCAATTTGGAAAAAAAAAATAAATAAATAAATAAAATTAAATTTTATTAAAATTAGTTTAAATTATTGAATTAAACTTATTTTGTTTAAAGAAGAAAACTATTGTATTATCGATAAATATGTGTTTGAAAATAATAATAATAACAACAATATGTAAATAAAACATTTTAGAATTTTGATTACGTTTTTGAGTATTAAGCTTGTTTTTTTTAATTGAATTTATTGTTATCAAATTTTTTTTTTACTTAACGAATTTTTGCAATGAATGAGCTTTTTGCGTTTCGTCTTAATACATAAGTATTATGGGGTACTTATGTGTTAATGCGAAATGAATATGTAATTATTTTCTTTTATACACACCATTATTTGCTAAATTTTATTCGTTTTTGAATATTATACTGGGTTTATTAATGGAATTTTTGAAAGGCGATTGTCATCGTTGACTTTTATTTTTAAGAAGTGTTTTAAAACTATAAACACTTTGATTTTTGGGTCGGGATAGATTGGACTCTGTTGTACCAATGGGCCAAAACTCCACCTTGGCCGACCTGATTCAGGATCGCTACCTGAATCGGTGGTATATCACATGCCCTTTTACCACCAAAGGTCAACGGTCTGCTACATAGGGCTAATCTTATTTTGATCGGGATCTCCGATCGGCGGGTCACGGACTATGAAGGATGGAGGCGTGGGGGGGTCCCACGTGTAGATCCGTGAACGGGTAGCATACGGCCTTTGCCTTAGACCGTCTTGGTTATCCTGGGTTGATCGCCAGGTGTATTATGGCGTTATGAGTAGGTTACGGGGTTGATGTCTCCGCGCGCGCTCGAGCTCTACCACTGTGATTTTACAATATTAGCGTCTGTTTATTTGGTATATTTTATGGGTCATGTTATATTTATCCCATAATTCCCATAATGCAATTTTCTTTACTTTATGATTTTTGGAAGTATTAAAGTTGATTTTGAAAGCCCAGTATCTTTGGAGAATGTGTGTATGAACTTATCCTTGTGTTACAAATAATAATTGGGAAGGTATCGTATTGGATTATATACGATAAGTTTGGCCTAAATCATTGTTTGATTAAAGGAATTGTTTATGAAACTAAATTTGCATGTTAGTTCTCACACACATATATGCCTCATGTTGGTTTATACATGCGGCGTTTTCTTTCCCTTGTGTTGATTGAGACAATTATTGTTCATAGATCTTACTTCACTCACACTAGAAATAGTCTGACCCGTGTGATTTGTTTTATAATCCTCGGGTCAGTCTGAGGATTGTGGTTGCAGGTTAGGTTGCGTGGATTGTAGCAGAATTCTTATCACTTTCCACGTTTTGGGGTTTTGGACTTTTCAGCTTGGACTTAGAAGTAGTTAATATGTATTATGGTATGTATGTTATTATGTATTTTGGAAGTGATATGTACTATGGACTATGTATCGTGGACATTATGATATGTATTATGCATTATGCTGTTTTTGGTGCTGAATTGTACATTCTATTATATTCTATACTATGTAACCAGGAAAATTTTTATCTTGTATCATTGCTTTGAACCAACACTGCGCACAAAGGGTAAGTAGAAGGAAAAAAAAATCGAAAAATTTCTCGTGCCAGTGTTAGTTCAAGGGAATGAGTACAACATTTAGCCCTATCGAGTCTCATTCTCCGGGCTTTCCGACAGTAATACTTAGTATTACTCTTGGTTGGCATGGGTATAGAGGCCGGGCGTTACATTTTTGGTATCAGAGCCCAGGTTAACAATAGCATAGAATATATTTAGAATATAAGTTAGCACAAAGCAGTAGAAGCATTGTACATGTCTACATACCATAAGTATCACTTCCATAATATAATAATAGTCATACATACCTGAACCAAAACCCCAAATCTTTGATCTTTTTAGTATGAGAGCTATTTTGATTCCAGCATAATAACATTTCTCACTATGCAGAGTAGTGAGAAAGATGGCTGGAAGAACTCCCCGTTTGACCATGGAGCAGTGGTTAGAGTTAATGCGAAACATGCCACAGGCCGCACCTGCTCCTAATGCTGCTCCTAGAGTTGATTTCGCTCGTATGTGTAAGGATTTTGTGAGCCTTGGAGGGAAGCCTTTTCATGGTAATGAAGGTGTGGTTGGAGTTCAGGCTTGGTTGAAGACTTGTGAACGAGTCTTTGGACACATGGGTGTGACGGACCGTCAGAAGGTCCAGATTGCTTCCAGCTTCCTCCAAGACGGTGCATCTGACTGGTTCGATGTGGTTAGTGCTGAGATAGGCGAGGAGGAGCTTACATGGGAGAGATTTAGAGAACGATTCGAGTTAAGGTTCATTCCTGAGGCGGAGAAGGCCATCCTCGCTCGTAGATTTATTGAGCTGAAGCAGAGAGATATGACAGTTCAGGAGTATGTCAATACCTTCAACTCCCTCTCTAAGTATGGTCCCGATTTGGTCAACACTCCCTTCAAAAAGAACCAGAAATTTGTGGATGGTCTACGTAGGAAGTTGAAGGAACAGCTTTTGACTCAGCTTCGCTCCACTTTTGATGAGATTGTTGATTTGGCCATGAGGTATGAAGACTTGTATCGGGAAAGAGATGATGATGCACCATCGAACCGACAAAGCTTTGCGCCTAAGAGAAAAGCTCCATTCTTCCCTAAGAAGAAGCAAAATCCTCAGAAGAAACAAAAGAAAAGTCAAGCTTCAGGCTCCCAGAAGCAAGATAAAAGTGGAGTGAAGTGCTATAAGTGTGGAGTAATGGGGCATTTTGCTAATAATTGTCCCCAGAGGCAGTGTTATGAGTGTCATCAGACTGGTCATTTGAAGAACAACTGCCCACAGCTTATGAAGAAGAAGCAAGCAGCTAAGCTGAATGTGATGGAAGGAGATCCAGGCCCGAGTCAGAGGAAGGGAAAGCAAGTGGCGGTCATGGAAGGTATGATTCCTTTTAGAGATACTTTCATTCGTATACTCTTTGACACAACACAACTAAAACCATATAATAGATAAATGAATAACATATAATAGATAAATGAATAATCTTTAGATCAAAAGAACTGTACATTTTATATATTACATCATCAGAGTCAACTTACAACACAACACAACTAGACAATTATATGAACTTGTCCTTACAAGTGGATACACAGCGGAAAAGATAATATCATATACAAGTGATACGTTTCGCCATCCAGCTCGCCTCTTGAGCTCCACGGCACCTCCTGAATTCCAGAATGACCTGATAACCTGACTCTAGGCTGCTCTTGTGGAAAATGAAGCCAGATTTTAGGAAGGAAAAATAAACTCCAGGTCAGTCATGGAACTGGTGTGAGAACTTAAAACAGTTTATCTTTAAAACAAACAAAGAAATATTTTAAAATAGATCCGCAATGCTTTTAGGAAATGTAACTACCATAAGGCCTCCCGCCATACACATAATGCAAACGCAGAATTGGGGGAGATTTCTCCTTATGATAGTCAAGCATGCTTGATACACAAATTTCTTTTATATTATTACTATATGTGCGAAGTGTAGGAAAACATTTCGAAAATATAATATAAATCTTAGCCAGTATAGACATTCCGCACTTATGCCCACTATAGCTACCATGTTCAATAGTAGGTTACCGCCACATTTCATGGCAGGTTATACAACTAAAACCATACAGGGCTCATATTGTTTCTTTGGATTTTCCAACAAATGGCCAGGCCAAGGAACTTCCTATTGCCACATGGGTACGCCTCTTGAAAGACGCCCCGAGAACCTAACCGGATCTCTGCCAACACAAGGCCGGGTTACCTCTGCAAAAGTAGGTAACTGCTGACACGAGTATGCCATCCCCCGGTTGTAAACAACCTTTATCCGAGGATCCTCAACCAACAACAATCACAAAGTCATATATATTTGCGATATCCACATAAGTTAAGTATCTGGGCTCCATACCATGATATCATTTCTATCCAGAAGTAAATGCACATACCCTAAGGGGCTCTACTCCCTATAACCTTGCTGCATCTTTCCTGTTTTGATCATTACTGGGTTGTGAGGTCCGACGAAGTCTCGTCCACAAAGCTACGCTTTTCACAAAAATTATGCTTTGATCAACAAATGATCAGCAGCACTTCGTATGCCACATTAACAAATTGGGAATGTATCACTAGTAACCATCAACTACATAACCTCTGAGCTTGTACGTCTCAGAGAAGGACGTTAAGCTAAGAGAATAAATTCTCCGCCACCAACAGAAATGTATTTGATAGAAACCAGCTTTTCATCTCAAATTGTAACGTCAGACACACTTCCATACAAGTCCGTTCCGAGATCGAACGAAACCGAAGGTACTTCCAAGGAAGCCCTTGCAATCCGGATATTGACTAAACACGTCCAGACTTCCATCACAAAGGGTGATAAAATCTCTATATCGAAGATCAGCCGATGCAGAGACATTCGACGGTAATCCTTCCTTTTTGAAAATATTCGGTTTTCAAATGCTATCCATTACGACGTATCACTATTCGGAATGGGATTCATGACCCAAAGTTAATCTTCCGACAAAACCGAATAATGGGCGCTTATTTTAAAGTAAATGTAGCATTCAAATTCAAGCAAATCACAACAAATACCAATTTAAAGGTAAATATTGATAGTCGGTTATTAAACTATCAATAGATATGCACAACATCACCAGATTCCAAATATTTTCCCAAATTATTTATTTTCCAAAAATATCTTAACAAGATATATTTTTCCACACTTCAACCATTTGAAAACAAATTTCAAATCACTTTTCACCTTTACAACTTTTGAAAACAAATTTCAAATCATTTTCCTTACGCGGAAACACTTCCAAATATTTATTCATCTTCACTAGAAATCAGTCGAGTTCAATTACTTCAAAAAGATTCATGTTACTTATCCAAAATATATCTGGAAAACACTTTGAAATCACTATTTTTCTTGTAAACACTTTACTTAAAATATTAATTACAAAAATATTACACCAATATTACATAAAACCTAAGACCAAACTAATTTTCAAAATAAAATTAGTAGATAGAGTATAACTATTTAAAATAACTATTTTCTAAAACAATTATTGATTAAATCTTAGAAATAACCATTTCTATATCAACGTATTAAACCTCTACTTAAAGGATGCAAAATAATTTAAGAAGTTAATTTCTCCAAAGTACCCTTTTCAAAACCAATTCTAGAATTATATATATATCTATGTATGTATGTATGTATGTATGTATGTATGTATGTATGTATGCATGCATGTATATGTATATATCTTTAAAAGCTATTCGGAAATTTTATTCCGCTTTCCAGGGAGAATACACCTTCATTTCAAAATGGTTCATTTAAACCAATTAAATAAATTCCTACCGATTTACTTTAATTTTACGTTCCAAATCCGTAAATTTATTTCCACGCTTCAAAAATAAATCAATGTTTATTTTTAAACAAATTTCCCTTTCCCTTATAAATTCCATGGTGAATTTAAATTTCCAAATATCTATTGATATACGATTTTCAAATCGATTTCAAATATTCACTTTCAACGACAATTCAATTTTTCAATTGATTTCAAAAACAACCAAAACAAATTCCATATTGATTTCCCAAGAAATTAAACACCAAGTGAATTTCATTCAAATCTCAAATTGAAATCAATTTCTACTAAACCCCAAACCAATTTTCAAATTGATTCCAAATTCATTTTAAAACACCTGATAAATTTCCAAATGGATTTTCAAAATACTTTAAATTCAATCGCCAAAAATCAATTCCCGAATGAGTTTCAAATTTTATTTCTTTTTTTAAATAAATTCCTTTTAAAGAAAACCAATTTTTCAAACCCTTTAAAATCCGTATTTTGAATAAATTCTTCAACCTTTGAATAATATTACCCGATATCCATTTATTAAAAAAATTTTCCAAATTTTGAAATTTTATTCAATAAGATCAAAAATAAAACTTTATTATTTTAGAATTCCTTCTTTTAAATTTATCCAATTCTCAAAAAAATAAATTTTAATATA
The DNA here is from genome assembly GCA_030765085.1 of Allium cepa. Classification (NCBI taxonomy): domain Eukaryota; kingdom Viridiplantae; phylum Streptophyta; class Magnoliopsida; order Asparagales; family Amaryllidaceae; genus Allium; species Allium cepa. The sequence goes on from CM060939.1 coordinate 976,018,223, forward strand.
AACTTTCAACTTAAATTTTCAAAAATCAAATTTTCATTTATTTTCGGTATCTAACGATACCAAAATTATATTCGGCTAAATTTTAGCCTTCAACGATTTCAATCACACAGAGATTATAAATAATCAACACATAACATCGAGCAAATTCAATTATTTTAGGAATCCTGTTGGATCCCTCCAACCTGTTTCCCTGCATCCACAGATGTTAGCACAATACCAATCCCGTTTCAAGACAAGATATCGCAGTATATGGGTTTATATAAAATATTATCCGCTATGATGCGGTGCAATAGGGTCTCATCCGCTATATAATGTGGGAAAATCAACTCCACGTACATATATAATACCAATTCCACTTCAAGGTGGACTATCGCGGTATATGGGTAGTCTATTTCAATACAACAGATAGCAATTTATCATTCGTCACACGATCATGCAATTTTAAATAACTATTTAAAATTTAAACCGAAACACAATTCGATTGAGTGAGAAGTTCTCACCTTGCTTCCGATACCAGTTTCAGCGTTTCGTTCCGAATAAAATTAAAAACACGTTTAATTTTACCCAAAATTCACAATAGCTCCAATAAATACCAGTCTAGCTCCATCATGTAGTGCTTGCGAATACGAACCCAACGCAACTCGTTTCGTGCGAAACGGGTCTTGTATGAACAAGTTATGATGTTACAAAGATTACACGAATTTTAATATAATTAATTTCACAAATTTTATTTATTTTTAAACCTAGATTCCATCAGGGCTGCACATTTTTCAACTCAGAATCGTGGCCGCACAATCCTTCTTCTCCCTCCCTCGGTAAATAAATGCGAACGAACCCATTTGGCCGCCTCCATCTTTGAATTTTCGCACATCCTCCATTGATCGAGAACACGATCAACCTATGCCAAACGAAAGCTCGTCTCGAGCTCGACCTTTGGCTACAGCAGCAGCAAACTCGGTCGTCCCTGCGCCTAGGAAATCGTACATGACCGTGGTGACTTTGAGCATGAATTGCCGATGATCCACGTGTCTATAAACGATCACGGCCGTTGAAGTTGAAGATCTAAATACGCTCTTCAACTTTGTAGTTGATGATTTCTTGAATTAACGTGTGGATTGGAAGATAATTGAAGAAGAACGAAGATGCATTTCGGCCATTAGTAGTTTGCTGGCAGCTAGGGCTTAGAAGAATTTGGGTTTTGAGTGAAAATAATCAAATATGGAGGCCTTATATAGAAAATTACGCGACACTATTCACCCGAATTTTTTCCGAACTCCAAATGAAGCATGCCGCCTGGCGTTTATCATATTTTACCCCCATTCCGAACGCAATGAAATATATATCGGGAGCCAATTCGATCATATTTGAAAGATAGGTTTTCAAATCGACTATTTAAATTCAAAAATTCACATAAACAGATTCCTATGCGTTTTAGTTGCCTCGGAGAAACCGTAAATCCGATTGACACGAAATTTGAAATCTTACAATAATTTAACATTACGGATATGGTGGAACTAGTTTCATCGAAATCCGAGACTATTTGAAAAATGACTATTTTTACTCGTCAATTAAATATTAAAATATTCAATTTCCACAAATTAACTTTTAATTCGATTTTAAAAGTTATATAATATAATTCTAACTCCAATATGATTAAATACAACTTTACAAATCAATTTTAATCACATTAAACCCAATTTCCAATTATTTCTGTAATTTCAAATATTAAATTATCAATTTAATTATCCAATTAAATCTAGATATTCGAAATAAAATTTATTCGACTTACAAATTTTACTTGTTAATATTTAAAATCAATTAAATATACGAATTTCAAATGACAGGAATTCTGGGTCGTTACAAATTTCCCCCCTTAAAAGAATTTCGTCCACGAAATTACCAAGTAAGAAAAAAGTCTTGAAATCCATTAACTTTTCAAATTAAATTTCAAATCCATTTAAACATTTTAACTTTTCCAAAATCCATAGTTAAACTTCTTACAATAACTTTACTAAGTTTTCAAATCATACTTAGTTATCTTTTGAAAACCAAATATATTGTTTAACTTTTCACTCCAAAATCAAAGTTAATAGTTTTCAAAATTTTGCAATTTTCTCAAAAATATTTTAACGCCTTAAATTTTCAAAAAATTTGGCCAGCGTCTCCTTTGCGCGGCTAGTTCATTACGACTACAAAAAAAGGGCACCACGGCCCCCAGATTTCAGAAAGAAAAGAAAAAGCCAAGTGGATGGACAAGAAAATCATCAAATTTCATACTGAAATTCAAATACATACCTTTTGTCGAGCAATTCAATTTTTTTTATCTTCGAAATCAAAATCCCAATTTCCTTTAATCCTCCTGTATATCCTGCTAACCATAATATCCATTTTCATTCAATCTCACATTATCAATTTCATTTGAATTCAATTTACAATTTCAATTCTATTTGGATTAAATTTACCTTCTAAATATTGAATTTTATCAATTATTTTTATTTCACAACTGATTCATCTTGCTATTTTTTTTAAATTGGTTTCTTTTACTAATTCATTACAAGTTCTAACTCATTTCATCCCGCACAATTCAAATTGATTTTCGATATTCGGTTTTCAATTTCGGTTTTTTTCTTTTGTTCATTTCCAAACACAATTCAATTCACTATTTCGGTTTATAACCACTTATATTTAAACAGGATTTCAAATTCCATATGAACTTAATTTACCCTTTATTTATAACTATTGAATTCAATTCATTTTAACCCATATTTAATTTGTCCTTTCTTCAGTTAGTTTTACTTACTAATTTTATTTTAATACTTAGCTTCATTTGATCCAACTTGACAAATTTTCAACTTACTTGCAATTTCAAGATGAATTTCAACATTTAATTTCCAATTTCATTTACTCGCAATTGTAAATTCTTTCATTCATAAATTTATTTCCATAATTCAAACTCAATTTCAATTCATTTGTTTCTACCTAAATTTATTTTCAACTCGACAAATTTTGTTCCATAACTACTTTTATCAGATTCCAGAGTCTTTCCAATATTTCAAAACCATTTTTTTTGAAACCAATTCAAATTATCCTTTGAATTTCAAAACCCAAACCCAAATTTTCCAAACAACTTCCATTTAAAACAACTTGGCAGCAATCCCTCTTTTGGAAACCCAAAAATGAACAACGATGATGCTGCAGTCATCACCGAAGTTATTTTCCAGCGACCGAAAAGAGATTAGAGCTTTTATCCCTCCAAAAACATTTTTCCAAACCCTTGAAAACCATTTTCAAACTCAAAAAGGAATTTTATCTTTTCCAAATTGCAAACCCTTTCAAAACATTTCCAAATATTCCTCTGGAATTTTACTTCAAATTACAAATCACATTTACAATTTATATTCTCCAATTCTATTTGTTCGTAAATTTATTTCTTAACTTTGGAGTTACGATTTAAATTTCTTTTTTAACATTAATGATAATAATGTAATATCATCACTTTCTAGCAACCAAGCAATCATATATTATAATAATTCACATAAATTTTTTCACTTTTATATAAGAAAATAATTTAGGTAAAATTATTTCAATTACCCTATTTTAAAATGATATCGTGTTGAATTTGTTCTGTACAAGTGTTCAGAGATTCCTATCAATAACGTTAATTAATCGTATTGACCAGAATCCATATACCACTCAACAAACCAAACAACACAATATAAAACAATTTTTATATTCACAAACAAATATGCACTCATATCTATAATTACACTCACACTCATTCTAGAGTACTATTGACTCTGTCTCTAATGAGTAACACCCAATAGTGCCAAGGTTATCGCTTAACCAATTGCTTTGATACCACATTATAACGTTCAGAATTTTTGACTTTCAAAAATCGACATCAATATGTCCACTGTATCAACTGTCGAGCAATCGATTGCCGGAAAATCGAACTGTTAGGGTTAAATAAGAGGTAGAAGACATAAGAAGAAAGAAAGAAGAAGCAACATAAACAAAATCAGAATCTCACAATCGCTGCAGAACAACATATAATAGATAAATGTATAATATTTAAATCAAAAGAACTGTACATTTTATACATTACATCATCAGAGTCAACATACAACACAACACAACTGGACAATTACATGAACTTGTCCTTACAAGTGGATGCACAGCGGAAAAGATAATATCATATACATGTGATACGTTTCGCCATCCAGCTCGCCACTTGAGCTCCACAGCACCTCCTGAATTCCAGAATGACCTGATAACCTGACTCTAGGTTGCCCGTGTGGAAAAGGATGGACACCTAGAGTTTAGGAAGGGGAACAATAAACTCCAGGTCAGTCATAGGACTGGTGTGAGAACTTAAAACAGTTTATCTTTAAAAAAAACAAAGAAATATTTTAAAATATATCCGCAATGCTTTTAGAAAATGTAACTACCATAAGGCCTCCCGCCACACACACAATGCAAACGCAGAATTGGAGGAGATTTCTCCTTATGATAGTCAAATATGCTTGATACACAAATTTATTTGATATTATTACTATAAGTGCAAAGTGTAGGAAAACATTTCGAAAATATAATATAAATCTTAGCCAGCATAGACATTCCGCACTTATGCCTACTATAGCTACCATGTTCAATAGCAGGTTACCGCCACATTCCATGGAAGGTTATACAACTAAAACCGTATTGATCTTATATTGTTTCTTTGGATTTTCCAACAAATGGCCAGGCCAAGGAACATCCAATTGCCACATGGGTACGCCTCTAGAAAGACGCCCCGAAAACCTAACCGGATCTCTGCCAACACAAGGCCGGGTTACCTCTTCAAAAGTAGGTAACTACTGACACGAGTATGCCATCCCCCGGTTGTAAACAACCTTTATCCGAGGATCCTCAACCAACAACAATCACAAAGTCATACATATTTGCGATATCCACATAAGTTAAGTATCCGGGCTCCATATCATAATACCACTTCTATCCAGAAGGAAATGCACATAACCTAAGGGGTGCTGATGTGCACGTAAATGTGCACATTTTTATCACCATATTTAATCTATTTAAATTAAACAAATGATCATATTGGGTATTTTAACTTGTTTTAACCAAAATTCACATTAATTCCAAATTGTCACACATTCATCTTCATACAAGGGTGAAATGGTCATTTTTGTGCATTTATTAAATTGTGAAAATTTATTTAGAATTTTCTATGTTTTTTGTAGGAAATTTGGTGACTTTCACAAGTGGTTTCATGAAGATATGCATGCACAAAATTAATACAAAGGAATGAAGATGGAAATAATTCAAAGTGAAGATCATGGAGGACCCCACCTACCCACCTACCTTAATGTACAAATTAAAGGCTAAAGCACATGCTTATGTATTTAATGGCTTCATGTACATTTAAGTGGGGATTAAGACATGCTAATGATAACTTGGCCTCCACACTTTCTCATGGGCATTTTGGGCATTCCCCAAAAATAGGAATTAGGGTTTTAAACTTGTATATATACCCCTTATGTTTCATGTAACATAATCTCCTCTCTTAGTCTCTCTTTAGTTAGTTTAGGCTCAAAATAAAAACCAAGTTCTCTTCTTTCTTTTCATGGCTACTTAGCCATTTCTCTTTTATGTATTTTTTTTATGCAAATTCAATATATGTTCTTTTTCTTTTCATGCTTATTTACTTTCATGTTGTAGTGTAGATTTATTTTTTATGCAAGTAGATTAGTTTTGTTTCTTTGCTTTGCTCTCTTTTTCCTTTTCTTTTACTTTAATGTTGCAAGCTATATTTGTTCATATGATAACAAACATGAGAGGCTAATCCCTTCAATTTAGGGGTAATGAAGCCTCTAATCATGTAGCTTCAACATTTCGATATTTTGTACTCTCTTTTTGTGCTTTAATGTGAATGTATGAAGTGGTTAACTTGTTGTTTAGCTTTGAATTTGATAGTCTATGTTGTTCATAACAAATAGGCTATGCTTAATCAAACATAACACAAATTGCCACTTCATCTAAATATGTGGCAAAGAAGTGAATGTTGAAATTGAAATTAGATAGCCTATATTTCTAAACAATAGTTAATAGGCTATGCTTAAAATAGATTTTTATTTCAACTTGTTGTCATATTTCGTGAGAGTTAAATGTGTATTAGTGGTTGTGTTATAGTTTGATGGTTTATATTGGGCTAATTAATAGCACAAATATACCATACTTATGATAAGCACATCAACTAATTACACTAATGAAAAGAAAAGAGAGATCATAACTTCATTTTGTTGATTTATGTGATCTAGAGAGTGGATTTATCTCTAAATTGTTCTTAAACTCTCACATTTTTTTATCAATTTTCTTTCGTTTGTTTTTCTCTTTTTCTAGCTTAAATATTCTCAAGCTTTTGGTTAATTTGATTGAATAGAAAATTTAAATCATCAATTCCCTGTGGATCGACCCGTATTCGCCACGTACTACAAGTGTACGCCGTGCGTTTGCGGTTATTTTTATTTCTAAATTCGTTCGACGGTTTTCTAAACCGATAGAATTTCCGTCGACGAACAAGTTTTTGGCGCCGTTGCCAGGGAGTTGTTTCGATTTTGATTTTCTATTCTTCGAATAATTTTTGTTTGATTTTTGTGTGTTTTAATTTTTGTGTGTTTGTGTGATTTTTGTTTGTGTGTTGTTTTTTTTTAGTTGTTAGTCTATAGCCATTTTATTTCAAAAAAAAAACAAAAAAAAACCAAAACAAAAAAAAAACAAAAAAAAATTTAAAATCCAAAACTAAAAAAAATTTGTAAATATTCCTTTTCCTTTGAAATTTTTAAATCCTTTTTCTTTGAAATTTCAAAAATCCAAAAAATTTAGAAAAACAAAAATTAAAAAAAAATCTTTTCAGAAAAAAAACAAAAAAATTGAAAAATGAAAAAAAAAACAAAAATCAATTTCCCTTTTTAAAAATAAATTTGTAAATGTTTTTTCTTTATAAAAAAACCAAAAAAAAAAACATTCTTGAAAATGTCCGAGTTTCCCCACTTACGTGAATTTTACAATAGTTGTGAAAATCAATATAATCCATATGATTTCAGTCCAAAATCGTATGGATATTTTAACAACAACTATTTTGTAAATAATTCAAATTTCGAACAAAAAATTTTTCAAAACGATGACCGACGTTCGACTCTTGAAAATAGCATTGAAATGATTTCACCTTTACTCGAACTTTCTACACGACAAAATCAAGAGATAAATGATTTATGTAATTCTGATTTGTGTAATAACTCAAGTCAAGGATTTCAAAATTTGAATTCAATTCAAAATTCAAACGATTACGGTTATAACCCATGCCAATTTAATTTCGAACTCCAAAATGAATTCCAAACTCAACATGATAACGGGAAAAACTTTTCAAACGAATTTGGCAATGGGAATAATCTTAACCATGTTACGAGTGAAAGTTTTTGTTCTCAACAAATCCAAATCGAAAATTCTCAATTTAATAACTATAAATTGGATTTTGTTGAACAAATGAATGAAATTTACGATGATCACACGGATTTGTTGTTGGAAACTTATATGAAACAACGTGAACAACAAAATCAAATCTCAACGTGTGATGAGCCAAGTGATAATCCACCTTTTACCCAAATCGACGATTTTCAAATAACAACTTTTGAATTTGATGATGACGATCTTAATCAAGTTGTTGAAAATACGGTAATTGAGTTGGATTTCAATTCTTTTGAGGGTGCGAAACTCGATTTAAACTTCGATCTTCCTTTTTCTGAAAATTTGAATACGACAACTTTAAAACTCGATTTACATGATGAAGTTGTTGATAATCCAACAAATGAAGTCGAATTTAACGAACATGAGTTTTATGGACTTTTTGAAAACGAGTTGTTGAATTTTGAAGGGGAAAATTTCGATCACCATTTTGCTTTTGAAATCGATACTTTGAAAGAAATTGAACTTCAACCAATTTTTCTATCTACCCTGAAAATCATCGAAAATAAAACAACTCGTATGATTTTTAATAAAACGACATTCGTTTTTTGCAAATCGAAAATCAACTTCAAATTCTTTTACGATTGGTTTTTCGTGCTTAAGCTATGTATTGCACATTTGACGAGACAAATGAATCGGTCTTTAGAAGACCGTTTCATTTACTTTTTGACTGTATACTTTCTTATGTCTTGTAAATAATCATCTTTTCATTTTCATTTAAATAAAGGTTATGTTTTTATTTTTCTTCTTCCACTTGGGTTGACTGTGGGGACACAATCAAAATCAAGTGTGGGGGTAAGGCTCATCTTCATTTTTTTTCATGGTTTATTTTTGCTTTAAAATCACCAAAAAAAAATTTTTTTAAAAAAATCTTGAAAATTTATGTCATTTACTCGTCAAAATTTCCAACAAAAATCAAGTTATTATATCAAATAGACTATAGTTTAACTCGTTGTTTAGGTTAATAACAAAGTGTAACTATGAAATGGATCCTTAGTTGATTATCAAAGTTTATCAAAGTGGTATTTTCATTTCTTTTCAGTAACAAATCAAATCAACTAAGTAAAAATAGTGCTAGGATTTCAATTGCTTGCTGTCTCATTATTTGCAAGAAAAATTACACACCTAGCTCAGGTAAACTGAGGCCAGATATACCACCCATGCACTGCCTTTCGGACTTATGTGAGGGGAGTACAGAGCATGGTGAGTGCACACACTTTCGTGCATACACCTATTGACCGTAGGTGGTTTTTATTAAGTCTTTTTTTTACATGTGTTCCATACATACATAACCGTGAGGACTTTTAAATGAGTATGAAAGCACATAATCAAAAATTCCAAGTAATCACCCATGCATAACCGTGAGGACTTTTAAATGAGAGTGAATACTTGGATGTTATCATTTTTTATATTTTTATATATATATTTTTTTAAGAGAGAGAGAGAGTTTTGCAAAATCATCTTAGCACCATTTAACTTGGAAGACAAAAAAAATGTTATATCCTTTACTTTAAATCAACCACTTTTTAAAACAAAGATTTTCAATTAGGATGTACTTCATAATTAACACGTATGAATTTTCCTATATACTAGTTAAACCATTGTTATTTGTAATCAAACTTCATTTTTATTTTTGTTAAGATAAATAAACTTTCAAAAATTTCAATTTAATAAGCCAAAACCATATATTTATCCTATAGTGTTTCTTTAAAAATAAATCAAAAGAAGTTTTTGGGACTTTTTTTTAAAGAAAAGGCAAAAATAAACCATGAAAAAGAAAAAAAATGAAGCCGAGTCTCCAGACTAAGAGAGGAGATGGCTACATGAAACATAAGGGGTATTTATACAAGTTAGAAACCCTAATTCACTTTTTTGGGGAATACCCAAAATGCCCCTTAGGAAGTGTGGAGGCCAAGTAATCATTAACATGTCTTAATCCCCGGCAACGGTGCCAAAAACTTGTTCGTCGACGGAAATTCTATCGGTTTAGAAAACCGTCGAACGAATTTAAATTTAAAAATAACCGCATGCGCACGGCGTACACTTGTAGTACGTGGCGAATACGGGTCGATCCACAGGGAATTGATGATTTAAATTTTCTATTCAATCAAATTAACCAAAAGCTTGAGAATATTTAAGCTAGAAAAAGAGAAAAACAAACGAAAGAAAATTTATAAAAAATGTGAGAGTTTAAGAACAATTTAGAGATAAATCCACTCTCTAGATCACATAAATCAACAAAATGAAGTTATGATCTCTCTTTTCTTTTCATTAGTGTAATTAGTTGATGTGCTTATCATAAGTATGATATATTTGTGCTATTAATTAGCCCAATATAAACCATCAAACTATAACACAACCACTAATACACATTTAACTCTCATGAAATATGACAACAAGTTGAAATAAAAATCTATTTTAAGCATAGCCTATTAACTATTGTTTAGAAATATAGGCTATCAAATTTCAATTTCAACATTCACTTCTTTGCCATAATCATATTTAGATGAAGAGGCAATTTGTGTTATGTTTGATTAAGCATAGCCTATTTGTTATGAACAACATAGACTATCAAATTCAAAGCTAAACAACAAGTTAACCACTTCATACATTCACATTAAAGCACAAAAAGAGAGTACAAAATATCGAAATGTTGAAGCTACATGATTAGAGGCTTCATTACCCCTAAATTGAAGGGATTAGCCTCTCATGTTTGTTATCATATGAACAAATATAGCTTGCAACATTAAAGTAAAAGAAAAAGAAAAGGAGAGCAAAGCAAAGAAACAAAACTAATCTACTTGCATAAAAAATAAATCTACACTACAACATGAAAGTAAATAAGCATGAAAAGAAATTGAACATATATTGAATTTGCATAAAAAAAATACATAAAAGAGAAATGGCTAAGTAGCCATGAAAAGAAAGAAGAGAACTTGGTTTTTATTTTGAGCCTAAACTAACTAAAGAGAGACTAAGAGAGGAGATTATGTTACATGAAACATAAGGGGTATATATACAAGTTTAAAACCCTAATTCCTATTTTTGGGGAATGCCCAAAATGCCCATGAGAAAGTGTGGAGGCCAAGTTATCATTAGCATGTTTTAATCCCCACTTAAATGTACATGAAGCCATTAAATACATAAGCATGTGCTTTAGCCTTTAATTTGTACATTAAGGTAGGTGGGTAGGTGGGGTCCTCCATGATCTTCACTTTGAATTATTTCCATCTTCATTCCTTTGTATTAATTTTGTGCATGCATATCTTCATGAAACCACTTGTGAAAGTCACCAAATTTCCTACAAAAAACATAGAAAATTCTAAATAAATTTTCACAATTTAATAAATGCACAAAAATGACCATTTCACCCTTGTATGAAGATGAATGTGTGACAATTTGGAATTAATGTGAATTTTGGTTAAAACAAGTTAAAATACCCAATATGATCATTTGTTTAATTTAAATAGATTAAATATGGCGATAAAAATGTGCATATTTACGTGCACATCAGTTTTACTTAAAAAAAACCAAAAAAAAATATATATTGTATATATCTTAGTTTTAAATTTTCAGGTTGCCAAAGCAGGAAATAAAGGAAGAATAGCTTGCTGAATATTGCTTCCTTCGCTAGCCAAAATCAATTGCTCTGCTTGCTAAAAAATTCTGCTTTCATTTCTAGTTTTATTTGAATTGCATTGTAGATTGCTTGCATTTGCATTTTAAAAAAAAAATTAAAAAAAAATTTCATTCGTAGTTGCATTGTTAATACACGTTTAATTTCTGTTGTGCATTTCATCTTAGATTTTGATTAATAATAACGATTAGACATCGATAACACTTAATTGTATATTAACAATTCGTCTTCTTTGAACAATTTAAATTCTTGGTGTCTAGGCTACGGCAGAGCAATAATCAGTTATAAATATTACGGTGATTCGTAAATATTATACTGAATTGTTTCTCTGAAGGTACTTAAACCTTCGGCTGCATTGCTATGGTGATTCGTGGTGCACCGATAATTCCTGTCCGTTACCTGGCTGAGAACTATCTTGTTGATTTAAGAAAATTTGTAATTATACAATTTTGGGTTAACTTAGGATAAATCATTTGTAATTAACCCCTGCATTCATTTAGTTGCATTAGTTCATGCATATTAAAAAAAAACAAAAAAAAATTAAAATCCAAAACTAAAAAAAATTTGTAAATATTCCCTTTCCTTTGAAATTTTTAAATCCTTTTTCTTTGAAATTTCAAAAATCCAAAAAATTTAGAAAAACAAAAATTAAAAAAAAATCTTTTCAGAAAAAAAACAAAAAAATTGAAAAATGAAAAAAAAACAAAAATCAATTTCCCTTTTTAAAAATAAATTTGTAAATGTTTTTTCTTTATAAAAAAACCAAAAAAAAAACATTCTTGAAAATGTCCGAGTTTCCCCACTTACGTGAATTTTACAATAGTTGTGAAAATCAATATAATTCATATGATTTCAGTCCAAAATCGTATGGATATTTTAACAACAACAATTTTGCAAATAATTCAAATTTCGAACAATAAAATTTTCAAAATGATGACCGACGTTCGACTCTTGAAAATAGCATTGAAATGATTTCATCTTTACTCGAACTTTCTGCACGACAAAATCAAGAGATAAATGATTTATGTAATTCTGATTTGTGTAATAACTCGAGTCAAGGATTTCAAAATTTGAATTCAATTCAAAATTCAAACGATTACGATTATAACCCATGCCAATTTAATTTCGAACTCCAAAATGAATTCCAAACTCAACATGAAAACGGGAAAAACTTTTCAAACGAATTTGGTAATGGGAATAATCTTAACCATGTTACGAGTGAAAGTTTTTGTTCTCAACAAATCCAAATCGAAAATTCTCAATTTAATAACTATAAATTGGATTTTGTTGAACAAATGAATGAAATTTACGATGATCACACGGATTTGTTGTTGGAAACTTATATGAAACAACGTGAACAACAAAATCAAATCTCAACGTGTGATGAGTCAAGTGATAATCCACCTTTTACCCAAATCGACGATTTTCAAATAACAACTTTTGAATTTGATGATGACGATCTTAATCAAGTTGTTGAAAATACGGTAATTGAGTTGGATTTCAATTCTTTTGAGGGTGCGAAACTCGATTTAAACTTCGATCTTCCTTTTTCTGAAAATTTGAATACGACAACTTTGAAACTCGATTTACATGATGAAGTTGTTGATAATCCAACAAATGAAGTCGAATTTAACGAACATGAGTTTTATGGACTTTTTGAAAACGAGTTGTTGAATTTTGAAGGGGAAAATTTCGATCACCATTTTGGTTTTGAAATCGATACTTTGAAAGAAATTGAACTTCAACCAATTTTTCTATCTACCCTGAAAATCATCGAAAATAAAACAACTCGTACGATTTTTAATAAAACGACATTCGTTTTTCCAAATCGAAAATCAACTTCAAATTCATTTACGATTGGTTTTTCGTGCTTAAGCTATGTCTTGCACATTTGACGAGACAAATGAATCGGTCTTTAGAAGACCGTTTCATTTACTTTTTGACTATATACTTTCTCATGTCTTGTAAATAATCATCTTTTCATTTTCATTTAAATAAAGGTTATGTTTTTATTTTTCTTCTTCCACTTGGGTTGACTGTGGGGACACAGTCAAAATCAAGTGTGGGAGTAAGGCTCATCTTCATTTTTTTTCATGGTTTATTTTTGCTTTAAAATCACCAAAAAAAAAATTTTAAAAAAAAAATCCCAAAAACAAATTTTCTTTTGATTTATTTTTATAAGAAACACTATAAGATAAATATATGGCTTTGGTTTATTAAATTGAAATTTTTGAAAATTTATTGGTCTTAACAAAAATAAAAATGAAGTTTGATTACAAATAATAATGGTTTAGCTAGTATATAGGAAGATTCATACGTGTTGATTATGAAGTACATCCTAATTGAAAATCTTTGTTTTAAAAAGTGGTTGATTTAAAGTAACGGATATAACATTTTTTTTGTCTTCTAAGTTAAATGGTGCTAAGGTGATTTTGCAAAACTCCCTCTCAAAAAGATATAAAAATAAAAAATAATAACATCCAGGTATTCACTCTCATTTAAAAGTCCTCACGGTTATGCATGGGTGAATTACTTGGAATCTTTGATTATGTGCTTTCATACTCATTTAAAAGTCCTCACGGTTATGCATGTATGGAACACATGTAAAAAAAAAAACATAATAAAAACCACCTCCGGTCGATAGGTGTATGCACGAAAGTGTGTGCACTCGCCATGCTCTGTACTCCCCTCACATAAGCCCGAAAGGCAGTGCATGGGTGGTATATCTGGCCTCAGTTTACCTGAGCTAGGTGTGTAATTTTTTTTGCAGATAATGAGAGAGCAAGCAATTGAAATCCTAGCACTATTTTTACTTATTTGATTTGATCTGTTATTGAAAAGAAATGAAAATACCACTTTGATAAACTTTGATAATCAACTAAGGATCCATTTTATAATTACACTTTGTTATCAACCGAAACAACAAGTTAAACTATTGTCTATTTGTTATGATAACTTGATTTTTGTTGAAAATTTTGACGAGTAAATGACATAAATTTTCAAGATAATAACCAAAACCTATATTTAACTTATTCGTGTCAATTTAAAAATAAATCCTTCATTTGTAAATATTTTCAAAATTTTTCATTCATCTCTTTGTTAATAAATCTTGCATTTTGTAAATATTTTCATCCCGCACTTGGATTTTGTGGGTAGTATCCGCTGAAAACCCTCACGAGACAACACTCGTCCTACTGGGGACACCCAGAGGTTTAACGGCTTGTTGCATACGCTCAATGCAATCGTGTTTCCTACGAAAACGGATTTACCTTAGTTTCCCTTTATTCGAGGATGAATAAAAAGATAAGTGTGGGGGTATTTGATGTGCACGTAAATGTGCACATTTTTATCGCCATATTTAATCTATTTAAATTAAACAAATGATCATATTGGGTATTTTAACTTGTTTTAACCAAAATTCACATTAATTCCAAATTGTCACACATTCATCTTCATGCAAGGGTGAAATGGTCATTTTTGTGCATTTATTAAATTGTGAAAATTTATTTAGAATTTTTTATGTTTTTTGTAGGAAATTTGGTGACTTTCACAAGTGGTTTCATGAAGATATGCATGCACAAAATTAATACAAAGGAATGAAGATGGAAATAATTCAAAGTGAAGATCATGGAGGACCCCACCTACCCACATACCTTAATGTACAAATTAAAGGCTAAAGCACATGCTTATGTATTTAATGGCTTCATGTACATTTAAGTGGGGATTAAAACATGCTAATGATAACTTGGCCTCCACACTTTCTCATGGGCATTTTGGGCATTCCCCAAAAATAGGAATTAGGGTTTTAAACTTGTATATATACCCCTTATGTTTCATGTAACATAATCTCCTCTCTTAGTCTCTCTTTAGTTAGTTTAGGCTCAAAATAAAAACCAAGTTCTCTTCTTTCTTTTCATGGCTACTTAGCCATCTCTCTTTTATGTATTTTTTTTATGCAAATTCAATATATGTTCTTTTTCTTTTCCTGCTTATTTACTTTCATGTTGTAGTGTAGATTTATTTTTTATGCAAGTAGATTAGTTTTGTTTCTTTGCTTTGCTCTCTTTTTCTTTTCCTTTTACTTTAATGTTGCAAGCTATATTTGTTCATATGATAACAAACATGAGAGGCTAATCTCTTCAATTTAGGGGTAATGAAGCCTCTAATCATGTAGCTTCAACATTTCGATATTTTGTACTCTCTTTTTGTGCTTTAATGTGAATGTATGAAGTGGTTAACTTGTTGTTTAGCTTTGAATTTGATAGTCTATGTTGTTCATAACAAATAGGCTATGCTTAATCAAACATAACACAAATTGCCTCTTCATCTAAATATGATTATGGCAAAGAAGTGAATGTTGAAATTAAAATTTGATAGCCTATATTTCTAAACAATAGTTAATAGGCTATGCTTAAAATAGATTTTTATTTCAACTTGTTGTCATATTTCATGAGAGTTAAATGTGTATTAGTGGTTGTGTTATAGTTTGATGGTTTATATTGGGCTAATTAATAGCACAAATATACCATACTTATGATAAGCACATCAACTAATTACATTAATGAAAAGAAAAGAGAGATCATAACTTCATTTTGTTGATTTATGTGATCTAGAGAGTGGATTTATCTCTAAATTGTTCTTAAACTCTCACATTTTTTATCAATTTTCTTTCGTTTGTTTTCCTCTTTTTCTAGCTTAAATATTCTCAAGCTTTTGGTTAATTTGATTGAATAGAAAATTTAAATCATCAATTCCCTGTGGATCGACCCGTATTCGCCACGTACTACAAGTGTACGCCGTGCGCTTGCGGTTATTTTTAAATTTAAATTCGTTCGACGGTTTTCTAAACCGATAGAATTTCCGTCGACGAACAGGCGCTACTTCCTATAACCTTGCTGCATCTTTATGTTTTCACCATTACTGGGTTGTGAGGTCCGACAAAGTCTCGTCCACAAAGCTACGGTTTTCACAAAAGCTATGCTTTGATCAACGAATGATCAGCAGCACTTCGTATGCCACATTACCAAATTGGGAATGTGTCACTAGTAACCATCAACTACATAACTTCTGAGCTCGTACGTCTCGGAGAAGGGCGTTAAGCTAAGAGAATAAATTCTCCGCC
Source organism: Allium cepa (assembly GCA_030765085.1). Lineage (NCBI taxonomy): Eukaryota > Viridiplantae > Streptophyta > Magnoliopsida > Asparagales > Amaryllidaceae > Allium > Allium cepa. The sequence continues at coordinate 976,034,503 of CM060939.1, forward strand.
ACCAACAAAAATGTATTTGATACAAACCAGCTTTACATCGCAAATTGCAACGTCACACACATCCATACAAGTACGTTCCAGGATCGAACGGAGCCGAACGCACTTCCAAAGAAGCCCTTACCATCCGAATATTCACTAATCACGTCCGGACTTCCATCACAAAGGGTGACAAAATCTCTATATCGGAGATCAGCCGATGCAGAGACATTCTACGGTAATCCTTCCGTTTTCAAAAATATCCGGTCTTCAACACCGGTCTTCAAATGCTATCCATTACGACGTATCACTATTCGGGATGGGATTCATGACCAAAAGGTCTCCTCCCGGCTAAACTGAATAACGAGCGTTTATTTTAAAATAAGTGTAGCATTCAAATTCAAGCAAATCGCAACAAATACCCATTTAAAGATAAATATTGATAGCCGGTTATTTAACTATCAATAGATATGCACAACATCACCAGATTCCAAACAATTTCCCAAATTATTTATTTTCCCAAAATATCTTTACAAGGTATATTTTTCCATACTTCAACCATTTGAAAACAAATTTCAAATCACTTTTCACCTTTACAACTTTTGAAAACAAATTTCAAATCATTTTCCTTACGTGGAAACACTTCCAAATATTTATTCATCTTCACTGGAAATCTGCCGAGTTCAAATACTTTAAAATGATTTATATTACTTATCCAAAATATATCTGGAAAACACTTTGAAATAACTATTTTTCTTTTGAACACTTTACTTAAAATATTAGTTATAAAAATATTACACCAATATTACATATAACTTAAGTCCAAACTAATTTTCAAAATAAAATTAGTAGATAGAGTATAACTATTTAAATAACTATTTTCTAAAACAATTATTGATTGAATCTTAGAAATAACCATTTCTATATCAACTTAATAAACCTTTACTAAAAGGATGCAAAATAATTTAAGAAGTTAATTTCTCCAAAGTATCATTTTCAAAATCAAATATAGAATTTTATATATATATGTATGTATGTATGTATGTATGTATCTTTCAAAGCTATTCAGAAATTTTAGTCGGCTTTCCAAGGAGAATACACTTTCATTTCAAAATGGTTCATTTATACCAATTAATTAAACCCTTACTGATTTACTTTAATTTTACGTTCCAAATCCGTAAATTTATTTCCACGCTTCAAAAATAAATCAATGTTTATTTTTAAACAAATTTCCCTTTCCCTTATAAATTCCATGGTGAATTTAAATTTCCAAATATCTATTGATATAGATTTTCAAATCGATTTCAAATATTCACTTTCAACGACAATTCAATTTTTCAATTGATTTCAAAAACAACCAAAACAATTTCCATAATGATTTCCCAAGAAATTAAACACTAAGTGAATTTCATTCAAATCTCAAATTGAAATCAATTTCTACTAAACCCCAAATCAATTTTCAAATTGATTACAAATTCATTTTAAAACACCTAATAAATTTCCAAATGGAGTTTCAAAATATTTTAAATTCAATCACCAAAGATCAATTCCCAAATGAGTTTCAAATTTTATTTCTTTTTTTAAAAATAAATTCCTTTTAAAGAAAACCAATTCTTTTATTTTTCAAACCCTTTAAAATCCGTATTTTGAATAAATTCTTCAACCTTTGAATAATATTACCCGAAATCCATTTATTAAAGTTTTTTTTCCAAATTTTGAAATTTTATTCAATAAGATAAAAAAATAAAACTTTATTATTTTAGAATTCCTTCTTTTAAATTTATGCAATTCTCAAAAAAATAAATTTTAATATAAACTTTCAACCTAAATTTTCAAAAATTAAATTTTTATTTATTTCCGGTATCAAACAATACCAAAATTATATTCGGCTAAATTTTATCCTTCAACGATTTCAATCACAAAGATAGTCACACGGAGATTATAAATAATCAGTACACAACATCGAAACAAATTCAATTATTTAAGGAATCTAGTTGGATCCCTCCAACCTGTTTCCCTGCATCCACAGATGTTAGCACAATACCAATCCCGTTTCAAGACGGGATATCGCGGTATATGGGTTTATATAAAATATTATCCGCTATTATGCGGTGCAATAGGGTCTCATCCGCTATATAATGCGGGAAAATCAACTCCAAGTACATATATAATACCAATTCCACTTCAAGGTGGAATATCGCGGTATACGGGTTTAATATAATAACCTCCGCTTAATATGCGGCGTATAGGGTCTATTTCAATACAACAGATAGCAATTGATCATTCATCACACAATCAAGCAATTTTAAATTTAACTATTTAAAATTTAAGTCGAAACACAATTCGGTCGAGTGAGAAGTTCTCACCTTGCTTCCAATACCAGTTTCAGCGTTTCGTTCCGAATAAAATTTAACACGCGTTTAATTTTATCCAAAATTCACACTAGCTCCAATAAATCCCAATCCAGTTCCATTGCGTAGTGCTCGCGAATACGAACCCAAGAAACTCGTTTCGTGCGAAACAGACCTCGTATGAACAAGTTATGATGTTACAAAGATTACACGAATTTTAATATAATTAATTTCACAAATTTTATTTATTTTTAAACCAAGATTCCATCAGGGCCGCACATTTTTCAACTTAGAATCGTGGCCGCACAATCCTTCTTCTCTCTTCCCCAATAAATAAACGCGAATGAACCCATTTGGCCGCCTCCATCTTCGAATTTTCGCACCCCCTCCATTGATCGAGAACACGATCAACCTATGTCAAACGAAAGCTCGTCTCGAGCTCGATCTTCAGCTACAACAGCAGCAAACTCGGTCGTCCCTGCGCCTAGGAAATCGTGCGTGACCATGGTGACTTTGAGCATGAATTGCCGATGATCCACGCGTCTATAAACGATCACGACCGTTGAAGTTGAAGATCTAAATACGCTCATCAACTTTGTAGTTGAAGATTTCTTGAATTTACTTGTGGATAGGAAGATAATTGAGGAAGAACGAAGATGCATTTCGGCCATTAATAGTTTGCTGGCGGCTAGGGCTTAGAAGAATTAGGGTTTGAGTGAAAATAATGAAATATGTAGGCCTTATATAGAAAATTACGCGACACTATTCACCCGAATTTTTTCCGAACTTTAAGCAAAGCGTGTCTCCTGGCGTTTATAATATTTTACCCTCATTCCGAACGCAATGAAATATATATCGGAAGCCAATTCGATCATATTTCAAAGATAGGTTTTCAAATCGACTATTTAAATTCAAAAATTCACATAAACTGATTCCTATGCGTTTTAGCTTGCCCTGGACAAACCGTAAATCCGATTGACACGAAATTTGAAATCTTTCAATAATTTAACATTACGGATCAGATGGAACTAGTTTCATCGAAATCCGTGACTGTTTGAAAAATGACTATTTTTACTCGTCAATTAAATATTAAAATATTCAATTTCCACAAATTAACTTTTAATTCGATTTTAAAAGTTCATTAACATAATTCAAACTCCAATATGATTAATTACAACTTTACAAATCAATTTTATTCACATTAAACCCAATTTCCAATTATTTATATAATTTCAAATATTAAATTATCAATTTAATTATCCAATTAGATCTATATATTCGAAATAAAATTATTCGACTTACAAATTTTACTTGTTAATATTTAAAATCAATTAAATATACGAATTTCAAATGACAGGAATTCTGGGTCGTTACAAATTTTCCCCCTTAAAAGAATTTCATCCACGAAATTACCAAGTAAGAAAAAAGTCTTGAAATCCATTAACTTTTCAAAATAATTTGTTCAAATTAAATTTCAAATCTATTTAAACATTTTAACTTTTCCAAAATCCATAGTTAAACTTCTTACAATAATTTTACTAAGTTTTCAAATCATACTTAGTTATCTTTTCAAAACCAACTATATCGTTTAACTTTTCACTCCAAAATCAAAGTTATAGTTTTCAAAATTTTGCAATTTTTTCAAAAATATTCAAACGCCTTAAATTTTCGAAAAATTTCACCAGCTTCTCCTTTGCGCGGCTAGCTCGGTACGACTACAAAAAAATGGCACCACGACCCCCAGATTTCAGAAAGAAAAGAAAAGGCCAAGTGGCTGGACAAGAAAATCATCAAATTTCATACTGAAATTCAAATACATAACTTTTGTCGAGAAATTCAATTTTTTTTATCTTCGAATCAAAATCCCAATTTCCTTTAATCCTCCTGTATATCCTGCTAACCATAATATCCATTTTCATTCAATCTCACGTTATCAATTTCATTTGAATTCAATCTATAATTTCAATTCTATTTGGATTAAATTTACCTTCTGAATATTGAATTTTATCAATTATTTTTAATTCACAACTGATTCATCTTGCTATTTTTTTAAATTAGTTTCTTTTACTAATTCATTACAAGTTCTAACTCATTTCATCTCGCACAATTCAAATTGGTTTTCGATATTCAGTTTTCAATTTCAGTTTTTTTTCTTTTGTTCATTCCCAAACACAATTCAATTCACTATTTCGGTTTATAACCACTTATATTTAAATTGATTTCAAATTCCATATGAATTTAGTTTACCCTTTATTTATAAATGTTGAATTCAATTCATTTTAACCCATATTTAAATTTGCCCTTTCTTCAATTTGTTTTACTTACTAATTTTATTTTAATACTTAGCTTCATTTGATCCAACTTGACAAATTTTCAATTTACTTGCAATTTCAAGATGAATTTCAACATTTAGTTTCCAATTTCATTTACTCGCAATTGTAAATTCATTCATTCATAAATTTATTTCCATAATTCAAACTCAATTTCAATTCATTTGTTTCTACCCAAATTTATTTTCAACTCAATAAATTTTATTCCATAACTATTTTTATCAGATTCTAGAGTCTTTCCAACATTTCAAAACCATTTTTTTTGAAACCAATTCAAATTATCCTTTGAATTTCAAAACCCAAACCCAAATTTTCAAAACAACTTCCATTTAAAAAAACTTGGCAGCAATCCCTCTTTTGGAAACCTAAAAATGAACACCGATGATGCTGCAGTCATCACCGAAGTTATTTTCCAGCGTCCGAAAAGAGTTTAGAGCTTTTATCCCTCCAAAAACATTTTTCCAAACCCTTGAAAACCATTTTCAAACTCAAAAAGGAATTTTATCTTTTCCAAATTGCAAACCCTTTCAAAACATTTCCAAATATTCCTCTGGAATTTTACTTCAAATTACAAATCACATTTACAATTTATATTCTCCAATTCTATTTGTTCGTAAATTTATTTCTTAACTTTGGAGTTACGATTTCAATTTCTTTTTCATCATTAATGATAATAATGTAATATCATCACTTTCTAGCAACCAAGAAAAAATATATTATAATAATTCATGGAAAAAATTTCACTTTTATATACGAAAATAATTTAGGTAAAATTATTTCATTTACCCTATTTTAAAACGATATCGTGTCGAATTTGTTCTGTAACGACCCGAAATTTTCACACTCGAAAATTACAGATAGTTATGAAAAAGAAGAAAGAGATAGAAGAAGAAGAACAGAAACAACAACATCTCACATTCGCAGCGGGTAAAGTATAATAATAACAACAGTTTACAAAAGAATACTATAACTGTCGATTATATTTTAAAACATCAGAGTTTCGCATATACACAGTCACTAAATATACACAATTATCATCTCATATATTTACAATAATATAACACAGCGGAAATACTCTATACCATATTGCCCTCCAGCTTGTCTCCTGAGCTCCTGAACGTCCTAACCTGGAAATCTGTAATACTCGGTTTGACTCGAGCATTACACCAGAGTAACACCCAGGTCAGGCTGGAAACCAGCGTGAGTAAATTAAAATAACATGGAATACCAAAACAAACAACTTATTTAAACTCCGGGTAGCCTATAACAATTTAACCAATTCACAATTTGCTATAGACAATGCATATTTCACATATAAATTTCTAAGTACCAAATTTAGTAAAAATAATCCAATTCACTTAAATCATTTCATTCCAATCTATTGATTCACACATCAATTTATTATTATTATTTTCCGAAGTGGTTCCGGGTATCTTCCCAATACCCGATCCCGGCCTCTTCAAGTCTCATGAAATACTAACCCAAGTCATCCAAATGAAATACCCAATATTTCATACCAAAGATATCAACTCATTCCAAAAATCCAATACCATTCATCATCCATAAGCAAAGCTTAATCACATACAAATCAATTCAGTTGATTCAGATTGAGTTTCAATCCTCGCTCGCTTAGATTCTTTCATTAATTAATTCCAAATCAATTAATTAATTAATCAACTCCTCCATATCCATTCATCTTAATCAACAACCTTGGATTAATTATCTTCCAATTCCATTCAAGTAGTTCTCTTTAATTAATTTCACGATGCTAATTATTCTTACCAATTCAATGAGTAATGTTTAATTACTTCAAAAATTAATTAACCATAATCAATTTCAATATTCCTTAGTTACTTATATTAATTAACTTCTCATAAGTCACCTATTATGAATTAATTAATCTCAATTAATCGAATTTTTAATTGCTACATTAATTATATAATGTAATGATTTCCAATTATATTTTACTTTAATTCGACCACAATATGAATCATTCTCGATCACCCTCGACTTAAATTAACTATCTTCTTAGTTACTTCATTAATAAATTAGTTACTCCGTAATTTGTTATTTCAATTAATCTCTTGATTAATTACACAAAGTAATTCTGTTTTATTAATTACATTAAGTAATTAATTATTAAACCACCATATGATTATTCTAAGTCATATTTCACTTCATTGATTAACTTAAACCTTTAATTCAAACCCTGAATTACTAAATTAATCAACCCAAATCATTAATTAACTGAATTAATTAATCATCCATTTGATCACCCTTATATTTCTTCCAAAAATCCAATTTATATATTTCGATAACTTATGGTACTAAAATATTCAAACAAACCACAGCATTCAGCAGTCCAATTACCAAAAATATCCATCACCGAATATCAATCATTCCAGTATGTACTATATAGTACTATATAATATAGCACATCAAATCAATTCAATCATTCAACCAAATATTTAAATTTAACCATTTAAATTTAAATAAAATTCCAACAGAGTGAGATTTACTCACCTTTGCTTCACAATTGGAAATCCTCTTCATTCAATTAATTACATTCAGTGAATTATAAATTTATTACTTCCCTAAGGGATTTTAATTCATTACTCCTTAGCTATTAATTATTAACCTTCATTGTTAATTTCTAAAACCTAATTCCCATTTGTAAATCACTAATTTCAAATTACCCAATCAATAATTGCAAATCAATTACTTAATTAATCTTCAACTTATTTCATAAATTATCAAATCTGAATTACACTTAAGGTAAACATCTTTTGTCAAATACTAAATCACAAAACATTTAACGTTATTTGTAAACTAATTAAATCATAAATATCCTTTATGTATCTAACATACTTAGTTTAACAATCAATCAACTATCTTGATTTAAGTTTGAAAAGTACTTAATTTAAAGGATTTATAAATGACTAACAATTCCATTTTCTTTTATTTCCTTTTTATTTATTTATTTAGCCTAGGGTTTAAAATAAAACAACAAAGCTGAAATAAATAAAAATAAAGAAAATCAATTTACTCACAGAAGATGATTGTGAGAAAACTGAAACGACCCGCAAATCCGTACCCCTTGAGTCAACACTATTCTACCTAAATCAACTCAAGTTGTACAGAAATACGAACCATTTGGGTTAAAGAAGAAGAGGTGGAAGAAGAGAAAACAAAATTTACATCAGAATCTAACCATCGAAGCAGAATAAAATATGATAGATAATAAATAATCTTTACTCAACCAAAAATATTTCTATTTATATATTACATCATCAGAGTACATCAATCACAGATCACATCAATAACATACAATGGATACACAACAACTCAACACAGCGGAATATATATGTATATAAACAAGTACGAGAGTATGAATCGTCATCCAGCTCGTCCCCTGAGCTCCACAGCATCATGACCTGTATTCTATAATACTCGGTCTGACCCAAGCATTACAGTTAAATAATACCCGAGTCAGTCTGGAATACCAACGTGAGAAAATCACACCCAATTTCATTATTAAAGTATCAAAAATCCATTGAAAACAAAAGCATCTCGTAAGACCACGCCACAAATAAACATGTCGGGTTTTTACCATACGATAGCTAAAACAATTTTTACAGAAATCCTCTAATATTATAATAGGGTTTATATACAAATACTTATAAAATAGCCGAAATTGTTACATTATTAAATTCCAGCTACTAGCCACAAAGTGGGTAATACAAACAAAACTCGTACAAGGCTTGTAGGGAGAATGGATTTCCAACTAATGACTAGGCACTGGGGTACCACCTGTCACAGTACGGGGCCTAGATCACCGTACCGAGGATTACTCCCTTCATCCCCTACAACACAAGGCCGGAACCATCCCTTACTGGACAGTCCCGAGTGAGATCACCCCGCGGTTGGGATCAGCAACCGCACCACTAAGCCGAAAAATAAAAAGGGACATCTAGACTGGAATGACCTCACCCTTCTTGGGTGCTACCCAACTAGCCTTGCTGCATATCCCCTGATTTTCAGTCATTCCCATTTGATGAGGCTTGAGGCTAAGCGTTACCTTTTAAGAATATATTCCTTAGAATGCCCATCGTCCACCTAACGATGTTTCCGCAAGCATTCATCCATACAAGTCCGTCCCGGGTTCGAACGGAACCGAAGGCACTACTCCTACTACATCCATTTTGGAAATATCCTCAGGATTAGTAGCGACTAGCCCTTGCACTTCACTGCTCCAGCTTCGACTCCGAACACGTTATACGAAACGTACAAACCAGATCGAAGTGGTTTTCGAGAAATAAATCTCGATCCCGGTCTCTTCGAAACGATCAACGTAGTTGGCTAATATTGATAGTCGGTTATTTAACTATCAATTAATATTCACAATCAACCATCAACCAATAAATAATTTTGCCGAATTATTTATTACGCTCCAAAAAAATCCTCACAAGATATATTTTCACTTTTCAAACCCTTTTGAAAACAGTTTTAAAACTATCTTCCTTTCTCAGAATCAATTTCCCAAATAGTTTCTATTTCCACTGGAATCACCAAGCACAAAACTAGATTGTTAAAATAATTTAAAACACTTTACTTTAAAATTTTACTTTTAAACATTTAAGTTAAATTACTTCAATATTTTGTAAAAATACATACTATATGAGTATTTGAAAACAAAGTTACTTAATAAAATATAAAACTAGATTTTCACTTTTGAAAACAAAATACTAGGTCACTTTTTAAGTAATTACTACTATAATGGATTTGAGAAAATACTTACTTTTGAATTTAAATATTAGAAATAATAAATTTCCTAAAACTTGCTTTTTACAACAACTTTAAAACCTTTAAATGTATTTAAAAATTTACTTTTTAAAAAAAAAATGTATTTGGTTATCCAGAGAAAAATCCCAACTTCAATCACTTAAATCAATTTCCCAAATTGATTTCCAGTTCATTTCCTTTTAATTCAGAATCTATTAATTTCAGATCTCATTTCTTGATTATGATTTTAAAAACACTTTAACTAAAAATTCCAATTTTTAGATTTCTCAATTACTTCTTTATTCTTTTAAATAAATTTAAACTTTGAATTTTAAAATAGTTCTTTATTTCTTTAATTGATATAACCTAAGTTTACAATTTATCAGTTTCATTTTATTCAAAATTTCATTTCTCTTCATACTCGAAGTTATTCATTATTATTTTCATATTACTTCTATTTCTTTCAATTCATTCTTAGTTTATTCAAACTTTCTATAATTATTTCGCTTACAAATTTACTTCCTTTTAATTTCTTTTCAATAATTCAATTATATAGTTTGGTAATTCATTATACCCCAATATCCAACCAAACCATAACATTCAATATTCCAATATAACTCATCATAGAATATCAAATATTCACAACAGAGAATACTGAATAATTTAAATAAATGTGAGGGGTCCAGTTGGATCCCTCCAACCCTGTTTTCCCTGCATCCACAAATGTTAGCACAATATAATATGCCAATTCCAAAATATCATACTATATCACATCAATCAATTCAGCCATTCAAACAATTATTTAAATTTAATCATTTAAATTTAAATTTAACTGAGTGAGATTAACTCACCTTTGATTTTAATTTGCAACCCACTCCAGATCAGCTTGTTTCTTTCAGTTTTCGCCTTGAATAAATAATTTATGTGATTTGTTAATATGTGGACTGATCGAACAAATAAATTACTATTTATTTATTTAATCACACTAATAAATTTTGGTTTGACTAATAATTTGAATTTAAACTAATTTTTCTTTTAATAATTTACCTTTAGTTGCTTAAAATCTAAATAAGTTTATTAAATAAGTCAATTATTCTAAATACATATTTTTTTAGAGGAAACTAGTAAGTAAAAAAAAGTATATCTATCTTATTTTATTATTATTTTCCTCATCTTGAAACTATATACATATTTGTAAAAATCTATACAGCTCCCAAAATCTAGTTTTCCTGTAAACTTCCAATTATTTAAAATTCTTACTTTTTGTTTCTTTTCTCTAATTTAACATGATTACAAATAAGGGTATATACTTGATTATAAATTTCAGTTCAATTTTTAAACGGTTGCTTTATAAATTAATTTCCACTGTAAATTTAAGCGGTTGGCTGATATATATATATATATATATATATATATATATATATATATATTCTCTCTCTTTTTTTTTTATATATTAAACTTAAATAAAAGAAGGAACTTCAATTATCTCACCACTCAGATGAACCCAGAACCCACCACGATGCCTCGATTCGCTTCCAAGTCCCATCACTAGTCGTGCCTTCGAACCCAAAGTCGAACAGTCACCTAAAAAGCGTCGCGACTCCACGCGAACCACAAAAGATCACTGAGATCTTTGAATCGCCTGCCATCCACGTCAATCGATCGCGACTGTGCCCCCCTCCCCCTTCATGACTCGACTTGTCGTTGTCTCAATAGGTCGCGGCTTCCAAATCACCTGAGCCTTATTTCCTGCCATTTACCCTAGATCGATTTCACCATCCCCAAAATTGCGAATTTCAGGTCGCGAAGAAAACACGAACACGATTTGCTGCCCTTCCACCATCAAATGAGATCCCCTCGAGTTTTGATTCGCAAAAATAATCGAATGGCGACGTGAATTCGAATTGGGAATAGGGCAATTCGAAAGAGGAATCGCGGTTTTAAATTTATGGGATGGGTTTCGATAAAACTGAAGGTGGAATTTAATTTATAACAGAGGGGATTGAAATGAATATGCGGTGGCCATTCTTTCTTTTTAGAGAAGAAGTTTGGCTGATACAAGTTAAAGACAGGGAATGTTTACGTGCTGTATCAAAAAGGGGAAACATGATAAGAAAAGAAATCGGCTTGCTCAGGAAGAAGGTGGCTGTTGATGGGAAAGAATATCTGTTTCATTGACTTATGTCATATCAATAAATATATATTAATTTTTAACGCATTTACTTATCGTCCACTCACACTACAACACCGATCAATAAGAAATTTGAAGTCCGATAATAATTCAATATTACGGATCCAACGGGACTGGTTTCGTCTAATTCCGAGACTGTGTCTCGGAAGGCTATTTTAAATTCAACTTAAACTATAAAATTTTAAAACTGAACAAACCACTGTTAATTTCAATTTTACAACTTCTATTACCTTCAGCATTATCAATATAAATTTTATAAGCCCCCAAATTATATCTTAACAGGCTTAAAATTCTAGATTCAGTAACTTACCCAACTTCAAATTATTTAATTCAATAATTCAATAATTTAATTGTCAAATAAATTATAATATTCGTAATTTTAGTTAAAATTTATCCTTTCAAATATTTATAATTAATTAAATATTCCTATTTCAAATGCTCAAAAATTCCGGGTCGTCACATTCCTCCCCCCTTAAAAGAATTTCGTCCCCGAAATTACTAATTAGGGAGAATGGTCCAATACCCGTTTACTGTTTCCTAAAATCAAACGGTTTCTTACAATTCAACATCTTACCAACTATATTTTTTTTATAGAAGACCCATTATTATTCTTATTAACTTTCCAAACCTTTCCCTAGTTTGCAAACAATCCTATTTGCCCAACCATTCAAGTTTTAAATCCTAAAACCAATTTTGAATTATCAAAATTTTCTCAATTTTTCTAACTCCTTAAATTTCCGAAAATTTTTGCCAGCGTCTCCTTTGCGCGGCTAGCTCGGTACAACTACAAAATGGCTCTACGGCCTTCCAAATCCAAAAGGAAAACAAAAAGCCAAGTGGCTCAATCCAAATCCAAATCCCAATCAAATTCCATACCAAATTTAAATACATACCTTTTGTCGAGCATTTCAAATTTTATCTTTTCATATCAAACCCAATTTTCTTTTTCCCTTTATAATACCTGCATACCTGCTTAGCACCAATATCCAAACACAATATCCCAAAACATCTTATCGATTTTTTTCACAAAATGCCAATATCTATTCATCCAAATATTAACTTGGAATATATTTATATTACCAATTACCAATTAAGAATTCACTATTCCTTTCTTAAGTTTGGTATAAGTATTTAATATGCTTTTTATATTCATTATCACCTTACCACTTCAGTTTATATCATTTCTATTCAAAATGATTCTTTCATTTCCATATGAATTCAATTTATCTTACTCTAAATATATAAATTTTATTTGTCATTTATTACTAATTCATATCAATATGTTAATTAGTTTCATTCACTAACTTATTTCAATTTCCAGTTTAAAATTGTTTTGTTGTTAGCAAAATTTTCCAAAATCTTTCAAAAATTTTCTAACTCCCAAAATTTCTAAAAATTTTTGGCAGAGTCTCCTTTGTACGGAGGAGCTTTTGCAATTTGACAAAAGATATAAATATATATACATCGACCCACACGGTCGGAAAAACCAAAAACAGATCATATTTCCTATTTTTATTGCGTAGGCGTACCTTATTTAGCATTTTAAGCAAGCGGCTAATTATTTTTAGCAAAAAGCACAACCAAATCCAGCCACACGGCTTCCAGGTACCTGTACTTACTCAATTTAAACATGTAAGTGCCAAATATATGCAGTTTAACAATATTACACTTAGTTGCAATAGTTAAAACATCTGAATCCTAAAAGAAACTCATTCCAAACATTTTTCCGTAAGCAATTTATATAGTTTCCATGCTAATTCAACTGTTCCAATTATTTTACAAACCATTTTCATTCAATTGAAGGGTTTTCAATCCATTCATATACAATCTCATCAATTTGAATGGTTCAAAACTCAATCACTTACTTAATTTATTCTTAAGCAAACTGAACTCATATTTAATTCAATTGCTTTCAAAATCAATTTATTTTACTCCTATCAATCCATAGAATTTTTAATTACTTTCATTTACATCAAATGACAATTTATTCTATACAATTTGACAAGATTTATGTGAATAAATAAGTATTTATGTTTATAACCAATTTAAATGGATTTCAACTCAATTTATACCTAACTCTATTCCATTTTAAATTTATTCACAATCCATATATTCTCATTCTCCCCGCATTTCATTTTATTAACCAATCTGGTTTATTCAGAACCAATAACAATTTAGGTTCGTCTCCATTACCAATTAAATTTCCTTTTTATTTTAATCCATCCACAATCATTTATTTAGCTCGACACATTCCATTAGAGTTCATTTACAATCCATTTATTTACATTTCATTCCATGTTAGTTTATTCCAAACTATTTTATTTAGTTCGAAGGCAATCCAAACTATTTCATTCAATAACCATTTCTCAACTTATTTAAACCATACTTCCTTTGGTTCTTATTTATCCCATCCATTCACTTATTCAGTATAATTAACTTATCCACTCAATCCATATTTATTTTTGCTTGATTTAAATTTAATCCAATATCATTAAACTTGGTTTAAGTTGAATATAATCCAATCTCATTTCAAACCACAAATTTATTTAATTAGTTATTGTACACTTTAACTTCCCAGATTCAACTCATCCAATTTATTACCTGGCTATTTTCCAGGTTATCTTCACTTATTTGAATTTTATTTGCACATTCAAACCATTGCTATTTTAATCCATTTACATTTTTATTTGATACATTCCCAATTATATTTAATTGTTAATACTTCAAGTTAAATTTTAAATTTAAATCTCAAGTTCTGATTCTATTATTCACCTTTAATTTACCATCCAATTTATCAACTCACAATTCAGCTTCATTCTCAATTACTTTGACTTCATCAACAATTTGAATCAATTTTTATTTATAACTTGAGTTTATTTCCAATTTCATCATAACTCACAATTTAATTTCATTAACTAATTTATTATCTAATTAGTTCTTCCCTTATTTATAATCCGACACTTGAATTTTTATTCCAAATATCACTTCATTTTATTTTCTTAAGTTCAATATACTTTATAATTCAAGTTTGGATTTCCTTTTCATTTTCCAATTCATCAAAATATTAAATTTGGGCTTTGTATTCCATTTTAAATTTTATAGGTCACAACTTAATATTTTCACACATTTCCATTCATTTTAGGCTTAAATATGTTCATCTTTTATCTTGATTCAATCCTTCTATTTATTTATAGCCCAAGCATATTTTATTGTTATGGATTTAATCCCCTTATAAGTTATTCTGATTTATTTATTTCAATTCCAATCCTTATTCAACTTATTTTCCATTTATTCAGGTAAGAATCTAATTCAATTCAAAAATTCAATTGAATTCTTATTCCAATTTAATTCTATCTTAACTCAGATTTATTTAACTCAATTCGATTTCAACTTAATTCGAATACAACTGGATATTATTTCAGCCTATTTAAATTAATTTTCAATCCAGTTATTTTTTTTTTCCATTTCCCATCCAAGTAAATTTCATTTTTAACTTTTCTGTTTAAATTTACCTTCCAACATTCAAAGCTTATATTTCCTTCCTGATTTGAAATTATCTCAATTTATAAGCTTACAACTTATCTCATCAGGATTTTTAAACACACGGCTTTTGGTTTCAAATCATTTTGAAATCTTCAACATCTCAAATCACACTTCTCAAACATTAAACCAATCCTGGTTGAAATTTACAAAAACAACTAACTTTTTTGAGCAAATCAATTTTTGGTAGCAATCCATCACTTAGAAACTCGAAAATGAACATCGGTGATGCTGCAGTCATCACCGAAGTTATTTTCCAGTGACTGAAGTGAATTCAATGCTATTTCACTTCCAAAATCCATTTTAAAACAAATTTCCATTCAGAATTACTTCCAAAACAATAATTCCATCATTTATCATTAAAACACTTCGATAAACAATTCCAAATCTCCGGGATTTTAAACTTCTAAAGCCTGCTTAGATAAATTTTAACTATAATTCATTTGTACACTTTATTTGTACAAATTCTTATTTAATTGTATTTTAATGCATAAATTACATTTATAATTCATATTTATAAATTTCATTCTATAATGAATTTATCCCTTAAATTTTTAATTATATTTCAATTTCTAGTTAAATTTTCACTTAACAATGATAATATCTTAATATTATCATCTCCTATCATCCAAGCAACCATATATTAGCTAAATAGTTTACAAAAACTTTCTTTATGTCAAAATATAATTTGGGTAAAATTATTTCATTTACCCACATTTAAAACAATACCGTGTCGATTGCTCTCTTCAAGTGTTTAGAAACCCCTTCGATACAGTTGTCCTGACTGTGCCGACGAAGGTTCTTATGCCACTCAACAAACCAATCAACACAATATTAAAGCAATTTATATTCACTAACAAATACGCGCTCATATTTATTAATATGCTCAAACTCATTCTAGAGTACTATAGACTCTATTTTATGAGTAATTCCCACCAGAGCCAAGGTTATCACCAACCTTGCTCGGATACCAAGTGAAACTCCCCGCAAATCCGTACCCCTTGAGTCAACACTATTCTACCTAAATCAACTCAAGTTGTACAGAAATACAAACCATTTGGGTTAAAGAAGAAGAGGTAGAAGAAGAGAAAACAAAATTTACATCAGAATCTAACCATCGCAGCGGAATAAAATATAATAGATAATAAATAATCTTTACTCGACCAAAAATATTTCTGTTTATATATTACATCATCAGAGTACATCAATCACAGCTCACATCAATAACATACAATGGATACACAACAACTCAACACAGCGGAATATATATGTATATAAACAAGTACGAGAGTACGAATCGTCATCCAGCTCGTCCCCTGAGCTCCACAGCATCATAACCTGTATTCTATAATACTCGGTCTAACCCGAGCATTACAATTAAATAATACCCGAGTCAGTCTGGAATACCAGCGTGAGAAAATCACACCCAATTTCATTATTAAAGTTTCAAATATCCATTGAAAACAAAAGCATCTCGTAAGACCACGCCACAAATAAACATGTCGGGTTTTTACCTTACGATAGCTAAAACAATTTTTACAGAAATCCTCTGATATTATAATAGGGTCTATATACAAATACTTATAAAATAGCCGAAATTGTTACATTATTAAATTCCAGCTACTAGCCACAAAGTGGGTAATACAAACAAAACTCGTACAAGGCTCATAGGGAGAATGGATTTCCAACTAATGACTAGGCACTGGGGTACCACCTGTCACAGTACGGGGCCTAGATCACCGTACCGAGGATTACTCCCTTCATCCCCTGCAACACAAGGCCGGAACCATCCCTTACTGGACAGTCCCGAGTGAGATCACCCCGCGGTTGGGATCAGCAACCGCACCACTAAGCCGAAAAATAAAAAGGGACATCTAGACTGGAATGACCTCACCCTGCTTGGGTGCTACCCACCTAGCCTTGCTGCATATCCCCTGATTTTCAGTCATTCCCGTTTGATGAGGCTTGAGGCTAAGCGTTACCTTTTAAGAATATATTCCTTAGAATGCCCATCGTCCACCTGACGATTTTTCCGCAAGCATTCATCCATACAAGTCCGTCCCGGGTTCGAACGGAACCGAAGGCACTACTCCTACTACATCCATTTTGGAAATATCCTCAGGATTAGTAGCGACTAGCCCTTGCACTTCACTGCTCCAGCTTCGACTCCGAACACGTTATACGAAACGTACAAACCGGATCGAAGTGGTTTTCGAGAAATAAATCTCGATCCCGGTCTCTTCGAAACGATCAACATAGTTGGCTAATATTGATAGTCGGTTATTTAACTATCAATTAATATTCACAATCAACCATCAACCAATAAATAATTTTCCCGAATTATTTATTACCCTCCAAAAAAATCCTCACAAGATATATTTCCACTTTTCAAACCCTTTTGAAAACAGTTTTAAAACTATCTTTCTTTCTCAGAATCAATTTCCCAAATAGTTTCTATTTCCACTGGAATCACCAAGCACAAAACTAGATTGCTAAAATAATTTAAAACACTTTACTTTAAAATTTTACTTTTAAACATTTAAGTTAAATTACTTCAATATTTTGTAAAAATACATACTATATGAGTATTTGAAAATAAAGTTACTTAATAAAATATAAAACTAGATTTTCACTTTTGAAAACAAAATACTAGGTCACTTTTTAAGTAATTACTACTATAATGGATTTGAGAAAATACTTACTTTTGAATTTAAATATTAGAAATAATAAATTTCCTAAAACTTGATTTTTACAACAACTTTAAAACCTTTAAATGTATTTAAAATTTTACTTTTTTAAAAAAAAATGTACTTGCTTATCCAGAGAAAAATCCCAACTTCAATCACTTAAATCAATTTCCCAAATTGATTTCCAATTCATTTCCTTTTAATTCAGAATCTATTAATTTCAGATCTCATTTCTTGATTATGATTTTAAAAACACTTTAACTAAAAATTCCAATTTTTAGATTTCTCAATTACTTCTTTATTCTTTTAAATAAATTTAAACTTTGAATTTTAAAATAGTTCTTTATTTCTTTAATTGATATAACCTAAGTTTACAATTTATCAATTTCATTTTATTCAAAATTTCATTTCTCTTCATACTCGAAGTTATTCATTATTATTTTCATATTACTTCTATTTCTTTCAATTCATTCTTAGTTTATTCAAACTTTCTATAATTATTTCGCTTACAAATTTACTTCCTTTTAATTTCTTTTCAACAATTCAATTTATATAGTTTGGTAATTCATTATACCCAAATATCTAATCAAACCATAACATTCAATATTCCAATATAACTCATCATAGAATATCAAATATTCACAACAGAGAATACTGAATAATTTAAATAAATGTGAGGGATCCAGTTGGATCCCTCCAACCCTGTTTTCCCTTCATCCACAAATGTTAGCACAATATAATATGCCAATTCCAAAATATCATACTATATCACATCAATCAATTCAGCCATTCAAACAATTATTTAAATTTAATCATTTAAATTTAAATTTAACTGAGTGAGATTAACTCACCATTGATTTTAATTTGCAACCCACTCCAGATCAGCTTGTTTCTTTCAATTTTCACCTTGAATAAATAATTTATGTGATTTGTTAATATGTGGACTGATCGAACAAATAAATTACTATTTATTTATTTAATCACACTAATATATTTTGGTTTGACTAATAATTTGAATTTAAACTAATTTTTCTTTTAATAATTTATCTTTAGTTGCTGAAAATCTAAATAAGTTTATTAAATAAGTCAATTATTCTAAATACATATTTTTTTAGAGGAAACTAGTAAGTAAAAAAAAGTATATCTATCTTATTTTATTATTATTTTCCTCATCTTGAAACTATATACATATTTGTAAAAATCTATACAGCTCCCAAAATCTAGTTTTCCTGTAAACTTCCAATTATTTAAAATTCTTACTTTTTGTTTCTTTTCTCTAATTTAACATGATTACAAAAAAGGGTATATACTTGATTATAAATTTCAGTTCAATTTTTAAACGGTTGCTTTATAAATTAATTTCCACTGTAAATTTAAGCAGTTGGCTGATGTATATATATTCTCTCTTTCTCTCTCTGTTTTTTTATATATTAAACTTAAATAAAAGAAGGAACTTCAATTATCTCACCACTCAGATGAACCCAGAACCCACCACGATGCCTCGATTCGCTTCCAAGTCCCATCACTAGTCGTTCCTTCGAACCCAAAGTCGAACAGTCACCTAAAAAGCGTCGCGACTCCACGCGAACCACAAAAGATCACAGAGATCCTTGAGTCACCTGCCATCCACGTCAATCGATCGCGACTGTGCCCCCCTCCCCCTTCATGACTCGACTTGTCGTTGTCTCAGTAGGTCGCGGCTTCCAAATCACCTGAGCCTTATTTCCTGCCATTTACCCTAGATCGATTTCACCATCCCCAAAATTGCGAATTTCAGGTCGCGAAGAAAACACGAACACGATTTGCTGCCCTTCCACCATCAAATGAGATCCCCTCGAGTTTTGATTCGCAAAAAGAATCAAATGGTGACGTGAATTCTAATTGGGAATAGGGCAATTCGAAAGAGGAATCGCGGTTTTAAATTTATGGGATGGGTTTCGATAAAACTGAAGGTGGAATTTAATTTATAACAGAGGGGATTGAAATGAATATCTGGTGGTCATTCTTTCTTTTTAGAGAAGAAATTCGGCTGATACAAGTTAAAGACAGGGAATGTTTACGTGCTGTTTCAAAAAGGGGTAACATGATAAGAAAAGAAATCGGCTTGCTCAGGAAGAAGGTGGCTGTTGATGGGAAAGAATATCTGTTTCATTGACTTATGTCATATAAATAAATATATATTTAATTTTTAACGCATTTACTTATCGTCCACTCACACTACAACACCGATCAATACGAAATTTGAAGTCCGATAATAATTCAATATTACGGATCCAACGGGATTGGTTTCGTCTAATTTCGAGACTGTGTCTCGGAAGGCTATTTTAAATTCAACTTAAACTATAAAATTTTAAAACTGAACAAACCACTGCTAATTTCAATTTTACAACTTCTATTACCTTCAGCATTATCAATATAAATTTTATAAGCCCCCAAATTATATCTTAACAGGCTTAAAATTCTAGATTCAGTAACTTACCCAACTTCAAATTATTTAATTCAATAATTCAATAATTTAATTGTCAAATAAATTATAGTATTCGTAATTTTAGTTAAAAATTATCCTTTCAAATATTTAAAATTAATTAAATATTCCTATTTCAAACGCTCAAAAATTCCGGGTCGTCACAAAAACCCTAACACGGCTTCAACGATGCCGCCTCCAAATCTGACAACCCATCGCCCTCCAAAACCGCGAGCCCCCTCCAACGACGTCGCGACCACAACCAATTGATCGCGAGCCCTAGCCCCACCGTACTCGAGTCGAACCAAATTGCCTCCTTGAACGCGGCTTCACAACCAATCCACAAACTCATCAACCTTAATCCCCTCAATAATGCTTCAGTTGATCTGCATCTCGCTCACGCGAGCGACTCTCATGTCGCGAGTCTCCTCCTTGAAATCGCCTCAGAAATCGCGCCCCCCTCGAACGACCATCACTACGTGAAGCTCCCCCCAGGTATCGATTTGGTTCGACCAATGATTTTCTGGAAATCGCGATTCATTATCTTTTTTTATATGGATGAACGAATTGATTTCGTTCGACACTGGGAAGGGATGAACAAATATATAGAGGGAGAGAAGGAACACTCGGCTATTTTATTTCATTTTTTTCTTCTCTCATTTGATCGCCATTTTTTTTAATCGATTATCTCCTAGAAGATTTGAGAGGAGAGGGAGATAAAATATCGGCTGGGTAGCTTCACGAGTATGCGTTGGGAAAAAATATCTTTGACTGTTGTACTTTTAATTTTATTATATTATAAACCTCTCAACCCGTCTCGTTAAGCATAACACGAAATTTCGGACCCCGTTTCAGACATACTGACAGGTGTTTACAAGGTTTTACCCGCATTCCGAACCCAATGGAACATGTTTCGGAAGCTAATTCAATCATATGCGCGAGTTACAGAAGAAAACGATCAATTTTAATTTAAATCGATTAAAATAGTTCTGAGTGTTTTAAGCTGTCAGGGTCAAACGACAACTCCGATTGATACGAAACTTGAAATCCGATAATAACTAATATTATGGATCCCATGGAACTGGTTCCGTCGAATTCCGAGACTGTGCCTCGGAAGGCAATTTTTAAATTCCAATTTAAACAATATATTATTAAAATTGAGCAAAACGCTACCAAACTCAATTTCATCACCTTCACTACCTTCAGTGCTATCAATATAAATTCCATAAGCCTTCAAATTATTTTTAACAGGCTTAAACATCCCAGTTTCAGCATTTTACCCAATTTCCAATTATATGATTCAATATTTAAATTATATAATTCAATGATTTAATTATCAAGCAAATATTGATATCTTGAATTCAAATTAAAATTTACCTTTAAATATTTTTAAGAATCAATTAACTATTCAAATTTAAATGGTTAGAAATTCCGGGTCGTCACATTCCTCCCCCCTTAAAAGAATTTCGTCCCCGAAATTACTAGTTAGGAAGAATGAACCAATACCAGTTTACCCTTCCCCCAAAACCAACAGTTTTATCAACATCCTACCAACTATCCTTTATTAAAACCCCTTATCACATCAACCACCTTCCCAAAACCTTCTATAGTTTTAAACAATACCCCTTGCTCAATCATTTAAATTTCAATTTAAAACCAAATTTTAAATTATCAATATTTTCTCAAAATTTTTCTTACTCTCTAAATTTCCGAAAATTTTTGCCAGCGTCTCCTTTGCGCGGCTAGCTCGGTACTACTACAAAGGCCTCTACGGGCTCCCAAATACCAAAAGAAAACAAAAGCCAAGTGGCTACATCAAAAACCCAATCCAATTTCATACAGAAATTAAAATACATAACTTTTTGTCGGGCAATTCACATTAATCTTCTGGAATCAAATCCAATTTTATTTTCCTCTTTTAATACCTGCATATCTTACTTAACAATAATATCCAATCGTAACATTTCCAATCATTTTATACATTTCCTCATATATGTTTCATATCTATTTCAAAATTAGTTTTCCCATTCCAAACGAATTCAATTTGTCTTCACTTCTGAGTATTAAATTTTATCTTTCATTTATAAGTGACACGTATTATTTTCATCTACTGATTTACATTAAATTCCAATTTGAAATCGTTCTATTGTTAACAAAAAAAATTTCCAAAAATTTTCTAACTCCCAAAATTTTTGAAATTTTTTGACAGAGTCTCCTTTGTACGGAGGAGCTTTTGCAATATGACAAGAGATATAAATATATATACATCGACCCACCCGGTCGGAAAAAGCAAAAACTGTTCATATTTCATATTTTTATTGTGTGAGCGTACCTAATTTAGCATTTTAAGAAAGTAGCTTATTAATTTTAGCAGTTAGTGCAATCCAAATCCAGCCAAACGGCCTTCAGGTACCTGTACTTACTCAATTTGAATATGTAAGTGTCATATATGTAAAATCTATTAGCATTTCACTTATTTTCAATAGCTACGCATGAATATCATAAGCAACAAGCACCAAAACCTTTCCATAAGCGATATATATAATCTTAAAACTAATTCAATTGCTTTCAACCAATTTATAAGCTATTTCATTCAATTTTATTTGGTTACAACTCAATTGCTTATATTCAATTTGTTTCTAATCCAAATAAGCTCATATTCAATTTAATTGATTCTAAAATAAATTTATTAAATCTCAATCAACTCACAGAAATTCAATTACTTTAGTTTACGCCAAACAACAATCATTTTTACGCAATTTGATAATATCCACTTAAATAGATAATTACATAAATTTTATAACCATTTTAAATTAATTTTCGACTCCATTTGTTTAATTAAATTCCATTTAATTTATTCACAACCATTCATCATTCAATTCATCAGCTTGATTCATTTTAGTTTATAACTACTTTAAATTAATTTTCCACTCTTTCTGCATTCAATTCCATTTCAATTTTTTTTCCTTTTTTTTTCTTTTTTTCCCACTACCATACATATGCCTTTCATTTCATTTCTAATTTATTCACCACCATTTATTTAGCTCGACATATTCATTCTTGTATACTACTAGCAATTCTTCAATCCAAGCTTTTATTTTAATGGGCTTTCACTCTTATTCGAAGCCAAGCTTCCATAAACTTTAAACTTAAGTTCATTTATTTTAATTTATTCCAACATCAAACTTAAGTCTACTTCTATTTGATTCTCTTTTAATCAAATTCCATTAATTTCAGTTATCCTATCCATTTAAATTTTAATTTTTATTCACCTCTCCATTTATCAAAATAATATCCAAGCTCATATGCCACCGAACTTATGTTCAGTCTGATAATCCAATTCCATTTACAACTTTGATTTAGTTTTTATTCAATCAGACTTTATCCATTTATTATTTAATTCAATCATCCCATTTTAAATTTTAATTTACTTACTTAATTCATTATCGAATTTATTTTATTAATACAAAGTCATTTTCAATTTATTTCTATTCATTTGGGTTTTGTTTGCAACCCAACCATTTCTATTATTATTCACTTCCATATCATATGACCACACTTCTCTTATATCCAACTTACTTGCAAATTTCATTAAATATTATTCAAATCACACTTGAATGTTATTTGTAATTCAAATCATATCATTTTCAATCCAACTCTATTTTATTTTTATTTTACAACATCTCTTCTTATTTATTTCATTATCAAATCCAAGTCGAATTCTGTTTACAATTTGAATTCTTTGTCAAATTCCATTATTAACTTACAATTCATTTTATTTACCCAAGTTCAATTTTATTAACATTCACTATTAAATAATTTATTTAGCTGATTAGTTTACTTTCACTATTTAAATGAACATTCATTTTTATTACAAAAATCACTTCATTAAATTTCCTGAGTTCAATAATTCCAGTTTGGAATCTCTTTTTAAATTTTCCTAAAATCCCAACACCTTTATTTAAAAATTTAGAAATGCTTTCAAATTCACATCATACTTAATAAAATAACTCTTTATAAAAATAGTCTTTTATAACTCGACGTCTCAATCAGTCCATCCTTGTTCTCATAGAGATTTAGTCATACGTTGATCAGGCGTAGGACTGAGAATCTATAAGTACTTAGCAGACTCATTTTCAACATCCAGTGAAAAATACTTGGAAAATAATTTTATTGAAAATATTGAAAGCATTTTGAAAGAGAGGAAATTTCTTTGGTGAGAATGCTCTGGAAATCATCACTCCCATCCATGGTCACATTTACATCCATGGTTACGTTGTCATCGCAGAAAAAGTCCATGTAACTGTAGGCTCTCCGCGGCCTCCCAATTACGCCATGGATCCCACACAACAGATCACAGTTACATCCAGGGTTACGTTGCCGTCACAGCAAAAGTCCATGCAACTGCAGGCTCTCAACAGCCTCTGACTTTCGTTGTCGAAATGAAACTTCTCCACTCCTACATAGGTCGCAGTCTACCGATATAAAATCAAACGTAGACTGTTGGCTCTCCGCAGCACACACGACTTTCGCTATGTTATATCATAGGTCGCAGTCTACCGATATAAAATCAAACACAGACTGTTGGCTCTCAGCAGCACACACGACTTACGCTATGGTATACTCAACTCATAATCCTCAGGAACTAGTTTTGTCCGGACTCCTCACAGGATCAACTTAAGAATCCCCCTTGGGGCTCAAGGCAGCACCACCCAGTGGCACTCCTGAGAAGTCCATTTCAAGGGAGCGCCTTTTTCCCAGAGCCATCATCAAAACATTATATACTATACATATAATATCTTTCAAATCATACACCTAGTATGATCTCATACAAGGCTCCTTTACACAAAATCAATTATCCCAAAATCGATAAATTCTCGAACCAAGCTTTGCAAATTCCAATATTGATTTTACCCAAAAATCAAAAGCCTTTCCAAATCCAAAGGTTCTCAAAACCCTTTCCCAAAATCCTCATAAGATCCTTTATATATATATATTCAAATATGTATATCTTTCAAAAATTTGGATCATTTCAATCTTGTATAAAACTCCTTTTATACTTCAAACATTTTCAAAAAAATCCTTTTCTTCCAGCAATAGATTCAACAATGAAAGATTTATCTTATATAATAAAGATATATAACTTTGTTTATTCAAATCAAATATTCAAATTTGATTACCCTTTCCAATATCAACTTCCTTAATCCCTATTTGGATTATTACTTCAATTCTTATCTCAGTTGGGTATTTAATCAATAACAGTTTGAACTCTGACCAATTTATATTTAGAAAATAGCTTGAAAATTTTAAAAATAGATAAGTAGTTGAAAAATAATTATTAGTTTGCAAAATAGTTGTAGAATAGTTGACTAATTGTAAAAAGTTGGAAAATAATTAAATAGTTATAGAAATCTTAGATAATTGCAACATAGGTGTAAAATAGAAATTAATTCATAACTTAGTTGAAAATTAGTAATTAGTTTATAAAACAGTTATAAAATATTTAAAGAGTTCCAAAAGTAGTGGCAAAACCAGTATCAAATAGTTTGGGTTTTTAAAAAGAAAGTTGTATAGTAAATAGATAAGAAAATAGATTTAAAAATATTTATATTAAAACAATTGACATTGAAAATGGTCTAGAGTCAAAACTGTTCACTTCCCCAACAGTTCAATTTAAATTTCCACTCCATTTAAATTAACCCAATCCCTATTTAATTAACTCCAATTTCCATTGGACTTGATTCATTCCCAATTTAACTTGAATTGATTCTCAATTTCCTTCCAACTTTAAATCAAATTCCATTTGATCTTTAAACTTGTACAACTTTAATTATAATTTAAATTTTACAATTTTTATTTATAATCAATTTCATTCACATTTTGTTTTTGACTCAGAATTATACATTCTATTTAGCCAATATATTTTTATTATTCCATAAACATTTAATCAAGATTCCAAAGTTTAAACAAATTTTCAAAATTTCAATATCACCTTAGCATTCAACTATATCCAAAATTCTTTGGCAAATTCATTTATCCCTTTGAATTTCAAATCCAAACCCAGTTCACAAACAATTCCAATTAAAAACATTTTGGTAGCAATTTCCCTTTTAGAAACTCGAGAATAAGCATCGATGATGCTGCAGTCATCACCGACGTTATTTTGCAGTGACCGAAAGAGTTCAATGCTTTTCTTTCTTTAAAAACATTACCAAATATTTTTGATTTCAAATCTCTCAGATTTCTAATTCAACACCAAAAATATTTTTGAAATAATACTATTATTTCTCCAAAATCTTTGGAAACCACTTTCAAATCCAAAGGAATTTTAAATTTTCCCAAAATTTCCAAATTTCCAATCCATCCAATTCATATTTAAACATTACTCAGGAATTTTCATCTTACTTTATTTTCAAATATTCTCCGTAATTCTATTTCAAATTATAATCTCATTTATTTATGAAATTTACTTCAATTTATAAATTATATTTACAATCTATATTTCAAATTCCATTTGTTATATAAGTTTATTCTTCAACTTTGGTTATAAGTTTCAATTTGGTCGTATTTTATATTGCTTCTTAACTTAATTCCAATAATTTAAAAGAAAATGTTGCTATATATATCAAAATATATTTTTATATAAAATCAATAAAAATCTTTATAAACGAATAACAAGTACGCTCTCATATATATATACGCAACTCATTTTAGAGCACTACGGACTCTATTCAATGAGTAATTCCCACCAGAGCCAAGGTTCTCGCTTAACCTTTCAGCTCTGATACCAAATGTAACGACCCGAAATTTTCACGCTCGAAAATTCCACATAGTTATGAAAAAGAAGAAGAGATAGAAGAAGAAGAACAAAAACAACAACAGCTCACATTCGCAGCGGGTAAAGTATAATAATAAATAATAACAGTTTACAAAAGAATACTATAACTGTTGATTATATTTTAATACATCAGAGTTTCATATGTACACAGTCACTAAATATACACAATTATCATCTCACATATTTACAATAATATAACACAACGGAAATACTCTATACGATATTGCCCTCCAGCTCGTCTCCTGAGCTCCAGAACGTCCTAACCTGGAAATCTGTAATACTCGGTCTGACCCGAGCATTACACCAGAGTAACACCCGGGTCAGGCTGGAAACCAGCGTGAGTAAATTCAAATAACATGGAATACCAAAACAAACAACTTATTTAAACTCCGGGTAACTTATAACAATTTAACCAATTCACAATTTGCTATAGACAATGCATATTTCACATATAAATTTCTATGTACCAAACTTAGTAAAATAATCCAATTCACTTAAATCATTTCATTCCAGTCTATTGATTCACACATCAATTTATTATTATTATTTTCCGAAGTGGTTCCGGGTATCTTCCCAATACCCGATCCCGGCCTCTTCAAGTCTCATGAAATTCTAACCCAAGTCATCCAAATGAAATACCCAATATTTCATACCAGAGATATCAACTCATTCCAAACATCCAATACCATTCATCATCCATAAGCAAATCTTAATCACATACAAATCAATTCAGTTGATTCAGATTGAGTTTCAATCCTCACTCGCTTAGATTCTTTCATTAATTAATTCCAAATCAATTAATTAATTAATCAACTCCTCCATATCCATTCATCTTAATCAACAACCTTGGATTAATTATCTTCCAATTCCATTCAAGTAATTCTCTTTAATTAATTTCACGATACTAATTATTCTTACCAATTCAATGAGTAATGTTTAATTACTTCAATAATTAATTAACCATAATCAATTTCGATAGTCCTTAATTACTTATATTAATTAACTTCTCATAAGTCACCTATTATGAATTAATTAATCTCAATTAATCGAATTTTTAATTGCTACATTAATTATATAAAGTAATGATTTCCAGTTATATTTTACTTTAATTCGACCACAATATGAATCATTCTCGATCACCCTCGACTTAAATTAACTATCTTCTTAGTTACTTCATTAATAAATTAATGACTCCGTAATTTGTTATTTCAATTAATCTCTTGATTAATTACACAAAGTAATTCTGTTTTATTAATTGCATTAAGTAATTAATTATTAAACCACCATATGATTATTCTAAGTCATATTTCACTTCATTAATTAACTTAAACCTTTAATCCAAACCCTGAATTACTAAATTAGTCAACCCAAATCATTAATTAACTGAATTAATTAATCATCCATTTGATCAACCTTATATTTCTTCCAAAAATCCAATTTATATATTTCGATAACTTATGGTACTGAAATATTCAAACAAACCACAGCATTCAGCAGTCCAATTACCAAAAATATCCATCACCGAATATCAATCATTCCAGTATGTACTATATAGTACTATATAATATAGCACATCAAATCAATTCAATCATTCAACCAAATATTTAAATTTAACCATTTAAATTTAAATAAAATTCCAACAGAGTGAGATTTACTCACCTTTGCTTCACAATTGGAAATCCTCTTCATTCAATTAATTACATTCAGTGAATTATAAATTTATTACTTCCCTAAGAGATTTTAATTCATTACTCCTTAGCTATTAATTATTAACCTTCATTGTTAATTTCTAAAACCTAATTCCCATTTGTAAATCACTAAATTCAAATTACTCAATCAATAATTGCAAATCAATTACTTAATTAATCTTCAACTTATTTCATAAATTATCAAATCTGAATTACACTTAAGGTAAACATCTTTTGTTAAATACTAAATCATAAAACATTTAACGTTATTTGTAAACTGATTAAATCTTAAATATCCTTTATGTATCTAACATACTTAGTTTAACAATCAATCAACTATCTTGGTTTAAGTTTGAAAAGTACTTAATTTAAAGGATTTATAAATGATTAACAATTCCATTTTCCTTTATTACCTTTTTATTTATTTATTTAGCCTAGGGTTTAAAACAACAAAGCTGAAATAAATAAAAATAAAGAAAATCAATTTACTCACAGAAGATGATTGTGAGAAAACCCTAACACGGCTTCAACGACGCCGCCCCCAAATCTGACAACCCATCGCCCTCCAAAACCGCGAGCCCCCTCCAACGATGTCGCATCCACAACCAACTGATCGCCAGCCCTAGCCCCACCGTACTCGAGTCGAACCAAATTGTCCCCTTGAACGCGACTTCACAACCAATCCACAAACTCATCAACATTAATCCCCTCAATAATGCTTCAGTTGATCTGCATCTCGCTCACGCGAGCGACTATCATGTCGCGAGTCTCCTCCTTGAAATCGCCTCAGAAATCGCGCCCCCCCTCGAACGACCATCACTACGTGAAGCTCCCCTCAGGTCGCGATTTGATTCGGCCAATGATTTTCTGGAAATCGCGATTCATTATCTTTTTTTTATAGATGAACGAATTGATTTCGTTCGACACTGGGAAGGGATGAACAAATATATAGAGGGAGAGAAGGAACACTCGGCTATTTTATTTCATTTTTTTCTTTCTCTCATTCGATCGCCATTTTTTTTAATCGATTATCTCCTAGAAGATTTGAGAGGAGTGGGAGATAAAATATCGGCTGGGTAGCTTCACGAGTATGCGTTGGGAAAAAATATCTCTGACTGTCGTACTTTTAATTTTATTATATTATAAACCTCTCAACCCGTCTCGTTAAGCATAACGCGAAATTTTGGACCCCGTATCAGACATACTGACAGGTGTTTATAAGCTTTTACCCGCATTCCGAACCCAACGGAACATGTTTCAGAAGCCAATTCGATCATATGCGCGAGTTACAGAAGAAAATGATCAATTTTAATTTAAATCGATTAAAATAGTTCTGAGCGTTTTAAGCTGTCAGGGTCAAACGACAATTCCGATTGCTATGAAACTTGAAATCCGATATTAACTAACTATTATGGATCCCATGGAACTGGTTCCGTCGAATTCCGAGATTGTGCCTCGGAAGGCTATTTTTAAATTCCAATTTAAACGATATATTATCAAAATTGAACAAAACGCTACCAAACTCAATTTCAACACCTTCACTAACTTCAGTGCTATCAATATAAATTCGATAAGCCTTCAAATTATTTTTAACAGGCTTAAACATCCCAGATTCAGCATTTTACCCAATTTCCAATTATATGATTCAATATTTAAACTATATAATTCAATGATTTAATTATCAAGCAAATATTGATATCTTGAATTCAAGTTAAAATTTACCTTTAAATATTTTTAAGAATCGATTAACTATTCAAATTTAAATGGTTGGAAATTCCGGGTCGTCACATGTTCTATACAAGTGTTTAGAGATTCCTATCAATAACGTGAATTACTCATATTGACCAGAATCCATATACCACTCAACAAACCAATCAACACAATATAAAATAATTTTTATATTCACAAACAAATACGCATTCATATCTATTATTACACTCACACTCATTCTAGAGTACTATTGACGCTATCCCTTATGAGTAACACCCAACAGAGCCAAGGTTATCGCTTAACCAATTGCTTTGATACCACATTGCAACGTTTGGAATTTTCAACTTTCGAAAATTGACATCAATATGTCCACTGTATCAACTGCCGAGCAATCGAATGCCGGAAAACCAAACCGTTAGGGTTAAATAAGAGGTAGAAGATATAAGAAGAAAAAAAGAAGAAGCAACAGAAACAAAATCAGAATCTCACAATCGCAGCGGAACAACATATAATAGATAAATGAATAATCTTCAAATCAAAAGAACTGTACATTTTATACATTACATCATCATAGTCAACTTACAACACAACACAACCGGACAATTATATGAACTTGTCCTTACAAGTGGATACACAGCGGAAAAGATAATATCATATACATGTGATACGTTTCGCCATCCAGCTCGCTTCTTGAGCTCCACAGCACCTCCTGAATTTCAGAATGACCTGATAACCTGACTCTTGGCTGCCCGTGTGGAAAATGATGGGCACCTAGAGTTTAGGAAGGGAACAATAAACTCCAGGTCAGTCATAGGACTGGTGTGAGAACTTAAAACAGTTTATCTTTAAAAACAAACAAAGAAATATTTTAAAATAGATCCGCAATGCTTTTAGGAAATGTAACTACCATAAGGCCTCCCGCCACACACACAATGCAAATGCAGAATTGGAGGAGATTTCTCCTTATGATAGTCAAACATGCTTGATACACAAATTTCTTTGATATTATTACTGTAAGTGCAAAGTGTAGGAAAACATTTCAAAAATACAATATAAATCTTAGCCAGCATAGACATTCCGCACATATGCCTACTATAGCTACCATGTTCAATAGCAGGTTACCGCCACATTCCATGGCAGGTTATACAACTAAAACTGTATAGGTCTCGTAGTGTTTCTTTGGATTTTCCAACAAATGACCAGGCCAAGGAACTTCCCATTTCCACATGGGTATGCCTCTGGAAAGACGCCTCGAGAACCTAACCGGATCTCTGCCAACACAAGGCCGGGTTGCCTCTGCAAAAGTAGGTGATTATTGACACGAGTATGCCATCCCTGGTTGTAAACAACCTTTATCCGAGGATCCTCAACCAACAACAATCAAAAAGTCATACATATTTGCGATATCCACATAAGTTAAGTATCCAGGCTCTATACCATGATACCACTTCTATCCAGAAGGAAATGCACATCCCTAAGGGGCGCTACTCCCTATAACCTTGCTGCATCTTTCCTGTTTTGACCATTACCGGGTTGTGAGTTCCGACGAAGTCTCGTCCATAAAGCTACACTTTTCATAAAAGCTATGCTTTGATCAACGAATGATCAGTAGCACTTCGTATGCCGCATTACCAAATTGGGAATGTATCACTAGTAACCATCAACTACATAACTTCTGAGCTCGTACGTCTCAGAGAAGGGCGTTGAGCTAAGAGAATAAATTCTCCGCCACCAACAGAAATGTATTTGATAGAAACCACCTTTACATCTCAAATTGTAACGTCTCCATACAAGTCCGTTCCGGGGAAAGGAGCCGAAGGCACTTCCAAAGAAGCCCTTGCAATCCGGATATTCACTAATCACTTTCGGATTTCCATCACAAAGGGTGATAAAATCTCTATATCGGAGATCAGGCGATGCAGAGACATTCGACGGTAATCCTTCCATTTTCGAAAATATTCGGTCTTCAACACCGATTTTCAAATACTATCCATTACGACGTATCACTATTCGGAATGGGATTCATGACCAAAAGGTCCTCTCCCAACTAAACTGAATTACGAGCGTTTTTTTTAAAATACGTGTAGCATTCAAATTCAAGAAAATCACAACAAATACTATTTAAAGATAACTATTGATAGTCGGTTATTTAACTATCAATAGATATGCATAGCATCACCAGATTCCAAATAATTTCCCAAATTATTTATTTTCCAAAAATATCTTTACAAGATATATTTTTCCATACTTCAACCATTTGAAAACAAATTTCAAATCACTTTTCACCTTTACAACTTTTGAAAACAAATTTCAAATCATTTTCCTTACGCGGAAACACTTCCAAATATTTATTCATCTTTACTGGAAATCTGCCAAGTTCAAATACTTAAATGATTTATATTACTTATCCAAAATATATCTGAAAACACTTTGAAATAAATATTTTTCTTTTAAACCTTTACTTAAAATATTAATTATAAAAATATTACACCAATATTACATATAACTTAAGTCCAAACTAATTTTCAAAATAAAATTAGTAGATAGAGTATAAATATTTAAAATAACTATTTTCTAAAACAATTATTGATTAATCTTAGAAATAACCATTTCTATATCAACTTAATAAACCTTTACTTAAAGGATGCAAAATAATTTAAGAAGTTAATTTCTCCAAAGTATCATTTTCGAAACCAATTCTAGAATTATATATATATATATATATATAAATGTATGTATATATCTTTCAAAGCTATTCAGAAATTTTATTTGGCTTTCCAGGGAGAATACGCTTTCATTTCAAAATGGTTCATTTATATCAATTAAATAAACCCTTACCGATTTACTTTAATTTTACGTTCCAAATCCGTAAATTTATTTCCACGCTTCAAAAATAAATCAATGTTTATTTTTAAAAAAAATTCCCTTTCCCTTACAAATTCCATGGTGAATTTAAATTTCCAAATATCTATTGATATACGATTTTCAAATCGATTTCAAATATTCACTTTCAACGACAATTCAATTTTTCAATTGATTTTAAAAACAACCAAAACAAATTCCATAATGATTTTCCAAGAAATTAAACACTAAGTGAATTTCATTCAAATCTCAAATTGAAATCATTTTCTACTAAACCCCAAATCAATTTTCAAATTGATTACAAATTTATTTTCAAACACCTAATAAATTTCCAAATGGATTTTCAAAATACTTTAAATTCAATCGCCAAAAATCAATTCCCAAATGAGTTTCAAATTTTATTTCTTTTTTTTGAAATAAATTCCATTTAAAGAAAACCAATTCTTTTATTTTTCAAACCCTTTAAAATCCATATTTTGAATAAATTCTTCAACCTTTGAATAATATTACCCGAAATTCATTTATTAAAGTTTTTTTCCCAATTTTGAAATTCTATTCAAAAAGATTAAAAATAAAACTTTATTATTTTAGAATTCCTTCTTTTAAATTTATCCAATTCTTAAAAAAATAAATTTTAATATACACTTTCAACCTAAAATTTCAAAAATCAAATTTTTATTTATTTCCGGTATCTAACGATACAAAAATTATATTCAGCTAAGTTTTATCCGTCAACGATTTCAATCACAAAGGTAATCACACTGAGATTATAAATAATCAACACACAACATCGAAACAAATTCAATTATTTGAGGAATCTAGTTGGATCCCTCCAACCTGTTTCCCTGCATCCACAGATGTTAGCACAATACCAATCCGTTTCAAGACGGGATATCACGGTATATGGGTTTATACAAAATATTATCCGCTATTATGCAGCGCAATAGGGTCTGATCCGCTATATAATGCGGAAAAATCAATTCCAAGTGCATATATAATACCAATTCCACTTCAAGGTGGAATATCGCGGTATATGGGTTTAATATAATAACCTCCGCTTAATATGCGGCGTATAGGGTCTATTTCAATACAACAGATAGCAATTTATCATTCATCACACAATCAAGCAATTTTAAATTTAACTATTTTAAATTTAAATCGGAACACAATTCGATCGAGTGAGAAGTTCTCACCTTGCTTCCAATACCAGTTTCAGTGTTTCGTTCCGAATGAAATTAAACACGCATTTAATTTTATCCAAAATACACACTAGCTCCAATAAATCCCAATCTAACTCCATCGTGTAGTGCTCGCGAATACGAACCCAACGCAACTCGTTTCGTGCGAAGCGGACCTCGTATGAACAAGTTATGATGTTACAAAGATTACACGAATTTTAATATAATTAATTTCACAAATTTTATTTATTTTTAACCTAGATTCCATTAGGGCCGCACATTTTTCAACTCAGAATCATGGCTGCACAATCCTTCTTCTCTCTCCCCCAGTAAATAAATGCGAACGAACCCATTTCGCCGCCTCCATCTTTGAATTTTCGCACCCCCTCCATTGATGAGAACACGATCAACATATGCCAAACGAAAGCTCGTCTCGAGCTCGACCTTCGGCTACAACAGCAGCAAACTCGGTCGTCCCTGCGCCTAGGAAATCGTGTGTGACCGTGGTGACTTTGAGCATGAATTACCGATGATCCACGCGTCTATAAACGATCACGACCGTTGAAGTTGAAGATCTAAATACGCTCTTCAATTTTGTAGTTGATGATTTCTTGAATTAACGTGTGGATTGAAAGATAATTGAAGAAGAACGAAGATGCATTTCGGCCATTAATAGTTTGCTGGCGGCTAGGGCTTAGAAGAATTAGGGTTTGAGTGAAAATAATGAAATATGGAGGCCTTATATAGAAAATTACGCGACACTATTCACCCGAATTTTTTCCGAACTCCAAACGAAGAGTGCCGCCTGGCGTTTATAATATTTTACCCCCGTTCCGAACGCAATTGAATACATATCGGAAGCCAATTCGATCATATTTGAAAGATAGGTTTTCAAATCGACCGTTTAAATTCAAAAATTCACTTAAACCGATTCATACGTATTTTAGCTTGCCCCTGACAAACCCTAAATCCGATTGACATGCGTTAGGTCGTTGCTTGGCCTTGTATTGCTTAGGTCGCTCTCCCCCTAGGTTGCACAGCCTTGTTTATTCATTAGGTCGTTAGGTCGCTCGGACCCTTAAGTCGCGCTTGCTCGGTTAGGTCGTTGCAACCACTAAGTCGCTCGGACTTTCTGCAACTAGGTCGCTCCGTGTTAGCTCGCAACCACTGGGTCGCGCCATGTTCTTTGGTCGCTTGCGTCTTCGGTCGCACTCCTTAGGCCACATGATATTCATATGCCGCTACCTCCTTAGGTCGCGTAGTCCTTAGGTCGCGTACTCCTTAGGTCGCATACCCTTAGGTCGCGCAACCTTGGCCGCATCCATTAGGTCGTTCCACCCTTTAGCTCGACCATGTTAAGTCGTTTGCACTATTGAGCCGCACCATCCCTTAGGTCGCTTGCCCCTGCACTTAGGCCGCTACCTCTTAGGTCGCTCATCTACTAGGTCGCGTCGTGTCGTGTGGCAAGGGTATTTCCACTTTGATGAATTTGGAATCGAATTCTTTGGATTTTATTCACGTCTTCGAATGTGAAATTTTGTGATTTATGGTTTCTACAATCAATTTTGTGATTCGTCACTTTACTTCACTCATACAAGAAAAACTAATTAAAAGACTTAGTAAATCAAATGGTATGAAACGCTTGCATTCACTTCGCCGGTTAATTCTTGGACTTGTTCGATTGAATATCTTGTGACAATTTTCGAGTGGAGATCTACAATTTGTTCGTAAATATTTAAGTTAAGCTAGTGGCTATGTGACATGAAGCTAAGCTTATATATTTACTAGATTACTGTAATTGACACTTCTTGATGATCGTTGATGATCATTTTTGTGATTTAGACTAGCAAATGTGCGATGTCTCTTTGTCTACGAGGGAGACTAAACCCCGTTTTTGTGGAGTTTCGGCTCAAATTGGTGGGGTAGCGACCCATGGTCTTCGGGCTGTTTTGTGGAGCTTCAGCTCAAAATTAATGGTTAGCTACCATGGAATAACGTTCCATTTTGTGATACACGTGTTGGTGAGTTTTCATGCTCCCGTTTTGTGATAGGCCTCCCCCTTTTTGTGATTTCTGGATTTCCATTGATGATTTCTAGAATTTTGTGTTTCAACAATTTTTGTGATTTACATTGATAAGTTTTATCAATATTTGTGCATTGGTGAATTTGTGTGTCATTAACTTTTGTGATTGACATTGATATTATTGTCAATATTTATAATTTCGTGATTTGGTAAATAAGGTGTATGACGTTCCTTTTTATCTTTGAGAGGATTCTCGTGATAATGATTAATCTCTAGTTGATTTTTCAATTGCATACTTATTACAGTATGGCTTTATGGTTATTATATATTTATGTCATATCTCTTATTCTATATCATTTTATCTGATATTTATAGCTAGACTGATCAGTTTATTATTTTCTTATTAAATAATACTCGGGTCAGACCGAGATGTTACAGGTGCTTCTGCTTGACATTACATGTGGGATTATCCCCTGACTTGAGATATAGACTCATAGATGTATCCGTATTCTTTTGTCTAGCACTTGTAGCTATTCTTTTGTGATATTGTGGATCTTGTTTGACCACTAATTTGATGTACACTTTCATGTGTTATATATTCATATCTATTTCCGCCTTTGTGATATGGATGTCTGTGACTGATTTGTGTTATGTTTACTTCTATATTTGTTTCCGAGGAATATATATAGCCATTGTGTAGTAGCTTCGAATTTATATCGGTATGTCAGATTTCCTCCTTCAACCAAACGCATGTTGTACTATCTGACATACTGGTGCTCGCACAAGGCAATTACGCGGATGGTCGCTCCTTAACAGCCTTATTCACCGTGCTAGTTGACGGCGTTACCCCGTAGTGTCCTTGGCGAGGGTGGGTATAGAGGTGGGGTGTCACAGCTTGGTATCAGAGCCAAACTTCGGAACAATGTAGAATAATCTAGCAAGGATCATCCTCCTAAGTCCATCTTCAGAATCGTGCTTAAGGATTTAATTCGGGTCTTCGTACCGATTCATCCTATTTTCTTTATGATTCCTTGTTTATCTATCAAGATTGCTTGATATTCACTTGGTGAATAACCTTATTCTTCTTCTTTCTTTCTTTCAAAAGGAAGATAAATGGTTAGACCTGGTCGTCCCAGTGCCGGTCAATCTCGTGTTACTCCCAAGATGGAGAATTTATGTCTGCCCAGCAGCTTCTTGATCTTGTAAGGAATGCTGCAGCAGCCGGATCTAATCCGGAGTCCACTCACCCTAGGTCTGGATTTGCACGTTTGTGCAGCGATTACACCAATTTGGATGGAAAGCCATTCAAAGGTTCTGAAACCATTAATAAAGTCTAGGCTTGGCTGAGATCGTGCGATCGAATCTTTTATCTCATGAATCTTATTGATCTTCACCGTGTTCAGGTGGCCTCTAGTATGCTCCATGAAAGAGCATTAGATTGGTATGAGCTTCTGATTTCTGAGATAAATGAAGTGGATCTTACTTGGGAGAAATTCCGGGAACGCTTCGAATTAAAATTTGTGCCGGAAGCTGAGAAGGTGACTTTGGCTCGCCGATTCAATGACCTTGTTCAAGATGAATCCTCCGTGGCAGATTATGTCGCATCTTTCGAGTCACTTTCTAAATACGGGGTCGAATATATAAACACCCCATCGAAGAAAAACCAATGGTTTGTCTATGGCTTGAATAAAATCTCAAGAAGCCATTACTTCTAAAGTTGGAGGTTTCTTTTGATCAACTCGTTGATATCGCTCTTCGACTTGAAGAGGTAGATAAAGAAAGTGACATTGAAGTTATGGGCGCCAAACCAAACTTCAATAACAAGAAAAGGCCTAATAAGTTTAAAGGTCCTTATCCCAACAATAAGAAAGGGAAGCAAGTCTCTCCGGCAACTAAGACTTCTACCCCAAGTGGTGGGAAATGCTACAACTGTGGTTCTAAGGACCATTATGCGAACAAGTGTTCAAAGCCTCGTACTTGTCGCTATTGCAAAAGCCCGGATCATTATTTATCTTCTTGTCCCAAACTTCAAAATAGGAAGGAGGGAAAGCTTAATGTTGCTCAAGCCCATGGCAACACATCTCATGGTAAAGGTATTTCTCATTCTATCCTTGATGGCATTATTTTATTTCGTGATCATCCTAAACGAGTTCTTTTTGATACGGGTTCTTCCCATTCTTTTATTTCAAAAGAACTTGTTGATACTTTTTCTTTGGATGTTTTGTGTTTAATGACTTCTTTGAGAATTGCGAATCCGATCGGTGGATCCGCAACAATCAGTTTATTGTGTAAAGATGTCGAGATTATTTTGTGTGATTTTTCTTTTCGAGCCGATTTGCATGTTATGCGCTACTTAGGCTTTGGAATGATTTTGGGAATGGATTGGCTTAACCGCTATAAAGCCCAAATCCTATGTTTTGAGGGGACTATTTATCTTCGACATCCTCAATCTGTTAAGCAGAGTTCTGTTGACCTTAAAGATTCGGATTCCGGCTTAGTTGCATCTTTATATTCTTTAAATCCTCACGATGACGATAATGATGATGAGGAAGATATTATTTCTCTTATTCACGTTGTTCGTGAACTTTCCGACATATTTGAGCCCGTTTTAGGATTACCACCTAAGCGAGCAATTGAGTTCAGAATTAATCTCATCCCTGGAGCTCAACCTATTACTCGTCCTCCTTATCGTATGCCCAATAAAGAAAATGAGGAGATGTGTAGACAATTATCCGAATTGGAGACGAAGCAATTTATTCGCTCTACTTCCTCGCCTTGGGGAGCTGTAACGACCCGAATTTTTCTAACCCGAAAATTCCAGATAGTTATGAAAAAGAAGAAAGAGATAGAAGAAGAAGAAGAACAGAAACATCAACAACTCACATTCGCAGCAGATAAAATATAATAATATCTAATAATAGTTTTCAAAAGAATACTATATATGCCGATTACATTTAATATACATCAGAGTTTCACATTATATACAGTCACTGAATATTTACAATTATCATGACTCAGAATAACAATAATATAAATACAGCGGAATACACTATACGATATCGCCATCCAGCTCGCCTCCTGAGCTCCAGAACGTACCTACCTGAAAATCTGTAATACTCGGTCTGACCCGAGCATTACACCAAAGTAACACCCGGGTCAGGCTGGAAACCAGCGTGAGTAAACCCAAATAATATGGCATACCAAAGCGATCAACTTATACAAACCCGGGATAACATATATCAATTTAACTAATTCACCATTTGTTATAGACAACACTTATTTCGCATATTAATCTCTAAAATATCAAATTCAGATAAAATAAATCCAATTTACTTAAATCATTTCATTCCAACCCTTTTTATTTCACAAATCCATTTGCAAAGTCACACTTTGCCATAGTCATAACCTAGTTTCAAAATAAGTATTCTATGTGCCAAAATTTAGATTAAATAATCCGATTCATTTAAATCCATTCATTCCCACTTATAATTTTTTCTATCAAATATAAGAGATTCGAAGTGGTTCCGGGTATTTTCCCAATACCCGATCTCAGCCTCTTCGAGTCACATTTTATCCTAACCCAAATTATCCAAATAAAATACATGTCATTTCATATCAGAGATATCAACTCATTCAAAAGCAACCAATGTCCATCAATTATCCATAAGCGAAGCTTAATCATATACAAATCAATTCAGTTGGTTCTAATTGAATTTTCAATCCCCAATCGCTTAGATTCTTTCATTAATTAATTCCAAATCGATTAATTAATTAATCAACTCTTCCATATTCATTCATCTTAATTAACAACCTTGGATTAATTATATTCCAATTCCATTCAAGTGAATCTCTTTAATTAATTCACAATATTAATTATTCTCACCAATCAATGAGTAATCTTCAATTACTCCACAAATTAATTAACTTGATCAATTAATCAACCTCTCATAAGTCACTTATTATGAATTACTTAGTCTCAATTAATCAAATCTTTAATTACTTCATTAATTATATGAATTACTGATTGCCAATTATATTTCAATTTATCTTAATCTAAATTAATCACATTAATTAAAAACTATTCATTTAATCATCTTAATTAATCTTTTGTTTAATTGATTTATTAACTTTATTAAGCAATTATTTATCGAACCATCAAATGATTATTCTGAATTACTTCTCTTAATTAATTAACTTAAAACTTATCTTATTAATTTATTAAAACCCTTAATTACTAAAGTCATTAACCCAAATCATTAATTAATTAAATTAATTATTCATTTTAATCACCCTTATATTTTCGAATAAAAATCCAATTTATATATTTCGATAACTCAGGGTACCGAAATATTCGAGCAAATCACAGCATTCAGCATTCCAATCATCAAAATATTCATCATAGAATATCAATCATTCCAGTATATACTATATAGTACCATATAAGATATCACATCAATCCAATTCAACCAATCATTTAAGTTTAACCATTAAATTTAAATAAAAATCTAGAAGCGTGAGGTTTACTCACCTTGATTTTTTTTTTGTTGCACAACCCACTTCCAATCCGTCTTGTTTCTCGATTTAGACCTTGTATAACATTAGATAACTTATTAATATTTGAAATAAACTAGACCATTTATCTCCTTATATAAATTACTTAAATATGGATATTGTTTTCAACTATTTTCCTTTAGTATATTATTATTATTATTATTATTTTATTTAAATAACATTCAAAATATGTATACCTATTTAATTTGAAATTGCATATTGAAATTATAGAAATATTTATAAAATAAATCATCGACTTCAAAAATCTATTTTCACATAACATTTTCAAATTCCTATTTAAATCTTTTCAACAATTGAAACCCTTATATTTTCCAAAATTATAACTATACATGTTCTTACGGTATTTTCTTTTTAAAATTAATATAGATATGCATATATATATACGTTTTAGAACAAGACAGTTAAGCTCCAGAATATACTTCCCCTTTCATACCTAAACTGTAAATATATTTCTCTCATTCCCAAAATAAATTATACAAGATAATTAATTTTTATTTTTTTTAATACTGCAATACTTATTCTAACAGTAAGCCAAAATTATTATTTAACATACAGAAGTAAATTAAGGAATTACCTTCCCCTAGAGACAAATCCAAAATCGTCGAAACCCTAAGGCTCGAACTCATCGTCCCCTTCATACGCCCTGCTCCATGGCCCCGAGAACCCCTTCACGTGCTGTGGCTTCGCAACACGATGTCGTCTCACCCCCCTTACACGATTGTACTCGCCGCTTCACCTCGCGACATCACGTCAATCGAGTCGCCTCCCATCGCACGCGAGCTTGTCGCTTCCTAGATCCCAATACTCTAGCTCGCAACAAATCTTCACCAGCTACCTCAATCCGTGCGCGCGAGCTCCTACTGCAAGTGTTTCAAGGACGCATCGCAACCCAAAGGTCTCGAGCGAGAAAATGGAAGCCCCAATTCGAACTGAGATGAGGCAAAGAGAGTGGATGAAATAAATGGAGATGAGATCGGTTCGATTCCACTGGCTTCGGCCATTTTTTTTTAAAAGAAAACGTTCGATTCCCTATGGAAGGTCAGGGAGAAAAAATCAGGGGTAATGTATAGGGTTGGAGAGGCTTCCTGAAAACGATTGGGTAAAATATCTTTGATTATTTATTATTTTATATTATACAACTTTCAAACTGCCCCGTTAATTGCTATTAAATTTCGAACTCCTCTTGAGGAATGCCGCTATACGATTTTAGGGTTTTACCCACATTCCGAACTCAATGGAACGCGTTTCGAAAGCTAATTTAATCATATGCGTGAGTTACAGAAGAAAACTATCGATTTTAAATTAAATCGATTAAAATAGTTCTAAGCGTTTTGAGCTGCCAGGGTCAAACGACAACCCCGATTGCTATGAAAATTGAAACCCGATAATAACTAACTATTACGGATCCAATGGAACAGGTTTCGTCGAATTCCGAGACTGTGCCTCGGAAGGCTATTTCTAAATTCGAATTAAACGATATATCATTAAACTTGTCCAAATTACCTTTAAATAAAATTTTAATCATTCAATTATCTTCAGTATCATCATTGTAAATTTTATAAGCCTTCAAATTATTTTTAATAGGCTTAAAATCTTAAATTCAACAATTTACCCAATTTCTATTATATAATTCAATACATTAATTATCTAATAAATATTAATATTTTGGAATTCAAGCTGAAATTAACCTTTCAAATGTTAAAAATCAATTTATTATTCCATTTTAAATCGTTAAAATTTCTGGGTCGTCACATTCCTCCCCCCTTAAAAGAATTTCGTCCCCGAAATTACTAGTTAGGAAGAATGTCCCATACCTGTCAACTTTTTCCCAAAACCAAACAGTTCTACAACTTAACAATTATCTTTCATAAAAACCCCCTTTATTATTCTTACTACCTCCCAAACTCTTCCACAATATCAAACGATACCCCTTTTCTCGATCATTTAAATGTCAATTTAAAACCTAAATTTTGAACTATCAAAATTATCTCAAAATTTTTCTAACTCCCTAAATTCTCGAAAATTTTTGCCAGCGTCTCCTTTGCGCGGCTAGTTCGGTACAACTACAAAAGGCCTCTACGGGCTCCCAAATACCAAAAGAAAACAAAAGCCAAGTGGCTACATCAAAACCCAATTCAATTTCATACAGAAATTTAAATACATACCTTTTTCGGGCAATTCACATTTATCATTTGGAATCAAATCCAATTTCTTTTCTCTTTAATACCTGCATATCTCACTTAGCAACAATATCCAATCGTAACCTTATAAATCATTTTATACATCTCTTTACATAAGTTTCATACCCACTTCTATTCAAATTAGTTTTCGCCGTTTCATTTGAATTCAATTTATTTTCGATTTCTAATATAGAGTTATATCTTTCTTTTGAACTGATTCATATTAGTTTCATTTACTAGTTTTCTTTAACTTCCAATTTAAAATTGTTTTTGTCGTTAACCAAAATTTCCAAAAATTTTCTAACTCCCAAAATTTTCAGAAAATTTTGGCAGAATCTCCTTTGTACGGAGGAGCTTTTGCAATTTGACAAGAGATATAAATATATATGCATCGACCCACACGGTCGGAAAAAGAAAAAAAACAGTTCATATTTCCTATTTTTATTGCGTAGGCGTACCTTATTTAGCATTTTAAGCAAGCAGCTTATTTATTTTGCAAT
The DNA here is from genome assembly GCA_030765085.1 of Allium cepa. NCBI lineage: Eukaryota > Viridiplantae > Streptophyta > Magnoliopsida > Asparagales > Amaryllidaceae > Allium > Allium cepa. Next base: position 976,078,375 of record CM060939.1, read on the forward strand.
TAGCATACCCCAAATCTAGCCAAACGGCTTCCCTGTACCTGTACTTACTCAATTTAAATACGTAAGTGTCATACATAGGAAATCTATTAACATTTCACTTACTTTTAATAGCTAAACACAAGCATTACATAAATAACAAGCACCAAACACTTCCAATAAGCAATTTATATGCTTTAAAGCACATCTAATTATTTCCCACCAAATTTATATGCTTTTTCATTCAATTTTAATGGTTTACACACAATTACTTGCATTCAACTCATTTTAAGTGAAACAATCTCATATTCACTTCAGTTGATTCATAAATCAATTATATCGCTTCCACTAATTCATAGCATTCAATTTGATAATATCCATGTGAATAATTAATTGTTTAAGTTTTATAACCAATTAAAATTGATTCCAACTCAGTTTCGTTTAATTCAATTCCATTTGAATTTATTCACCAACCATACATACGCATTTCATTTCACCACATTATTGACTTCATTCAAACAATTTATTAAGCTTAGCATATTCAATATTTCTAAATTTATAACCATTTCCAAATTAATTTTATCCAAGCTTTAATTTAATAGGCTTTTATCCTTATTCGAAGCCAAGCTTCCATAAATTTTGAACTTAAGTTAATTACTTTAATTTATTCCAACACCAACTTAAGTTCACTTCCATTAAATTTGATTCTCATTAAATCAACTTCCATTTAATTCAGTTAACCCATCTCCTTCATTGTAAATTTAATCCACCCTCTCAATTAATAAAAACAATATTCAGGCACATATGCCACCGAACTTAAGTCCAGTCTGATAATCCAATTCCAATTAAAGTTTGATTTAATTTTAATTTTTTTTATCAGGCTTCATCCATTTATTATATAATTCCAGTGATCCCATTAAATTTTTTTATTTACTAGTTTATTTCGAATTTATTTTATTAATACAAGACCATCTCAATTTATTTCTATTCACTTGGGTTTTGTTTGCAACTCTAACCATTTCTATTATAATTCACTTCATTTCATTCGACAACATTTCCATCATATCAAATTTACTTGCAAATTTCACTAAATATTATTCAAATCACGCTTGGATTTTATTTGCAATTTAAACCATCACATTTTCAATCCAACTCTATTTGATTTTTATTTTACAACATCTTCTCTTATTTAATTCACTATCAAATCTAAGTCGAATTCTATTTAAAATTCGAATTCATTTCCAAACGATTACCAAACTACAATCCATTTTATTTAACCGAGTTAAATTTCTATTAACATACTCTATAAATAATTTATTTAGCTGATTGGTTCACTTTCACTTTTAATTTAATATTCAATTTCCTTTAATTGTAAAGAATCACTTCATTAAATTTTCCCGATTTTTAGTTTTATGATTACAGTTTGGATTTCCTTTGATTTTCCAAAATCCCAACACCTTAATTTCAAATTTTTAGAAAAACTTTTAAAGTCACATAATACTATTAAAATAACTCTTTATAAAAATACTTTTTTTAATAACTCGATGTCTCAACCAGTCCATCCTTGTTATCGTAGAAATTCAGTCATACGTTGATCAGGCGTAGGACTGAAAATCTATAAGTACTTGGCAAACTCGTTTTCAACATCCAGTGAAAATACTTAGAAAATAATTTTATTGGAAATACAGAAAACAATTTTTGGAAATAGAAGAAATATCTTTGGTGACAATGCTCTGAAAATCATCACCCCCATCCATGGTCACAGTTACATACCAGGGTTACGTTGCAGTCACAACAAAAGTCCATGTAACTGCAGGCTCTCCGCGGCCTCTCGATTACGCCATGGATCCCACACAACAGATCACAGTTACATCCAGGGTTACGTTACAGTCGCAGCAAAAGTCCATGTAACTACAGGCTCTCCGCGGCCTCTGATTTCACTGTCGAAATGAAACTTCTCCACTCCTACATAGGTCGCAGTCTACCGAGATAAACTCAAACGCAGACTGTTGGCTCTCAGCGGCACACACGACTTTCACAATGTTACCATAGGTCGCAGTTACATCCTGGGTTACGTTGTAGTCACAACAAAAGTCCATGTAACTGTTGGCTCTCCGCAGCACACACGACTTACGCTATGGTAACTCAACTCATAATCCTCAGGAACTAGTTTTGTCCGGACTCCTCACAGGATCAACTTTAGAACCCTCCCTTGGGGCTCAAGGCAGCGCCACCCAGTGGCACTCCTGAGAAGTCCATTCCAAGGGAGCGCCTTTTTCCCTAGAGCTATCATCAAAACACTTTATACTATACACATATAGTATCTTTCAAATCATACACCTAGTATGAATTTTATCAAAGCTCCTTTACACAAAATCGATTATCCCAAAATCGATAATTCTCAAAATAGGCTTTCCAAACTCAATATTGATTTTTTTTTTCCAAAAATCAAAAGCCTTTCTCAAAATCCTCATAAGATCCCTTATATATATTCAGATATATATATATATATAAAAATTAAAACTTTGGATCCTTACCTTCTTGTATAAAACACCTTTTATACTCCAAACACTTCTCAAAAACCATAGAAATATCCAATTTCCATCTTTATTCATTTCATATTTCTCAAAACATTCTTTCAGTTCAAAAGAACCATTTCATATTCCTTATTCACCTTTACATTAATCCCCATTTGGATTATTACTTCAATCATTATCTCAGTGGGTACTTAATCAATAATAGTTTGAACTCCGACCAATTTAGAAAAATAGCTTGAAAATTTTAAAAATAGGTAAGTAGTTGAAAAATAATTATTTGTTTGCAAAATAATAGTAAAATAGTTAACTAATTATAAAATAGTTGGAAAATAGTTAAATAGTTATAGAAATCTTAATAATTGCAAAATAGTTGTAAATTAGTAATTAATTTGTAACATTGTTGAAAAATAGTAATTAGTTTAGAAAACTGCTGAAAAATGGTTAAATAGCTCCAAAAATAATTGTAAAACATGTATATAATAATTTGGCTTCAAGAAAGAAATGTTGTATATATTTAATAGCTTAGAAAAATAAGTTTTTATCGAAACAATTTATATTAAAAATAGTCAAGAGCCAACTGTTCACTTCCCCAACAATTCAATTTAAATCTCCATTTAAATTGACCCAATTCCAATCCAAATAACTCCAAATTCTATTGGACTTGATTAATTCCCAATTCAAGTTGAATCAATCTTGATTCCTTCCCAAATTTAAATCAAATTCTAATTGATTTTAATCCTGTTCCACTTTAGTTACAATTCCAAATTATTCAGATAAATCTGGACTAATATAAATTGAACTCTCTTCAAGTTCAATAACCCTTTCAAGTTAATCCCATACAAATTTCCCATTTGAATTTTAAAATTGTACAACTTTAATTATAAATTTAATTTTACAACTTCTATTTATAATCAATTATATTCACATTTTGCTTTTAACTTGGAGTTATACATATTATTTATCCAATATATTTTATTATTCCATAAACATTTTAATCAAGATTCCAGAGTTTAAACCAATTTCCAAAATTTCAAAATCACCTTAGAATTCACCTATATCCAAAATTCTTTGGCAAATTCAATTATCCCTTTGAATTTCAAAACTAAACCCAGTTCATACACAATTCCAATTTAAAACAATTTGGTAGCAACTTTCTCTTCTAGAAACTCGAAAATGAACATCGAAAATGCTGCAGTCATCACCGACGTTATTTTCCAGTGACCAAAAGAGTTCAATGCTTTCATCTCTCTAAAAACACTTCCAAATATTTTTGATTTCAAATCTCCCAAATTTCAAACACAAAAATATTTTTGAAATAATACTATTCTTGCTTCAAAACCCTTGGAAACCACTTTCAAACCCAAATTTTTTTTTTTAAATTTTTCCATCCATCCAATTCATATTTAAACATTACTCTGGAATTTCCATCTTACTTTATTTTCAAATATTCTTTGGAATTCTATTTCGGAATTCTATTTCAAATTACAATCTCACTTATCTATAAAGTTTATTTCAACTTATAAATTTCATTCCCAATCCATATTTCAAATTCCGGGATTAAATTTTGAATTTCATTTTCAATCACTTAAATTTTAATTTGGTTATTTATTTTATTTTTTTCTTTTCTACTTAATTTAATTCCAATTTGTAAACTTCAGTTCTATTCCTTAATTTTAATTCCAATAATTAACAACCCATCGTGCAACAACCCGCATATTTATCGAGTTTACATTTAAATATTTTTATTTAAATATTAAATCGTTAATCGGATTTTGGTCCGAAAAACTACTTTTTGCAAACGGTCAAATTAGGACTCGAGACCACTTCCATTGAGTTCGAAATGTCGTTTACAACTTTTTAAGTATAAACATCGATAGGTTTGGAGTTAGTGAAATTTCACTAACTTTTCCCGCTTTGGACTTTGGGTTAGTTTAGCCTATTAAGCCCAAGTTCCAACCCTCTTCTCCTCACTCTTCATAAATTTTCTAACTAACTCAAGCTTTAGCATTAATGGTGAAGAGAATGGGAAATTAAAACTCCAAGCTCAAATTCAATTGCAACTCCATCATTCAACTCCAAATTCAAGTAGAAGATATTGGATTCAAGCTTTGGATTGCTTCTCCTTGCTTTCAAGCTTCATCTTCATAAATTTTAGTGCAAAGGTGAGATTTTTATCTCACAATTCTAGTCTATAACTATCTTGGGTTGTTGGGAATGATTCCCTATCACTTTAGCATGCATATTTGCTTTTGGTTTGGATTGGATTGGCGAAAAACTCCGATTTTTGGCGTTTTGGCGAAATTTCTGCATTTAGGTCGTTCTGGCCATTTTAGGTCGTTCGGAGTTAGGTCGTGTGGATCTTAGGTCGTAGGTCGCGTACGAGATAGCTCCTAGATCGTTCTGGCCACTTTTCGTGTGTTCGGAGTTAGGTCGTTCACGACCTAGTACTTAGGTCGCTCGTGAGTTGGTGGCGTAGGTCGTAGGTCGTTTAACTCTTAGGTCGTTAGGCCTTGTGTGTGGAGTTAGATCGCCTACTTTCCTTAGGTCGTAAGTCGTGTGTGCTTTAGGTCGCGCACTTTCTTAGGTCGCGAACCCTTTTAGGTCGTTGACCACGCTAGGTCGCTTGGCCCCTTCACTGCTTAGGTCGTTAAACCCTTCCTCTTTTGGGTCGCTCCCCTTTGTTTCTTAGGTCGTTATGGCCTTAGGTCGTGACATTTATAGGTCGCGGCGAAGTTAGGTCGCTCGACCCATGTTGCCGTTAGGTCGCTCGATCCTTGTTGCCGATAGGTCGAGTGCTTTCTTAGGTCGCGTACCTTTAGGTCGCGTGCCCCCTCTACCCCAGTTAGGTCGTGACATTTATAGGTCGCGGCAAAGTTAGGTCGCTCGACCCATGTTGCCGTTAGGTCGCTCGATCCTTGTTGCCGATAGGTCGAGTGCTTTCTTAGGTCGCGTACCTTTAGGTCGCGTGTCCCCTCTACCCCAGTTAGGTCGTGACATTTATAGGTCGCGGCAAAGTTAGGTCGCTCGACCCATGTTGCCGTTAGGTCGCTCGATCCTTGTTGCCGATAGGTCGCGTGCTTTCTTAGGTCGCGTACCTTTAGGTCGCGTGTCCCCTCTACCCCAGTTAGGTCGTATGACTCAGCATCGTTAGGTCGTTCGACCTATCTTGCACTCTTAAGTCGTTGCCTCCTTTCTCCTTAGGTCACTCGACCTCCTTACCCACTAGGTCGCGCACTTAGTTAGGTCGCTCAGCTATTGTGTTAGGTCGCGTGAACCCTTAGGTCGTTAGACCTCATTTTGCTTTAGGTCGTCGGCCTCTTGCCTTCACTTAGGTCGTACCGTTTTGTCGGGGCGCTGCCCCGCACCCCGCCGGGGGCGCTGCCCCCTGGACCCCCGCGACCTGACCGGGCAGGTCGAACCCCGTAAGCGGTGGCGTTGCCCCCGCACCCCCACCTTGGGGGGTTGCCACCCCCCTGGACCCCCCCTCCGTAGGGGATCTTATCTGAAAAACATTGAGCTGATTTCCTTGGATTTTATTCACATCTCCGTATGCGATTTTTTTGTGACTGATTGTTTCTACAATTGCTTCTGTGTTTTGTCACTTTATAATATAAAGGTTTCAATACTAGTAGTAAATATCAAAACTCTTTTAACAAACAATTTCAACTCTATTTTTAATAACAAAGCTCTTTTCTTAAACCATTTTCCAATCTATTAGTATATACAAGCCTTTACCTCACTCGGATGAGAAATCTAATTAAACGACTTCGTAAAACAAGTGGTATGAAACGCTTGCGTTCACTTCGTCGGTTAATTCTTGGACTTGTTCGATTGAACCTCTTGTGACAATTTTATTAGTGAAGATTTACAGTTTGTTCGTAAATATTTAAGTTAAGCAAGTGGTTATGGGACATGAAGCTAAACTTCTATATTTACTAGCTTAGTGTAATTGACACTTCTCGTTGATCTTGATGATCGCTTTATGAATTAGACTAGCAATTGCGCGATGTCTCTTTCATTGCAAGGTTAGACTAGACACCACTTGTGTGATTCCATTCACACATACCTTTCTGCTTTTTGGTTAGTCTTGACCTCATTCTGTGTGATTCCACTCACACATGTGGGGTAGCTCCCCATGGTCTTCGGACCGTCATGTGATAGGCCTCTTTCCCTTTTTATGATTTCTGGATTTCTCGTGTTGATTTCTGGAATTTATGTCATTGACTTGTTATGAGTACAAGTTTAGGGTATGATGCCCCCTTCGAATCTTTGAGAAGATTCTTGTGATATTGATTATCTCTTATTGATTGATCTTCTGTTGATCATTATTTACATACTTATAGTGGTATGTCGTTATGGATGTTTATGTTTATGCCATATCTTTTATGTTATATCACGTCATCTGATATTTATAGCTAGACTGATCCGTTTATTATTTTCTTAAATAATACTCGGATCAGACCGAGATGTTACAGGTGCTTCTGCTTGACTTCTTCCCAGGGATTTATCACTCTGACTTTTGGCTAACTGTTTAGATTAGCAGTTTTTGTTGTATACACTTGAGATATAGACTCATAGTTGTATTCTTTTGTATAGCACGTGTTGCTATTCTTTTGTATTATCGTGGATCTTATTGACCACTACTCTGATGTACACTTTCATGTGTTAGTTATATATTCATATCTTCTTCCGCCTTTGTGATATGGATATCTGTGACTGATTTGTGATATGATTATTTCTATGTTTGTTTCCGAAGATTATTTATAGCCACCGTGTGATAAGCAATTACATGGATGGTCGCTCCTCAACAGCCTTATTCTCCGTGCTAGTTGACAGCACTTCTCCGGAGTGTTCTTGGCTAGCGTGGGTATTGAGGTGGGGCGTCACAGCTTGGTATCAGAGCCAAACTTCGGAACAATGTAGAATAACTTAACAAGGATCATCGTACTAGGTCGATCTTAGGAGTCATACCATAGGATTAATTTGAGTCTTCGTACCGACTCATCCTATTTCCTTTATGATTCCTTGTTTTATCTATCAAGATTGCTTGATGTTCATTGGTAAATAACCTTCTTCCTTCTCTTCTTTCTTTCTTTAAGGAAGAGAATGTCTAGACCAGGCCGTCCCAGAACTGGATCATCTGGTGCTGCTCCTCCGGATGGAGTTTTTATGACTGCTCAACAGCTTCTTGATTTAGTAACTAATGCTCAAGCAGTTGGAGCTAACCCGGAACCTACTCACCCAAAGTCGGGATTTGCACGCTTGTGCAGCGATTACACCAACTTGGGTGGGAAGCCCTTCAAAGGTTCGGAAAATATCATCGAGGTCCAGGCTTGGTTAAAATCATGCGATCGAATCTTTTCTCGCATGAATCTTATCGATCTCCACCGCGTTCAGGTGGCTTCCAGCATGCTCCAAGAGAGAGCATTGGACTGGTACGAACTCCTTATTTCAGAAATTAATGAAGCGGATCTCACCTGGGAGCAATTTCAGGGACGCTTCGAGTTAAAGTTTGTACCAGAAGCTGGGAAAGTAAGCTTGGCTCGACGTTTTATAGACCTTGTTCAAGGTCAATCCTCTGTGACTGATTACGTCGCAGCCTTCGAGTCGCTTTCCAAATATGGGGTTGAATACATCAACACCCCATTGAAGAAGAACCAGAGGTTCGTTTATGGCTTAAATAAGAGTCTTAAGAAGCCACTGCTCCTGAAACTAGAAGTCGCATTTGATCAACTCGTCGATATCGCTCTTCGTCTTGAAGAGGCTGATAGAGAGAGTGATGTTGAAGTGGAAGGCGCTAAACCAAACTTCAACAACAAGAAGAGGCCAAACAAATTCAAGGGTCCTTATCCCAACAAAAAGGGTAAGCAGGCAACCCCTGTGGCAAAGTATCCTTCTCCTAGTGGTGCGAGTTGCTTCAACTGTGGGTCTGGGGATCATTATGCGAATAAGTGCTCTAAGCCCAAATCTTGTCGCTATTGTAAGAGCCCAGATCACTTTATACATCAATGCCTCAAACGTAAAAGCAGGAATGAGGGAAAGTTAAATGTGGCTCAAGCCCCTGGCAACACATCTCGTGGCCAAGGTATTTCTCATTCCATTCTTGATGGTATTATTTTATTTCATGATCAACCTATTAGAGTTCTCTTTGATACGGGTGCATCCCATTCCTTTATATCAAAGGAACTGGTAGACACTTTTTCCTTAAGTGTTACAAGTATTGCTTGTTAAAAGAGTTTTGATATTTACTACTAGTATCAAAGGAACAATTTGAGCTCCAGAACGTACCTACCTGAAAATCTGTAATACTCGGTCTGACCCGAGCATTACACCAAAGTAACACCCGGGTCAGGCTGGAAACCAGCGTGAGTAAACCCAAATAATATGGCATACCAAAGCGATCAACTTATACAAACCCGGGATAACATATATCAATTTAACTAATTCACCATTTGTTATAGACAACACTTATTTCGCATATTAATCTCTAAAATATCAAATTCAGATAAAATAAATCCAATTTACTTAAATCATTTCATTCCAACCCTTTTTATTTCACAAATCCATTTGCAAAGTCACACTTTGCCATAGTCATAACCTAGTTTCAAAATAAGTATTCTATGTGCCAAAATTTAGATTAAATAATCCGATTCATTTAAATCCATTCATTCCCACTTATCAATTTCTCATATCAAATATAAGAGATTCGAAGTGGTTCCGGGTATTTTCCCAATACCCGATCTCAGCCTCTTCGAGTCACATTTTATCCTAACCAAAATTATCCAAATAAAATACGTGTCATTTCATATCAGAGATATCAACTCATTCAAAAGCAACCAATGTCCATCAATTATCCATAAGCGAAGCTTAATCATATACAAATCAATTCAGTTGGTTCTAATTGAATTTTCAATCCCCAATCGCTTAGATTCTTTCATTAATTAATTCCAAATCGATTAATTAATTAATCAACTCTTCCATATTCATTCATCTTAATTAACAACCTTGGATTAATTATATTCCAATTCCATTCAAGTGAATCTCTTTAATTAATTCACAATATTAATTATTCTCACCAATCAATGAGTATTCTTCAATTACTCCACAAATTAATTAACTTGATCAATTATACTAGTTCTAAATTACTTATATTAATCAACCTCTCATAAGTCACTTATTATGAATTACTTAGTCTCAATTAATCAAATCTTTAATTACTTCATTAATTATATGAATTACTGATTGCCAATTATATTTCAATTTATCTTAATCTAAATTAATCACATTAATTAAAAACTATTCATTTAATCATCTTAATTAATCTTTTGTTTAATTGCACAGTAATTGTAATTTATTAACTTTATTAAGCAATTATTTATCGAACCATCAAATGATTATTCTGAATTACTTCTCTTAATTAATTAACTTAAAACTTATCTTATTAATTTATTAAAACCCTTAATTACTAAAGTCATTAACCCAAATCATTAATTAATTAAATTAATTATTCATTTTAATCACCCTTATATTTTCGAATAAAAATCCAATTTATATATTTCGATAACTTAGGGTACCGAAATATTCGAGCAAATCACAGCATTCAGCATTCCAATCATCAAAATATTCATCACAGAATATCAATCATTCCAGTATATACTATATAGTACCATATAAGATAGCACATCAATCCAATTCAACCAATCATTTAAGTTTAACCATTAAATTTAAATAAAAATCCAGAAGCGTGAGGTTTACTCACCTTGATTTTTTTTTTGTTGCACAACCCACTTCCAATCCGTCTTGTTTCTCGATTTAGACCTTGTATAACATTAGATAACTTATTAATATTTGAAATAAACTAGACCATTTATCTCCTTATATAAATTACTTAAATATGGATATTGTTTTCAACTATTTTCCTTTAGTATATTATTATTATTATTATTTTATTTAAATAACATTCAAAATATGTATACCTATTTAATTTGAAATTGCATATTGAAATTATAGAAATATTTATAAAATAAATCATCGACTTCAAAAATCTATTTTCACATAACATTTTCAAATTCCTATTTAAATCTTTTCAACAATTGAAACCCTTATATTTTCCAAAATTATAACTATACATGTTCTTACGGTATTTTCTTTTTAAAATTAAAATAGATATGCATATATATATATACGTTTTAGAACAAGACAGTTAAGCTCCAGAATATACTTCCCCTTTCATAACTAAACTGTAAATATATTTCTCTCATTCCCAAAATAAATTATACAGGTTAATTAATTTTTTTTTTAATACTGCAATACTTATTCTAACAGTAAGCCAAAATTATTATTTAACATACAGAAGTAAATTAAGGAATTACCTTCCCCTAGAGACAAATCCAAAATCGTCGAAACCCTAAGGCTCGAACTCATCGTCCCCTTCATACGCCCTGCTCCATGGCCCCGAGAACCCCTTCACGTGCTGTGGCTTCGCAACACGATGTCGTCTCACCCCCCTTACACGATTGTACTCGCCGCTTCACCTCGCGACATTACGTCAATCGAGTCGCCTCCCATCGCACGCGAGCTTGTCGCTTCCTAGATCCCAATACTCTAGCTCGCAACAAATCTTCACCAGCTACCTCAATCCGTGCGCGCGAGCTCCTAATGCAAGTGTTTCAAGGACGCATCGCAACCCAAAGGTCTCGAGCGAGAAAATGGAAGCCCCAATTCGAACTGAGATGAGGCAAAGAGAGTGGATGAAATAAATGGAGATGAGATCGGTTCGATTCCACTGGCTTCGGCCATTTTTTTTTTAAAAAAGAAAACGTTCGATTCCCTATGGAAGGTCAGGGAGAAAAAATCAGGGGTAATGTATAGGGTTGGAGAGGCTTCCTGAAAACGATTGGGTAAAATATCTTTGATTATTTATTATTTTATATTATACAACTTTCAAACTGCCCCGTTAATTGCTATTAAATTTCGAACTCCTCTTAAGGAATGCCGCTATACGATTTTAGGGTTTTACCCACATTCCGAACTCAATGGAACGCGTTTCGAAAGCTAATTCAATCATATGCGTGAGTTACAGAAGAAAACTATCGATTTTAAATTAAATCGATTAAAATAGTTCTAAGTGTTTTGAGCTGCCAGGGTCAAACGACAACCCCGATTGCTATGAAAATTGAAACCCGATAATAACTAACTATTACGGATCCAATGGAACAGGTTTCGTCGAATTCCGAGACTGTGCCTCGGAAGGCTATTTCTAAATTCGAATTAAACGATATATCATTAAACTTGTCCAAATTACCTTTAAATAAAATTTTAATCATTCAATTATCTTCAGTATCATCATTGTAAATTTTATAAGCCTTCAAATTATTTTTAATAGGCTTAAAATCTCAAATTCAACAATTTACCCAATTTCTATTATATAATTCAATACATTAATTATCTAATAAATATTAATATTTTGGAATTCAAGCTGAAATTAACCTTTCAAATGTTAAAAATCAATTTATTATTCCATTTTAAATCGTTAAAATTTCTGGGTCGTCACAGGAGCTTTGGCTATTTTTGTGTAGAAAACCGATGGTACACTTAGGCTTTGCATTGACTATCGCGAGCTTAATGATCTTACTATCAAGAATAAGTGTCCTTTACCTCGGATTGATGATCTATTCGATCAACTTAGTGGTGTTAGAGTCTTTTCAAAATTAGACTTAGCTACCGGTTTTCATCAGCTTTGTATTGCAGAGGATAGCATTCCTTTGACATCTTTCCGTACTCGTTATGGATCGTATGAATGGCTTGTTATGCCATTTGGTTTAACGAATGCTCCGGCTTATTCGTTGACCTTATGAATAGAGATTTCAAAGACTTCCTCGATCAGTTTGTTCTCATCTTTATTGATGATATTCTTGTGTATTCTAAAACCGAGGAGGAGCATGAAAATATCTTCGGATTGTGTTGGAAACTCTTAGGAGCAATCAATTAAAAGAAAAAAATTCTAAATGTCACATTTGGCAATCTCGTGTGAAGTTTCTCGGTCGTATTATTTTCGAATCCAAAATTTCCGTGGATCCTTTAAAGATTGAAGCGATTCGAAATTGGAAGAGACCGGAGAGTGTGACGGAAATTCGTAGTTTCCTTGGATTGGCTGGTTATTACCGCCGTTTCATACAGGACTTTTCCAAAGTTTATATACCTCTTACTAGTTTGACAAAGAAGGGAGTTAAATATATTTGGTCGGACAAATGTGAAGCTTCTTTTCAGAAATTAAAAGAACTCCTTTCTGATGCTCCTATTCTTGTGATTTCCGTGGGAAACCAAGATTTTATTGTTTATACCGATGCCAGTCGCGTTGGTTTAGGTTCCGTTCTTATGCAAAGAGAACGTGTTATTGCTTATGCTTCTAGGCAATTGAAGCCAGCCGAGACTAGATATGCCACTCATGATTAAGAACTCGCGGCCATTGTTTTCGCCCTACGTATTTGGCGTCATTATCTTTTGGGAGAAAACTTAATTCTTTACACTGATTATAAATCCTTGAAGTATCTATTTTCTCAAAAGGAACTTAATTTACGTCAACAACGTTGGCTCGAATTTCTCGCAGCTTATGACCTTGATATTCTTTATACCTCTGGAAAGGGAAATCGTATTGCCGATGCACTTAGTCGTAAGCAACAAGCGGTTGTTTCTATGATGATATCCGAATGGAATGATCTCGGAATTCTATCCACTTATGAGATTCGAGATCGTGTTTTCGATTTATGTTTATCTTTTGTTTCATGTAGCCTTGAGGCTCATCCTTTTCTGTTAGACCGCATTCTTGAAGCTCAAAAGCTAGATCTCAAATAGCTCTTCTTGGCCAAAATATTAGGGATAAAATTGATATTGAAGGTTTGAAAGACTTTGATATTGATTCTCGTGGAGGTATTCGAAAATTTGGTAGAATTATCGTGCCAAATATTAGTTCGTAAAGACATTTTAGAAGATTCTCATCGTTCTAAATTTACCATTCTCCCGGTAGTAGTAAAATGTACGCAGATATGAAGCACTTTATTATTGGGAGCGAATGAAATCTGATATTGCTAACTTTGTTAAGTGTTGCATGACTTACCTACTTGTCAAGACCGAACATCAAAGGCCCGGTGGGTTATTGCAACCTTTAGAAATTCCAATTTGGAAGTGGGATCAAATTTCCATGGATTTTATAAACGGCCTTCCCCGTTCTCCTTCGAGTCATCATAGCTTATGGGTGATAGTCGATAGACTTACTAAATCCGCCCATTTTATTCCTGTTTGGTCCAATCGAACCGTTCCTCTCTTGGCCAAACTCTTTATCAAAGAAATTGTTAAATTGCATGGAGTTCCTTCTTCTATTGTTAGCGATCATATTCCATTGTTTACTAGTTGATTTTGGAAGAGTCTTCAAAAAGATTTGGGAACGAAGCTTAATTTTAGCACCGCTTATCATCCTTAGTCCGATGGACAAACTGAGCGTGTGAATCAAACTCTTGAAGATCTTCTTTGTGCATGTGTTCTTGATTTTGGTGGAAGTTGGGAAGATCATATTTCTCTTGTTGAGTTTTCCTATAATAATAGCTTCCAATCTAGTATTGGTATGACACCTTTTGAGGCACTCTATGGAAGGCCATGCAGATCCCCTTCTTGTTGGCTTGAGACCGGTGAGAAGCTGGTTTTAGGTCCAGATTTTATTCGTGATTCCACAGAGAAGATTGACCTTATTCATCCTCGGATGAAAGAATCCTAGAGTAGACAAAAATCCTAGCCGATAACCGGAGAAGGAAATTAGAATTTTATGTGGGAGATCTTGTGTTTATCCATGTTTCACCTATGAAGGGTGTTGTACGTTTCAATCGATCGAGAAAATTAGCGCCTCGATTTATTGGTCCATTTCCCATCACCGAACATGTTGGTTCTGTGGCTTATCGCCTTTTATTACCGGCTCAGTTTTCTGCTATTCACAACGTGTTTCACGTTTCTCAATTGCGGAAGTGCCTTCGAGACTCCGATTCTATTCTTGAGCCCGGTGTTGTGGAAGAAATTGAAGTTTCACCTAATTTAACTTATGAGAAACATCCTATTCGTATTATTGCTTCGGAGGTCAAGCGCCTTCGAAATAAAGATGTTCCGCTTGTTAAAGTCCAATGGTCCTCAAATCCTAAGGATTTCTCTTGGGAATCTAGAGAGTTCATCGAGCGAACACATCCGGACTTACTTTCCCGTGTTCTTTGAGGTGAATTTCTTCTTTCAAATTTCTTCTGTGTTGATATACTTTCATGGTTGTTACCTTATGTTTTCTTCTTAAATATTGCGAGGACGCAATTTCTTTAAGGAGGGGAGTCTGTAACAACCCGCATATTTTACGATTGAATATTTAAATATTTTATTTTAATATTTTATCGTTAGTCGGATTTTGGTCCAAAAAGTTGCTTTTTGCATACGGTCGAATTAGGACTCGAAATCACTTCCATTGGGTCCAAAACACCATTTGCGATTTTTTTGAGTATAAACTTTGATATGTTTGGAGTTAGTGGAATTTTGTCATTTTTTCACTTTGGGCTTTGGGTTTGGTTTATCCCATTAGCCTAAACTATTAACTCTAGCTCAACCCACCTTCCCTTTATAACTTTACTTTCATTTCCTAACACTCAAGCTTCATCAAAAATGGAGGAAGGAATGGGAATTTAAAACTCCAAGATCAAGTTCATTTGCAAATCCAACATCTAACTCCAAATTCAAAGAGAAGCCATTGTTTCTTCCTTTGCTCTCAAGCTTCTTCTTCATTGATTTTGTGTAAAGGTGAGATTTTTAACTCGCATCTTGTCTATAACTATCTTTGATTGTTGGGTATGAATTCCTAACACATATTCTTGTGTATTTGCTTTTGGTTTGGATTGAATTGGTGAAAATTCCAATTTTTAGTGTTTTGGGTTCATATCTTTAAAAATCCAATCTTTGATGTTTGAACACGTTTTTGGTGATGCATCGAGTAGCCAATACGACCGGGTAGCCGGTAGGCGTAATCCCCTAGCATTCGTGATCGATCGGTTGCAATTTGAGAGAGTTTTTGCATTTCAGCTCCTTAGGTCATTCGGCCTGCACAATTTGAAGTGCTCGGCCTGTAGCTAGGTCGCTCGGCCATAGGTCGTAACCCTTAGGTCGCTAGGTCGGCCTACATTTTTATCGTGTTATGCCGCTTCCCTCATTTAGGTCGCTCAGCCTTGTTTAATTAGGTCGTGCCAACTTAGGTCGCTCGGCCTTCTTATATGCGTTAGGTCATTGCTCGGCCTTGTATTGCTTAGGTTGCTCTCCCCCTAGGTCGCACGGCCTTGTTTATTCATTAGGTCGTTAGGTCGCTCGGACACTTAAGTCGCGCTTGCTCGGTTAGGTCGTTGCAACCACTAAGTCACTCGGACTTTCTGCAACTAGGTCGCTCGTGTTAGCTCGCAACCACTGGCTCGCGCCATGCTCTTTGTTCGCTTGCGTCTTAGGTCGCAGTCCTTAGGCCGCATGATATACATATGCCGCTACCTCCTTAGGTCGCGTACTCGTTAGGTCGCGTACCCCTTAGGTCGCGCAACCTTGGCCGCATCCATTAGGTCGTTCCACCCTTTAGCTCGACCATGTTAGGTCGTTTACACTGTTGAGCCGCACCATCCCTTAGGTCACTCGCCCCTGAACTTAGGCCGCTACCTCTTAGGGCCCTCATCTACTAGGTCGCGTCGTGTCGTGTGGCAAGGGTATTTCCACTTTGATGAATTTTGAATCGAATTCTTTGGATTTTATTCACGTCTTCGAATGTGAAATTTTGTGATTTATGGTTTCCACGATCATTTTTGTGATTCGTCGCTTTACTTCACTCATACGAGAAAATCTAATTAAATGACTTAGTAAATCAAATGGTATGAAACGCTTGCATTCACTTCGCCGGTTAATTCTTGGACTTGTTCGATTGAATCTCTTGTGACAATTTTCGAGTGGAGATCTATAATTTGTTCGTAAATATTTAAGTTAAGCTAGTGGTTATGGGACATGAAGCTGAGCTTATATATTTACTAGCTTACTGTAATTGACACTTCTTGATGATCGTTGATGATCATTTTTGTGTTTTAGACTAGCAAATGTGCGATGTCTCTTTATCTACGAGGGAGACTAAACCCCGTTTCTGTGGAGCTTCGGCTCAAATTGGTGGGGTAGCGACCCATGGTCTTCGGGTCGTTTTGTGGAGCTTCGGCTCAAAATTAATGTTTAGCTACCATGGAATAGCGTTCCATTTTGTGATACACATGTTGGTGAGTTTTCATGCTCCCGTTTTGTGATAGCCTCCCCTTTTTGTGATTTTTGGATTTCCATTGATGATTTCTATAATTTTGTGTTTCACCAATTTTTGTGATTTACATTGATAAGTTTTATCAATATTTGTGCATTAGTGAATTTGTGTGTTATTAACTTTTGTGATTGACATTGATATTATTGTCAATATTTATAATTTGGTGATTTGGTAAATAAGGTGTATGACATTCCTTTTTATCTTTGAACATATTCTCGTGATATTGATTAATCTCTAGTTGATTTTTCAATTGCATACTTATCACAGTATGGCTTTATGGTTATTATTTATTTATGTCATATCTCTTATTCTATATCATTTATCTGATATTTATAGCTAGACTGATCTGTTTATTATTTTCTTATTAAATAATACTCGGGTCAGATCGAGATGTTACCGGTGCTTCTGCTTGATTTCACATCTGGGATTATCACCCTGACTTTCGGCTAACTACTTAGATTAGTGGTTTTTTTGTATACATTTGAGATATAGACTCATAGATGTATCCATATTCTTTTGTCTAGCACTTGTAGCTATTCTTTTGTGATATTGTGGATCTTGTTTGACCACTACTCTGATGTACACTTTCATGTGTTATATATTCATATCTATTTCCACCTTTGTGATATGGATGTCTGTGACTGATTTGTGTTATGTTTACTTCTATATTTGTTTCCGAGGAATATATATAGCCACTGTGTAGTAGCTTTGAGTTTGTATCGGTATGTCGGTTTTCCTCCTTCAACCAAACGCATGTTGTACTATCTGACATATCGGTGCTCGCACAAGGCAATTACGCGGATCGTCGCTCCTCAACAGCCTTATTCACTGCGCTAGTTGACGGCATTACCCTATAGTGTCCTTGGCTAGCATGGGTATAGAGGTGGGCGTCACAATTTAAATTCTATGAATATAGACTAGATTGCTAATTATGAAAAGTTTTAGCTTGGAGATGAAAAGTGTAGGCATTTACGTAGATAATCTAGAGTCAATTTAGGAAACAATAGCAATATTTTTGTGGACAACAAGATCGATTGTTGAAATCAACCCCAAATGTTGCAGTCATTTCACCGAGTATAAACTTATAATACAATTTCTCTTGATTTGTTTATATTTATTTATTTCCTATTAAGCTTAAAATCTGTTTGCTTATCTGGACAATATGTTTATTGTAGAATTGAATGGATATCTGAAATAAACAGTAAAGTTAGTCCTGGAATTTGACAAAACTAGTGTATTGCGAGATCTCAATTTAAAGCAATTTGTTATCTGGTCTATCAATAGGTAGCAGCTTCATGTTGATTATTGCCTTCCTTTGCGAGTCATGGCTCACCTTTTATTGGTATCTTATTCTTAATTGTAGATGGAACCCTGTTTCTTACCAGACATACCCCGAAAGACTTTCGAAAAGGTAAACACGTGTGTGTATAGATATAAGAAATTTTTTCGTTGTATGTGAAGTTGTGAGTGAAACAAAATATGATGATATGTAGATATGAAGATCTTCCAGCTGTAGATATATTTATAACAATAGCTGATCCAGAGCTAGAACCTCCAATCACAACTGCAAACATGATGCTTTCTCTTCTTTCAGTGGAGTATCCAACTAATCGCCTTGTTTGTTATGTATCCGATGAGGGAATATCTCCACTGACTTACTATGCTGTTAAACACGCTTCGGAATTTGGAAAACAATGGGTGCCCTTTTGCAAAAAGTACAATGTGCAAGTTCGTGCGACATTTCTGCATTTTTCTGTGGAGTTGCAACCTGCAGAGCTGTTGTGGCTGGAGTTTGTGGAAGAACGGAGACAAGTGAAGGTGATACTTAGGTTGAACTTAAATATATTTACAGTTTTTGTAAATGTATATTTTCTGTTCACTTATCACTGTATATCGCAAGTAGATGGAGTACGAAGAGTTGTGCAGAAAAGTAGAAGGTGCTGCCAAAAATTATGGCCCATATCAGGACCAGATGGAGGAAGAACTTGTGGAATTCTCCGCATCAGAACAAGGAAATCATCCAAGCATTATCAAGGTGATGTCGGATGCAACAATTTATCTTTTTGTTTGGGTCCCAATTTTGTATAGTATAAACTATATAAGCAACTCTTGTTAAAAAGCAGTGCAGAAAATGTTGATGATCTTTTTTTTTTGAATTACCTAGAGAACCAAGCTTCGCTTGTAAACTCTAGGGAAGTATGTGCCTGCCAAACACATACTTCGGGTACTTGTTACAGGGTTGTCAGTTTCGGGGCTCGAACTCGTGACCTTCGATCACGCAGTCCGGACCATCAACCAACTGCGCCAACCCTGTTGATGATCTTAGGCTAGTATAAGACTAATCACTCCAATGCACGAAATAATCGTTGTCTTTCAAGTTTTGATTAGTTGCTCAAATTAGAAGAAACACTCATAAGTTAATAATGCTATAGATTTTCGATTTTGAGAAAAAGAGAAAAATGATTTCTACGTTGATGGAATGCACTATTTATATAGGGAGTGAGATGTCTATTCGTCTACAAGTGCCTATTCGAACGGTTATGACTGTTTTCTAACCCCGTAGCGGGGGCGTTGCCCCCGCCACTACAAGGGGAGGGGGGATTTCCGACGGCTGAAAACCGTCGGCGGCCGTCGGAAGCCGTCGGCGGCCGTCGGAAAAAGCCGTCGGAAATGAAGGCATCGGGGAGCAGTATTTCCGACGGCTACCGACGGCTGATGCCGTATACATTATCGACGGCTTTCGGCGGTTTCCGGCGGTTTCCGGCGGCTTCCGACGGCCGTCGGAAACCATCGGAAACCGCCGGAAATCAGGCCAATAAGCCGTCGGAAACCGCCGGAAAATTTCGACCAATAAACCGTCGGGAGCCGTCGGAAGCCGTCGAAAACCTGCTGTTTTTTTTTTAAATCTGCTGCAAATAGAGCCTTCCAACCACATTTCTCTTCCAAACACTACAATATCAATACTGCACAATCAAATACACAATAATCCAACCAAACATGCAAACCAATACTCCAAAATATTCAATAGACACAGAAATAAACAAAATTAGAATAAAAATAAAATACAAAATATACATAACATTCCAACATTAACAATAATACTAACAATAACTGTTCTAATCATGCATATCCTGATACAGCTACAGAACCAAGTGTATTATACATAATTATACATATCAACAATTAATTGTTCCTTCTACCAAATCATTGTAAACTAAAACTAAACATACCTGCACGAACGAATTAGAAAGCAATGAATCAATCTGCCCCAGATCCAGAGCCAGCCGATGAAGGGAAGCGGCCACCAAACTGCTGCATGTACTCAAATAACTGTGCCGTCTGCATGGCCTGTTGGCGGTTCTGCTCCTCCAACTGCTGAACTCTAGTCTGCAATTCTTCTATACTTGCTAGCTCGCTCTGAGGTCTACTCCGCCGTCTCCTACTCTGACTACTGGACTGCAATAATTGAAAAATAAATAAAATCAAAGTTTATTGTTTTGAAAAGGTAAGAATATCATATTTTAAGTATTTTAAGAAAAATTAAATTATTTACCGCTAAATTGCCAAATCCGTATCGTCGACCATGCTCTGGTGGACTCATAACGGACTCAAAAATAACGTCCTCTTCATCGGTCGTCAGCTGCTCTCGACCCGTATCAGAAAGGAGTTTCTGTCGCTGCTCCATAAACATCTCCTGCATTGACAAATTAATAATATCATATCTTATTTCATAATAATTTGACAACTAAAACAATTACTAATACTGAATAAAATGAAATATGCTTACATGGCTTTTACTGGATTTATCATCCTGCCATGTGTACGAAACAGTCCCGTCTGGATTAACATGCTCAACAGCATGCGTACGGGTGAACACGTCCATATAGCTGACAGGACCATGTGCCTCGGCTTCCTGAAGTTGATTGTTACATACAATTATTATACATTTAAAATCATATAGCATAAACTATTTACATTTATTATTCAGTAATTAAATTTACCAACTTCTGCCGATACTGCTGAAACGACTTCGATCCTCCGCGATGAGTAACGGGATTCTTATTTCTATTTGCAGAGTTTCTATCGGACTCTGCCTGTACATTCAAAATTTGATACATTATTTTTCAATCACGTTAAATTAATAATTGAAAAAAAATTAGTATACTTGCCTTCGCCTCGTCCGTCTCCCAGTAGCTCAACCAAGCTTGCCACACGCTCTCCCCCATCCACCGTGGTCTCTTCCCGGATTTCTTAACCTCAGATATCGTGTCTCTGTAGTTCTTTCGCATCTTCCTCATCCAGTATGCTCGTGCCAGCTGCATATCATCTGTCTGGATGTCTATCTCAGCCTGTGTTAAAACCGTTTGAGACGAAGTAGTATACAAAATGTAAATTCTTACTGTGTTCATAACTTGTCCAATACAGGGACAAATCCGACAAACATTGTACCAGATGAATATAAATGGTCGTTTTTCGAAAAAAACGACTATTTATACAACGATCATGTACAACACTCGTCAGACGGGGCCAAAAACTCTCTAAGGGACATTTGTCGGTTAACATGCGCGCATTTTACTCAAAAATACAGTTTTACTCACTGTTCACATTTATATATTAATTTCACACATTTATTCGACGTATTACGCATCAACTTAGGGCTGGTTTAACATTTTGTCATTTTTCAATACACACAATTATAATTTAGAGTAATGCATTTTTTTTGTGTCATAAGTAAAAACGTGCACAATATAATACTCCTAGTTCATTCAATCATTTTATCTTATTTCAAATAACGTATACAATCGTCGAATCAAGGCATACACAACAAAATACATATACATGAACATGCACAAATTATACGTGTTTATCACAATTTCACGATAAAAGATGAAATTGGTATACCATGTGATGCTATAAACCGTTATTACGCTAGTGGAAACAATTGCAATCATTAATTCGCCCTAATTTATCAATTTATGCAAATCTATAATTAGGGTAAAAACTGAATTTTTCATAAAAATAAGAGATTATACCTGAGATTAAGAGTACTGAAGCTTGATTAGAGTGCGTTGGAAGATCCGGAAGCTAAAAATTAGGGATTGGAAGCGTAGGGGTTGAATTTGGGGGGTTTTTTGGGTTTTTTTCGTATGAAATGGAGGAGGAAGAAAGGGCTCGGCTGGCTGGTATAATCGCAAATTTGCGACGGCTTCCGACGGCCGCCGACGGCCCGTCGAAAGCCGTCGGAAAATGGCCGTCGGAAGCCGTCGGTCTTGGCTGTCGGTATTCTGCCTTTTTCTTGTAGTGCGCACCCCCACCTAGGGGGTTGCCACCCCCCCGGACCCTCCCTCCGTAGGTGATCTTATTTGAATAAACATTCAACAGAAAACACTTCAGTCACATTAAATTATGAAGTCTGCTAGTGCAGCTTATCTCATATAGTTGAACTTTCTCAGCTACTCCACGTTACTAGTATTACAAATCTAATTATGATTATATAACAGCAAATCGTAATTGTTTAATGGACAAAAGTTATCATTATTTTCAAAACTGTGTGATAATGTTGTAGGCTAAAGTTAATGTTTTCTTCATGAATTTTTCACTGTGCATGTCTATCTTATTATGAATACAATAACAATTAGGTCATTTCAGAGAATAAATGAGAAGATGACATCCCTCATGTTGTTTATGTAGCCATAGAAAAGAGACCAGAACACCCACATCACTTCAAAGCAGGAGCAATGAACGTTTTGATATTTGCTGTATAGTATATAATTTACCTAAAGAGTAGTATGATTTCATATGACTGTGATACATCACAAAGAAATCCCTAACTTACAATGTTAGATTGCAAAAAAATGCAGACAAGAGTATTAAGGGTGATGACATCGTTAGTTTTACAATGCTTTGAAAGACGATCCTTTTGGGAATCACGTGGAGGTTTTACTCACGGTACGTATTTTAAATACCAAGTATTATGAACCCCTAACAGTATTGCTCCTCTCAAACAAATTACATCCAGTTCTTTTATTATAGAAAATGGGAAGAGGTTTTGATGGGACACCGATTAATGCAATCACCTATAGCGCAAGTAACTCTACATTGACTATTTTTACACGAATCCAAAATTTGCAAACGCTTTACGTGGACCTACAACCAGTGATCACTTAAGTCTTATATTTTTACTTATGAATGCAAATCATATCAGCACACAAATATCTCAGGCTGTTGGGGCTGCGTATTCACTTAAAATGGACAAGAAAAATGCCTGTGCTACTACTTACTTTGGGGACTGTGACGCCCCACCTCTATACCCACGCTAGCCAAGAACACTACGGTGTAGTGCTGTCAACTAGCGCGGAGAATAAGGCTGTTGAGGAGCGACCATCCATGTAATTTCTTATCACACGGTGGCTATAAAATAATCTTCGGAAACAAATATAGAAGTAAGCATAACATGCGAATCAATCACAGATATCCATATCACAAAGGCGGAAAGAGATATGAATATATATCACATAAAAGTGTACATCAGAGTAGTGGTCTAAAAAGATCCACGATAATACAAAAGAATAGCAACGCGTGCTATACAAAAGAATACAACTATGAGTCTATATCTCAAGTGTAAACAACAAAAGCTGCTAATCTAAACAAGTAGCCAAAAGTCTGAGTAGTGAATCACTGGGGGAGGAGTCAAGCAGTATCACCTGTAACATCTCGGTCTGACCCGAGTATTATTTATAAGAAAATAATAAACGGATCAGTCTAGCTATAAATATCAGATGACATGATATAAAATAAAAGATATGGCATAAACATAAAATATCCATACTGACATACTACTATAAGTATGCAAATAATGATCAACAGGAGATCAACCGATAAGAGATATATCAATATCACAAGAAGATTCTTAAAGATCCAAAGAGGGCATCATAACCTAAACTTGTACTCATGACAAGTCAAAGAGATAAATTCCAGAAATCAACACAAGAAATCCAGAAATCATAAAAAGGGAAAGAGGCCTATCACATGACGGTCCGAAGACCAAGGGGAGCTACCCCGCATGTGTGAATGGAATCACACAGATTGAGGTCAAGACTAACCAAAAAGCAGAAAGGTATGCGTGAATGGAATCACACAAGTGGTGTCTAGTCTAACCTTGCAATGAAAGAGACATCGCGCAATTGCTAGTCTAATTCATAAAGCGATCATCAAGATCAACGAGAAGTGTCAATTACACTAAGCTAGTAAATATAGAAGTTTAGCTTCATGTCCCATAACCACTTGCTTAACTTAAATATTTACGAACAAACTGTAAATCTTCACTAATAAAATTGTCACAAGAGGTTCAATCGAACAAGTCCAAGAATTAACCGACGAAGTGAACGCAAGCGTTTCATACCACTTGTTTTACTAAGTCGTTTAATTAGATTTCTCATCCGAGTGAGGTAAAGGCTTGTATATACTAATAGATTGGAAAACGGTTTAAGAAAAGAGCTTTGTTATTAAAAATAGAGTTGAAATCATTTTGTTGAAAGAGTTTTGATATTCACTACTAGTTTTGAAACCTTTATATTTTAAAGTAACAAATCACAGAAGCGATTGTAGAAACAATCAATCACAAAGGTCACATTCGAAGATGTGATAAAAATCCAAGGAAATCAGCTCAGCAAGTTCTGTTGAATATTTTCCAGATAAGATGCCCTACGGAGGGGGGGTCCAGGGGGGGTGGCAACCCCCCAAGGTGGGGGTGCGGGGGCAACGCCACCGCTTACGGGGTTCGACCAAAACGGTACGACTTAGTGAAGACAAAATGAGGTCTAACGACCTAAGAGGGATAGGGTCGAGCGACCTAATGGTTGCGACCTAGGGGTCTAAAGGGCACGACCTAGTGGTCCAGCGACCTAAAGGGTATAGGTCATGTGACCTAAAATGGGTTCGCGACCTAACACTCAAACGACCTAAAGAAATTAAGGAGCCGAGCGACCTATAAGAAGCAGCAACCTAAGAAGAAACGAGGCCCAACGACCTAGCGACCTAAGGTCATACGACCTAGCGACCTAAAGCCATACGACCTAGCGACCTAAAGCCATACGACCTAACGACCTAAGGTCATACGACCTAGCGACCTAAAGCCATACGACCTAGCGACCTAAAGCCATACGACCTAACGACCTAAGGTCATACGACCTAATGCAACACGCGACCTAAAAGGTACGCGACCTAATGCGGCCGAGTGGTTTAAGGTCGGAGACGACCTACGACCTATAAAGGTAGACGGTTGAGCGAGCTAATGAGGTCCAGAGTCGAGCGACCTAGCGACACGGTGTGTTGAGCGACCTAACGAGGTCAATGTTGAGCGACCTAACAAGGTCCAGAGAAGGGCGACTTAAAAGAGGCGCGACCTAAAAGAGATGCGACCTAAAGGAGCGCGACTTAATGGGTTATATGACCCAACGACCTAAGCCACTAACTCGCGAGCGACCTAAATCCTAGGTCGTGAGCGACCTAACTGCGAGTGAGCAAAAATGGCCAGAGTCAAAGCAGAGCGACCTAACGACCATACGACCTACGACCTAAAAGGCTTGCGACCTACGACCTAAAAGGCTTGCGACCTACGACCTAAAACCGAGTGAGTCAAATACGAAGGCCGTGACTTTTCCACCCCGAGCGACCTAATGAAGGCAGAACGACCT
The DNA here is from genome assembly GCA_030765085.1 of Allium cepa. Classification (NCBI taxonomy): domain Eukaryota; kingdom Viridiplantae; phylum Streptophyta; class Magnoliopsida; order Asparagales; family Amaryllidaceae; genus Allium; species Allium cepa. The sequence continues at coordinate 976,103,937 of CM060939.1, forward strand.
AAGAGCAGTTTTTCACCAAAAACACTAAAAATTAGAGTTTTTCGCCAATCCAATCCAAACCAAATGCAAATGTGCATGCAAAAGTGATAGGGAATCATTCCCAACAGTCCAATATAGTTATAGACTAGATTTGTGAGATAAAAATCTCACCTTTGCTCCAAAATCCAATGAAAATGAAGAACAAAGCTTGAAGGCAAATGGAGAAGCAACCACAAGCTTGAATCCGATGTCTTCTTCTTGAATTTGGAGTAGAAAGATGGATTGCAATTGAATTTGAGTTTTGGAATTTTAATTTCCCATTCCCTCCACCATTAATGCCAAAGCTTGATTAGTTAGGAAATTTATGAAGAGCGAGGAGAAGAGGGTTGGAACTTGGGCTTAATAGGCTAAACTAACCCAAAGTCCAAAGCGGGAAAAGTTAGTGAAATTTCACTATCTCCAAACCTATCGATGTTTATACTTAAAAAAGTTGTAAACGACATTTCGAACTCAATGGAAGTGGTCTCGAGTCCTAATTTGACCGTTTGCAAAAGGTAGCTTTTCGGACCAAAATCCGATTAACGAGTTAATATTTAAATAAAATATTTAAATACAAACTCGATAAATATGCCGGTTGTTACAGGGACGGAGTCACAATTGAGGTAACATACATTGATATGAATATATCATCTTCTACCAGATGTTTGTTTGCTCAAATTCATATATGAATTTTAGCATGCTAAAGAAAAAGTAAAATGTTCTAACATGTACGCATTTATTTGGATCATCAAACTTTTGAGCTATAGTTGAAAACAAACCAGAGCATACCATCTTCTCTATTTTTCCAGTTATATTTTTGTTTTTTTACACAAATTTATCTTAATTGCTAATGATCTCATGGAAAACAAACACTTACGAAGATTCTTAGTTGATGATCTTTTGATCGGTCAGATATTCTTACGAATTCTTATTAAAATTGTGTGCATCATTAGTATGTAAAATCATAGACTTCATGTTGTATCTCATCAGAATTTCATGTTTTTAGCTTAAGAACAATTTTGAGAACTTAGCTTTATAATAGTACTTTGGGGTATTACAAAATTTAACAAATAACAATAAATATAGGGTGATTTTCATGCTGGTTTGAACTTTGCTTCTGTGATGGGGTTCCAATCAATTCTTCTACAGAAATAATGGTTGGGCTATTAGCACTCCTGCTACAGAGCAATTTCGAAGTAAATGTTTACTGAACTTAAGTTATATTATTGTATATTTTCCTTCTTTGCACATACCAGAAAGCTGCAAGATATCTTATACTAAATGAACTGTGCAGGTGATGGAGTGGTAGTAAAAGGCTAGACTTATGGATTCATAGCATACACAAAGATAGGAATGATACACTTGTACAATGTTGTAGATGTTTGATATCAGATTTGTAGTCCTACGAATTAACATAATTTTTATCTATACGTTGTGCTTTCACTTGTGCACGCATTGGACTTTTGAAGAGAGCAAGGTTGAACTTTTGTGGTGCTAGCTTTCACTTCTGAATGCAACAAAGAATTATGGATAATCAAGCGTTTTGTTAGCACCGGTTTGGTATAACATTTTATTAGTACTAAATATGTAAATTTGTATACGAATGGTTATTGTATGTTGGTCATTTTATAAAAAAATCTACTGTATTAGAATGGTTATGGATATCTTATTTGATTATATGATTAATATTTTTTTAATTATTCGAATATGATGATTATGTGAGCGATTGTTGATTGATATAGTAGAATTAAAATAGACCATCAACAGAAAATAATAGTATGAAAAATGGTGCAAAATGATCAATAACTTTTAGTAGCATTTAAAAAAGCTACGAAAATACATATAGCGGCGTTGAGTAAACGCAACTGTAAAGTAGGGGTAAAGTTGGAAATTCTATTGGTAGAGTCAAAAACCTTTTGGTAGCGTTTTATACACGCTGCAAAAAAAAATTTAGTGGCATTTAATAAACACTGCAGTAAAATGATTTATGGTAGCGTTGAAATAAGTGCAACTAAAAATCAGGTATTTTTAGTCGCGGGCTTTATAACAGCGTTCAATGAAACGCTGCTAAAACTTTTAGTAGCGTTTTTTGAGCGCTACTAAATATTAAAATTCTTGTAGTGACCTTTGCTAATTTGTTGTTCTTCTACGTATTTTTTAGACTTGTTTGTTTTTATCATGAATTCTTTTTTTTATCAGTTCAAAGAAATCCGACTTCGGATCCATCGTATAAATATATTTAACTTTTAAGACGCAAAATCGCGAACTGTCATTACACGACGCATCTATTTTGATTTAATTTTCAATATTTGTTCAAACTTTGTCAAAACATTTTTAAATGTTTATAAAAAATTTCAAAAGCATATTAATTAATTTTTAAGAGGTTCAAACATTCCATATGCATCATTTCATTAATAAAAGGAAAGTGATTTCCTTTGTGATTTTCGAATTTATTAAACGTGACTTGTTAATACAACCAAACAAACATATTAAACAAAAAAAATAGGATGATCAAAGCATAGTAAACATCCATTACAAACATCATATCATCTTCATAAATAACATATATAAATTAGAGTTTCTTACCTTAGATTCGAACAAACTAACATTAAACGACTATAGCTCCGCTACGACGAACCAAAGCTTTATAGAATATAGCCTTGAACCTTAGTGAATTCATGTCGTAGGCTAGTAAGTGGAGGAGGCACAGCCAAGCAAGGTGATGCATTGTGGCTGTGAGTTGCATGGAGGAAAGCGACTTCGTATCATCATCGAATATACAAAACTAGACCTGAAAATAGGTCATTTTCTCTCAGGTTTATGACCATTTTACTCTTTGAATTTGGAAGAGTTGTCAACATGAAAGTTGATGGAAACTATTTTCTTTAGGGTTTCAAAAAATAATTTCATGATTTGGATGAGTTTTGAGGAAGTTATGGCCAAGAGAAGAAGAGGTGTTCTAGGGTGTGGAAATTTAAGCTAGAAAATGAGTATGAATTGAAATTTTGACATAGATAGTCTCTGCTTTGAAAGAAGTGATGTAAATAAAAGTTGTAGCCAACTCAATTCTCTTTAATTGGAGAAAAAGAATTTCTTGATTTTGTGTAATTTCGAAGAGAGTAATGGACGGTTAAAGTTAAGTAAAAACGAAGAAGGTGGGATGTGTATCTATAGGAAAAATTTTCCAAAATAAATTCCACACATCATCATTATACCTTCCCATCACACTCCCATCACCTTTGGCCAGTGCAAGCCGCCTTCCCCCGTCCATGTGTTATCTTGGATGGTAAGTTTGATTTTGACTTTGTTTAAAATATCTAGATACATATATTAAATATCATGATATTTAATCCTTTTACCACTAATGATGCAACGATAGCGATCTTTCATTGCCGAAAAACCGAAATGTTATGGGTTTTAAGAGAAAGAAAGAGACAGAAGAAGAGAGAAAAAGATAGAAAATAAAATAGGGAGAAGAGAGAGAAGAGAGAGAAGATAGAAAATAGAGAGGAAAGAAAACAGAAAATAGAATGGAACAGAAATAACAGAACAACATCAGAATCTCACAATTCGCAGCGGAACAACATATAATAGATAAATGAATAATCTTTAAACAAAGAACTATATCAGTTATTACATTACATTTCATTACATCATATCATCAGAGTGTACAACATCAAATAATGCAGCGGAAAAGAAATACTATATAAACTAGTAATACGCCATCCAGCTTGCCTCCAGCAACTCCTGAATTCCAGAATATCCTGATAAACCTTAACTCTTGACTGCCCGTGTGAAAATTGGTGGGCACCCAGAGTTTAGGAAAGAAAACAATAAACTCCGAGTCAGTCATGTGACTGGTGCGAGAACTCAAACAGTTTATTTTTCTTTAAAATCAAAATAGAAGAATATTTTAAAAATCAATTCGCAATGCTTTTAAAAATGAGACTACCATAAGACCTCCCGCCACACACACAATGCAAACGCGGACTTGGAGGAGATTTCTTCTTATGTTAGTCAAAGATGCTTGATACGCATTAAAATCAAATCAATTTTGATATTATTATTAGTGCATAGTGTAGAAGATATTTCGAAAGTAGAATATAAATCTTAGCCAGCATAGGTACCATTATATTATGCCTACTATAGCTACCTCCTGAGGAAGCAGGTTCTACAACTAAAATCGTACAAGATCGTATTGTTTCTTTGGATTTCCAACGAATGATCAGGCCAAGGAACTTCCCATTGCCACATGAGAACGCCTCTGGATGGACGTCCCCGAGAACCAAACTGGATCTCTATCAACACAAGGCCGGGTTACCCCTAACTGAGTAACAACTGACCGAATATGCCATCCCCCGGTCCTTTGGGACCTTTCACCGAGCGCTCGCAATCAATTCACACAATCATAAAGTGTTTTCAACATGAGTAAGTATCTGGGCTCCATACCATGATACCACCCTTTTCCAGAAGGAAATGCACATACCCTAAAGGGCGCTACCCCTCATAACCTTGCCGCATCTTTCCTGTTTCGACCATTCCGGGGTGTGAGGCTCGACGAAGTCACGTCCACAAAACATACTTTATACAAAAGCCATGCTTTGGGTCAACAAATGATCATAGAAATGATCACCAAGATAGACGATCAAACAAATGATCCTATCATAAATAATCAACACAATGATCATTTCACAGCAACACTCAGTATGTCACATTACCAAATTGGGAATATATCGCTGCTAACCTTCAACTATATAACCTCTGAGCTCGTACGTCTCAGAGAAGGGTGTTAAGCTAAGAGAATAAATTCTCCGCCACCAACAGAAATATATTTGAAAGAAATCGGCTTTATATCTCAATCTGTAATCTCAGACACACAATCCATACAAGTCTGTTCCGGGCTCGAACAGAACCGAAGGCACTTACAAAGAAGTCCTTGCAATCCGGATAGTCTCTAATCACGTCCGAATTTCCCATCACATATGGAGATCTCAATACCGGGGATCAGCCAGTGCAGAGACAATCAACAAGAAACCCTTACGTTTTTGAAAATATCCGGTCTTCAACACCGATCTTCAAATGCAATTCATAACGACGTATCACATATTCGGAATGGGTTATACGACCCCAAGGTCCTTTCCCGGTTAACCCGAATAGTGAGCGCTTATTTTAAAAAAATAAGTGTGGCATTCAATTTCAAGCAAATCACTACAAATACCTATTTAAAGGTAAATATTGATAGTCGGTTATTGAACTATCAATAGATATGCCAACATCACCAGATTCCAAATAATTTTCCAAATTATTTATTTCCCAAAAATATACTTACAAGATATATTCATAATTTCCATACTTCAAAAATAAATCAATATTTATTTTTAAACTCATTTTCCAAATTCCATTTATAAATTCCATATTGAATTTATATTTCCAAAAATATTCATGAATATACGTTTTCCATTCGATTTCTAATATTCATTCTTAATTTATCCTTAAAAGGATAAATTCAAAATATTCACTTAATATTGGAAAAACATTTCCATACTTATCTATTTATAAGTAATTCACAAGTCTTTTTATTTTCTATACTTGGAAAATATTCAATATACTCTAATCGAAATTAAGTATATATTTCATTCTTTAAGGAAATCATTCTCTTAAACATATTTATTTGGGCCAAAACGAATGTTGCGTAAAACATCGTTACGACAACCCAAAATCACTAGTATAGGGATTTGAAATTAAAATAGATATATAAATCCCAATACTATACAAAACATTTCCTTTCGGAAATCATCTATTATAACAACAGTGCTATAATCTACTATTTCCTTCCATTTCTCGAAAACGTCTATTTCAACAATGAATGTTGAAATCTATGGTTTCGATAGTTAATACATTTTAAAACATCTTTAGATCGTTTTAATTCTATTTAAAACATCACATCCAAAACATATCTTTAACATATTATTCACTATTCAAAACGTGAATATACTTGTTAACAGATTTCATCCCTTCTATTCAATTTGTTTTAAAGGATTATTCACTGTCTAAAACGTGAATATAATTCCATAAATAAATTATACAATTTACTTATCAAAATAAGTAGTTTGTGGATTTATAAAACAACGTTTACAAATTCTATTTCTATTTATTTTATATCAACTTCCTTTTACAAATTCCTTTATTAACCTATCTCAATTTATAACTCAATGATATACTAAAAATTCATTTTATAAGTCAAACACTTATAATTTATTTATTTGCAAAAACGTTCTTTTAAACTTTCCAAATTTATAAATCTTATAACTTACAAGATTCATTTATTTATCCAAAATTTATTCTTTTAGTAACTTTACAAATTTTATAAACCTACTGTTTATAAAATTCCATTTATAACTTCACCGTTATAATTCTATAATTCCATTTCTATCTATGAAATTCATTTACAATTTATTCTAATACTTATAAAAGCTCGTTTTATAATTCCAATATTTTTAATTTATAAATATCAATTTATAAATCTTTTAATATAAAACAATTTATATTACTATTTTAAAACGTCTTTAAACTCATTTATAATTTCACCATTATAATTCTATAAATTTCATTCATTTATGAAATTCATTCACAATTCATTCTAACACTTATAAAAGCTCGTTTTATAATTCAAAATATTCTAATTTATAATTATCCATTTTATAAATCTTTTATATGGATCAATTTATATTATTCTTTTAAAAACGTCTTTGAAATCCTTTATAATTCATCATTTTGATTTATAAAATAATCAAACTTCATAAATCCTATTTTTAAACTTTTTATAATAAATTCAAAAATCCCAGTTTAAATTATTTTATAAAATCATTAATCCTATATTTTCAAAAATCAATTTTTTAATATATTTCTCAAAAATCATAATTTTATAACATTAAAAATTATATCGTTTATTTATTTAAGATGAATCAATTCCAAAAATATTTTATAAACGTATACTTTCAAAAATTACTTTAGAAATCCCTTGAAAATAAAAATCGTTATTTTTAAACTTCAAAATTGGATTCGATGATGCAACACATCAAATAGTCAATCACGACTTTCAAACATCATATATCATCCATGATAATCAATCAAACATCACAATATATGAAATCAAATAAATATTTGTGAGGAATCCAGTTGGATCCCTCCAACCTGTTTCCCTGCATCCACAGACATTAGCACAATACCAATTCCGTTTCAAGACGGAATATCGCGGTATATGGGATTTTATAAAATATTATCCGCTTACTAACGGGGCATAGGGTCTCATCCGCTATACAATGCGGGAAATCAATCAACTGCAATATATACATATGCCAATATATATATATATATATATATATATATTGCTATATATATAATATAATACCAATTCCACTTCGAGGTGGAATATCGTGGTATATGTGTGTAATAAATAACCTCCGCTTACTAACGGCGTATAGGGTCTATTCACATCCAATATATATATATATATATATATATATATATATATATATATATATATATATATATATATATATATATATATATATATATAACAATCATCATTCAAGCATTCAATCAACACAACTAACAATTTTAAATCTAACTATTTAAAATTTAAATAAATCCTTTTGAGTGAGAAGTTCTCACCTTTGCTTTTATTAGCAATCCCTTTCCATCTTGACTCGATTTCCTTGATTTATACCTTGTATAAATATTTACACAATTTATTAATATTCGAACAGATCGAATAATAAATTTTCATTTGTAATTTCGATTCATCGGTGATTTTCTTTTAATAGTTAAATTAACTCATAGTTTTATTTAAACCAGTTTTTCTCCTTTAATAAATTTATTTAAACTAATTATTTTACTTTAAACTAATATCTTTAAATCAATTTCTTCTTAAATAAATTTATTTAACTAAAATTTAAATTTCCTTTTAAATCAAATTTATTTAACCAAGATTTTATTTTAACTAAAAATTAAATTTAATTAACCAAACTCTCTTTTAATAACTTAATCAATTATAAATTCAATTTTAACTAAAAATTTAAATTTTAAACTAATTTTATTTAATTTATTTACTCCTAACAAATTTGTCTAGTTCAAATTAAACTTCAACTAAATTTACTTTAAACCAAAATTTCATTTTCCTAAATATTTCAAATATTTGCTTATATAAATTTCTTCAATATTTTAAAATCCCTTTGTATAAATTTCACCGTTATATATATACATATATATATTTATAAATCCTTATAGTTTTTAAAATCTTATATATTTATTAAATTTTTTCCTAATTTCAAATAAATTAACAAACTGTTTCATTTTTATTTTATTTTTATCGTTACTTTCTACAATACTAAAAACAAGATTTTACTTTAAATCCCTTTTCTTTTTAAATCTATCTATTTATATTATTTTTTTCTTTACTGTATTTAAAAAAATTTGAAAACAAAACAAAATTTCAAAACTATCTTACTGTTATTTAAAATCCCAGTTTATATATTTGAATTTAAATTAAATTAAATTATAAAAGCAAAATAAAATTTATACCTCACTGCCTCGCCCTCCGCGGCACCGCCGCTTCGCGCTCAAACCACGCGCCACCAGAATCGCACGCGCGAGCCAACCCTTCATCGTCGACGTCGCCGCTGCGCCCTAACGCGAGCTCGACCTCCAATTGCAAGTGCCGCTTGCTGTCGATCGGCATTGAAGCCCTAGCACCCACTCGACTCCTGCGACGCCGCCGCCGTGCCCTGACGTCGCAACCCCCACGCAAGCACCCATCATCGCGCGCGCCTCTAGAAGCCATCGCCTCGTGACCGCCGTGCTCCAATCTGCCCTAGACGCTGCCGCCATCGCCTTCGAGTCGACACACGACCCCCCACTGACTCGCGCGCCTCTTATGTCTATCGCGACATTGATTTAGGGCTTCGACCGTTTGTTTTTTTTATCTGAGATGAATGATACTCGTATAGATTTGGGAAGTGGGTAACGCGATTTTAAACTGAGAGAGGGGAACAAACGAATTACAGGGGGAAGGTGCTCGGCCATTAATTTGTTTTCTTTGATTTGAAAAAACTGGAGAGGGAGAGGGATGTCTTTAAGATTGAACGAACATGCTCAGCATGATTTTATCAGTGATTGTAGGCGTGATTTTAGGCGTGAGTAAAGGAGGCAACGTGCTAACGTTGACTTAAATTTATATTTAAATTTAAATTGAATTCGATTTGATTTCAATGCGTTTATATCTCGTGTGCTCACATATCAACTCGGAAAAATACGAAATTTGAAATCCGGTAATAATTCAATATTTCGGACCCAATGGAACTGGTTTCGTCGAATTCCGAGACTGTACCTCGGACGGCTATTTTTAAATATCGATTCAAACGATTTAATTTCAAAACTGAACAAATCACTTTCAAATTCAATTCTGAAGCTTCAATTATCTTCAATATTATCAATATGGATTTTACAAGCCTTTGAAATATTTTTAATCGGCTTAAAATTGAAGATTCAAATTTTTATTCAACTTCAATAGATTAAATTCTATAATTTAATCGCCAAATTCATTCTGATAATTTGAAATTCAAGTCAAACCATCATTCAAATATTTAAAATAAATTAAATATTTCCAAATTAAATTATTCAAAATTCTGGGTCGTTAAAATCTTCCCCCCTTAAAAGAATTTCGTCCCGAAATTACAAGTTAAGAAGAATGCCCTTATCCCGTCTACTATTTTTCACAATACAAATAGTTTTATTAACTTACTAACCTAAATCTTTTTACTAGAGATTCACTATCCTTTCAACTAGCTTTCCAACTTCAATTATAGGTTTCAAACAACATTGTTTTCCTAACAATTCAAATTTAAATTCAAATTCAAATTCAAATTTCAAACATTCAAAATTTCTCAAAATTTTTCTAACACCCTAAATTTTCGAAAAATTTCGCCAGCGTCTCCTTTGCGCGGCTAGCTCGGTACGATTACAAAATGGCACCACGGCCCCTCAGAATCAAAAAGAAAAGAGAAAGCCAAGTGGCTGGAGAAGAAAATTATCTAATTTCATACTGAAATTGAAATACGTACCTTTTTGTCGAGCCATTTAATTTTTTGACTTTGAAATCAAAATCCCTTCCCTTTATACACCTGTATATCCTGCTAGTCATAATATATAATTCCAACATTCAAACCATTTTGCCAATTCATTACAAAATTTCCAATATATACTTCTTTTACATTTTTACTTCACTATTGAAGTTACATATTCATTCTCATCCAATTTAACATTTCAATTCATTTGAATTCAATTCATAATTTCAATTCTATTTGAATTCAAATTCAAATTTAAATTCCATTCGAATTCAATTCTCAATTCTAAATACTGAATTCTAACGATTAACTTTCATTTGCTCATCCACATTACTACTTTAAATTAGTTTCATTCAATAATTCTTCTCAATCAGTACATTCACTTATTCATTTTAAATTTCAATTTCCATATTCAATTCATCTCGAATTTACTTAATTACCAACAAAGGAAATTTCAATTTATTTCTTTTACTTACTTGAATTTATATACAAGTTCAAATTTATCTTCAAATTTAGCTCACAACTAAACTTTAATTTAACCAATTCAAATTCCAATTCATTAGTCCATGAATTAATAATTTATCAAGTTAGTTTACTTGAATTCAATCCATTTTATTTTATTTTAATTCCATATACTAATGATAACAATTTAATATTATTACTTCCTAACAATCATGCAACCATATATTATAATAATTCATAGAAAATCATTTCCTTTTTATACAAAAATAGTTTTGGGCTAAATTATCTTATTTACCCGATTCAAAACAATTTTATATTCACTAACAAATACGCGCTCATATCTATTATTACACTCAAACTCATTCTAGAGTACTGCTGACTCTATCTCTAATGAGTAATACCCAACAGAACCATGGTTGTCGCTTAACCAACAGCTCTGATACCAAATGTAACGATAGCGATTTTTCGTTGCCGAAAAACCGAAATGTTATGGGTTTTAAGAGAAAGAAAGAGACAGAAGAAGAGAGAAAAAGATAGAAAATAAAATAGGGAGAAGAGAGAGAAGATAGAAAATAGAGAGGAAAGAAAACAGAAAATAGAACGGAACAGAAATAACATAACAACATCAGAATCTCACAATTCGCAGCGGAACAACATATAATAGATAAATGAATAATCTTTAAACAAAGAACTATATCAGTTATTACATTACATTTCATTACATCATATCATCAGAGTGTACAACTTCAAACAATGCAGCGGAAAAGAAATACTATATAAACTAGTAATACGCCATCCAGCTTGCCTCCAGCAACTCCTGAATTCCAGAATATCCTGATAAACCTTAACTCTTGACTGCCCGTGTGAAAATTGGTGGGCACCCAGAGTTTAGGAAAGAAAAAAATAAACTCCGAGTCAGTAATGTGACTGGTGCGAGAACTAAAACAGTTTATTTTTCTTTAAAATCAAAATAGAAGAATATTTTAAAAATCAATTCGCAATGCTTTTAAAAATGAGACTACCATAAGACCTCCCGCCACACACACAATGCAAACGCGGACTTGGAGGAGATTTCTTCTTATGTTAGTCAAAGATGCTTGATACGCATTAAAATCAAATCAATTTTGATATTATTATTAGTGCATAGTGTAGAAGATATTTCGAAAGTAGAATATAATCTTAGCCAGCATAGGTACCATTATATTAAGCCTACTATAGCTACCTCCTGAGGAAGCAGGTTCTACAACTAAAACCGTACAAGATCGTATTGTTTCTTTGGATTTCCAACGAATGATCAGGCCAAGGAACTTCCCATTGCCACATGAGAACGCCTCTGGATGGACGTCCCCGAGAACCAAACCGGATCTCTACCAACACAAGGCCGGGTTACCCCTAACTGAGTAATAACTGACCGAATATTCCATCCCCCGGTCCTTTGGGACCTTTCACCGAGCGCTCGCAATCAATTCACCCAATCATAAAGTGTTTTCAACATGAGTAAGTATCTGGGCTCCATACCATGATACCACCCTTTTCCAGAAGGAAATGCACATACCCTAAAGGGTGCTACCCCTCATAACCTTGCCGCATCTTTCCTGTTTCGACCATTCCGGGGTGTGAGGCTCGACGAAGTCACGTCCACAAAACATACTTTATACAAAAGCCATGCTTTGGGTCAACAAATGATCATAGAAATGATCACCAAGATAGACGATCAAACAAATGATCCTATCATAAATAATCAACACAATGATCATTTCACAGCAACACTCAGTATGTCACATTACCAAATTGGGAATATATCGCTGCTAACCTTCAACTATATAACCTCTGAGCTCGTACGTCTCAGAGAAGGGTGTTAAGCTAAGAGAATAAATTCTCCGCCACCAACAGAAATATATTTGAAAGAAATCGGCTTTATATCTCAATCTGTAATCTCAGACACACAATCCATACAAGTCTGTTCCGGGCTCGAACAGAACCGAAGGCACTTACAAAGAAGTCCTTGCAATCCGGATAGTCTCTAATCACGTCCGAATTTCCCATCACATATGGAGATCTCAATACCGGGGATCAGCCAGTGCAGAGACAATCAACAAGAAACCCTTACGTTTTTGAAAATATCCGGTCTTCAACACCGATCTTCAAATGCAATTCATAACGACGTATCACATATTCGGAATGGGTTATACGACCCTAAGGTCCTTTCCCGGTTAACCCGAATAGTGAGCGCTTATTTTAAAAAAATAAGTGTGGCATTCAATTTCAAGAAAATCACTACAAATACCTATTTAAAGGTAAATATTGATAGTCGGTTATTGAACTATCAATAGATATGCCAACATCACCAGATTCCAAATAATTTTCCAAATTATTTATTTCCCAAAAATATCCTTACAAGATATATACATAATTTCCATACTTCAAAAATAAATCAATATTTATTTTTAAACTCATTTTCCAAATTCCATTTATAAATTCCATATTGAATTTATATTTCCAAAAATATTCATGAATATACGTTTTCCATTCGATTTCTAATATTCATTCTCAATTTATCTTTAAAAGGATAAATTCAAAATATTCACTTAATATTGGAAAAACATTTCCATACTTATTTATTTATAAGTAATTCACAAGTCTTTTTATTTTCTATACTTGGAAAATATTCAATATACTCTAATCGAAATTAAGTATATATTTCATTCTTTAAGGAAATCATTCTCTTAAACATATTTATTTGGGCCAAAACGAATGTTGCGTAAAACATCGTTACGACAACCCAAAATCACTAGTATAGGGATTTGAAATTAAAATAGATATATAAATCCCAATACTATACAAAACATTTCCTTTCGGAAATCATCTATTATAACAACAGTGTTATAATCTACTATTTCCTTCCATTTCTCGAAAACGTCTATTTCAACAATGAATGTTGAAATCTATGGTTTTGATAGTTAATACATTTTAAAACATCTTTAGATCGTTTTAATTCTATTTAAAACATCACATCCAAAACATTTCTTTAACATATTATTCACTATTCAAAACGTGAATATACTTGTTAACAGATTTCATCCCTTCTATTCAATTTGTTTTAAAGGATTATTCACTGTCTAAAACGTGAATATAATTCCATAAATAAATTATACAATTTACTTATCAAAATAAGTAGTTTGCGGATTTATAAAACAACGTTTACAAATTCTATTTCTATTTATTTTATATCAACTTCCTTTTACAAATTCCTTTATTAACCTATCTCAATTTATATCTCAATGATATACTAAAAATTCATTTTATAAGTCAAACACTTATAATTTATTTATTTGCAAAAACGTTCTTTTAAACTTTCCAAATTTATAAATCTTATAACTTACAAGATTCATTTATTTATCCAAAATTTATTCTTTTAGTAACTTTACAAATTTTATAAACCTACTGTTTATAAAATTCCATTTATAACTTCACCGTTATAATTCTATAATTCCATTTCTATTTATGAAATTCATTTACACTTTATTCTAATACTTATAAAAGCTCGTTTTATAATTCCAATTTTTTTAATTTATAAATATCAATTTATAAATCTTTTAATATAAAACAATTTATATTACTATTTTAAAACGTCTTTAAACTCATTTATAATTTCACCATTTTAATTCTATAAATTTCATTCATTTATGAAATTCATTCATAATTCATTCTAACACTTATAAAAGCTCGTTTTATAATTCAAAATATTCTAATTTATAATTATCCATTTTATAAATCTTTTATATGGATCAATTTATGTTATTCTTTTAAAAACGTCTTTCAACTCCTTTATAATTCATCATTTTGATTTATAAAATAATCAAACTTCATAAATCCTATTTTTAAACTTTTTATAATAAATTCAAAAATCCCAGTTTAAATTATTTTATAAAATCATTAATCCCAAATTTTCAAAAATCAATTTTTTAACTATATTTCTCAAAAATCATAATTTTATAACATTAAAAATTATATCGTTTATTTATTTAAGATGAATCAATTCCAAAAATATTTTATAAACGTATACTTTCAAAAATCACTTTAGAAATCCCTTGAAAATAAAAATCATTATTTTTAAACTTCAAAATTGGATTCGATGATGCAACACATCAAATAGTCAATCACGACTTTCAAACATCATATATCATCCATGATAATCAATCAAACATCACAATATATGAAATCAAATAAATATTTGTGAGGAATCTAGTTGGATCCCTCCGACCTGTTTCCCTGCATCCACAGACATTAGCACAATACCAATTCCGTTTCAAGACGGAATATCGCGGTATATGGGATTTTATAAAATATTATCCGCTTACTAACGGCGCATAGGGTCTCATCCGCTATACAATACGGGAAATCAATCAACTGCAATATATACATATGCCAATATATATATATATATATATATATATATATATATATATATAACAATCATCATTCAAGCATTCAATCAACACAACTAACAATTTTAAATCTAACTATTTAAAATTTAAATAAATCCTTTTGAGTGAGAAGTACTCACCTTTGCTTTTATTAGCAATCCCTTTCCATCCTTGATTTATACCTTGTATAAATATTTACACAATTTATTAATATTCGAACAGATCGAATAATAAATTTTCATTTGTAATTTCAATTCATCGGTGATTTTCTTTTAATAGTTAAATTAACTCATAGTTTTATTTAAACCAGTTTTTCTCCTTTAATAAATTTATTTAAACTAATTATTTTACTTTAAACTAATATCTTTAAATCAATTTCTTCTTAAATAAATTTATTTAACTAAAATTTAAATTTCCTTTTAAATCAAATTTATTTAACCAAGATTTTATTTTAACTAAAAATTAAATTTAATTAACCAAACTCTCTTTTAATAACTTAATCAATTATAAATTCAATTTTAACTAAAAATTTAAATTTTAAACTAATTTTATTTAATTTATTTACTCCTAACAAATTTGTCTAGTTCAAATTAAACTTCAACTAAATTTACTTTAAACCAAAATTTCATTTTCCTAAATATTTCAAATATTTGCTTATATAAATTTCTTCAATATTTTAAAATCCCTTTGTATAAATTTCACCGTTATATATATACATATATATATTTATAAATCCTTATAGTTTTTAAAATCTTATATATTTATTAAATTTATTCCTAATTTCAAATAAATTAACAAACTGTTTCATTTTTATTTATTTTTTATCGTTACTTTCTACAATAGTAAAAACAAGATTTTACTTTAAATCCCTTTTCTTTTTAAATCTATCTATTTATATATTTTTTTTCTTTACTGTATTTAAAAAAATTTGAAAACAAAACAAAATTTCAAAACTATCTTACTATTATTTAAAATCCCAGTTTATATATTTGAATTTAAATTAAATTAAATTATAAAAGCAAAATAAAATTTATACCTCACTGCCTCGCCCTCCGCGGCACCGCCGCTTCGCGCTCAAACCACGCACCACCAGAATCGCATGCGCGAGCCAACCCTTCATCGTCGACGTCGCCGCTGCGCCATAACGCGAGCGCGGCCTCCAATTGCAAGTGCCGCTTGCTGTCGATCGGCATTGAAGCCCTAGCACCCACGCGACTCCTGCGACGCCGCCGCCGTGCCCTGACGTCGCAACCCCCACGCAAGCACCCATCATCACGCGCGCCTCTAGAAGCCATCGCCTCGTGACCGCCGTGCTCCAATCTGCCCTAGACGCTGCCGCCATCGCCTTCGAGTCGACACACGACCCCCCACTGACTCGTGCGCCTCTTATGTCTATCGCGACATTGATTTAGGGCTTCGGCCGTTTTTTTTTTATCTGAGATGAATGATGCTCGTATAGATTTGGGAAGCGGGTAACGCGATTTTAAACTGGGAGAGGGGAACGAACGAATTACAGGGGGAAGGTGCTCGGCCATTAATTTGTTTTCTTTGATTTGAAAAAACTGGAGAGGGAGAGGGATGTTTTTAAGATTGAACGAACATGCTCAGCACGATTTTATCAGTGATTGTAGGCGTGATTTTAGGCGTGAGCAAAGGAGGCAACGTGCTAACGTTGACTTAAATTTATATTTAAATTTAAATTGAATTCGATTCGATTTCAATGCGTTTATATCTCGTGTGCTCACATATCAACTCAGAAAAATACGAAATTTGAAATCCGGTAATAATTCAATATTTCGGACCCAATGGAACTGGTTTCGTCGAATTCCGAGACTGTGCCTCGGACGGCTATTTTTAAATATCGATTCAAACGATTTAATTTCAAAACTGAACAAATCACTTTCAAATTCAATTCTGAAGCTTCAATTATCTTCAATATTATCAATATGGATTTTACAAGCCTTTGAAATATTTTTAATCGGCTTAAAATTGAAGATTCAAATTTTTATTCAACTTCAATAGATTAAATTCTATAATTTAATCGCAAAATTCATTCTGATAATTTGAAATTCAAGTCAAACCATCATTCAAATATTTAAAATAAATTAAATATTTCCAAATTAAATTATTCAAAATTCTGGGTCGTTACAAATGAATTTGAAAATGTTTTATGGTAATTCTTATATTATTTTTTTCATATATGCGTATATGTGCATGTTTCTACGTTAAATCGTTACTAATCCCGATTTTGATTTTCAGTCATAATTTCACTTATTAATTAATATACATATATTTGTAAACAAAGTTTGATAATAATTTCTATCATTATTAATTAATTAACATGATCATAATTGAATTATAAAACAATATAAAGCATTATTAAAAAATTGATTGCAAAAGGTGCAATTATATCGACATAGCGATATCAATTTTCTATATATTTTCAAATCAAATATATCTTTTCATAAAACTATTGTAAATGATTTACTATCACCAAATAACTGTTTTAAAATGATTATAATCATTTAAAATAATTATTTGAATAGTTATAACAATTATTAAATCGTTAAATCTTAATTTAAAATCATAATCAATTATTAAATATAATGGCATCACTGATTGATGTATGAGGCCAAGTAAGCCATTTGTTCGAAAAACGTCTAGATTATTAAAATCATATTTTCGCTGTATGAGAGCAAGTTACTATAACTGTCCAGATTGATGTATGGATTGTTGTACTCTGATGATTGTAAGTATATAAACCGTTACATATTCTTTTTTATAAAAATCTGTTATTATATATTATATTTTGTTCCGCTGTAATTGTGAGATTATGTGATGTTGTTTATTTTCTTCTATCTCTTTCTTCTTTTTTCCTTGTTATTCACTCTTTTGTAAAAATTTCGAGTTGAACAAGGGTGAATTATTATCAACTCAAAGGGTACGGAACTACGGGTGGCTACACTTGGTATTAGAGTTGAAGGTTAAGTGAGAAACTTGGCTCTGGTAGGGATTGCTCATTAAAGATAGAGTCAGTGGTACTCTAGAATGAGTTAAGTGCATTAATAGATATGAGCACATATTTGCTAGTGAATATAAATGATTTTATATTCTGTTAATTTATCTGTTGAGTGGTATATAAATTATGTTTGATTAGTGGGACGCCACTAAATCGGTACGAGTTTCTAAACACTTAAAATACAGTAAATAACGACATGGTATTTTTTTGAAGGGGGTAAATGAAATAATTTTACCTAAACTATATTTAGATATAAAAGAGAAAATTTTCTGAAAATTATTATAATGGTGCGTTTGGTTTTTATTATATAGTCAAAATAAGATTACAAAATTGGAAATGGTTATATATAACCAAAGGGAGATTGTATAAGCATGAATTATAGAAATGAGAAAAAAAAACTACAAATGGTTCAAAACAGAATTTGGAAAATTTAGATCTCGGAGATTTTTAGAAGTGTTTTCCAAAGTATTTTGAAAGAAATAATAGTAATATTATTTTGGTGATATTTTTAATAGAAAAATGATTTTAAATGGATTTTGGAAGTGATAAAGTACTAAACTCACTTCAGTCGTTGGAGAATAATCCTAGTGATGATTGCGCAGCATCAACAGTATTCATTTTCGAGTTTCTAAGTGAAGGATTGCTACCATAGTAAATTAATGTGGAGATTTTTTTGGTAAAAACAAGTTTTGTTTTTAAAATTCCAAGGGAATTGTTTTGGATAAAATCAGGTTGATTTTGAAATTCGAAGGAAGTGGTTTGTTAAACCAAAAGGAGTATATACGTATATATTGATTTCAAAGTGATTGAAATAGATATCGGGTGTTTGATTTCTAGAAATCCTTATTTAAACGTTTTAGAGAATATCAGAAAATAAGTTTTTAAACTTATAAGTGGAAGATGATATTTATTAGGAAAGTATGGGATTTGAGTTTTGAGGGAAATGAATTTTAACTTAAATAAGTTAAAATAGATTGTGTGAATTGAAATTAACCTAAGGAAACTTAAAAAAAATTATTAGGAATTGAGACATTAATAAATTCGAATGGTGAAATTGCTATATTAATACATGTATGAGAGTGGAAAATTTTGAAGTTTGAAATTAAATTCTTACTTGATTTAAATTGAATGAGTTAAAAATAAATTTGTTTGGAGTGAAATTTAATTTAAGTATGAATAAATCGAATATGGTTTTGAAAAGTTGGTCACAAGGAATTGAATTTAAATAAAAAGTTGAACTGGATTAGTAATAATGACGGATTGAAGTAAATATAAATTTTAAGTTGTGAAATATTATATAACCATAAGGTATAAATTTTGAATGAAATAAAATTCAAGTGAAGAATTGGAATTGTTAATAAATAAAGTGGAATAGCTTATAAAAATTGAAATTAATTGAATAAAAATATACTGATGCTATAAATAAATGTATAATCTCGAGTTAAAAATAAAATGTGAATATATTCGACTATAGAATTGATGAAAATGCGAAAAAATAAGTTGTATGACTTATAAAATTGAAAAGTGAAATAGAAAACCCAAAATAAAAATGGTGTAACATTTTAAAGTGAAGAAATAAAGTCCAAACACGAATTTTAAAATGAAATTGAACTCAAGTTAATTAAATGAAGTGATTTTTGAAATAAAAATCAGAAATTTAATGTGGAAATTGAGTATAAATTAAAATTCGAAAAAATGCAAGTGAATAAAATATAATTGGAAATATTGTCGAACAAAATAGAAATGGATTGGGATAGTAATGACTTGAGTTACAAATAATTTCAATTTGAGTATAAATAAACTAATCATGGCCTTGATATCATTTAAACGAATTCAAGAATGAAATTGAGTATGGAATCAAAATTAAAGTAGATTAAATGAATGAACTAATTAATTAATAAATTAGTAAATGGTAAGGAAGTTGGTTGAAATGAAAATAAATTTAACTTATAAGGTGGAAATAAATTTAAAATAATGGATTAACTTAAATAAATATTTTGGATGGAAGTTTGGCTCGAATAAATTCTGAAATGGTTATTTAATAAATATTGTAGGATAATTCCAAGCTTAATAAAATAGGTTTGAATATAGTGAGTGTGGATATGAATGAAATGTAAGTGAATTGATTGTGAAAAAATCTAAAATAGAATAAAATTAAATATAAATTGATTTGGAATCAATTTAAAATGGCTATAAACTTAAATGATTATTCTATTAAATGAATATCGCCGAATTTGGTTTTTGGCGTAAATGGAAGTAAATAAAATTCTATGAATTAACAATAAGTGAATAAATTGATTTCTAAATAAATTTGGAATGGATATAAGTTGTTTGCTATAAAAATAAATTTAATGCATGTAAAGTGAGTTGTATATCTTTTAAATTGAATGAAATGGTATATGGATTGTTCGGAAGTAATTAAATTTGTGTTGGAACCTCATAATTGCTAATTAATATATGTTTAGCATGCATTGCTTATGAATTCATGTATTAACTAGTTGAACAAGTGAAACGTTATTAGAATTTCATGTTTTGGTACTTATGTGTTTGAAATTGAGTAAGTATAGGTATTCGGAGGCTATTGGGCTAGATTTGGGTTGCGTAATTACATATGAAGTAAACTATCTTTCTTAAAAATGCTAAAAAATGCTAAAATAAGTTACGTTTTCGGATTAAATATCGTAAAATATATAAATATTTATATATCTTGTTTTCTGACCATGTGGGTCGACGTGTATATATTTATCTCTCTTGTCATATTGCAAAAGGCTCTCCGTACAAAGGAGACTCTGGCGAAAAAATTCGAAATTAGGATGTTAGAAAAATTTGGGAAATTTTTGTTAACAAAAATTTGATTTCAGATTGTAATTGAAGTAAAGTGTTTTGGAATTTGATTGAAAACTAATTGTTTTGGTTGAAACTAAAAGATTAGAAAGTGGAATGTCAAGTTTAACTAAGTGGGTTTTGTTGAGTTATGGGTTTGGAGAGTTTTTCTTGCTTTAGCAATCTCAAGGACGAAATTTTTTTAGGGAGGAGGAATGTAAGTTATTAAAATTGGATTTTCAAGCGATTTCGAAATTTTGGAATCATTGACTTAATCGATGCGTTAAAATAACAATCAGAGGCACAGTCTTCGAATTCTATGAAACCAGTTTCAATAGATCCGTAATAGTGAATTATTATTGGATTTCAAGTTTTATAGTGTCTGGAGTTATCGTTTGGTCGTACGGGATGTAAATGCATTGAAATTAATATTGAAAATTCAATATTATAATTTGGTTCAAAAAGTTGTCTTCTCCATATGATTTAATTAGGACTAGAAACCTTTTCCATTATGTTTGAAATATGGGTATAACATTATGAACGCCTAGCGGCATGCCTCCATAGGGGTTCAAAATTTCAAGATATGTTATGTGAGATATTGGAATAAAATAAAATATATATACATATAAAATCAGATCAAGATTAAATCAGCCCCCTTCTACATTCAACACTCCACCTTACCTTCCTAAACACACAGCCGCCTCCTTTACCATTTAAATCATGTCCCTATCCTTTCTTCTTAATTTGAACGAAAGAAATCAAAAAAAGGGGAATTCGACCATATAAAATAAGAAAAAAACTGTCGAAGTCGAATTCGAAAATCAATTCAAGCAACATGAAAACGATAAAATCCGATCGAGCCTCTTAAGTTCGAGCATGGATGATTGCACGAGTCGATGTCGAGATATGGGCGATAGCAAGTCGGCCTCGTGGGCAAGGTGCGATGGTGGCTGGATGCTGCGAGGTGGAGAGCGCTTGGTGGTCACGATGCTATTAAAGGTCGAGAGCTCCTGTGAGGGGACAAACACGTGGGAACGACGATTAAGGGGTGCAGCGATTTAAGGCTTGGCGAAGGAGCGATGCAGCGTGAGGGAGACACAATCACCGATCGTGGGATGGTAGGCGATGGCAATAAAAAGTGAGAGGATACCGGAGGCATAGGTGGTTGGAGAAAAGTGTCGTGGTCGAGGTAGAGTAATGGGGTTTCGGCGAAGGGGTGTACAATGGTCGAGGCGCGATCTCTGTCTACAGATAACAGCATAAGAGGAGGTATACCCTGTATAAAATTTAATTACATAGTTAATTATTCAATTTAAAATTTGAATTTTATTAGCTAATGAAATTTAATTAAAATTGCATTCGAGATTGCTTTTAAAATCTTGGTGCAGTGGCTTGATGTGGGTTGGTTATTGAAGCATAGTTACTAGCGGTGAAGGCGTTATCTGTTGGGTATATTTTAAACTACTGTTAATTTAAGGTTCAGTTTAATTTATAAAAAAAATTAATCTATATAAAATTTATAAGAGGTTTAAATCGAACATGGTCAGCTGTTTAAATTCGTAGCTGGGAAATCTATGTGGTGGAGTTAAAAACTGGAAACGGATCGAAATCAAATATCAAGGTAAGAAAATTCTCACTCATTTGGATTGCCAATTTTATTTTAAATAGTTCAATTTAATTATTGGTTGCTTGCTTTAATTTAGAAATTATTATCCGTTGAATGATATATTATATATATATATAGTAGTATATATATTAGTAGTTGAAGTGATGTTCCCACACAATATAGCGGATGAGACCCTATGTGCCCCGCGTAATAGCGAATGACTCTATATACCGCGATATCCCCCTTGAAGTGGGTTTGGTTTTTTTTTGTACTAACATCTGCGGATGCAGGAAACAGGTAGGTGGGATCCAACTGGATTCCTCAAAATGTTGAATCTGATTTCATATATTATGATATACGGATTGTGTAGAATAATCTATTATAGATTATTATAGCGATTGAAATTATTGGATGCTATTGTAGCACTGGCCTAAATTTTGATATTTTAAATACCATAAATATATTTTTAAAATTTAAGGAATTTAAGGAAATTTGGATATAAAAATATTTATATTGGAATTGGGGTTATTTCAAAGAAATTGAGTTAGAAAAATATATTTGATTTTTCGTTATACTTAACTATTGTGAATTATTAAACGGAGATTTTAAAAATGAATTATACAAGAAAATTTAATAATGATACTCTGGAAATATAAAAAGGAGTTGAAGTCAATATTAAAAATAGATTCGAAAAAAAAGATAAATGGAATTATTAAAGTAATGGATTTATAAAAATGAAATTTTATAACGAGATTAGTTTTATAAAAAGTGAAACTCAAAAGAGTTATAAAATTTATAAACGATGTTTATAAATAAGGGAAATCGATATCAGATGATAGATTGGGAATATAAATTTATAGGAAGAATTTATATTAGAATATGGAAATAGAGTGGGAAAATAATTAATACTATTTTTGAAAAAGTGAAAAATGGTTAAGGAGATTGGAATGGAAGTGATGTGATGTGATTCGAGAGGAATTTATAAAATTGAATTGGTTATTGAGGTTTTAAAAAAAAATATGTTTAATTCTAAGAAGTTAAGTTTGTTTTTAAAAGGAAAATGGTATTATTTAAAACTATGGAATTTTAAACCAGTTAGGATTGAAATACTTCGCTAAGTAGATTTTCAAATTTTAAGCATTTATTTTAGTAAATCCTAACTTTTAAAATCAGCTTTGAAAATTTATTTTTTTACTTAAAAATGAGTTATTGATGTTTATAAAAGTGTATTCGATATTTTAAATGTTGTTTGAATATGTCTTAAAAATAAATTGTTATTCTTAAATACTTATTTTATTTATATATATATAGAGTTTTTGAAGTGATGGAAAGTTTATTACATTCTCTCGAGATTCATAAATAAGGGCTTATAAATGGATATGATTTTGAGGAGAGGAAATTTATTAGTGATTCCGGAGATCTGGAATAAGTTGCGAAATATTCTCTGAAGAATTAATACTGAGATGTTTTGGAAAGTAAGACTTATAATGTTTTTTCTAAGTATAAAAAATGGAAATTTGAAAATATTTCTAAGTAGTGAGATGGTTTGGAAATATCCTGTTATGGATTCAAGTATGAGAAATTGTTTTCAAATGTTGGAAGGGATTGATATATCCTATAAAGATATTTTGAAACAAATATTTTGGAAAAAAATGTATAATAAGGCCTTGTGACTGCTTATAGATGATTTATTGATAGTTAAATAACCAATTATCAATATTGGCCAATTTCGTTAATCGTTTCGAAGAGAACGAGATCAGATTTAATTATATGAAAACGACTTCGATCCAGTATGAACGTTACGAATGGATACCGTGAAGATGATGAATACGGTGATCCGGTTTGTCACGACCAAGGACAACTTGTATGGACGAATTCTATCAGAGCATCGTCATTGGAGAACGATGATCAATCTAAGTGGAATTGTTTCTTGAAAGGTAACGCTTAGGCTCAAGCCTCATCAACCGGGAATGACTAAAACATGGGAGATGCGGTAAGGCTAAGTGTGTAGCACCCAATTAGGTTATGTTATCGGTTTTCTAGATTTGTAAAATTGAGTGTGCAGATTAATTTTTCTAACCGACTTTGGATCGCGAACCCAACGTGTGTGAACTCTCTGAATGGTGAAGGCATTTTGCATATTGAATTTAGTATAAGATTCAATTTATTTTAGTAGAAAAGGTAGTGTAGAATGTGATTCATTTAATGATTGAAATCCAGTTATTTATGAGCGTTTGAGTGGTAGTGGCCGTTGGTGAATAAAATACAAGTTTTATAGTGGTAGGAGTTTAGACATCTATCTTAGCGCCAAAGGTCAGGCACTTATTCATTAAGCGCCTAGCCTAACGTGCGTATTTAATATGTGCTCAAATAATGGATGCCTATTTATGGCATTGGGTGCCTATTAATTAGGCGGTTTGTATTAATTCATGATCCTGAATTCGTCTCGAATATTACCATTAATGTTCTAGACATTACTTCTGGTCAATATTTCTTATTTGAAATGTAAAGTGGGTCCCTATGGCCAATTTTTCGTAAATTATGTCCTAATCCTATAACGTCACACCCGACAAATACTAGTACCCGCCAACTCATTTAATTTCAATCTTCAAAATATGATAACTTTTTCTAGATTAAAGAATTTAAGAATCATTTTCACCATTAAATCGCCAATTTAATAAATTTTCCTATGATATTCATTGTTGATACCTAAAATCAAAATTTTGAAAATCATAATGTTACATAGCACTTTTGACTGCGTTTATGTAATGCGGTTATTTATGCTACTCATTTCTTTAACTGCATTTATGTGACTGCATTTACTTTGGATAATATATCTTTTACATAGTAATTTTTAGCTTCATTAAGATAATGCAGGTATTATCCTTTTACCTAATTGAAAAGAATTTGTTTTTAAATTATACAGTGATGATTACATTTGAATTCTTTAATTGCATTTATTTGATGCAATAATAATTTTGGCTGCATTTGATAATTATATTTTTTTTAACTGTTTATTGAATAAGCATCTAAACCTCAAGCGTTTATGGACATTTGTTCGACAAACGTCCAACAAGATTATGTTTTCTGAACTAATTGAACTTAATTTTTAATCAATTATTAAATATACATTTGTAATTTGTATACAATTTTGTTGGTGATGCTTTAAATGGCAACCAATGCGGGGATTCGACAGCAAAAGTACAGTGACTAGTGTGTGAACCCTTTAATCATGTTTTAATAATATGCGGTTACCGTAATCGCAAATGCCTAAACAGTGCTCATTTAACTAGACTGTCGAGGGCGGAAAATACTCACTATTTAATCGTTATTTCGTCCCAAAACAACCCATCTGCATTAAGCCATGAATTTCTCATCTCCTGAAATTTCCGAAACCGAAATCGACGTACTAATTTCTAAAACAGCAGATCTAATCGCCCTCGAACAGATCACAGCTATCAACACACTCACCTCTCCGACTCTCCTCTACCCTCAAATCTCGAATCCCGTTTCCAAAAACGCAAGTCTTTATCCTTAGCTCAACCCGAGCCATTACCAGTCAGCCCTAAATCGCTTCGAAAGTCCATCTCCTTTCCCCTACAGAACGAGAAAGGGAACGATGCGATACTTCGAGAATCGAAAGATGAAATTTCGAGACATGACTTCTCCAATTCTAAGCATTCCCCTTCATCAACTAAGACGGTTTGTTGTTTTGGGTTTTCTTTAAAGAAAAATGAGAGGAGGGACAAAGGTGTGAGATTTGTAGACGATGAGATGCTAAAAGATATGGGGAGCGCTTCGTATATGAAGAAACAGAGAAAGGGTTTGAAGAAAATGTGGAAAGAGCAGGAGAAGACTGCGGAGGAAACGGGTAAAATGGTCGATTAGGTTAAGAAGGTTTCTGCGAAAATTAATGATGTTGTATTGGATGAGTTGATGAAAGAAGAGCTCAAGTAAGAATCAATTCTTTTAATGTAGTTTGGAGTGATTTTTATGTAGTGGAAACATGTATGTTTGTTGATGATGGAAAAGAATAATATGGGTAATCCGTGATTTTTAAAAAGGTATCACAACGTTCTTTTATTTTAAAAAGAAATTTGGATAAAAGGAAAATTCGATTCCAACCCGTATTTTCAATTACTAGGCCCCTTCAAAAAAAATTAAAAGACAAAAATACCCATAAAAAGCATTCTTCTCAATTCTTTATTTCTTAAGTTTTATCATCTAAAACACAGAATCTCCAAAACCCTAGCTAATTAAAAAGTTTTTAATTTTTTAGAAATGCAGTCGCAGGCTATTGATTACGGGGATTGGTGATAGTCCACGTAGGATCACAACTAGGTTCATGGTATGGCCGTGCAAATATACCGCATGATTCTACACATAACCACGCAGAACTGCAGCGTGATATTGACACTAACCTCGTAGTCGCCTACGTGGTTGTTTAGTTTGTTTTTTGTTTTCTAACATTTTAGCGTTTGATACTTGTTCCGTTGGTTGCTGTAGACGTTGAAGGCGAGGAAGAGGTGCGGTGAGAAATTGTTTCGCGTCTTCCGCTGTTTTTTTTCGCATATAGAATAATTTCGGCAATGGTTAAGGGTAATTTTGAAACAAATAGGGGGCTTCTAAGTAATTCTGTGGGTTTTCAAAAAAAATTAAATTTTGAGGGGCTGCTAATTTATTTTGTGGATTGGAATAGAATTTGTGTTGGATAAAATGGATGAATATAGAGGAAATTGCTTTAGGTAGTTTTTAGCATTTTGAAAAAGAAGCTACAATAAACCCTTGGGTATCTTCATCTAAGGTATCTTCAGGGTTGAACATCCAGCCAATTCAG
Organism: Allium cepa; assembly: GCA_030765085.1. NCBI lineage: Eukaryota > Viridiplantae > Streptophyta > Magnoliopsida > Asparagales > Amaryllidaceae > Allium > Allium cepa. Next base: position 976,131,253 of record CM060939.1, read on the forward strand.
GGTTGAGCATCCAGCTCTGACAATTCACACGTTTATTTAATAGACGTCTATTAAATAGATACATGGTAATCAAATGCTTATTTACGTATATTTAATAAGCGTCCAAGCATTAGGCATTTACTAAAATAAATACCTGATGTTGGACGTTTGTAACGATCCGTCTTATCGTCCCCTAGATGTCCACACTAATACATCTATGATATTTTTGTGCCGAGCTTTCAAGAACCGAAAAGATAGATGTTATGGTAAAATAAAAAGAAAAAGAAAAAGGGGACACAATATCAAAATCTCATGTGCACAATCAGGAATGGCAACATATAATATCAAAAGATAGTACAAAACTGCCATTTTAAGGTTCACGTATTTCAGACTTATAATTCTAAATACTATCATCAGTCTGTACAGTTATAAGAACCTATCATCACAATTGCTAATATACATGTGGTAGTAATGTTGTGGCAATAAGAATACTATGTTAGGTGAAACATTTAGCTTGTCCCTTTGAGATTCAATGAACATCCAACTAAAACATGCCTTTCTTAGACAACTCTATAGAATAGACGAGGAATTTAGGAAAATGAAAACTACGCATCAAACATAAATTTGGTATGAGAAACTCAAAATTTTTGTAGCTAGCATACAACAGTTCTTTTAAGACCGCACAAAATGTCAAAATAGTTATCCTCTCAAAAAAACCATCATCTAATAAGTACATAAGGTAATATAATAGATAATGTCCAGAGTGTAGAATTGTAACGACCTGGGATTTTGACAGTATATTTTAATAAGTATTTAGATTAAATTAAATACAAGCTCTTCATTTTATAAACTGATAAGATTTTTGGACATTTATCAGTTATATATGTATATATATATGTTTTGTAAAGAAAATTTTGATTTAAAAATTTGAAATATAATCTTTCAATACTATTTAAAATAAAATCTTTCAAAAATGTTTATAATAAAATCTGTCTTATTGAATCAAATTAAAATTTCTATATTATTAACATTTGATATAATATATATATATATATATATATATATGAATATAAATGTAGTCTTGATAATAATGTTTAAATTTAAGCAATCCTATCGATATTAAATATGAATATAAGATGTAAATAGAAATATAAAATATAAAATATATAAATACAAGTATATGTTATAAATCAATGTTTGAAAATTTAGTTACAAATAGAAAACAAAACTAAGAAGTTATGTTAACAATAACTATAATAATTTTACCCAAACATATAAGATAAGTTTAGAAAACATATGTTGCTGTATATACATTTGTACAATACAAAATCTTTAACAAAGATAATAGCAAGTTTGCTGTGTAAATCATGTATGCAAAGAAGACAAAGTATTCATATCAAATACATAATATCTTTATACACAAATACAAATATCAGCCAATATTAGTTAGATGTAAACTTATATGAAGACATGCATTAAATTAGCACAACATTTTGTCAAGGAAATCTTTCAGCCGAAGTATACAAGATCACTTCAATTTTACAGTAATTTAACACAAAATCTAATATGGTCAAACAAGTAAAGCTGCACCAGTTATAACCTTTCTGTTCAAAGCTATTTATATTTATATATATATATATATATACACACACACACACATCATTTTATTTTTAGTTCGTTCCATAACTTAACAAACTTAAGAAGCAAAACTGAGATAAGAAAGAAAAGAAAATAAACATATGTATTTACAAACTCAAGCAAATTCAACCAAGGCAGGGAAAGATTTTCAGGAATTCAGCACTGTAACTTTTCAACAACACTTGCTCTCTGTCTCAACAATTATTTTGGTGAGTAAACATATTTCTTTAAAAATTTAATCATGATAATTAGTTCATGAAGTTTTTGATGTTATATATTGTTAATAAGATGATCTGTAATGATTTTGTTATACTGGGAGCTTTATTATGCTTTTGTTCTTCAGTGTTTTAAGTTTCTGAGCAAGAAAGGTAGGAGAAATTTAACATTTCTTCGAGCAGAACATTTTAAACGTAGAATTTTTAAAATAAATAAATTTGTTTACACTCAAAACAATAATCTGGAAATGGTTTAAAGCATGTCAGTGGAGCCTGGCTTCTGTATGTTCAAGTTTACAGTAAAAGAAATCATTATGTTAAAATTTGAATATTTAAAATTGTTAATTTGATTTCATATCTTGATTTAACATACAAAGCTAAGATTTTTTTTTAAAAAAAAGATGATTTTTAAGTAAGTATTCAAGGTGCAGTTTCAAAAAGAACCGAAAATGTTTTTTTGAGAATATCTGATGATTCAACTAATATTAGATGTTGTAATTCGTGTTGGAGCTTGCTTGATACTTGTTGATGACAGGAAAAATGCTAAAATAATTATTTAATGCAAGGATTTTTGGGTCGAATAAAAAATTGGGTTTTGGGTTCGAGTTTTCCTATGTTCTATAAATTATTGATTACATCGCCGTAGATTGATCGAGTTACGCGCGCTTCTAGGAAATGGTCGAGGAGAGTATGGACGTGGTGTGGCCGAAGCGTCATTGCCACTGGTTGTGATGCCCCACCTCTATAGCTCACAATAACAAAGAAAATTTCAAGGAAATACTGTCTATTATCACGAAGAATAAGGCTGGATAGGAGCGGCCATCCATAGTTAGGCCTTACACTAGTATTGATTACCTCGACAGGAGTGGTAAAAATTTTCATCTCATTTTATTCACTCCAATCGACGTATTCAATTCCAGTATGAAACGAACTAGGATGGTGCATACAATATTCAGAATAATTTAAATAATAACATCACAGAGTAACGTAGCATAGTACAGTCACAAATGTACGTATCATCTAGCGGAAGAAGATATGAGTACATAAGCCATAAGCCACAATAGTCGATATTTTCATAGATACATATCATGTACATGAATATAATAATATACATGAGATACAATATACTACACAAAAGAGACTACACAAAAACCCTACTCGAAGCTGGGTAGAATAATCATCCAAAAGAGATAGCAGCAACGGAATAACTATCAACAGAATACCTATAATACAACGGGGCGGATCCGAGTATTATTTAAGAAAATAATAAACGGATCAGTCTAATTTATTCTTAGGAATAATCATATAAGATATCACTAGGAATAACAGCAAATAGCATAAAGTGATTATCAACAGAGATAAGTAAAATAAATATCAATGAAGATAAACAGTAATAGCAAATCTCATATCAGCAAATCTAGAAATCAATAGAATGAAATCTAGTAAACAACAAATCTCAAAGCAGCAAATATCTAGAAATCAATAAATTGAAATCTAGAAAACAGCAAAACTCATAGCAGCACAGTCTAGAAATCAAATGATATGAAATCCAGAAACCAACAAATCTCAAATATCTAGTCATCTGTAGATAACTAGAAAACACAAAAAAGGATGGATCAAACCCAGCAAATGGCGAGCCTAGGTGACAAGCCTAAGTTGCACCGCACGTGCAACACATATCTACACTGTACTAAAATTTTGGCGCCCACATAGAACCCGAAAGTCCTCACATATGACCCGAAGGTCCACATATGACTCGAAGGTCGAGTACAGGTAGTTGTCCTGAAGGTCTCACATAGAACCCGAAGGTCCTCACACATATATGTCGCTAACTCTCAAATAGCAGCGCTCATCGGTGACAACGAACGTGTGTATAATAACCACATGTTCACCTCCGTCTACTAATGATAGATAACTCCACAGAAATTTGTTTCGATTAACGAATCCGAGATTAATCGTATTAGTAAGAATGAGGGTTTATAGTCCTCACTTTTGCTAGTATGTTTAAGTCTCTTTCTCGTTGATCGAAAGTGCAAAATCGTGTAATTAGAAACAATATTTTACATTCTCAATAGAATAAATCACGAGTTACTCGTATTGGTTAAATTAAGGATTCATAGTCCTTAATTTTTCCAAAACGTTTAAAACGCTTCCTTATTCAATTGAAAATGTAAAACAAAATATTTGAAAACAATTTAATTTAAAAATGAATGAAATACGTGAAGTGTTCAGCGAAACTCATTAGCAATTCCAATATAAGAAATCGCATCAAAATATCATAAAATCGGATAATAATCCGAATGCCCAAAATCACATAAAACAGCAGAAAACCTCAAAACGGGCATAAGTGGATTCCCCAAAAAGTTGCAGTGACACGTATACATGTGGAAGCGCACATATACGAGTGCGTTTGACCACGAATAAAAGAATGGTCGCTGCGAATAATAATAAGCAACATCATAGAATCTCATGGCCAACCCAACATTTGTTACAGCCTGTAAAGGGGCAGCAGCACAAAATATATGCTCGGCACTATATGAGGTGGCTCATAAAATCACAACCAGAAGCATTCGAATATCTATAGGAATAGGTAGCAACAGCATTTTAAAATGCATGGCCTCCTATATACAATAGCATGTATATATTCAAAGTGCAACTGGAAATTCAAATAGCAACATATTTTCGAATGAACTAACAAGCAAGAAGATTTCCATATGTTTCGAATGGAATAGTTAACAAGAAAATGGCAACATGTTATTTGTCTCAGGCAACTACAAAGGCAAGCCTATATATTTATTTGTATAGCCAGAATAAATGGCACAGCAAATGGCCACCATTCCAAGCACACAAAAACTATATATGTTTGTTTAGTGCTCGAAATGCAACAGAGAACAAGAAAATTGCCCCAGATTTTCATCTAGAGCAGCAAGCAAGAAGATGGACACAAATGCTCAAAAATACATATATACATTTTGGTTCAGCAAACTGAAAATGCTCACAAGCACATGCACCCATTAATTCGAATAGTCAATGGTGCAGTGAAAGAATTCATGTACCCAATATATATCCGTATGTCCTACAAGTATAATCGGTCAAGGAAATACACATAAATATATATTTGTACACAAGTATAAATGGCACAGCAGCAAGAATGTGGCACACACAAACATATAAATATGTTTGTGCACACACACACAGGAATCAGATGACATTGATTTTCTATACACAACCATAAGTATATATTTGTGCACAGCAAATAGGGCACCACAGATGTGAGTCTAGGCAAGACTCACACTAACACATATATACACACATACAATTGCATGTGTATACATATGGGTATATAATTCAAATTTCACAGAGCAGGATATCTAGTGATTACTCAAAAAAGAAAACCAAGAAACGGTAAGCAGGAAATCCAAAATCCATCACAAACCAAAAATTCATCAAACAGTAAAACACATTCAAAAACAACAATTTCATTCGTGTTTAATTTTCGTTTTACACAAAAAAAATAAACAGAATCACGTCCAAGAGTAAATTAGATGCATGAGTTAATTACTCACCTATTTCACGATTTAAAGCAAGAGAAGAGCAGTGCAAGCACGAAGAAGATGAAGATATCTACGACGAAGCACGCGAACCTACAAAGCAAACAGACGAACACAAAAATCATTCACGAAAGAATTTTTGAACAACGAAATTAATTAGGGAAAAAAACCCAAATCAATGAACACTAAACAAGGCGAAGATTACCTTATACTATTGAATGATTTTTGCACGAGATGGACGAGAACGAACGGTTTTCTCTAAACCCTACGTCGCCAATTTTTTTCGCCTAGAGCTTTTCGCGTGTATTAATTTTTGAATGCGTGAATAAGTGAAGAGGAACGAGACTATACTTCCTTGTATACACACGCAAAATTCACTTGGCAAGAGGGTTTGAAAAATTGGCTAAGGGTTTGGAAATATTTGGTTAAGTGTTTAACACTTTTATATTTTATTTTCAAAGCCCAATTATATTATAATTTCACCAATAATAAAATTTATCGCTTTAAATTTAATTAATGGCGATTTATCTCACGGGTGTTACACTGGTGGTCGGCGTTCGAGGGCAAGGCGTTTTCTCGTGGTTGTTCGAGTTGATGGTTCGAGCTACAGGCATTTTTCGATTTCGACTTTTTCACATAATTTTGAGTTTTGATTTCGAGTTAGTGGTCGATTTCTGGTTTGCAGGGGACATCGTGGGTCGCAGGAGGGACGACGAACCCCCGTGTACGTGCACGGAGGCGTATGGTGTCATCGGGGTCGCGTTTGAGTCGTCGCGTGTTATCACTCGAGAAATTGGGGAGTTTGCCCGAGTTCGACATGGTGCGTGAGTGAGTGTTTATAATACTTCAGTAATTAACTTAAGCTAATATAAAAAAAAGAACAGGTAGAAGAAGAAGAAGAATATGAGAAGAGAGGGACGCATGAAAGAGTAGGAGAGAACACACCTTTTGCTCAAGTAAACCAAGTGTTTGCTTCGGGTTCTATTCCTTGTGGATAAACTTAATAAATCTTTTAAGTTATTTTGCTAAATAAAGTTTAGTAATAATAAAGCTAGCAATGTTGACAAGTTTTGAGTTAAGTTTTGATTTAAACTTTTGAAGAAAGGTTTGCTAATGTAAAATGTTTAATTAATTTAGGTAAGTAAATTAAGAATGCAAATTTATTTATACATGTAATTAAATAAATAATTTAAATAAATTTGTAATTGAAGATTGACATTAATAATTTTGTGGTTAAATCAATTTGAACGTAAGATTTTAATTAACTACTTAAAGTTAATTAATGAATAGTAGTTAACTAATTAAATGATTAATTAAGGATTAAATGATTAATCAATTGATAATTAATGATTAACTAAGTAATTAATTGGTAATTAATGGGTAATTGAGTTCTATTAAGTAATAATTAAGGTTATTAATTAATAATTTAGAATTAATAAATTAAGTGTGCAATTAAGTAATAATTAAATAATTTAATAAGTTGATTAATTAGTGACTAATCAAGCATGATAAAATGGTTTATTCTTAAGAAATTAAGCTAAGTAAATCAAACTATTTTGATATGAATTGATGATTCTTGTTTGATTGACTCTGATATCTATTTGGTGATATTCTATGATACTCAGTGATATATTCTGGATATATCTGTGATGACTGTGTATGATTTATCTGTGATAGCTATTATGTGAATACAAAGTATTGAATTTAAACTGTTTAAACTATTTAAACACCTTAGCCCTTAAAATGGCGTTTGGATTTCGATGAGACCGGGATCGGGTATCAATTCGATATTCCGAAAACTACATCGATCCAAATTAAATGATAGGTCGTGACATCTCAAGTGAAGGTCAAGACGGTGTTCCTGAATGCAAGGGTTGTCGTCGTTAACTCTAAGGGTGATTCCAAAACGAGTGTAACGAGATAATACCTTCGGTTTCGTTCGAACCCGGAACGAACTTGTATGGAATGAATGCTTTCAGCACATCGTCAGGTGGGTGATGAGCATTCTAAGAGATATGTTCTATAAAGGTAATCGCAGCCTCAAGCCTCATCAACCTAGAATGGCTAAAACTGGGGAGATGCAGCAAGGTTAGATGGGTCGTCCCCAAGCAGGACGAGGTATACCCGTCCAGATGTCCTTGTTTATTTCGGCTGTGTGGGTAGTTGTTGGCCACAACTACGGGGTTATCTTGTTCGGGACTGCTTAGTAAGGGATGGTTCTGGCCTTGTGTTGTAGGGGGTCGGGAGTGATTCTCGATACGGTGATCTAGGCCTCGTACTATGACGGGCTATACCCAGTTGCCCTGCCATTGATGGAAACCCATTTTGCCTATGAGACCCTACGGTTTTGATTTGTATTACCCACTTTCGTGGCTAGTAGCTGAAATTTAATGAATGTAACAGTTTCGGCTATTTTCTATTTACTTGAAAACCCTAGACACTATTATAATATCACTGGATTTCCTATAAAATGTTTTGGTTAGCGTAAGGTAAAAACTTACCCATATTTATGTGTGGGAAATCTTACGTGAGACCTTTATTTTCAAATGATTTTCAAAGTTAAATAATTTTAATCCGTTTACTCACACCAGACCCATGTCTGACCCGGAGTTTATATTTTGTTTTTCATAAACTCTTGGGTAGTCAAATTTTTATGAGTAGCCAAGTGATAGGTTTTTGGAGTATTGAGTTTCTGAAGGAGCTTGGAGAAGAAGATGAGACGTATGCATCTATCTATCTAGTTCCGCTGTGTAGTTAGTATATGCTGTATTTTGGGATGTATGTATGACTGTCATGTTTATGATATCGTATAACTCTGATATATGTAAAACTAGGTAGTAGTTATGTGATGTATTATATTTTGTTCCATTCTGCTGTGAGATTCTGATGTTGTTATTCTTTCTTTCTATCTTTTCTATTTCTATCCCTTTCTTTTTTTATTGATGATATGTCTTTCTGGGGTTAGAAAGGCGGGTCGTCGCAGTTGGTATCAGAGCGCTAGGTTGAGCGAATACCTAGGCTCTAGAGTAATATTTATCTTGAGAGTGCGTATTTGTATTTTCATATAATTATATATATCTATCTAAATTTGTTGAGTTACCTGACCAAGTGGCCAACATGAGTTCTGGAAGGAGAGACAGAGGTAGGGGCAGTACCTCGACTGATAATGGACGAAGTCAAACTGCTAGTGAGGCTGTAGATCCAGTACCGCCTCAGGTTAGTTTTGCCGCTTTATGCAAAGACTTCATCAACCTTGGAGGACAACCATTTAAAGGTTCAGAATCGATAATTGAAGTTCAAGCTTGGCTATGCTCTTGTGAGCGCATCTTTAAGAGCATGAAGTTGTCTGATGAACGGAAAAGGGAAATGGCATTGTGGCAATTGCATGGAGGCGCAGCAGGCTGGTGGGATGCAACGGTAGCAAACATCTCTGAGGAAGACATTTCTTGGGACTGATTTAAAGAGTTATTTGAGGAGAAGTTTATGCCAACAGCAGGTGTAACTCGTCTATACCAGGATTTTCTGAATTTGAAGCAGGGAAGCATGTCTATTTTGCAGTATGAGACCAAATTCAATGAACTTTCTTGCTATGGACCAGGGCTGATTGATACTCCCCTCAAAAAGAACGAAATGTTTGTGCAAGGATTGAGGCCAGAATTTCATGAAAAGATGACGGTGCTTTTGAAAGGATCTTTTGTTGATTTAATTTATATGGCTTTGAGATATGAGAATTTGATGAATAAGAAATCAGTGGCACCAGTAGCAACTTCGGGAGGGAATTTCGCTAATTCGAATAAAAGGAAGTTCAACCCCAATTGGAGGAAGCCGAACAAGAAGAAGCCTGGAAGTAACAATGGACCTCGCAAATGCTATATCTGTCAACAAGAAGGTCACTTGGCGAATAATTATCCTAGGAAATGATTTCAGCAGCAACCGCATTATAGTGGACCGGGTTCAGCTTTGGTTTAGAGATCTCTATGCTTTAATTGCCACCAACCAGGTCATATGATCAGGGATTGCCTGTTACTTCATAAAGCCCAGCAGAATAAAGTATTTGCTTTGGAAGGTGCACCATCTACCTCATCGAAAGGCAAGAGAGTATTGGAAGGTACTTTACTTTTAGATGGCAAGTATATTAAAGTTTTTTTTGATTCGGGTGCTTCTTTGAGTTTTATTTCTCTGGAATCTACAGAGAAGTTCTTTCTTACCCCTAGTATTGTAGATTGTCCCATCTTGGTATCTAATCCTATAGGAGAGGTGACTAAATTAGATATGATTTGTAAGGACTTAAAGATTTTCTACCTACCCAATAATTTTTCTTGTGACCCTTATGTGTTGAATTTTAGGGGATTTGACCTTATATTGGGGATGGATTGGCTTGATAAATATAGAGCAGTCCTAAATTATGATAAGAGGACAGTTTCGCTGGAAACTGATTTGGGTAGAATTGCCAGAGTGACGTGTGATAATTATGGAATTCACTTGAGTAGTCTTTTGCATAGAATTGAGACTTCTCAAGAGAAGGTAGAAGATATCGATGTGGTCCAAGATTTTCCTGATGTATTTGAGGAAGTTAAGTGTCTGCCTCCACATCGAGAGATAAAGTTTCACATTGATTTGATTCCAGGAGCAGTGCCGGTGATTCAGCCCAGTAGGAGGATGCCTCCTAGGGAGAGAGAAGAGTTAATTAAGCTGACTCTGGATCTTTTGGAAAAGGGGTTGATTAGGCCCAGTTTTTCTTGTTGGGGCTCTGCTGCGGTGTTTGTCACCAAATCGGATGGATCGCTAAGGTTCTGTGTAGATTATAGAGAATTGAACAAAGTGACTATTCGTAATAAATATCCTCTTCCTCGTATTGATGATCTCTTTGACTAGTTGCATGGAGCTTCTATCTTTTCTCAACTAGATTTAGCTTTAGGTTTCCATCAATTGAGGGTAGCTGAGGACAGTATTCCCTTGACTGTATTTAGGGGACCAAATTGTTTCTATGAGTGGTTGGTTATGCCTTTCGGGTTAACCAACGCTCTTGCCTACTTTGTTGACCTAATGAATCGAGTCTTTTAGGATGTATTGAATAATTTCGTGCTGGTATTCATTGATGATATCTTAGTCTACTCCAAATCTGAAGAAGAGCACATGCAGTATTTGAGAATTGTGTTGGAGACTCTGAGGAAGCATGTTTTGAAGGCAAAGTTCTCAAAGTGCCATTTCTGGAAATGTGAAGTCAAATTTTTAGGGCACATTGTTTCTGGTGAAGGTATCTCTGTAGATCTAGCAAAGGTTGAAACTATTCTGGAATGGAAGCAGTCGGAGATACCGACTGAAGTTCGTAGTTTGTGGGATTAGCTAGCTACTACAGAAAGTTTATCAAGGATTATTCCAAGATTACTTCACATCTGACTAAGCTGACTAGGAAAGGAGCTAAATTCAAGGGGACACCTCAGTGTGAAGAAGCTTTCCAGAAGTTGAAGACGAGGCTAACCAGTGCACCGGTGCTTGCTATTCTGGATGGGAAGAGAAAAATTGAGGTTTATACTGATGCTTGTATAGTTGGACTGGGAGCAGTTCTAATGCAGAATGGAAGGGAAATTGCGTATGCGAGTCGGCAATTGGAGCCGCATGAGAAGAACTACGCTAGGACAAGGTAAGGAACTACCTTCTGATGGTACATGTCTAGATAAATGCATTGGGGTATAACAAGAACATCTTGTACCCTTACCACACAGGACTGGCCTACAACTTGACTACTAATACCAAATATGATTCGTTAATGGGCCCTGAAGCATACATGATGAGATAGTAATCGGTCTAGATTTGAAGTGACCATACCTTGATGGGAGCGACCCACTTGGCCCTGCTGCATGCCTAACTTTTGTCATTTTCCAGTTGATGAGGCTTGAGGCTACATTTTACCTTTATATAGCACCTCCCACTTGGAATGTTAATACCACCCTCCAAGCAGCAATGCAATGACAGCATTTATCCGTACAAGTTTGTTATGGGATGGAACAAAAATCGAAGGCACCACTTCTACTACATCCATTTTGGAAATCACCCTTAGGATTAGTAGCAAGTAGCCCTTGCACTTCAAAAGCTCCATTTTGATTATCTTTAAGATATTCCAATTCGAAACGCTTATGTCGGTTCAAAATGGTTTTCGAATAACATATCCGATTCTGGTCTCTTTGAAACACCATTCGATAATTTCAAGTAAAACATAACCCGGGTTCTTTATGTAATAAAAAGTCAAAGATGAGAGCGGAGATCATCTCCTCGCCGTTAGTGGATGGATTTCCTCGTTCGTCCTAGGAGAACGAAACGAGATTTATACGTACAATAGAACATCATCGGAGATGACTGTGTCATAAAACTCATGTGTTTCTCCTAGATATTTCCAAAGTTACGTTTTGGATCCATATTTGATTGCCGGTTATTTAACTATCAAAACAAACACACATTTAAATCGGGAATTTAGTTCCATTGGAAAAAGCAATATAAGTTAAGCACATAAGAAACCACTAGCCTCTTAAATAACCTCTTCATTAACTGAAATCGCTTTGTAAATTACATGTATAAAAATACCATTACAAAGGTATACCCACAAATTCCTGTATTTTTGATACTTGGAAAATATGCATATACTTATCTTAATGGTATAAGTATATTCACAAAACGGAGTAAGATTTCCCCTTTTACACAGTTTTAGAACATTTATAAATTTCTTTATAAATTTCAAAACCCATCTATAACTATTTTATAACTCTCAAACACCATTTATAAACATTTCTAAATCATTTCTCAAATCATATATAAACTCTTTATAATCCCAAAAAACTAGTTATAAAACTTCTTTTAAAGATCTATAAACCCCTTTCTAAAATTCCTTTATAAATATCTAAAATCATTTATAAAACTCTTTTCACCCTTAACTAATCTTCATTTAAGTCTCCAAACCATGTTATAAAATTTCTCTTATAAAACTTAAGTCTATAAAACTCAATTTATAGATCTCGAAAGCATTTATAAATAAATTCTAACCATTTACTTAAAACACTATTATAATAAAAAACATTTTAAATAAATAATAATTAACTTCAAAACATCTTAAAAATAATAATTAATAATTTCAAATCATTCTTAATAAAACAATAGTAGTTTGTTTTCAACATTAGTATAAATAATAATAATTAATTCTCAAAACTTTATCGATAAATTTCAAGCTATATTAATAATTTAAATAATTAACATTTCAAGATATTAAAATATTGATAAACAACTTTAAAACAATATTAATAATAATATAAATAAACAATTTTAAAAACATAAATATACTTCCTTGATAAAAATCCATATTTAAATTTTGAAATAATCATTTCCATATTTATGAAACTGTATTTGTAAATCTCTTTCTATTTTATAGCATATTGTTTAACATCTCCAAATCTATCTTCACTTTTAATTTTCAAAATAGAATCAACTATTTTTCTAAAACAACATCCCACATATTATTATGAATCCACCATTGTGATTTATTTTCCAATTTATCCAATGATAATAGTTTCGCTTTATTTTTAAACACCGTTTATAAAACTATCCTTTTATTAATAAAATATCATTTAACAAATCTTCACTTTGTTTGTAAAATATCACATTTGTACATTATCCCATTTATAAACTTCCACGTTTATAAATAAATCTTAATATTTATTCGTTTATTTATGCATCACTTTATGTAAAACAGTTAGTAAATATTTATGCCAAAATATTCATATCTTCATTTTAAAACCATATCCCTTTGTTATAAAAGACGGACTTATTTTTAAGATTTTAATAAACTTTATTAACAATTCAAAAACCTCTATTTAAAATATTTTATAAAACTGTTAATTTGTAATATCTAAAAATTATACCTTTTATAAAATTTAAAATAAATTCCTTTTTTTCGTAATTCAAGGATAATTATTAATATATATATATATATATGTTAGAAATCACCTAAAATCCTTTTGAAACTAATTCTTCATTTTATAGTATTTGGAATACTAAAAATATGGTCCACTGTTACTATAGCACTAAATAGAGAAAAATCGTCCATGTCATCAAATATGGCATCCAACTCAACATATATCAAAATATATGAAAGGTAAAATTAACGGTGTGAGGAAACCAAATAATACTACACAGTAAATAGTTTAACGGATCCTTGGAGGATAGGCGGTCCAAGTGTCCTTTAAGTTACCTGTACCTTATATTACAGTTCACTTGAGTTGGTTTACATTGTATAATTGTGTATGTCCTGACTCGAGTGTTTTGTGTTTTGCTTTACGCTCGAATCAGACTGAGTGATACAGCGTTAGAGACTCACCTTCGAAGTTGAATCTTTGCTTGAAGATCCAGCTATCTATTTCAAATTTCGGTATTCAGTTGATCCTAAGTATTCAGAGTACTCCAGTGATGTATTCAGCTTTGTACTTGATTATTGTATTAAACTTCTGTTGTACCCTTATCTAACTCTGATGTATTTATATAGTAGCTTCATGAACTACTATCTCTTTGCTTCCGTTGCATTATATTACTCCATGTCTGTAATTCTATGATTTATTCATTTGCAGTATATTCTGAGATTTGCCAAACTTATTTTACAATGCGATATTTTTAGCAATTCAAGTCCAACATGTGTGAATGCGAATAGTTGAAAATATCGGGTCGTTACAGTAGGCAATATACCACTCGGGTAGGCAATGGATAGTATTGCTATCACTTGGGGGAATAGCTTCCATCCCAGTGATGTCGAGGTCACTAAGGATTGCACCTACCTCACCTTGAGTAGATATCAGAGAATGCTTAGAATTTGCTTCAATCTTCTTAGGTGGGGATTCTGCCACTAGCATTGTATCTTTCTTTGGCTTTTGGGAAGTCTTTTCCATACCCATGATCCTACCAGGTGAAATTATTTCAATTAGATGTTATAATTTGTTATTAATCAATATTCTATTGGGATATCGAAGGCCTATTACAAAACTTGAACGTCAACCAGTACATGAAATTTCATTTCTTTGAAAGAATGTTAAAGTTAGTTAGAAAAATAAAATCTGTTAAGCTTTCGGCAGAGTCAAAAGGGAGGATAGAAGTTTAGAAAAATTTAATATCCTTGAAAGAATGTTAAAGCTATTAACATTCCACGACCTTCGGAACCCTAAGGAACTACCTATTGACATAGTCGGAAGCTCATACCTTTACTTCTTGTAATAACAAATAACACAAAGAGAAAAGGCGCAATCACCCATTTCGATGAAAACGATGCCATTCAAACCCATTTGAAAGCATTGCAGAGCGGTGCGCAAGTGTCAAAGGAGACGGATGGTATATAAAGCCACCTTTCGACCAGGTTAAAAGCATTGAGTCAAAAGGTGCCAACCCGCAACTATAAATAAGATCCAAGGGGTTTGGTTTATGGGATCCAAATTCATTCGTTCTTCTCTTATATTTTCTTAAATTTGTAAACTTGTAAACCCTAATCTGGAAATCAAATTATGGAAAATTAATCAGATTGTACATTATTCGTTCAATGAGGGAAGAATTTTGATATTTAGGATTATGCAATTGTTTTCTGAGATTATTTAATCCAATTGTGTCCTGATTGCATCAACCTAGTCAAAAGGATACCTTTCGAGAGGGTCGAAACCTCCCTTTCACCACCACACTTGATTCCTTAGCTCCAAACCACTATTCACCAAACACTTACTTTTAGGGAGTCGAAATTTTAACCTAAGATTATTTTCCTTAGATTTTAGTAATGAACCCAAGTCATTTGAAGAATAAGCTTTCGAAAAAGTCGAAACTTACTCGGTCAAACCATATTCTTGCATTTTCGAGTGACAACCTTTAGTGTTTCACAACTGTTTTGGAAAGAATTGTCGAAAGGATAACCAATCAACCTCAGCAAGCTTGAAGAACTTAAAAGAAGAGGATATAAGAGTTTTAAATAGGTCAAAAGGATGGAAAAGGAAAAGTTTTCATAACAAAGACCTATTCGAAAGGATAATAAAAGGAAGCAATAGGATCCAAACTTTATCTACTTAGTCAAAAAAGGCTTATTTGGGCATATTGGCACTTTCAACTCTACTTTCTTAGTGTTAGCAAGTTTTTTGGCTAACATCGGTACTTAGGAAATAAAGGATTTTCTTGGTATTTTCGAAAAAACACTATACTTATGAGGTTGGGATCGATTTTCCCTATCGATCTGGCCGTTTCGGGCCTTTCCAACATTGCCAAAGCAACATTGTCGAAGCAACGTCGGTTTTTAGAAGGCATCGATCGATTTTTCAGTCGATCCAGCGGTTTGGGTCGATTTTTCCGTTGGCTTGGCGATATTATATTCTAGTTGGATACTAGTTTCAGTCTTTGGAAACTAGAACTTTAATTTTGGATTATATGAGTCTCTCCATAGTGCTGCCAGTCTCCTGGTAGCGTTAAAGTACTCATGTTGGGATTGAATCATTCGTCCGATCCTATATTATTGGGTAGATTCCTTTTTACCCAACGTGGCTCGTTTCTCGACATTGCTTAACTTCGAGTTATGCCAAATTCTATAAGAATGAGAGTCCTAGGGATTTCCATTACTTATCTTTGTTTATAACTATCAAGCGGTCCCCTTAAAGATGCATGGTCGTTGTTTTAACCAATTCCATGGTTATTCTTTTTTGCATAAGGTCGAATTTCCATCGACCAAATTTTATTTCAATTTGACTTCCATTTGCGGAACTCATTATTTGCAAGTGCCACACTCTAGGTCCTTATAGAAAATTAAATACTATGGAGTGGTCGTTACATTGATCTCGGTACAACTGCGTTATTCTATTCTTGATAATAAACCAGTAGAGTTCAGTTGCACTTGTCTTGAATCTATGACGATTATCCTTACTTCTTTCGGGCCATATGCATTTTGTTGGGCCGATAATATTGTTGTGGATATTCACCTTATTTATCGATCTCAATCTTCAAGAATTGATGGTTTAGTTGCTCGATTTCGAACATTCTCCTTTTGTCATTGTCTGTCTTCGGACAATAGTTGGTTTTCTACAAGCAAGAGTCGAAGTACCTGATCGATCTCTTTGTGGTTAACTATTCCAAGAGCTACTAACCGCCAAGCCGTGGAAAAAATATGATAGTTGAGATTTGTCCTTTCTAACATCGCTTGTCTCTAAGCGGCATCAGATTCTTGGAAGACAAACTACCTCCTCCAGAAATTAAGATCTTTGGGCAACAATAAATTCCTATATGTTAGGGTTTAAGAACTCAATCGAACACCTCCTTCTATTTTTGAAAACTGGTGTGTTGTAGATTTGATTTAAGAAATGCCTTTGCCTATCTCTAGGTGATGGTAAGTTCTTCCTATAATTGCCTATCTCTTGGCGATGTCAGATTCTAAGGATGTCAATTCTCTTGCCGATATGACGATTTTGACTTCCTGATGTCACTAGGGCAATATCGGTGCTTAGGAGGCTGAACCAATTTTCCTTCCAATTTCGCATTAATTCAACATACTATATTGCTTAGCTCTGTTGCGATGGCCAATATTCTCTATTCAGTGTAACTGACATATAGTATGATTTGATTCATTTTGATCTAGTGCTAGTGTAGGCGCCCCCACTTCAGAGGGACGGTTACTCCAAACAGTTGACCTAAATAGTTGGAATAAGATCAGTTACTCTAGGAAACTCTCTGGTTGGCCCCATTCTATGTTGTATGATAGCTCCTACCTTTGAGAACTTATAGTTGAATGCTCGAATTCGAGAATTTTTGGCTTCGATCGTGGTTGAGTGTAACGACCCAGAATTTCTGTCAATTAAAATTCATTATTTTATTGATTTTTAAAAATTAACAAGTAAAATTTATAAGTCGAATAATTTATTTTCAAATATCTGGATTTAATTGGATAATTAGATCGACAAATTAATATTTGAAATTACTGAAATAATTGGAAATTTGATTTAATGTGATTAAAAATGATTTATAAAGTTATATTAAATCATATTGGAGTTAGAACAATGTTTGTGAACTTTTAAAATTGAATTAAAAGTTAATTTGTGAAAATTGAATATTTTAATATTTAATCGACTAGTGAAAATAGTCATTTTTCAAACAGTCTCGGATTTCGACGAAACTAGTTTCATCGTATCTGTAATGTTATATTATCGTATGGTTTCAAATTTCGTGTCAATCGGATTTACGGTTTGTCCGGGACGAGCCAAAACGAATAGAAATTTGGTTTAATCGATTTAATTTAAATTTGATCGTTTATTTCCGTAACTCGCATAGATGGTTGAATTGGCCTCCGAAACCTATTCCACTGTGTCCAGAACACGGGTAAAACCCTAGAAACGCTGGTCACCGCGCGAGATTTGGAGTTCGGAAAATTTCGGATGAATAGTAATTTGAGAAATTTCTATAAAATGACCTAACTATTTTCTATTTGCAACTAAACCAAACCCTAACCGTAAATACCTCAGCCGCCACCATTATCTCCAATGGCCGAAAATTATCCCTTTTCTTCCTCAATTTTCTTCCAATCTAGAAACTTTTACGCGAAGTGTTCAACCGCAAAGCTCTAGAGCATATTGAGATGCTTGGATCTAACGGTTGAGATCGTTTATAGCGGAGCGTGGTGGTTCAGAATTGGGACCGATAGGGTGGCCGTTCGGTCGCGTTTTTCTTGATATTGGTGAAACCGAGTGCTATGGTGTCGCAGCCGTAGGTAGCTCTAGGCGAGGGCTTCGAAGTGGCATCGCCTGATCGTCTTCAAAGTGCTCGTTGTGGTCGCGTATATTAGGGTTTACACGCTTGGTTGGGTTCGGTTTCGCGTGAGGCCTGGAGAGGTGAAGTTGCGTGCAACGGCCCTGATTCTTCATGCAGATCATGCGGCCCTGGTGTATTGGGTACAAAAAAATAAAAAATAAAATTGAAATTGATTTGTATTATAATTGTACAAAATTTAAAACTGTGTAACTTTTTGATACGAGGTCGGAAAATTACGAAACAAGTTGCATTGGCTTCGTTTTGTCGAGCACTACGCAATGGATCTGGTTTGGAGTCGTTTGGAGCTAGTGATAATTTCGGGTAAAATTAAATGCGCGTTTAATTTTATTCGAAATCAAAACGCTACAACTGTTATCGGAAACTCAAGGTGCGAACTTCTCACTCAATCGAATTGTTTCGATTTAAATTTTAAATAGTTAAATTTAAAATTGCTTAATTGTGTGATTGGATGATAGTTATTATCTGTTGTATTGAAATAGACCCTATGCGCCGTATATTAAGCGGATGTTATTTATTAAAAACATATACCGCGATAATTCCAATTTGTAAGGAATTGGTATTATATATGTACTTGGAGTTGATTTCCCGCATTATATAGCGGATGAGACCCTATTGCGCCGCATAATAGAAGATAATATTTTATAGATCCCATATACCACGATATTCCGTCTCGAAGCAGAATTGGTATTGTGCTAACATCTTTGGATGCAGAGTAATAGGTTGGAGGGATCCAACTGGATTCCTCAAACATTTGAATTTATTTCAATGTTGTGCGTTGATCTATTTATAGTCTGCATGATTATCTTTGTGATTGAAATCGTTAAAGGATAAATTTTAGCCGAATATATTTTGGTATCCTTAGATGCCGAAAATAAATAAAATTTGATTTTTGAAAATTTAAGTTGAGAATTCATAATAAAATTTAATTTTGGAATTGATTCATTTCAAATAAATAAACTTGTAATTTTTATGTTATAAAAATTATGATTTTTGTGAAATATAACCGAAATGTGATTTTTTAAATAAGTAGTTGATCAATTTATAAAATGGTTTAAATTGGGATTTTTGAATTATTATAAATGATTTATATAAAAGATTTATAAAAATTGATATTTATAAATTAAAACATTGGAATTACAAAATGAGTTTTTATAAGTATTAAAAAGAAGTATAAATGGATTTCATAAGTGGATGAAATCTATAGATTTATAAATTGTGAAGTTATAAAATGAATAGATTTTGTAAAATAAAAGATTTATGAGTAATTAACTTATAAACTGGATTTTGGCGTGTAAATGGGATATGGATAGAATTTGTTAATAAAGTGATTTTATAAGTTAAAGTTGTTATAAAGTATGAATGGAATTTATAAACGTTGTTTTATAAATCCGAAATCGACTTATTTTAATAAGTTTAATTACTATAGCTTATCAAAGAAAATATATCCACGATTTTGAACAGTGGATAATCCTTTAAATAAAATAGGTAGAAACTGAATTTGGTTAATGAAGTATATTCACGATTTTGGACAGTAAATAATATATTAAAGAAATATTTTGGGAAAGTGATATTTTAAATAGAATTAAAACGATTCGATGATGTTTTAAAATGTATTAAGTATTGAAACCATAGATTTCAACATTCATTGTTGAAATAGACGTTTTTGAGAAATAGAAGGAAATGGTGGACTATAACACTGTTGTTATAGTAAATGATTTCCGAAAGGAAAAGTTTTGTATAGTATTAGGGTTTATATATCTATCTTAAATTTCAAATCCCTACACTAGTGATTTTGGGTTGTCGTAACGATGTTTTACGCAACATTCATTTTGACCCAAATAAATGTGTTTAAGAGAATGTTTTCCTTAAAGAATAAAATATATACTTAATTGTGATTTAAGTATATTGAATATTTTCCAAATATTGAAAATAAATAGATTGGTGAATTTTAGTATGGAAATGTTTTCCAATATGAAGTGAATGTTTTGAGATTATATCTTTTAAAGATAAATAAAAATGAATAATTGAAATCGATTTGAAAATCGTATATCAGTGGATATCTGAAAATTTAAATTCACCATGGAATATATAAAGGAAAGGGAGATTTGTTTAAAAAATAAACATTGATTTATTTTTGAAGTATGGAAATAAATTTTCGAATTTGGGACGTAAGTTTAAAGTAAATCGGTAAGGATTTACTTAATTGGTTTAAATGAACCATTTTGAAATGAAAATTGTAAAGGTGAAAAGTGATTTGAAATTTGTTTTCAAATGGTTGAAGTGTGGAAATTATAGCTTGTAAAAATATTAGTGAAAATAAAAAATTTGGGGAAATTATTTGAAATCGGATGATGTTGTGAGTATTGATTGATAGTTAAATAACCGACTATCAATATTGACCCTTAAATGGCTATTTGTTGTGAATTGGTTGAAATTGAATGCTACACTTACTTTTAAATTATTGCGCTCGTTATTCGGATTACCCATTCCGAATAGTGATACGACGTAATGGATAGCATTGAACACCGGTGGTGAAGACCGGGTATTTGTGAAAATGGTAGGATGACCTATCGATTGTCTCTGCACCGTTAGCTACGATATGGAGATTTCCTTTGTGATGGAAAATTCGATCGGGATTGTGAATATCCGGATTGAAAGGGCTTCTTTTGGAGTGCCTTCGGTTCTGTTCGAACCCGGAATAGACTTGTATGGTTACGTGTCTGACATTACATTTTGAGATATAAAGCAGTTTTCTTTCAAATACATCTTTGTTGGTGTCGGGGAATTTATTCTCTTAGATTAACACCCTTCTCTGAGACGTACAAGCTCAGAGGTTTTGCAGTTGAAGGTTATCAATGATATATTCCCAATTTGGTAATGTGGCATGCTGAGTTTTGCTGTGTGATGATTATTTATTGATCATTTGTTGAACAAAGCGTGGCTTTGTGAAAATGTGTAGCTTTGTGGACGAGACTTCGTCAGACCTCACACCTTGAAAATGGTCGAAACAGGAATATGCGGCAAGGTTATGAGGGTCGCTCCCTTTAAGGTATGTCATTGCCTTCTGGAAAACGGTGGTGCCAGGTATGGAGCCCTGATGCTTAACCTATGTGGTTGCTCCAATCTCATTTTTCTGTGTGGTTGTTGCTTGGTGATAGAGGGCCCTCGGATAAAGGTCCCAAAGGACCGGGGAGTGGCATACTCAAGTAGTAGTTACGTACTTACAGAGGTAACCCGACCTTGTGTTGGCAGAGATCCGGTTAGGTTCTCGGGACGTCCCTCCAGAGGCGATCCCATGTGGCAGTAGGAAGTTCCTTAGCCTGACCATTTGTTGGAAACCCAAAGAATCAATACGAGCCTTGTACGGTTTTAGTTGTAGAACCTGCCATTTAATATAGTAGCTATAGCAGGCATAATATAATGGTACCTATGCTGGCTAAGATTTATATTCTATTTTGGAAATGCTTTCATCACTATGCACTAATAATATCAAAAATGATTTGTTTTGCGTAGTAAGCATCTTTGACTATCATAAGGAGAAATCTCCTCCAATGCTGTGTTTGCATTGTGTGTGTGGGGGGAGGCCTTATGGTAGTTTCGTTTTCCAAAGGCATTGCGGATATTTTTTACTCCCTAGTTGTTGTTGTTTTAAAGATAAATAACTGTTTTAAGTTCTCACACCAGTCCCATAACTGATCTAGAGTTTATTATTCTATTCCTATACTCTGGGTGCCCATAATTTTCCACATGGGTAGTCTAGATTCAGGTTATCGGGTCATTCTGGATTTAGAAGTGCTATGGAGCTCAAGTGGCGAGCTAGACGGCGAGACGAATTATTTGTATATAATATTATCTTTCTGTTGTAAATTGCTTGTAAGGACATGTTTGTATAACTATCCATTGTTTAGTTGTGTTGTATATTGTTGTTGTACACTCTGATGATGATGTAATGTAATAACTGATATAGTTCTTTGCTTTAAAGATTATTCATTTATCTATTATATGTTGTTCCGCTGCGATATGTGAGATTCTGATATTATTTCTGTTCTGTTTTCTTTCTTCTTCTATCTTCTACCTCTTCTTTAACCCTAACAGTTCGGTTTTCCGGAATTCAATTATGCGGCATTTGATACAGTGTACGTAAGAATGCCGACCTTCGGATCCCGACAAAACTGATACGTTACATGTGGTATTAGAGCATATGGTTAAGTGACAACCGTGGCTCTGTTGGGGATTACTCATTAGAGATAGAGTCAGCGGTACTCTAGAATGAGTTGAGTGTAATAATAGATATGAGCGCGTATTTGTTAGCGAATATGAAATTGCTTTGTATTGTGTTGACTTATCAGTTGATTGTTTATAGATTCTGGTCGGTGCAGTCTAGCTAACTGTATCGATAAGGGTTTCTAAACTCTTAAACGAGATAAACCGATATAGTATCATTTTAAATTTGGTAAATGAAATAATTTTACCTCGATTATATTTTATATATAAAGGGAATAATTTTTCCGAATTATCAAAGTGTATGTAAAATTGAATAATTTGATTGTTGAAAATGTAAGAATATATATAAGTGAATCAAAGTTGTTCGAATAATTTGAATAAAAACAACAATTGCGAAAGAATAAATTATATAAAAGCAACAATTGTATAAGTATAGAATTATAATTGAAATGATTTGCAATTGTGGAATAATCTTGTATAAGTAAAGGGAAATAGTGAAATTATATAAGCAAGATTTATAAATGTGATCTATAAATAAAAAGAAAATTTTGAAAGAATTTAAAGCATTGGATTCACTACTGTTGCTGGGGAATAATAAAGGTGATGACTGCAGCATCACCAGTATCATTTTCGAGTTTCTGTGTGAAGGATTTGCTACCATAGTAAATTGAAATTGAATTTTGTTGTGATAAACAAATTTGAAATTAAAATCCAAGTTGAAATTGATGAATATAAGTTATCAAGTTTTGAACTTATAATGTAAGATAATAAATTTTAGCTTTGGTAAAGTCGAAATTAAATATGAGAGCATGATAAAATATATGATGTGAAATTTAACTAAAGGAAGTTAAATAAACTAAATCGGATCTGGAAGTTGAATAATAAGTTGTATAACTTATTAAATGTGAAGATGTAAGTAAAACCAATTATTAAAATGGTTAAACAACTTTGTTAAGCAAAACGAAGTATGAATCTGAATAAGTGATAAAACTGACTTTGGTAAAAGTTAAATAGAATTTACTTTGGAGTTGGAAGTTGAGTTGGATTTTAACTGGATTAGAGATGTTGTTGGAATGGAAATTTAAGTTAAGTAAACAAACGATGTTTAAATGGAATATAACTTAAGTTGTGCTGAATGAAATGATTTTGGTATCAAAGTAAAATAATGAAGTCATTAAATGAATATGAACTTGAGTTATATAAAGGAAATTCAACTTTATTTGCAAAATAAATTAGTAGTTGAACTAATGAATTGAATATTAATCAATCGAATGTAATGAATTGATATAGAATAATGGATATAAGTGTAAATTCATTTAAGGCTAATTGAATGTTAAACCAAATTGAAGGTAAACAAAGTGAATATGAATGTTGAATGTAAAGAGAATAATTTGGCTGTGTTGGATATACATTGGTTGTTAGGTTATTGTTAATCGATTGAATAGTAATTCATATGGAATTGAATGAATAAAATTGAAAGCTAAAGCAATTAAATTCAAATTGGAAGTTAAGTAAATTTAAATTAAATGGAAATTGATTTGAATTGAAAGTGAACCAAATGTGAATGTAAATTAGTGAATGTAAACTAATTGAGAATGAATAATTAAATGTCGTTATATATGAATTGGTTGTAAACAATTACAAGTAATGTTGAAATCATATAAGTTCTTTATAAACCTTGTTTAGTATGCATTTCTTTTAATATGCATGTGTTGTAGTTGTCTAAAGGAGTAAAATGTTAATAACTTCTTATATATGTCACTTGCGTGTTTATATTGAGTAAGTACAGGTACCGGGGCTACCGTTAGCGGGATTTGGGTTGCGCAAAATGCTAACTAAATAACTGCTTTGCTTAAAAATGCTAAAAAGGTACGCCCACGCAATAAAAATAGGAAATATGAACTGTTTTTCTGTTTTCCGCCGTGTGGGTCGGTGTATATATATTTATACCTGTTGTGATATTGTAAAAGCTCCTCCGTACAAAGGAGGTTATGTCGAAATTTTCTAAAAATTTAAGGCGTTAGAAAATATTCGGGAAATTTTGGAAAAAATTTATGAAAACTAAGTTTTGATTTGAAGTTAAAAGTTAAACAATATAGTTGGTTTTGAAAAGATAACTATATATATGGATTTGAAAACTTAGTGAAGTTTTGTATGAAGTTTAACTATTGAATTTTTGGAAAAGTTAAACTCTTAAGAGATTGTAAAGTCTAATTCGAACGGTTTGTTTTGAAAAGTTAATGGATTTCAAAACTTTTTTTTACTTGGTAATTTCGAAGACGAAATTCTTTAAAGGGGGGAAGTTTGTAACGACCCGGAATTTCTGTCAATTAAAATTCATATATTTTATTGATTTTTAAATATTAACAAGTAAAATTTATATGTCGAATAATTTATTTTTCGAATATCTGGATTTAATTGGATAATTAGATCGACAATTTAATATTTGAAATTACTGAAATAATTGGAAATTTGGTTTAATGTGATTAAAAATGATTTATAAAGTTATATTAAATCATATTGGAGTTAGAACAATGTAAGTGAACTTTTAAAATTGAATTAAAAGTTAATTTGTGAAAATTGAATATTTTAATATTTAATCGACTAGTGAAAATAGTCATTTTTCAAACAGTCTCGGATTTCGACGAAACTAGTTTCATCAGATACATAATGTTATATTATTGTACGGTTTCAAATTTTGTGTCAATCGGATTTACGGTTTGTCCGGGGGAAGCCAAAACGCATAGAAATTTGGTTTAATCGGTATAATTTAAATTTGATCGTTTATTTCCGTAACTCGCACAGATGATCGAATTGGCCTCCGAAACCTATTCCATTGTGTCCGAAACGCGGGTTAAACCCTAGAAACGCGGGTCACCGCGTGAGATTTGGAGTTTGGAAAATTTCGAATGAATAGTAATTTGAGAAATTTCTATAAAAGGACCTAACTATTTTCTATTTGCAACTAAACCAAACCCTAACCCTAAATACCTTCAGCTGCCACCATTATCTCCAATGGCCGAAAATTATCCCTTTTCTTCCTCAATTTTCTTCCAGTCTACAAACTTTAACGCGAAGTGTTCAACTGCAAAACTCTAGAGCGTATCGAGATGCTTGGATCTAACGGTTGAGATCGTTTATAGCGGAGCGTGGTGGCCAGAATTGGGGCCGATAGGGTGGCCATTCGGTCGCGTTTTTCTTGATATTGGTGAAACCGAGTGCTATGATGTCGCAGCCGTGGGAAGCTCTAGGCGAGGGCTTCGAAGTGGCATCGCCTGATCGTCTTTAAAGTGCTCGTTGTGGTCGCGTGTATTAGGGTTTGCACGGCTTGGTTGGGTTCGGTTTCGCGTGAGGCCTGGAGAAGGTGAAGTTGGGTGCAACGGCCCTGATTCTTCAAGCAGATCGTGCGGCCCTGGTGTATTGGGTATAAAAAAAATTGAAATTGATTTGTATTATAATTGTACAAACTTTAAAACTATATAACTTTTTGATACGAGATCAGAAAATTACGAAACAAGTTGCGTTGGCTTCGTTTGGCGAGCGCTACCTAATGGAGCTGGTTTAGAGTCATTTGGAGCTAGTGATAATTTCGGGCAAAATTAAACGCACGTTTAATTTTATTCGAAATCAAAACACTACAACTGTTATCGGAAACTCAAGGTGAGAACTTCCCACTCAATCGAACAGTTTCGATTTAAATTTTAAATAGTTAGATTTAAAATTGCTTAATTGTGTGATTGGATGATAGTTATTATCTATTGTATTGAAATAGACCATATGCGTCGTATATTAAGCGGATGTTATTTGTTAAAAACATATACCGCGATAATTCCAGTTTGTATGGAACTGTATTATATATATATATATATATATATATATATATATATATATATATATATACTTGGAGTTGATTTCCCGCATTATATAGCGGATGAGACCCTATTGCGCCGCATAATAGCGGATAATGTTTTATAAATCCCATATACCGCGATATTCCGTCTCAAAAGCGGAATTGGTATTGTGCTAACATCTTTGGATGCAGGGAAACAGGTTGGAGGGATCCAACTGGATTCCTCAAATATTTGAATTTATTTCAATGTTGTGTGTTGATCTATTTATAATCTACATGATTATCTTTGTGATTGAAATCATTAAAGGCTAAATTTTAGCCGAATATATTTTTGGTATCGTTAGATGCCGAAAATAAATAAAATTTGATTTTTGAAAATTTAAGTTGAGAATTCATAATAAAATTTAATTTTGGAATTGATTCATTTCAAATTAATAAATGTTGTAATTTTTATGTTATAAAAATTATGATTTTTGTGAAATATAACCGAAATGTGATTTTTGAAATAAGTAGTTGATCAATTTATAAAATGGTTTAAATTGGGGTTTTTGAATTATTATAAATGATTTATATAAAAGATTTATAAAAATTGATATTTATAAATTAAAACATTGGAATTATAAAATGTGTTTTTATAAGTATTAAAAAGAAGTATAAATGGATTTCATAAGTAGATGAAATCTATAGATTTATAAATTGTGAAGTTATAAAATGAATAGATTTTGTAAAATAAAAGATTTATGAGTAATTAACTTATAAACTGGATTTTGGCGTGTAAATGGGATATGGATAGAATTTGTTAATAAAGTGATTTTATAAGTTAAATTTGTTATAAAGCATGAATGGAATTTATAAACGTTGTTTTATAAATCCGAAATCGACTTATTTTAATAAGTTTAATTACTATAGCTTATCAAAGAAAATATATCCACGATTTTGAACAGTGGATAATCCTTTAAATAAAATAGGTAGAAACTGAATTTGGTTAATGAAGTATATTCACGATTTTGGACAGTGAATAATATATTAAAGAAATATTTTGGGAAAGTGATATTTTAAATAGAATTAAAATGATTCGATGATGTTTTAAAATGTATTAAGTATTGAAACCATAGATTTCAACATTCATTGTTGAAATAGACGTTTTCGAGAAATAGAAGGAAATGGTGGACTATAACACTGTTGTTATAGTAAATGATTTCCTAAAGGAAAAGTTTTGTATAGTATTGGGGTTTATATATCTATCTTAAATTTCAAAACCCTACACTAGTGATTTTGGGTTGTCGTAACGATGTTTTACGCAACATTCATTTTGACCCAAATAAATGTGTTTAAGAGAATGTTTTCCTTAAATAATAAAATATATACTTAATTGTGATTTAAGTATATTGAATATTTTCCAAATATTGAAAATAAATAGATCGGTGAATTACTTATTATTAATTAAGTATGGAAATGTTTTCCAATATGAAGTGAATGTTTTGAGATTATATATTTTAAAGATAAATAAAAATGAATAATTGAAATCGATTTGAAAATCGTATATCAGTGGATATCTGAAAATTTAAATTCAGCATGGAATATATAAAGGAAAGGGAGATTTGTTTAAAAAATAAACATTGATTTATTTTTGAAGTATGGAATAAATTTACGAATTTGGGTCGTAAATTTAAAGTAAATCGGTAAGGATTTACTTAATTGGTTTAAATGAACCATTTTGAAATGAAAATTGTAAAGGTGAAAAGTGATTTGAAATTTGTTTTCAAATGGTTGAAGTGTGGAAATTATATCTTGTAAAGATATTTGTGAAAATAAATAATTTGGGAAATTATTTGAAATCGGGTGATGTTGTGAGTATTGATTGATAGTTAAATAACCGACTATCAATATTGACCCTTAAATGGCTATTTGTTGTGAATTGGTTGAAATTGAATGCTACACTTATTTTTAAATTATTGCGCTCGTTATTCGGATTACCCATTCCAAATACTGATACGACGTAATGGATAGCATTGAAGACCGGTGGTGAAGACCGAGTATTTGTGAAAATGGTAGGATGACCTATCGATTGTCTCTGCACCGTTAGCTAAGGTATGGAGATTTCCATTGTGATGGGAAATTCAATTAGGATTGTGAATACCCGGATTGCAAGGTCTTTTTTTGAAGTGCCTTCAGTTCTGTTCGAACCCGGAACAGACTTGTATGGTTACGTGTCTGACATTGCATTTCGAGATATAAAGCCAATTTCTTTCAAATACATCTCTGTTGGTGTCGGGGAATTTATTCTCTTAGCTTAACACCCTTCTCTGAGATGTACGAGCTCAGAGGTTTTGCAGTTGAAGGTTATCAACGATATATTCCCAATTTGGTAATGTGGCATGCTGAGTGTTGTTGTGTGATGATTATTTATTGATCATTTGTTGATCAAAGCATGGCTTTGTGAAAAAGCGTGGCTTTGTGGACGAGACTTCGTCAGACCTCATACCCCGTAAATGGTCGAAACAGGAATATGCGGCAAGGTTATGAGGGTCGCTCCCTTTAGGGTATGTCATTTCCTTTTGGAAAAGGGTGGTGTCAGGTATGGAGCCCTGATGGTTAACCTATGTGGTTGCTCCAATATCATTTTTCTATGTGGTTCTTGCTTGGTGATAGAGGGCCCTCGGATAAAGGTCACAAACGACCGGGGAGTGGCATACTCGTGTAGTAGTTACCTACTTACAGAGGTAATCTTGTGTTGGCAGAGATCCAGTTAGGTTCTCGGGACGTTCCGCCTGAGGCGATCCCATGTGGCAGTAAAATCCAAAGAAACAGTATGAGCCTTGTACGGTTTTAGTTGTAGAACATGCCATTTAATATGGTAGCTATAGCAGGCATAATATAATGGTACCTATGCTGGCTAAGATTTATATTCTATTTTCAAAATTCTTTCATCACTATGCACTAATAATAATATAAAAATGATTTGTTTTGCATAGTATGCATCTTTGACTATCATAAGGAGAAATCTCCTCCAATTCTGCGTTTGCATTGTGTGTGTGCGGGGAGGCCTTATGGTAGTTTCATTTTCCAAAGGCATTGCAGATATTTTTACTCCCTAGTTGTTGTTTTAAAGATAAATAACTGTTTTAAGTTCTCACACCAGTCCCATGACTGATCTGGAGGTTATTGTTCTCTTCCTATACTCTGGGTGCCCATAATTTTCCACATGGGTAGTCTAGATTCAGGTTATCAGGTCATTCTGGATTTAGAAGTGCTATGGAGCTCAAGTGGCGAGCTAGACGGCGAGACGTATTACTTGTATATAATATTATCTTTCTGTTGTAAATTGCTTGTAAGGACATGTTTGTATAACTGCCCATTGTTTAGTTGTGTTGTATATTGTTGTTGTACACTCTGATGATGATGTAATGTAATAACTGATATAGTTCTTTGATTTAAAGATTATTCATTTATCTATTATATGTTGTTCCGCTGCGATATGTGAGATTCTGATATTGTTTCTGTTCTGTTTTCTTTCTTCTTCTATCTTCTACCTCTTCTTTAACCCTAACAGTTCGGTTTTCCGGCATTCGATTATGCGGCATTTGATATAGTGGACGTAAGAATGCCGACCTTCGGATCCCGACAAAATCGATATGTTACATTGAGTTTCTCCAAGTGTAGCATTAAGGTTTTGTTCGCATGTCAGTTTTTATCTCCAATAACCCGCAAACAGCTCAATCCCTTTAGTTATGCTATGATGTTGGGATTTGGCAGGCACATGCTGATTCCTCAATCAGTTTGATGATTTGACATTTACTAGCATTATTGGGACGACGCCATTTCTTGAAGGACAAAGATTGAGATTTACCATCGATCCTGTAGTTTGGAACCTTTAGGGCACTGGTAGCACTGGTCTCTTAGAAATTGAGGATTGATTCCTACCAATCCTGCAACAAATATATTTCTCAGCATTGCTAGGGTGATGTCGGTACTTAGGAAGTTCGGCAAGCTATCGATGTTGCTGGAGTAGTGTCGACAGGTTAGAGACTGAGAGGTTTTCTAGCATTACGAGGGCAGTGCTGGTACCTAGGGAGTTGGAATTTATTCTTCCATTGATCTGACTATCTTTGAGTCAATACCTCATATCCAAAGAGAAAGAAGCATTTCCTTAGTTATATGTGGCTATCGCTTGTCAGAACGCAGGTCCATTAGTTCAAGGAGCGATATGTAGCCCATAGAATAGCGTATTAGGATATCAAGTAATAGAACGTAGTTCCACTGGTTCAAGTAGCGTTGTGCGGCTTACGGTATGACGCATATGAGGAATGCTAACTTGGAAAAAATTCCACTGGCCCAAGAAGCGACACATAGCTTATAGGATGCACGAAAGGAGATATTGCATACTTGAACGCTTTCCATCAGTACAAGTAGTGAAGGGGCGAAGGGTACTTGAATGTAGTTCTGTTGGTTTAAGCAGCGAACGAATGGAGCATACTTGAACGCAGTTCCATTGGTTCAAGCAACGAAGGAATGGACCGTACCGAAACATAGTTCCACTGCTCAAGTAGCAAAGGCATGAAGCGTACTTGAATGTGGCTCCATTGGTTCAAGTAGCGAAAGAATGGAGCATACTTGAATGTAGTTCCATTGGTTCAAATAGCGAAAGAATGGAGCGTACCTGAACGTGCTTCCACCAGTTCAAGCAGCGGATGAATGGATTCTTACTTGGACGCGGCTCCATTGGTCCAGGAGGTGAAATAATGGAGCATACTTGAACACGGTTCTATTTGTCCAAGAGGTGAAAGAACCGAGCACACTTGAATGCGATTCTGTTGTCCAATAAGTAAAAGAATGTAGCACAATTGAACATGGTTCCATCGGTTCAAGTAGCTAAGGAATGAAGTGTACTTTAACGCTATTCCATCGGTTCTAGCAGCTAATGAATGAATGCTCACTTGGACGTGGTTCCATTGGTCAAAGAAGCGAAGGAATGAAATGTGCTTGAACGCGGTTCTACCGGTTCAAGCAGCTAAGGAACGGAGTGTACTTGAACGCAATTCCATCGGTTAATGCAGCTAATGAATGGATTCTTACTTGGATGCAGTTCCATTAGTCGAAGAAGCGAAGGAGTAGAACATTCTTAAACATGGTTCCACTGATACAAGCAGCGAAGATATGAAACATACTTGAATGTAGATCCATTGGTTCAAGCAATGAAATGCAGTTAATGCGATGCGCACATGGAGTTTATGCTTACAAGGATGCGGTTCAGTTGGTCCACGAAGTGATGTGAGGTTTATGGATGTACACAAAAGATTTTCTTGCAAAAGCGTAGTTCCGTCGGCACGAGAAGCCCTTTAGTGATTCTTTAGGTCTTTGTGACATGCTAGATTGAGACATAATGTCCTTAGGACGTCCTTTTGATGTGTAGAACGGAGCCTGAACTACTCCAAAAATCTCTTTGCTTGTTCGTCAAAAGTGGAAATGAATTTGGATGGATGTCTAGTAAACCACATGGAAGCAACTCCTTCCAATAAGATATTGTTATCAAAGATCTGTTGTTCCACTGTTTGATAGCGTAGTCGGCTTAGTGAACTACCGAGGATATTCTTCTCTTAGAACATTTTTAGTGAACGGAATTTGGCTTGGTGCGGTACCCCACTCTTCGTTAATCCCGCCCCTACTTTCCTTCACCAACCATTTTACCCTGTCAGTG
The DNA here is from genome assembly GCA_030765085.1 of Allium cepa. Taxonomy (NCBI): domain Eukaryota; kingdom Viridiplantae; phylum Streptophyta; class Magnoliopsida; order Asparagales; family Amaryllidaceae; genus Allium; species Allium cepa. The sequence continues at coordinate 976,163,227 of CM060939.1, forward strand.
GTGTAGTCATTGCTGGCACGGTAATCTAAACATCGACTGTCGGGGGCATGCCGAGTGTTTGACTCCATAAACGGTCTTGGTTTTCTAACTGAAACCTAGGTTCTCCATTCTTTGGGAGAACCACCTTGCATAGTTCCATTGATGCACGGTTGGCCTTACCATGGCAATTTGGACTTCATTTTTAGTGTTTTGCCTATTTACATCAGCATTTAGTTCTAATCAATCACCATCAAGTTGCATGTCACCTTCAGGGTGAGAAACAAGCATCATGTTGTTCACTTGAGGAGTGAGGAGTATTCACTCTAATATTTGGGTTAGCACTAGGCTACATTCTGGTAAAAGGAGCACTTCCATTTCCCATATAATAATCCTTCCAACTCCACTAGCCACCGCTTTGTTTTTTTGTTTGTCATTCCTCCCGTTTAAGCTTGGAACAAAGGAATTTTCTTGTTCCATAACTGCTGCAGTTTCTTGCCTAGCTCTTGGAGCACTTGATGGCTATAGTGGTAGCAAAGCATCAATCTTATCCACTAGAGATTTTTGGCTATCAACCATTTTAAGGTTAAGCCTATTAACCATCTGGTTAGCTCTCCTCTTATGACGACTTCTTTGGTAAGAAGAAGAGCCTAGAGCAGAATTTCCATAGTTAGCTTAAGTTTGGTGGGTGTTTGTCTTATCATCACCAATAGTTGCTCCTGTGGATCTCTCGGATGTGGATTTACTTTTGGGAGCCCTTGGAGAAATAAATCTTTGATTTATTTAGGCAAACATTTTGGATATAACTTCTGGATCTATTCAATCTAAATTGGAGAGCTGATCTAAGACTGGATTCAGTTTTCTCGGTGAAATTACCAAAATGTTAACCCAAAAAATGGATCAACAACTTGGCATATGATGTGTAACCACCAGTCTATTAGAACAGAGAAAATATAGTAGGAAATAGAAGAAAAGTAAATGAGACAATAGAATTTTTATAGTGGTTTGACAATTAACTAAGCATACGTCCACTTTATAGCTTTGGTTATTAGTTTGATCTAGTTTGAATGAGATTACAAGGTGATCGGGAAAAAATTGGCCAAAAGTATAGGGTTTAGAGTGATTCTAAGTCCTAGAATTTTCTGGAGTAGCTTCCTTGGTGACTATGGTGTAGAAGAAAGAGCTGAAGAACAAATAAAGATCCCACGTAGTGATAGGAGAACCCAGATCCTTTCTTGGTTGCACTATGGTTTGTATTTATAGAAGTAGCGGTCATATTAGATCAGAAGCCCGCTACCAGAGAAGTTTACAGAGTAGCCTAAGATAGCATAACAAATATCATGATGACAAAAGTTAAAGTTTAGACTCAACATCGAGTTAAGCCCTTGACTCGGGGTCAAGCCTAATCCTTGGCGAAATATTGGCTAAATTCGTTTGTTCCATGCTCTTTACTTGGTTTACATGTCCTCCATGTAATCTAGTAGGACCGTTACATCTTTATTCTGATGATTGGCTTATTAAAAATCTACGATACTTATTGAACATGCTTAGGAAGACTCGGGGACCACTTGCTATAAATATGAGGATGCCATGACTTGGCATTTAGACTTGGTACCAAGTCAAGGGGTTGACTCGGGCCGAATTATCTACAAAGCTTGTTTTTTGCTTATACTTTCTTGAGCCTTTCATCTTGTCCTTCTGAGTATCTCTTGCCAAGTTCCAGGTGATTCTTTTATTATTTCAACGTTCTAATCCCTTATGATTTCTACTTGGTTAAAAACTAAGTTAACAATTTCATAATAAACACTGAAAACATTCATAAAAAAATAAAACTATATTCACTTTCAGCCAATACTGAAATTAATTATTGTTTCATAAATAATATTAATATATTTATGAAAATAATTTTTCGTATCTTGGTGCACCCATTGGTAAATATTACATGGCATACACCCAAAATTACTACCATTATTTTAATAGCATATGAAATATAAAGCTCCATTCATCTACTTATCATGGGCAATTTATTTCTTTTACTATAACTAGTTTACGTTCGAGAGTTTTCGATGAAATATCTTAAACTCATAGAAATGACTTTTGTAGAAAAAAAATTCTACATAAAAATCATAATTGGAATAAAAGTTACATTTTTCATTCCATATTAAGCATCTGCTAGTTTTTTATACAATTCTCGTTTCTAATATCACTTAATGAAGTAGAATTGAATATTCACTCTCTTTATCCCAACTACACCAAAGTTACATCCACTCATGTGCATTCACTTTCCTTTTCTAAATGGTCGAGCCATTCAAAAGGACATTCTTATCGCAATCAATCATATCGATTGCACGGTTTCACATTATGCTTTATTTTCTTAATTCTGACGAGCTGATTTTATTGGTATTTCGTACATTACGGATAACGATTATTCATCATATAACATTTGTATATGATCAAATACATATCAAATATCTTTATTTTTGTATTGCTTAAGATTTCAAAACACATAGGAATAATAAAGAATCTTGGGTAAATAAACACTTAAGCGACAATATAAATGTAGTTAGTAGTGCAAAATTAGGCTCTTGCATGGGTCCTGAAGTGACAACGTTCCACAAGATATAAGGTAAGTACCTTTTATATTTCTTGTTAAAATTTAATCAAGTTCATTTATATATCTTAATTAATAAACATTTTATCAATATTTATTAGTTGCACAAAATTTTCAATATAGACTATTTAAAATTTATTTATCAAATGTGATTACAATATTAGAAAAATTAAATGTTACCGTTTTATTTTTCTAATAAGGCTCCCACTAGATTTTCATGTTTCTCCTTTTCTGTTCCTCAAAATCCCGAGAGGAAACATAAAAAACTTTCGATTTCTCTCATGGGCATTAAGACATGCTTGCCATGAGACTCTGACGTTGAGGAATATAACAAATCATAGGCCTGCAAGCGATGGATAACACTTTATCGGTTGTACCAAATACAACTCCTCTTTGTCCCAATCTCATGTCAACCTTAAGTAATATCAATAGATTGAAAGAGATTATCCACTCATACCCACTATTTCATGGAGGCTTAAGTGTGATGCACATACCTTGAGGAATATCAATAAACACATGCATGTATCCTATCATGTATAGTTGTATATTAATAGCATTTCTGTTACATCCCAAAAAATGTGAACACTTTATATTTAAATAAAGAGATCACTTAAAGAATTTAATTATGAATTTAATATTAATTAAATACATTAAATAGCATTATTGAACTCCTTTTAATTATTAAATAATGATGGTAAACTCATTTTGTAAATTTGTTTACATTAATAAATAGCTCGGTGAAAGATTAAAAATGTGACCCAAATTTATTTTTTGGATTTTCAACTTTTTACCAAACGAAAGTAGTTGCAATGTTCTTACACACATATATATTTGTGTACACATATTCATTTAGCAAAAAGTAATCTAATTAGCACTAAATAAAATCAATTAACCAAAGTGTCATTTGGGACTTCTAGAAAGTAATTAAAAGAGTGAAGACTTTTGCTAACCTTTGCTACTTTTTATGTGATGTGGTGGCAAGTACATGGATCACATAGAGTAGCGCATGGACATATGATGAGGTAGTTAAAATACCTAGGATTAGAAGGGTAAAGTAATGACCCAAAATTTTATCACTTTGATTCGCGAATATTTTACTGATTTTAAATATTTGATTAATGAATTAATAATCAAATAACCCTCTTTTAATTAATCACTAGTAGTAGAAGTTCATTTTTGATTTTTTTTACAAAAATAGGTAGTTCGATGAAAACTGAAAATGTGACCGAAACTCCCTTTTTGGATTTTCAACTTTTTATCGAACGACAAGTTGTAGAAAGTGATTTGCATATACTTAAATCAACATTTAAATACTCAAACATATTATTTTGAAATATATAAATAAAAAATATAAATATAAGGATTTATAAATGTAAAATATATTCAAATTTTAAAAGAAAAGATGGATTTGAAATGGTAAGATTACTTAAGTATAATGAGCAAACGTACATGGAAACACCCTCAGATCCAATATGCTTTTGTATGAATGGTAATTTGGTGTCTTAAGAAATGATAGGAGGATTGACAAGTGATTTAAGTGAAATTTGGGTTTTCAAAATTTTTATTTTATTCTAATTTTACTATTTTTTTACTTCATTTTTTATATATTCAGTTCCCATCTCATTTCATCTACATACCTATGGATTTTTTTTCCATTTTCCTTACCTTTCATCATTTTTGAAAAATCTCATCTTTTTCACTCAAAAACCCTTGCTTCACTCAAAAGTTTAAAATTTCAAGCATTTCGACAAATTAGGAAAGGTGAGACCCTAAACTAGTTCAGTATTTTAAATAAATAACTAATACTGTGAATATGTTAGGTAACTTTGACTTTACATGGAAACATGTTTATGACATTAAATAAAAATCAAATTTTTGGTTTTTCTTTGTTTTGAGATGGAAAAAGTATGGCTACTGTAAGTAAGAACATATATAGGATATGCAAAACATACACCTTCCTACTCTGAATTTTTGTGAAAAATCACATCCATCTTTTGATTTAAAAATCCATAATTCCAAACCATTTAGAATTAGCCCAAAGTTTCAACTGTAAAATTATAGAGTTTGGTCCTTAGTTTTTTTAAATATTCGAGGGTTCTTCGTCAAGTAATGTGTGAGATATGAATTTAAGTCGGTACATGGACGAACATTGTCGGTTTTTCATCGAGCTCAGATCGATGAATGGAGAGTACGATTGTGTTTATCTTAACAAATCGAGATTTTTAGAGCAAGTCGTAGGATTTTAGGGTGTTGGAAGTTGCTTAGGTGGCTAGATGATCGGATTTGGGTCAACTATTTTATTCCAGCGGCATGGATGGTTTTGGGGATAGCGGCTACCCTAGAAGGAAGATCGAGGCAAGGTGGTGGTATGGGTGTAGTCTGTGGTGGTGCGATGATCAATGGTGCCATGGGGAACTCAAACTAGGGTTCGATTATGTTGGGTTTTTGGGTTCAGTTTCTAGATTTTCAATGCTAATTAGGAGTGTCTTGCATGATAAGGAGGCGGATAAGGTGATGCATGGTGTAACGACCCAGAATTTTTGGTTTTTTGAAATCGGAATATTTAACTAATTTTAAATATTTAAAAGTTAATTTTATAATTTTGATAAATTGAATTTCAAATATAACGATTTATTGGTTAATTTGATTATGGAATTTAATAATTGAAATTTGGTTAAATAGTGGAATCTTGAGTTTTAAGCTAGATAAAAATAATTTCAAAGACTTATTAAATTTCTATTAATAAGGGTGTGGGTAAATAAAATTTTAAATTGGATATAAAAGTAATTTAGCTAATTTTGAAATTAACTCGTTTTAATTAACGAGTGAAAATAGCCTTCCGGGGTATAGTCTCAGATTTCGACGAAACAAGTTCCATTAGATCCGTAATAGTGCATTATTATCGGATTTCAAATTTCATAGCGTTTCGAGTTACCGTTTGGTCGTACGGGATAGAAATGGTTGAAATTAATATCGAAAATTTAATATAATAATTGGGTTCAAAAATCTATCTTTTGCATACGATCGAATTAGGTCTCAAAAATGGTTCCATTGCATTTAGAATATGGTTACAACATTAGGAACATCGGGCTGCATGCCTCGATAGAGGTTCAGGATTTTAAGTTATTATAAGCGAGATATTTTGACTTTAAATAATAAATATATTTATTTGATTTGACTTTACTTATCCTAAACCTTGTTTTCAGCTACCCTATTTCCTGAAAAGAGCCCCTACCCTACGTAACTTCCCTTTTCCCTCTTCTTTTATTTAAACACTGCTTGCAAGAAGAAGAAAAATAAAAAGAGACATTTCAAAAATTAAAATAAAGAGAAATACTCAATGATAAAACCCAAACCATATATGTTTGAAATCCTTAGACAATAAGCTAGGATTTTGTATACTCGGTGAGATAGGCGACGGTTATCTGAGATGCTTTGTAGTGTTGCCATGAACTAAGGTTGGGTAATTCAGGGGATTGGGTCAACGGGGAGGCTAGTGGAGATTAGAGTTGAGTTCATCGCAGAGAATCGCAGTTTTTGCCAAAGTTTGAGGTGGCATGATGGAAGAAAGTCGAACTCATCGTGGGAAGGGGTCGCGTATAGGTTGAGGATGTCGCAATTCGATTGGAGGCGCTCTAAGGCGAGTCGATGGTTCGGTTGAATTCGTGGAAGTCTGGTGAGTTGTTGGGCAGTGGTGTTTGGCCGTAGGTGGTATCTGTGGCGTCTCATTGACACGAGGAGGGTGCACAAAAGTGAAGCTACAGGCAGGAAGCGTTTATGGTAGAAGAAGTGCAGGTGGGATTTTTTTTGGATCGGGTTATGAGTGTGGGTAATGTAATTAAATTTAATTAAGTAATATAAATTGTTTAATTAAAATTGCAATTCTTATTAATTTTTATAACTCGTTCGTTTTAGGTCCAAATCCAACGCATTCAGTCGTTTGGGTTTGTATTAATGCGATCTTTACAATGGAATCAAACTAGTTGAATTTAGATCTTGCAAAATTTCCAGTTAAATTCGAATGCGTTCGAATTTAAGCGAAACCAGAACACGAAAGCGACTACAAAGAATAATGTGAGTAAATCTCACTCAATTTGGTTGACTAGTTTAATTTATTGCAATTAAAAATTAATTATTTGATGATTGGTTGAATTGATATATTATTATCATTTGAATATTATTATATATAGTAGTGTATATATAAGTAGTTGGATATATTCCCGTCGATTGGAGCGGATGGGACACTGCGTCCCGTAGAATACGGATGAACCTATATTGCTGCGATATCCCGCCTCGAAGCGGGATTGATATTTTATGTTATATAACATTTGTGGATGTAGGAAAACAGGTTGGAGGGATCCAACTGGACTCCTCAAATATATTGATTTTTTTATGTACAACGATATACAATGTGATCGAAGAATCTATTTGGATTGTTGTCTGACTTGATTTATTGGATATTTTAGTAGCATTGGTCTTATTTCAGTGTTTTAAATACCATAAAGGATATTTTTGAATTTTAAAAAGAAATTAAAAGGGAATTTATGGAAATAAAATATTTATATTGATTTGAAATATTTCGAGAAGTGGATTTTTAATTATTTAATATTTATTGAAATAAGTTCTAACTTTTATAATAAGCTTTGTAAATCAATTAGTTTTTTAGAAATGAATTACCGGTGTTCATTTAAAGTGTTTTAATATCTTAAATAATTACTTAAATATGTTTTAAAAATAAATTAGTATTTTTTAAAAATACAATTATATATATGTAGGGTTTTGAAATGATTGTAATTTATTTATAAATCCTCCCGAGACTTGTAAACGGGTTTTTTTCAATGGGTATGATTTTTATAAGAGAAATCATGAATTGGAATTCTGGAAACTTAGAGAAATTTCTGAATCGTTGAAATAAGAGAACTTCGAAAAATGAATTAGAATTCATAAAAAGAAGTTATAAATGGGTATTTGGAATTATAGACAAGTATAATCGATTTTGGAAATTTTAAAGGAGAATAATTTATGAAATTCCAAAAACTTATAGAATTCGTTATAAATGATTTAAGGAATTTACAAATAAATGGTAAAGTACTTTGGAGAAGTATGGAATATTTCTTTAGTATTGGAAATAAAATGATTCGGGGAAATATACTTATAGATATTTGCAAAGTATTGAACTTGAAGGATTTGAAATATTTCAACTATGAGATTATTATAATAGAAATATTTTTCAAAGTGTTAAATTATAAATGGAATTGGAAAGAAATTTCAAGCGTTGATATGGTTTGAAATATCAGGTTATGGCTTTAAGTATTTGAAATCATTTTCAAATATTGAAATATTGAAAGAGATTTGAATATATACCCCTGTAACAATATTTTGATATAAATGTTTTTGGAAGATTTATAAAATTGGGCCTAGTGGTTGATTATGTGTGTAATTTGATAGATAAATAACCGACTATCAAATCAAGACGAATTCATTGATCATTTCGAAGAGATTGGGATCAGATTTAATTATCCAAAAACCACTTGGATCCGATTATGAGCGTTATAAATTATGATATTGTAAAGATAGTGGAGACGGTGATTTTGGAGATTTGGTTTGTTCAGACCTAGAACAACTTGATGGATGAATGTTATCATTATATTGTTGCCTGGAAGGCGGTGTGAGCATTCCAAGTATGAATGCTTTTCTTAAGGAAAAATGTAGCCTCAAGCCTCGTCAACCGGGAATGACTAAAACATGGGAGATGCAGCAGGGCTAAGTGGGTCATACCCAAGTTGGGTGTGTTATCACTTTTCTAGATACCCTCGGATATATTATAATTGTGGATATGGTTGTGCATGGGAAAGAAAGCGCTCGATAGGTTGGGAACACCTGGGGTGATAACATATTCAATACTATCCAGTAAGGGTAGGCCGGTCCTGTATTGGTAGAGATCGTTAGGTACGAACTAGGTACATTTTTCTAGAGGTGTACTGTGATGAGCGGTACCCAAGTAGCCCAGTCATTGTATGGAATCCAATATCCACTATGAGCCTGTACGGTTTTGATTTCGCCCAACTATGCTGAAACGTATGGTGCAAGCATTTCAGCTATCTTCTAGTTTATTTTCTATAGACACCACTATAATATCGGATGATTTTGATATAAAATGTTTTGGTTATCATAAGGTAAAAACCCGCCGTATTATGTGTGGTGTGGTCTTATGAGATACCTTTGCTTTCAAAGGATCTTGATAACAGTAACAATTCAAATTGAGTGTGTTTTCTCACGCTTGTTTTCCAGACTGACTTGGTTGTTATTTTATTATAATACTCGAGTCAGACCGAGTATTACAGATTCAAGTTAGGATGCTATGGAGCACAGGAGATGTGCTGGAGGAGTCTCAGGCATATTCCACTTATTTGATTATATTCCGATGTATGTATATATCATATATTCAGCACCTGTGAGGACAAGTTATTATAACTGTCCCGATTGATTTGTTGTTTATTTTACTCTGATGATTTATGTATATATATATATATATATACATTACAGTTAAAGTTTCGTTGTATAAAGGTCTGTTTTCTATATATTATATATTGTTCCACTGCGATTGTGAGGTTCTGTGTTGTTTCTGTTTTCTTCTATCTCTTTCTTTTTCACCCCTAATGATCTGGTATTTCTGGCACTCGATTGCTCAGCATGCTATATAATGTACGTATTGAAGTTTATTTACGAGGGTCGAAAATCCCGGGCCATTACAGTTGGTATCAGAGCTAAAGGTTAAACGAGAATGTTAGCTTTGATGGGGTAACTCGTTCGAGATAGGGTCAGTAGCACCCTAGAATGAGTTTGAGTGTGTGTGTCTATATATAGATATATATATATATATATATATATATATGAATGCGTATTTGTTAGTGATATAAAAATTGTTTTATACTATATTGGTTGATTTGTCGAGTGGCTTATGGATTCTGGTCAATACGAGTAATTAACGTTATTGATCGAAATCTCTAAACACTCGAGTAGAATAATTCAACATGGTATTGTTTTAAAATTGGGTAAATGAAATAATTTTGCTTTGAATATATTATATATATAAAGGAATAGTTTTTAGAAATTATTATTGTATATATATGGTGTGTTTAGTTGTTAGGAAATGATAATGTTGACTATTATCATTTGTTGTTTGTTGTGTGCTCTAATAAATGTTGTTATTTTATGGAAATAAAAAAATAATTTCATATAACAAGATGGAATATATAAATATGATTTGTAAATGTGATTTATAAATTAAAAGGATAAGAAATTTTAGAAGTATATTTAAATAAGGTTATAAGTAAAAAGCCTTTGACAAGTTGGGAATTTGGGAATTTGAATTCCGACGCTTTTGAAAATGATTTTTCAAAGTTGTGGTTGTACCAAAATTGGTCACAAACTTCGAAAATCATGAAAGCACTGGTGTTTACACACAGATCACAATATTCACACATAAATCTCATATTTAGATAAAGTAGAGAATATAATTGAAGAGAAAGCAAAATTAAAATGAGTAAGAAAGCAAACAACACAAGGTTTATAGTGGTTCGGCTATCCCCGACCTTTGAATCAATCCTTTTATTCCTTCTTATACTGAGATTACAATTACAAGCCTTGGAAATCAATAAACAAAATGGCAGAGTTTCGCCTATAAAAACAGAAGAAGGTCCATTTTTAGTTGTCATGGTGCTGCTATTTATCGGTGAAGACCTAAAAATATCCGCTCTAAAACCTGGAATACCACTTCTCATGTATAGATGGGCCCACTAGACCGATCTTGGGTTATTTGGGATCGATCTTGATCGATCGAAGTACAATTCATGTTGATCCAAAATAGTCCAATGAAGCCAAGATCGATCATGTACGTTACTAGGTGAATAGGAAAGCTTCCCTGAAAATTTCATAGCATTTGGATTTATAGCTTGAGAGTTATGATCGATCCTAGTTTGGTTTACAAGTAGGCCGACGAATTCGTACCGATGCATTCGCATCGATAGGCCTCATATCAGTGACGTGGCCCAAGTATCATGTAGAGATCCATATTTCATGCTTGTAGACCATTTCCCCTGGCTTGACCCATTTCATCGTATCCATTGGGTGCCATGCTGTTTGTATCCATCCGTCTACACTCCTTCGTATCGATCCCCTATGTGTGTCGTTCGTTTCATTCGATGAGTGATCGATACAAAATGCTTCTTCCGGTAACCATTACTTCATTCTTTGTATCGATCCCATCCTTGATTGATAAGAAGTGCATTGGCATACTTTGCCATCCAATCGATACATGCGTATCGATATGAACTTCATATCCATCAACATGTTTCCTTCCCAAAGCCAACTCACAGATGCATGGTGCATCGGTATGTGATGTATCAATCCGAAGACCGATCAATCCAAACCAATCATCACCATGTTTGATACGAAGAGATCAATCCAGTGCCATTTCTCACTAATATTGATCCATCCATAACTTCAGCATACGAATTCCGATTGGCCTAAAATTTGAAACGTAGCTTCTCCGACCCTTGTTCATTATTCCCAACTGATCCCACCTTGACTGGAGCTTGGTCCAATTTTGACGGCATCGATCATAGCCTTGTTTCCAATCTATCTCCAATTCTGATATCCATCCTTTTAGCCAATTTGTTGACCTCGGCCTTGTCCAAAAGGGGTGGTAACATTTTCCCCCCAAAACATGTCTTGCGGTAGGAAGGCGTGTTTTGAATAGCTTTAAATCCAACATCCAAAGTCCATGTTCCATCCGTAGCCATATCATCCGACCCATAATCCAATCCATTACCAAGTCGCCCTACCTAAGTGCAGTAGGTATATCCTTATCCAAATCCACGACTGTTCCAAGTCGATATACAATTCTGAATCCAGTAACCAAATCCTTAGCCAATTCCATATCCATCTGAACCCGTCAATCGAGTTTTATCCCATCCATTTCCAATAACCAATAACCAGATCCATGACCTTTTCGGGTTGACATCAAAATCCGGGACCGCTCTAGGTCCTTATCTGAATTCGGGACCTCTTCAAGTCCATTACCAATCCTTGGCCATCCATAGCCGAAATCCGAATCCATGACATCTACGGGTCTAAATTCAAATCCATAGACCTCGCCAAGTAGTTTTATCCTACTTTGGCCTTGACTCTCCAGTCAAGGACATATATTCTCCGGCCTCGAGTCTCTGGTCGAGGACTTTTATATTCTCCGGCGTCGACTCTCCGGTCAAGGACTTTTATATTGTTGGCCTCAACTCTCTGATCGAGGACTTTTGTATTGTGTTCGAGTCCGTTACATCGCTCTCTAGTGAAGGGACTCCTAATTTGCGACTACTGCTCGTCTCTTCGGTCGGGATGGTAATCGCATGACCTGTATTATTTGTTACTTTAATCCAAATCCAATCATCACATAGTCCAATCGACAAAATTAAAGTCCGTAAAACCAGGAAAAACTAAATAAAAGTTCGTACAACCGAGGAAGAAATCAAAGTTTGCAGGAAAACAGAAAGAAAACAAGATTTCATATTCCCGAGCAACACAGTTAATCATTATCTCAGAGCATGCCTATGGGCCATCCTCGATCCCGTACATATGTAAGTGATTTAGCTGTACTACTTTGAGGTTTATTACTTATTCAAAGGCATAAATCCATTCACTGATAATAAGATGACGATGCCAAGATCCAGTGCCATCTTCGCCTAAGGTGGGCGGTGGCTGCTCTTGTCCAACCGCCACAGCTTGAGTCTTAATGTAATGTTGTAGATGACCAATCCTTACATGCTCCTCAATGATATCCTTCAAATTCTTGCAGTCGTTCATGGGATGCCCATCCAGCTCATGGAATAGGAAATGCTTTGCCAATGGTCGCTTGCATTCAGTGGGTTCCATTTTTACTGGCCTTCGATACTAGAGGCGCCCTTGAGTGTTGCCATTGTCATTCACTTTCCTTTGGCCTCTATCGTCCTTATTTGAATCCTATCTAGGTGGACCTCTACCTTTCATCGCATATACTTCAGCCTCCCTCCCTTCTCTTTTAACCTTCGCATCTTTCTGTCGTAGAAACCTTTTCGCTTCATGATAAAACTCCACAAGAACCATCAGTGGATCTCGTTCCAACGATACCTTAAAATATGAATCATTTGTAATTCCTGAGACCGCTGCCATCAAGTCCATCGATGGATCGGGTCGGTAGAGGCTACCGCCGCATTGAATTTGGTTAAGAAATCACTAAGTGATTCTCCCTTCAACCGTTTCATTGATGTTAAAGTCATCACATTCTTGGGTCTCGCGATGTGGACCTGAAATTGCCTCATAAATCTCTTAATCAATTCTGTTCATGCGCCAATAGAGCTGCTTTCTAGCTGTCTGAACCATATTGTTGTTATATCCATCAAATATAAAGGAAAGCATCGAGCTATGGCTTCTTCTGATGCCTCCAGCACTTCCATGTGTCTCATGTACCTTGTTAAGTGAACAACGGGATCTGTTCTCCCATCATACATCTCCAGTGTTGGTAGTTTGACATTCGGTGGATTCCTTGCTTTTCTGATCGTAGGAGTAAAGGGGCTCTTATTCACATCTTCCAGATCTCTATTCACTAATCCGCCTCTGATGGCGCGTCTGACCATTTCTCCCAACTGTCACTTTCATCTAGTAGTGGCCCTTATCTATTTCCTTCGATCCGCCCCCCAAGTTCTTGAGGTAATCCTAGAATATGCTTTCATGGACGAGCATCCATTTCTCTACTATCACCATGTTGCATAATACAGCATGGTATCCTGCCAGGGATTGGATCGACATGCTCCAGGAGAGAGCCCCTAACTTAGGGGCTGCTCCTAATGGTCCCGCTCTATTCTGAATACATGTTGCTCCATTCTTCGGATCCCTATTTCTAGCACTTTTGCAGTTGCGTTCTCTAAATTACACACTCTAGCTTGTCCAGTCCACTGGAGTAGGTTCTACATCATCTCCTCCTACCTTTTCAACATCACTTCCTGCATAACATCCATCATCATCGCCATCTCATCTCTAGTGATGAAAACTGAAGTCGATTAGCTCCCGAGGAATCCTCTTGGCTTCCTTCGTGCTTGAAACACCCCACACCCTTTACTATACCCAAAAGGACACATTAAAAGGCGTGGTGCATTGTAGGTATAACTAAAGCTAACAGAAACTAAGATTCTCAAGAAAAAAATAGATAAAAACAGTAGAAACTTAAAATAATAGCTTAATTAAAACACAACTTCATGATGGCTTCATAAATAAGTCAAATACCAAATACCACATACATGCCTAAAAACCTTATATGTCTCATGAAACTAAGTACTCATAGTCTGAAAAATCAGAGTACATAGTATTCCTCATAATTAGCCAATACATAGAAAGAACAAAAGCTAAAAGAAAAGAAATACATGGTCAAACTCCTCCAAGAAATTTCCAAGAAACTGTAATCTGCTGTTCTCTCTCTTGATTGCCTAAGGGGGGGAAAGGAGGAAAATAGAGGAGAAGGTCAGACTAAAAGTCTGGTGAATGATAGTAATTACTAGAATCTTTAAGCAAAGTAAAAGTAATAGTCTCTTCAATAGTTCTAGTATATAAAGAGTAAACAAACGAAATATGAAAGAGATAAACTGAAAATAGATACGATTAACTATAAAATAGGTTAACTTTGATTGTTTGCACTTGTCCTTGACTACTTCTTTGATTAGACAGAATCCATAATCTTGTAATTAGGCTGTAACCCTAATTCTACCCTTTTGATCGGCCTGCTACTCTATAGTATCTTTCTACAGACTAGACACTATATAACTCCCTACACTGGGCACAATGGTCGACCTGGCTTATATATAATTTTTTATCTTCTTCTTTTATTTCTACTTATTTTGCTTAATTCCTATCTTGTTCATATTAGCTCAGTTTCTGACGTTCTGTGTATAGAAATTAAGTAGAAAATTCTGATAATTTCACAAAGTTATTTTATTATTTAGTTAATTAACGGATTAACTGTTATGGGTTACATTTTGGGTTGTCACATTCTTCCCTCCTTAAAGGATTTCGTCCCTAAAATCTCTAAGGATAAAGGAATGACTAAATGTTTTCATCGAAGTTCTACAACCACCTACTCAATCGTCAACCAATCACCCATGTCCTTATGTTTTTCTAATGAAATTTATGATACTTATGCAATTAGTGTAGTGTAAATGTTTCTAACTAATGCAAAAGATTAGGCGGTCCACTGATTCAGTTGACCTCCGTTAATGCAATCATGCTCGTGCCATGTATCCAAATGAATGCAAAAAATTCCTAATGATAACTGATAGTGTTATATGCGTGCTACAACCATCATCCAAATGCAACAATCATGCAATAAACATCCATTTATGGAAACTATGGAAATAAAGTAAAAATGCGCACACGTCAATATTCATATGGCTAATTGGGCCGATCCCTAAAGAATAATATTGCTTACTGTACCTATATGTGTCTATTAGCATCCACTAGCAAATACTTGCAATCACTAGCATGCATCATTCATAACATACTCCATTAACATGTTTGCATCAAATCCTACAATCCATAGGTTAAATCTTAAGTTATACCCTCCTTAAGGATAATAAAGGGAAAAACCTATTCGAAACTAAGATGTAAAAATGAAATTCTAAAACCTATTATCAAAGAGATAAGGATATGAGATAAAAAAATTCTCCTAATCAAACTAGTCTTCTCCGAAATCTCTCTAACCATGTCGAAACCAAGAAGTAACCTTTCCGTAGACTCCAACCAACATAAAGACGTATAACACGACCTTCCAAAAAGAGTTTAAAAAGGTGTCATTCCAATGCTAGCTTGAATACTACTACCATATGAATTCCACTAGAGAAAGATGCTTTTCCCAAGTTCTACCAATATCAAGAATACACAAACTCAACCATGCTTGTCTTACTATCCTTTCCATTTTATTGCTCCTTATGAATCAACATTCGTAGGTTCTTACTAGTGTCCTATACACTTTACGGAAACTTCCGTTATTTCTTCAAAAAGTAATTGCTGTTATCTCCTTACACCCTTTGCGTTACTCCTAGGAAATGATTCTTACCTACCCCACATTTAAGAGTTTGGTTTGGTATTTATCACCTTGTTTTAAAAACTAAGGTTTCTAAAAATTTTAAAACATCAAATCGCAAAATCTTTGTCTTTAAAAGTGTTATCTTTTCAGTTTCTTTTCAGTTTCTATTAATTTCAAAAAATACATGGTCACTTAATATTATTTCCTAAACCTAAAGGGAAAAACTTCCAAATTTTTAAGTCCAAAACTTATATCTCTCTTTCTTTTAAAGAATTTTACAATTTTTATAAAAAAATGAAATTTCAAATTTTTCTTCCATTAAGTTTTTCATTTCAAAAACTTATTTTATTTTCACCAAATAATTTTCTTTTAAAATATCTTTATATATTCGAACTACTTTCCCTTATGTGAAGTTATTAAAGCTAAAATCTTCTATAAACCTTTTAAAAGAAGAATCCATGTTTTCGTGAAGTTACAAGGAATTTATTCTATATTTTTGGAATAGGTTACACAATATATGGTTCTTTGCGTATCCTGTGCATCTCTTTCATCTATTCCATGCGACTTACACAAAACATTTTTATTGGTATCATAGAGAATTATACCATTATTCTTTTCATTCCAATAGATTAAAATATGTTTAATTTATATTCTTCCATGATAAATATTTTCTAATATCTTACTTAAACATTTTCTTTTCAGAAAAATTCATCTTTAAAACTGTTTTAATGTATCCACAACCATAAAACATTTTTTATACTTATTTAAATAATAAGTATATTCATAAATCACTTTAATTTCTATTCCTAGAAATTATCTTTAAAAATACATTTTTATTTGGTTGTAAAACAGATGTTGCGTAAAACACCGTTACTACAACCCAAAGGTACTAGTGTATGAATTTAATAAATACTAATAAATCTCATATGTTATATAAAAACATTTCTCAGGAGTTACTGTAACAGTAGGGTGCTCTTTTATTTTTCATGAAGCAATCTATTACAATAATAAATTTTGTACATATGTTTTTTTGATACTTAATAGACTCTATGTTTTTACATTTAAGATCTTTGTTTACTTACAAAGAAACTAGTGAGTTATATATGCTCTATAATTTTTTTTCAAAAAGAATTTCTTTTTAACGCAGTTTTCATCATATAAAAACAAATTTAAATTGCTTACTATATTTCCAAAAACCCAATATTTATTTTCAAAATATTGACAGCCTTTTTTATTTTTTTATTTCTAATAATTCCTTTTTTTGGGTTATATGTAAAGTGGATTTCCTACTTACTATCCTCAGAATATTTCTTCTAAACTAAAGGCTTTCACTCCTATTCCTCGTGTATACTCTTGTTTATTCTAAGGCATTACCGTCAAATCCACTCGTCTAAGTCAATTATAATTTCTACAATTATCTACACATGAGCTTTCTTACCTATTGAATTTTATTGTACATCTCTAACCTTAGCCTACCTTTCATTGGATTCCCAATATCCAAATCCTAAGTGTACAAAATCATTCCTACCATGTGTAGACCTTCTCCATGCCCCAAAAACACATTTCCTTATGCCTAAGTGTCACTTCAAGAGTTCTATCTTTAACTGTATGAAGAACCTCCATAAGATGATGACATTCTCCTCTATACTTTTTGGAAAACACCAAAATGTTGTCCAAGAATACCACCACGAACTTTCTTAGGACATCTCTAAAAAACATGGCTCATCAAATCTACAAAATAGGCTAGGGCATCGGTGATTCCAAAATGCATAACCAACCACTCAAAGAGTCCCTCGAGTGTCCTAAATGTGGTCTTGTTAATGCTATCATCAACGACCCTAAGCTGATGAAATCCAGTGGCTAAATCAAAATAGGAGAATACAAAAGAGCCAACTAGCTTGTCAAAAAGATCGTCTATCCTAGGGAGTGGATATTGGTTCTTCTTTGGGAGCTTACTTAACTATCTCTAGTCCTCGTAAAGGTAGAGGGAACCATCCGCCTTAGTGGCGAAGTCGATTGGCGCTCTCCACTCTGATATGCTTCTTCTTATGAATCCCTTCCCCAAAAGCTTACGGATCTGCTTGCTCAACTCTTTCCTTTCCCTAGGTGCCATGTGCCTCACAGGTAACAATACTGGCTTTGCTTTCTTGGTCAAATAAATCCTGAAGTAAATCTCTCTTTTAGGGAGTAATCCCCTAACCTCCTCAAAGACATCTGCAAAATCTCTGACGACAGGAACCGAATGCAACTCTAATGAAGATGAATCAAGGGAATAGAGAAAACTCAACATGACTGACCCTTGCAGGTCGCAAGATACCTCTAGAGTCCTATTACTGCAAGTCCCTAATCTAACGACTCTCCTCTCGCAGTCTAATATAACTCCATATGTGGACAGCTAATTCATTTCCAAAATCATCTCATAACTTGAAAATCCAACATATAGGGTCGTAGTTAAATTCTACGCCTAGGATAAAATTTTCAAACCCCTACAAACCCTAGTCAAATATGTCGATCCTCCTATAAGGTTTGAAACAACAATGTGTTCCACTAAAGAAATGTCTAAGTGTAAATAGCTACTAAAGAACTGGAGATGAAAAGGGTGTGATGCTCTAAAATCGAATAGAGTCCGAATGGGAAAAAAAATTAGAAATAGAAATCATACTTTCCTACCTTGATTTGGTTTACCGCTGGAAGGTGCTGCATCCAAAGTCTGAATCTATGCTGCAGGTGCGCTTGCTGCTTGCCCAATTTTCTGAGGTCATACTTTACTAAAGTGGCCAAGCTGTCCATAATTGAAACACCTTCCCTCCACTCCAGCCTTCTTAAGGTCATTTGTGTAATGACCATTCATTCTACAGTGCTTACATTTTACATTTTTCTTGATTTGCTTCTAAGACCCTCTTTCTTTCCTCTTATCCTTCTTATCCTTACACCACTGTTTTTGAGAGCTTGTAGGAACCTCCTTAAGTTCTCCCTTCAGCTTCCAATAAGCAGGTTGAATTCTTTGTCGGTCCTCCAAGCCTAACTGCCTAAACTTTCACTCCATATCTTCCAACCTAGCTTGTATCTTCTTGAAATCCTTCATGCAAGAAAACGTTCTACTCCATATGCTACTGAAGTCCTTGCATAGCTTAGAAAAATCGACTAGTGTAGTTGGATCAAAGGGATTTCATCTACCGATGTTGCATTAGGTGCTTGCCCTTGCACCTCTGGTATCATGGCTCTAAGGAAACAGTTAGCCATATTATGCAAAGAAAAGGAAACTTAGGCTCGAAAGAATCGAAAGAAGGTTGAACTGGACTTTGAGGGGATTTTTATAAAAACACTTTTATACTTAAAAACTATATCTAAGAGTTCTTTTATGAAAAATACTTTTAAAACAAGTTATTTTGGAAAATACTTTACTTTTGAAATAATTTTTTAGGAGTCCCGTAATCTTAGGCTCTGATACCAAGTGAAACACCCCACACCCCTTACTATACCCAAAAAGAAACATTAAAAGCGTGACGCATTGTAGGTATAACTAAAGCTAACAGAGACTAAGATTCACAGGACAAAAATAGATAAAAACAACGGAAACTTAAAATAATAACTTAATTAAAATATAACTTCATGATGGCTTCATAAATAAGTCAAATACCAAATACCACAAACATGTCTAAAAATTCAATATGTCTCATGAAATAAGAACTCATAGTCTCAAAAATCAGAGTACATAATATCCCTTATAATAAGCCAATACATAGAAAAAACAAAAGCTGAAAGAAAAGAAATACATGGTAGCAAACTCCTCCAAGAAATCTCCAAGCAACTGCAATCTACTGTCCTCTCTCTTGGTGATAGTGATTGCTAGAGTCTTTAAGCAAAGTAAAAGTAACGGACTCTACAACAGTTCTAGTATGTAAAGAGGAAACAAAAGAAATAGAAAAGAGATAAACTGGAAATAGATACGATTAACTATAAGATAGGTTAACTATGATCTTTTGTACTTGTCCTTGATTGCTGCTTTGATTAGGCTGAATCCCTAATCTTATAATTAGGCTGTAACCCTAATTCTACCCTTTTGATCGGCCTGCTACTATATAGTACATATTTGCCGACTAGACGCTATATAACTCCATACACATGATGCTAATGGTAACTGCGAAAGATACACAAAGCACCCACTATGGACTGGACGACATATATAGCTCCCTACACATGGGCATTAATCGACTGTGGACTAGATGCTACATAACTCCCTACACAGAATGTTACTGTGGACTAGATGACATATATAGCTCCCTACACAAAAGGCATTAATTTACCATGGAATAGATGCTATATAACTCCCTACATAAAATGTTACTATGGACTAGACGACATATATAGCTCCCTACATAGAAGGCATTAATTTACTGTGGACTTGGTGCTATATAACTCCCTACACAGAATGTTACTGTGGACTAGACGACATATATAGCTCCCTACACAGAAGACATTAATTTACTATCACTAGCACAAAAAGTGCATATTGCTTCGCCTTATTTGAATCGGTTGAAGTAAAACTGATGCAAATAGAACTATTTGCATCAGTTCTATCTTAATAACCGATGCAACTGGTATGTGGAAAGCAATAGGTAATAAAAAAAATCAAATTTGCATCATTTGTCACCAACAACCGAAGAAAATACATCGTTGCAAATAGTTTTAGTGGCATCGATTTTAAAGTCAACCGATGCAACTACGTTAATTTGTGAAATCAACAGCCGCATCTTTTGTTTCTCTCTATTTACCCCAGCTCTCCGCTTTCTCATCCATCAAACCCTGGATGCAAACGTCCCTCAGATTTGTTCCTTTTCCATTTGGTGGATTTATTTATTTCTTTTTATTCTCTTCGGCTTGCTATTTCTCACTCTTCGTTGTTCCGAACCAAATCTAACGCGTTGTACATCTAGTGTGTTGATTCGTTGTATTGGTTCGCCACATATTTTCTCACTAAAATTGCCAGGTTTATTTCTTTTCTCTTCACTCGATATTGATTTCTTCATCTTATAGTTGTGTTCTGATCCCTTACTACTTTATGGACATTAATATGGGAATATTTTTCCATTTAAACATCTATCAAAATAAATTTGTTGATTTAGAGTAATAGTATATATTATCAGTTTTAATGTTTTAGTAGTGGCAACATATAGCGAAGTGTGTTCTTTGTACTATTCTTCAAATGATTTCAAATCTGGTGTTCTCTTTTAGGTTATTAACATTCCTCTGAATTTGATGAGCAATATGTAAGGTTTTTGTTGGTTTGGGCTATTTGAAAATGTTCGATTTTGGCCTGCTATTTATTTCAAAAGATTTGTAATACTTTGTGCTTTTCTTAAACCATACTACAATCAAAAATTAATCTACATTTCATGTGAACATTGTAAAAACAACCTAGAGTAAGATATAGATAATTAACTGTCATACTTCAGTTGCATAAAATACATAGCAAAATACATTTCATGGAAATTTTAAAAGAGATTAATTTATGAAATTCCATAAACTTATAGAATCCGTTATATATAAGTTAAGGAATTTGCGAATAAATGGTAAAGTATTTTGGAGAAGTATGAAATAAATGGAAAATTTCCTTAGTGTTAGAAATAAAATGTTTTCAGGAAAATATACCTATAGATATTTCCTAAGTATTGAAGTAGAAGGATCTGAAATATTTTAACTACGAGATTATTACTATAAAATAATTGTCAAAGTGTTAAATTATAAATGGAATTGGGAAAAAAATATTCTCAGTGTTGATATGGTTTGAAATATCAGGTTATGGATTTAAGTATTTGAAATCGTTTCCTAATATTGAAATACTGAAAGAGATTTGAAAATATACCCTTGTAACAATATAAGATGTGATTGAGCAATCTGTTTGGATTGTTGTGTGATTTGATTTATTAGAAGTTATAGTAGCACTGGCCTTATTTTGGTATTTTAAATACCATAAAGAATATTTTTTAATTTTAAAAAGAAAATAAAAGGGAATTTGTGGAAATAAAGTATTTATATTGATTTGAAATATTTCGGGAAGTGGATTTTTTCAAATATTTAATATTCGTTAAAATAAATTCTAACTTTTATTATAAGCTTTGTAAATCGATTAGTTTTTTAGAAATGAATTATCGATGTTCATTTAAAGTGTTTTAATATCTTAAATAATTACTTAAACATGATTTAAAAATAAATTATTATTCTTTAAAAATACTTATTATATATATAGAGTTTTGAAATGATTGTAATTTTTTTATAAATCCTCTCGAGACTTGTAAACATGGTTTATTTAACGAATATGACTTACATAATAGAAATTTTAAATGGAATTCTGAAAATTTAGGAAAAATTTTGAATTGTTGAAATCAGAGAACTTCGAAAAATGAACTAGAATTCATAAATAAGAAGTTAGAAATAGGTAGTTGGAACTATAGACAAGTATAATCGATTTTGGAAATTTTAAAGGAGATTAATTTATGAAATTCCATAAACTTATAGAATCTGTTATAAATGAGTTAAAGAATTTGCGAATAAACGGTAAAGTATTTTGGAGAAGTATGAAATAAATGGAATATTTCCTTAGTGTTGGAAATAAAATGATTTCGTGAAAATATACCTATAGATATTTTCTAAGTATTGAACTAGAAGGATTTGAAATATTTTGACTACGGGATTATTATTATAAAATAATTATCAAAGTGTTAAATTATAAATGGAATTGGGAAAAAATATATTCTCAGTGTTGATATGGTTTGAAATATCAGGTTATGGATTTAAGCATTTGAAATCGTTTTCAAATATTGAAATACTTAAAGAGATTTGAATATATACCCTTGTAACAATATTTTGAAATAAATGTTTTTCAAAGATTAATAAAGTTGGGCCTAATGACTAATTGTGTGTGTAATTTGATAGTTAAATAACCGACTATCAAATCAGGCCAAATTCGTTGATCATTTCGAAGAGACCGGGATCAGATTTAATTATCCAAAAACCACTTCGATCCGATTTTGAACGTTACAAATTATGATATCGTAAAGATAGTTAAGAAGGTGATTTTGGAGATTCGATTTGTTCGGACCCAGAATAACTTGCATGGATGAATGCTATCATTGCATTGTTGCATGGAAGTCAGTGTTTGCATTCCAAGTATGAATGCTATTCTAAAGGTAAAACGTAGCCTTAAGCCTCTCAACCGGGAATGACTAAAACAGAGGAGATGTAGCGGGCTATGTGGGTCGCACCCAAGTAGGGTATGTTATCACTTTTCTATATACCCTCGGATATATTATAATTGTGGATATGGTTATGCATGGGAAAGAGAGCGCTTGATAGGGATATATTCCAAAAAATTTATAAACTATCAACTTATTTTTCTCATATTCTCATAAAACATTTAAATGAAAATCCTAGAGTTTTAAACGCCTCGTTCTAAAGTATTTTAAATCATTTTGAAATCATATGCATATAAAATCCCCTTGGCTATGTTTATTTTCTATAGACACTATTATAAAATCTGATGGTTTTGATATAAAATCTGATGATTTTGATATAAAATCTATGGAGCATAGGAGACGCACTGGAAGAGTCTCATGCATATCCACATATTTGATTTTATTCCGCTGTGTGCGTATGCTATATATTCAGCACTTGTGAGGACAAGTTATTATAGCTGTCCAGATTGATTTTTTGATTGTTGTACTCTGACAATTGTGTGTGTGTGTGTATATGTACATTACAGTTACATTTTCTTTGTATAAGGTTTATTATTATATACTATTTCGTTGCAACTGTAAGGTTCTATGTTGTTTCTATTTTCTTCCATCTCTTTCTTCTTCACCCCTAATGATCTGGTATTTTTGGCACTCGATTGCTCGACATGCTATATAGTGTATGTATTGATGTCAATTTTCAAAGGTCCAAAATCCTAGGCCATTACATGTGGTGTCAGCATTTGGATGGTAGTGGCAATGTGGGCCAAAATAGGGTCGAGTGAGGAGTGGTTGTTTTAGCCTGGGAGAGTTTTCTTTATTGAAATTTGAGGAGAAGGTAGAAGGCCGGTACAGATTGCCAGAGGTTACGGCGATGGTGCCATAGGGTTGAGCACGTGAAATAGGATTTGCGAGTAACTTTGGTTCGACGACGGGTGGCGTTAGTGGTCGTGTCTCGTGCACGTGTGCACAAGAAGAAGGAGTTTGATTTGGGAGGGGAATTGAATTTTGGGAAGGCTTCTGTGTATTGTGGATGCGGGTTTGGGTAAGGAAGCTTAGGCCTTGGGCTTTTGTTTGTGAATAAGGAAATTGATTTGTTTATAAAATTTTATAAACTAAAGTGTCAAAATTGGAAGCGCCATATCTCATTTGTCTTTAATCTGTTTGACCCATGGATTTTTGCATTAGAATCATATTGACGAGTGCATCACTATAGTATAAATGGTTGGTAGTTTTTATAAGCATATATTTATGACTAAATAATAATAGTTGTTTAATTATGTATTTTAAATAATAACATAGTTAAATAAGGATACTTCATTGCTGTTATCTATTTAGCTGAAAAATCATTGTTTTGCTATACTTAAATTGAGTAGATTATTGACACATCTATGTAGCAGAAAAAAATAACTGTTATGCTATTATATTAATTTAGACTTTTTATTAAATGCTAGTTAATTAGTATTGGAAAATAATGTAAGCTATGGATAACTAATTATAGATTTTAATTACATATATATTGGCTTATGTAAATACCAGTAATATGACTTAGAAAGTTAAATTGAACAAAATGGTAGCTTGTCTAAGTACTATTGTAGTTACTAAGCCTCTTTCTGAATTTGAAAAGCTATGGATTTAAATTTATTTCATTTTATAACAATTTGAGGTTAACTATTTGTAAATGATATTTTAAAATTGGTCGATTGGCATTTTTGTTAAAGATGTTTAATGTTATTTAATTATCTTATTAAAGATGTTTTAAGTTATTTAATTATATTACTAATGATATTTTAAATTATTCAGTTATATTATTAATGTTGTTTTAAGTTAGATAATTGGTTGATTTTGTTTAAAGTTAATTTATTATTTTATTAATGATGTGTTAAAGTTAATTAATTATTTTGTTAATGAGGTTTTAAAGTTAATTAACTATTTATTTATTATGTTTTAATTAATTTAATAGTGGTGTTTATAAATGATAATTTGTTACTGTCATGGCCCGTTTTTCCGTACCCTTTGAATCAATAACAAACCACACATATGTCCAACTCAAATTACACGAAAAGACGGAACATGAAGGGTAATAAAGAAAATAAGACAGAACAAAATCTCACACAAATGGAATAACATATAATATCGAAAAATATCTTTACAGTAGAAAACTTTTAAATACATATATTAGAGTCTAACCTAAATTCATGTTGGATAGTTATAAACATCTATCCTTACAATTGTCGACAAACGTCAAACTAAAACTTAACAAAGCACAGCGGATAATAGAATATGTCATACATAGATGAATTTCTCCAACTCTCCTTTGGAAACTCCAACCGTCTTCGACTAAACCTGATACTACTCGGATCTGACCGGAGTATTGAAAATACCCAAATCAGGCTTGATAAAGCATCGTGAGAAACTCAAATGACAGTGTCATATATCAGCCTTCGAATAAAATCCTTTGAAAATAAAAACTTTCTCATAAGACCATGCTTACACATAAACACAGACAGGTTTTTACCTTATGATAACTAAAACACTTTTATATCAAAATATTTGATATTATTTTTAATGACATCTCTTTCAAATCAATTGCAAAAAAAACTTATTAATCTTAGCCGAAATTGTTACCATTATTGAATTCTAGCATACTAGGCCCTACAAAAAAACTGCAGGTGCTATTTGGAGAATGGATTTCCATACAAATGACCAGGTAAAGGATCTACCTTTTGAAGTGGGAACGTTTTAGATGGATGCCCCGAGGAACAGCACAAAGGAACCTCTACCAACACAAGACCGACCTACCTCTGTAACTAGACAGTACCGAATATGTCATCCTCCGGTCATTTTCGGTCTTTATCCGAGGGCCCTCAAAGCATACAGATCACGTTAATTTACATCCCGAACGTCATAGCAGGAAGAAATATGTCTAGAAGGGGATAACCATACCCTACTTGGGAATGACCCACTTAGCCTTGCTGCATCTAATCATGTTTCGGTCATTTCCAGTTTGATGAGGCTTGAGGTAATGATTACCTTTTCACATAGCACATATCATATCTTTGAATAATACAATGTCATTTCGTTAACTACTAATTGCCTTCCACAAAAATACAACCCTTGAGGTCGCACATCTCAAGAAGGGTGTTAAGCTAAGAGAAGTTGCCTTCTCCGCCACCACTGATTTACATTTGTAAAATCCAATGTACGTAATCATTAGAAATGCAATGTTAGAAAAACGTCCATACAAGTTGTCCAAGAACATGACAAACAGAAGGCACTCTCCTACTGCTACTAGTAGCGAGTAGTCCTTGCAATCCGAAAAATCTTCACAACAAGGTGACCACTGCTATAAATAACTCTATAATGGAAGCTATCCAGAGCATGTCAACAAGCAGTCCTCACGTCATGAAGATCCATGGTCTTCGGTAATCATCATCTTCAATATGTCTTCATATTCGGACGTATACATTGGTTCGAAGTAGTTTTCGACTAGGAATTATCCAAATCCGACCTCGGTTCCTTCAAAACCAGTTATCGATTTAAAAGATGTTAAGTTCATATGTGGATATCAATCATCAATCAATTACTTCATCTTTTATAAAATATCTTTGTTTAATATGTTCTTTTCAATTTATTCCATTTTCTTTTCAACGGTATAAGGAAACATTAAGCCTCATTTATCAAATCATTTGGTTTATTTGAATCTTTCGTAAATCCTAGAATATTTCCAATTCATTTTATCTTTTACTTAGGAAATTTTTCCAAATCATTCATTAAATCATAATCAATGATTTCTTATATTCAAGCTAAAACTTTGAACTTCGGAAAAATATTCCCAAATCATTTATTAAATCTTAATAAAAGATTTCTTTCTTAACTTTTAACTTGGGGAAAATATTCCCTTTTTATAATATCACTTTCCAAAACATCCATTTAATTTAAAGGATTATTCACGACCCAAAATCGTGAATATAATTCCTATGACAAAACTTTCACATTTAACTTATCAATTTAAATTGATTTCAGACTTACAAAAGAGTGTTATAAATTCCATTTATATTTTATAAACTTCCATATACAAAATTTCTTTACTAACAAATTCCATTTATATCTCATTTGTAAGTCAAAATCCAATTATAATTTAATTACATATAAAACTCTTATTTACAAATTCATTCCTTTCGAATCTTATTATTTATAAAATCCATTATAAATTTTTTTCTAAATTTCAATTGAAAACACATATATAAATTTGATTACAATCCCATTTTTAATAATTATTAAACACTATTCTCTTGAATTTGAAAAAAAGAATCACTTGATTTTGATTAGTTTTGAGGAAGATATGATAGAATGAAGGAGAGATATTGTCGGATTGCCCAAAATGAAACCCGAAAATGCACTTTAAAGAATTGATTTTCAGGTATAGCAAACCTCAAAGCTGGAAAAAGTGATCAACATAAAAGTTGTAGCCATAGAATTTTATCTGATTTCAAAAAAAATATTTTCTTAATTTCGATTGCTTATGATCAAGTTATGATAAAAAAAAGGCTTAATCTCTGGCTTAAAAACTGGACCAGTAAATACACTGGAAAGAAGTGGATTTTTAACATGGTTACTTTTAGAATGAGATAAAGTAGTCAACATAAAAGTTGTAACCACTTAAAAAATATATGATTTGGAAAAAAGAGTTCTGTATTTTGGTTCTATTTTGATGAAGTTATAGCCAGAATAAATAGAGGTAAAATGTGGAGAAAAAATGAGTTTGATTTGAAGAGGATGAACATTGATTTCTTTTGAATATTTTGTCAATATTTTGACATTATCTCTTTCTAATTTTTTTATATTTCTTGGAAGCCATTAAAGAGAAGAGGAAGAAGATGAAGAAACTTGAGAAAAGAAGAATAAGAAATGTGAATGAAAGTGAAGAAAGAGGTGGGTATTTATAGATAAAGAAAGAAGTGGTAAATTTACCAAAATAACCTCTTACCAAATTACCAAACTAACCTTACTTCAACCTAAAGCAAACTCCACTTTTTCAAAACTTAACATCATCCTTTCACTTCTTACTTTATGTCTTAATCCCTTAAAACTAAGCTAAGTAAAATAATAATTATGTTGGTTATGATGTGATATTGATTTACTTTTTCTTACTTTTGTATTATTATTTTTACTTACTTTTACTAATGACTTCTAGATGTTTTCTAATCTTATTTAGTTAAAGTAAACATGATTAGTTATTAAAATGTGTAATGTATATGTTAAAACATGTTAACAAAGGTGCGACAACTTTTAATCGACAAAATGCTTTACGGTCACATTTTGACGTTTTTGTTAAACTATTTATCTATGTAAACAAAAATTCAAAACAAATTTCCTATTGTCTTTAAATAATTAAAATAATCATATTTATCTTATAAAAAATATAAAACAATATCCAAATCTTCTTACAAAAATACAACATCGATTTATCGATATGCGACGAAATTTGTCAATTTTTATAAAACAAGTTTTATATATTTATCAAACCATTATAAATTAAATTACTATTATTATTAAATGAGTTTGATATGATTATATATATATATATATATATTTAAAAGGAATTATTTATCCTTTAAACAAATTTAAAAAATATTTATCTTCTTTATTGGAATCCGACTTTTGTCAATTTTATAATGGAAATCCAAAATCTTCATTCAATATCAAAAATAAGTTTACCATTCTTATTTATCATATAAAACTTGATTGTTTAAGTTTAAAAATTCTACAATTGAATATTTAAAATAATTAAATATTTCATTTTCAAAGTGGTAAATTTACAGATCGTTACAGTTATATAAAAGGGATATTACTTAATAAAAAGGATTTACTTAAAGGAGATTTACAATTGATATTTTGTAAAAGAGTTTTATATATTGAAAAGAGTTTTATTAATAGAAAGCGTTTTATTACTTGAAAGAAATATTACAATCATTTTAGAGATTTATAATATATAAGTTTTATAAATTAATTTGGAGATTTATAAAAGGAATTATCAATAAGAAATAGGCTTACAAAAAGAGAATTTTATAAAAGGAATGTGATTTGATTTGATAATTAATCTGTGTAATTATGGTGGTATAGAAACATTTTTGCATATTTAACACCGAAGGATAGGGGTTTGGTTTATAGTAATCAATATTTAGTGGATAATTGTTTTGCCCCATTTAAAAATTATTTTTGGCAAAGAGGAAATCTTCTTTAAGTTTTTGTTAATATACTTATACCTTTGAGATAGGTTTATGGTTATATTTTCTAAGTATTGAAAGTATAATGTTTTGTACTATCATATACCGATGAGATAACTGTATGAATGTTTTTTCATGCATTGAAAGGAGTATAAGGAGTTTGTGAAAAATATTTTTTGTGATGGTATTTGAAGTTAAATAATTTAAACAGATTTATGTAACAAAGATTAACTAATAAAGGCTTAGTGGATCCAACATGAAATTAAATATATGTATGCTTATTGTTTATTTAATAGTTAAAAAACCGACTATAAAATCATGGCCAAAATACGACTCTGGAAATATCTAGGAGAAATACAGGAGTTTATGGCACAATCATCTTTGATGATGTTGTACTCTGTGTATAAATCTTATTTTGTTCTTCTAGGACAAATGATAAGGAAATCTTTCTATTTAAATGGTTAGAAGGATATCCCTACTCTTGTATATTGTCTGTTTATTTTCGAAACAACCAGGGTTGAGTTTACCATAAAATATTGAATGCTGATTTGAAGAGACCGGGATCGGATAAGTATGAATTATCTAATAACCACTTCAAACCTACTCAAGCGTTTGAGTAGAAAACATCTTGAAGATGATGGGATAAATGACGAAGCTCTTTGAAGTGCAAGGGATACCTGCTACTAATCCTGTGGTTGATTCCCAAAATGATGTAGTAGAAGTAGTTTATTCAGTTTGTTCATATCCTGAACAACTTGTATAGACGAATGCTAGCATTGCATTGTCGCTTGGAGGGTAGTGTTAACATTCTAAGTGGGATTCGCTAAAAAGGTAAAACGTAGTCTCTAGCCTCAACAACCTGGAATGACTAAAACAAGGAAAATGCTTCAGACTTATGTGGCTTGCTACCATTAGTGTATGTCATCACCCTTCTATATATATATTTATATTTGTAGATTTGGTTGTGCATGAGAGCTCTTTGGAAAAGGATGCAAATCAACAGGGGTATTGTAACGACCCAGAAATTTTATTAATTAAAATTTGAATATTTAATTAATTTTAAATATTAATAAGTGAATTTATAAGTCAAATAAATTTTAATTTGAATTATTGGATTTAATTGGATAATTAAATCGATAATTTAATATGTTAAATTATGGAAATAATTAAAAATTGAGTTAAATATGATTGTAAATGATTTGTAAAATTTTATTTTATCATATGGAAGTTAGAATGATATTTTAGAACTTTTAAAATCGAATTAAAAGTTAATTTGTGAAAATTGAATATTTTAATATTTAATAATCGACTGTAAAATAGCCAATTTTTGAACAGTCTTAGAATTGAACGAAACCAGTTTCATTGGATCCGTAATAGTTAGTTATTACCGGGTTTCAATTTTCGTGTCAATCGGAGTTATCGTTTGATCGTGACAGCTCGAAACGCATCGAATTGTTTTTAATTTAAATTTGGCGAGTCTAAATAGCCATTTTTCAAAAAGTCTCGGATTTTGACGAAACTAGTTTCATCGGATCCGTAATGTGATATTATTGTAAGGTTTCAAATTTCAAGTCGATTGGATTTACCGTTTGTCCGGTACAAATTAAAACGCCTGGAAATCGATTTAAATCGGTTTAATTTAAATTGAACGTTTTTAGCCATAACTCGCACAGATGTCCGAATTAGCTTCCGAAACCTGTTCCATTGTGTCCGGAACGCGGGATAAACCCTAGGTACGTCAGTTTCGGCGCCTAAATCGGAGTTCGGAATTTCCGGATGAATAGTGTCGATCGGTTCTCTATAAATAGACCAACCACCTTCATAAATTTAATAAAAAAAAAAAACCCTAATTTGTTTGCCAGCCGCCTCCACATCTATGAATGGCCAGAATTGTCCCAATTTCATTCCTTAATCTCTCCAAATCCATTCATAATCAAGCGAAGTGATCAACTACAAATATGAAGATCTTGGCGAAAGCTTTCAATCCATACGGTTGAGATCGTGTTTGGAGCATCAGAGGAGGAGCAGGAGGGGGCCGTTTGTAGCATGTTGCGCACGCAACCCTAGGCTAGAGGGGCAGCCGAGCTTCAGGGCATTTGGGCCGAGCATGGCTCTCGTCGAAGGCTACAAAATGGCACTTGCTGATCAAAGTTTCGTTGAGTGTGGTGTTAGCTAAATTAAACCCTAATTTCTTGTAATGGGTTCGGCCTCTTCAACGTGGTACTGGAGATATGCGTGGCAATGGGAAGAAGCTAGGTGCGGTGGAGATGCAAAGGAGTTGAGATCAACGGTGGATGATGAGCTGTAGGTTTTAATTATAAAGTTTATGTTGAAATTGTTTTATAAATTCGAGCAAACTTCAACAATTCATAACTTTTTCATACGAGGTCAAAAAAATGCAAACTCAGTTGCGTTGGAATCGTAAGGACGAGCACTACGCGATGGAGTTGGTTTGGAGTCGTTTGGAGTTAGTGAGAATTTTGGGTAAAATTAAACGTCCGTTTAATTTTATTCGAAATAAAAGCTAAAACGGAAATTAAAACCAAGGTGAGAACTTCTCACTCAATCGAATCAGTTTCGATTTTATTTTAAATAGTTAGATTTAAAATATTTGAATGCATGTTTGAATGATGATTGATATCTATTGATTGTTAAAATAGACATTATACGCCGTTAGTAAGCGGATGTTATTTAATAAAAACATATACCGCGAATATTTCATAAACAGTGAAATTGGTATTATATATAATATCAATATATATATATTGGCATATGTATATATTGCAGTTGATTGATTTCCCGTATTTTTTAGCGGATGAGACCCTATTACGCCGTTATTAAGCGGATAATATTTAATAAGAACATATACCGCGATAATTTCGTACTGGAGCGAAATTGGTATTGTGCTAATGTTTTTGGATGCAGGAAAACAGGTTGGAGGGATCCAACTGGATTCCTCAACAGTTTTTATTTGATTTCAGATATTTTGATATTTGATGGATTATCATATCGATATATGATGGATCGTTGTAGTCGTGATTGACTATTTGGTATGTAGCATCATTGGACCAAGTTTGGAATTTTAAAATGATTTTTTAAAGTGATTTTTGAAAAGATAAAATATTTTTGGAATTGATCCATTATAAATAAATGAACGTTATAATTTTTAAAATTGTAAAAATTATAATTTTTGAGAAATACGGTTAAAAGCTGATTTTTGAGAAATATGAATTAATGACTTTATAAAATAGTTTAAACTGGATTTTTGAATTTATTATTAAAAGTTTAAATATAGGATTTATAAAATTTGATTATTTTATAAATCAAAATGATGAAATTATAAAGAAGGGTAAAGACGTTTAAAGAATAATAATAAATTGATTTATATTAAAGATTTATAAATCGATATTTACAAATTAATAAAACGTTGGAATTATAAAACGAGCTTTTATAAGTGTTGAATATGAATTGTGAATGAATTTCATAACTTAATGAAATTTATAGAATTATAAACTGTGAAGTTATAAATGGAATTTTTAAACAGTAGGTTTATAAAATTTGTGAAATTATCAAAAGAATGGATTTTTGCATAAATACATGAATCTTATAGGTTATAAGATTTATAATTATGAAGTTTAAAAGAACGATTTTATAAAATAATCGTTTTATAAGAATTTGACTTATAATATGAACTTTTAGTTTATAATTGAGTTATAAACTGGAATAGGTTAATAAAGGAATTTATAAAAAGGAAGTTTTTATAAATAAATAGAAATGGAATTTATAAACGTTGTTTTATAAATTCGAAATGACTTATTTTGATAAGTAAATTATTATAACTTATGTATGGAGTTATATTCACGTTTTTAGACCGTGAATAATCCTTTGAAATAAAATGCATAGAATTGATGAAATTTGTCAACGTAGTATATTCACGTTTTTGAATAGTGAATAACACGTTAAAGAAAATGGTTTGAATGTGAATGTTTTAAATAGAATTAAAACGATCTAACGATGTTTTAAAATGTGTTGAGATTCGAAACCATAGATTTCAACATTGATTGTTGAAATAGATGTTTCGAGAAATGAAAGGAAATAGTGGACTATAACACTGTTGTTATAGTAAATGATTTCCGAAGGGAAATGTTTTGTATAGTATTGGGATTTATATATCTATTTTAATTTCGAATCCCTATACTAGTGATTTTGGGACGTCGTAACGATGTTTTACGCAACATTCGTTTTGACCCAAATAAATATGTTTAAGAGCATGTTTACCTTAAAGAATGAAATATATACTTAATCTCGATTAAGTATATTGAATATTTTCCAAGTGTTGAAAATAAATGGATTGAAAATTACTTATGAATAAATAAGTATGGAAATGTTTTCCAATATTAAGTGAATATTTAGAATTTATCTTTTGGAAGATAAATTGAAAATGGATAATTGAAATCGTATATGCATGAATATTTTGGAATATGAATTCACTATTGAATTTATGAAAGAAAGTGGAAATTTGTATAAAAATAAATGTTGATTTATTTTTGAAGTATTGAAATTTAATATCTAGTGAAGATATTTTGGAAAATAAATAATTTGGAAAATTATTTGGAAACTGGTGATGTGTGCATATCAATTGATAGTTCAATAACCGACTATCAATATTTCCCTTTGAATGGGTATATGATGTGATTTGATTGAATTTGAATGCCACGCTTATTTTTGAATAAGCGCTCACTATTCGGGTTAACCGGGAAAGGACCATGGGGTCGTATAACCCATTCCGAATATGTGATACGTCGTTGTGAATAGCATTGAAGATCGGTGTTGAAGACCCGGTATTTGCGAAAACGATAGGATGACCTGTCGATTGACTCTGCACCGAGTTGCTCCGGTATAGAGTTCTCCATATGTGATGGTGAATCCGATCAGGATTGTGAATATCCGGATTGCAAGGACTTCTTTGTAAGTGCCTTCGGTTTTGTTCGAGCCCGGAACAGACTTGTATGGATTGTATGTCTGACATTACAAGTTGAGATATAAAGCTGATTTCTTTCAAATATATTTCTGTTGGTGGCGGAGAATTTATTCTTTTAGCTTAACACCCTTCTCTGAGACGTACGAGCTCAGAGGTTATGTAGTTGAATGTTATCAGCAATATATTCCCAATTTGGTAATGCGATATGCTAAGTGATGCTGAAATGATCATTGTGTTGATTATTGTGATAGGATCGTTTATTTGATCGTCTATCTTAGTGATCATTGTGTTGATCATTTGTTGACCCAAAGCATGGCTTTTGTATAAAGTATGTTTTTGTGGACGTGACTTCATCGAGCCTCACAACCCGAAATGGTCAAAACAGGAAAGATGCGGCAAGGTTATGAGGGGTAGCTCCCTTTAGGGTATGTGCATTTCCTTCTGGAAAGGGTGGTATCATGGTATGGAGCCCAGATACTTACTCATGTTGATACACTATATTTATTACTGTGTGGTGTTGTTGGTGACGAGCGCTCGGTTAAAAGGTCCAATGGGACCGGGGGATGCCATATTCGTGTAGTAGTTACCTAGTGATAAAGGTAACCCGGCCTTGTGTTGGCAGAGAGCTGGTTAAGTTCTCGGGAACGTCCCGCCAGAGGCGTTTCCATGTGGCAATGGGAAGTTCCTTGGCCTGATCATTCGTTGGAAATCCAAAGAAACAATACGTGACTTGTACGGTTTTAGTTGTATAACCTGCTATGGAATGTGGCGGTAACCTGCTATTGAACATAGTTAGCTATAGTAGGCATACGATAATGGTCGTATGTTGGCTAAGATTTATATTCTACTTTCGAAATGAATTTTTTCCTACACTATGCACTAGTAATAATATCAAATGTTATTTTAAATGCGTATCAAGCATCTTTGACTATCATAAGGGGAAATCTCCTCCGATTCTGCGTTTGCATGTGTGTGTGTGCGGGAGGCCTTATGGTAGTCTCATTTTTTTAAAAAAGCATGACGAATTGATTTTTTAAAAATATCTCTCTATTTTGATTTTAAAGTAAACAAACTGTTTTGAGTTCTCACACCAGTCACATGACTGACTTGGAGTTTATTGTTTTCCTTCCTAAACTCTGGGTGCCCACCAATTTTCCACACGGGCAGTTAAGAGTTAAGGTTTATCAGGATATTCTGGATATTCTGGAGTTGCTGGAGACAAGCTGGATGGCATGGCGTATTACTTATATAGTATTTCTTTTCCGCTGCACTGTTTGTTGTATATTGTTGTACACTCTGATGATGTTATGATGTAATGAAATGAAGTGTATAAAATGTAATAACTGATATAGTTCTTTGTTTAAAGATTATTCATTTATTATTATATGTTGTTCCGCTGCGAATTGTGAGATTCTGTTATTGTTCTGTTGTTTTCTGTTCCGTTCTATTTCTCTTCCGTTCTATTTTCTTTTCTCTCTATTTTCTATCTTCTCTCTTCTTCTCTTTTCTTTTCTTAAATTCTTTTTAAAAACCCATAACTATTCGGTTTTTCGGCAACGAAAATCCGCAACTGTTACATTTGGTATCAGAGCATATGGTTAAGCGACAACCATGGTTCTGTTGGGTATAATTCATTAGAGATAGAGTCAGTAGTACTCTAGAATGAGTTTGAGTGTAATAATAGCTATGAGAGAGTATTTGTTAGTGAATATATAAAATTGTTTTATATTGTGATGATTGGTTTATTGAGTGGCATATGAACCTTCGTCAGCACGGTCTGTCAAACTATGCCGAAGGGGTTTCTAAACACTTGAATAGAACAATTCGGCACAATATTGATTTTAAATTGGGTAAATGAAATAATTTTACCTTGATTATATATTATAAAGGAATAATTTTTCAGAATTATTAAAGTGTATGTAAGTTAATTGTTAGGTTGTTTGAATAATCTAAATAAGAGAATAATTGTATAAGTAAAATGAATTATAAGAATTGAATTATAATTAAAGTGATTTACAATTGTGAAATAAACTTATGTAAATAAAAGTGAATTTAAAGTTAAATGGAATATAACTTAGAAGATGTTGAATAAAGTTGATATTGGTATCGAAGTAAATTAATAAAGTTAAGTGATAGATATGAACTTAAGTTATTTAAATGAAATTCAACTTTAG
Organism: Allium cepa; assembly: GCA_030765085.1. NCBI lineage: Eukaryota > Viridiplantae > Streptophyta > Magnoliopsida > Asparagales > Amaryllidaceae > Allium > Allium cepa. The sequence continues at coordinate 976,199,539 of CM060939.1, forward strand.
AAATTGAATTGGATTGAATGTAAATCAATTAAATGTAAATTTAAGTTGATATGGAATAATGAATGTAAGTGTTAATTCATTGAAATCTAATGTTATTGGGAGTTGAATAAATTGGAATGGAAATCAATTTAATGTTAAACCAAATGGAATTAAATGTGTTGAACCAAATTTAATGTAAAGTGAATAAATTTGGTTGTATTGATTAAACATTGGTTGTTAGTTGATTGTATATAATTCATTAAGAGTTAATGAAATTGGAAGCTATGAAATTGAAATTCAAATTAGAAGTAAATAAATTTGAATAGAATTGAATGTGAATTGGATTTAATTAGTAAATGATAACTAATTGAATTGAGAATGAATGTTGATAAAATCCAATGTAAATAAATCAAATATGATTTAGAGTGAAAACCCATTTCATTGAATATTAATGAGAATATGAATGAATATTTATTGGTTATGGATGTTAGTTGGATGATAGTTGGTTGATGTTTGCATTTGTTGTTTTGTTTCATTTGCTATGTTAGCATGTATAGTTATTATGTTGCTACATGTTGTATATCGATACTATTGTCTATATGCATGATTCTCATGTTGTTTATTGAGTGATTAGTAGGTGCGGATCGCGTTTGCTTCGCATTTGGAGCTCGCTTTCGCGCTATATTAGCCGTATATGCTTGCTAATAAAATATAAGGTACATATCTCGGATTAAATATCGCACTTTTATACTTTTTTCCCTTCGGGATGCCTCATTACTTGATGAGATGTATATTTGTGATATATATACTGTCATTTTTTTTTTCGGATCGAGCCGCGCAAAGGAGACTATGGCGAATTTTTCCGAAAATTTAAGGCGTTAGAAAAAATTTGAGAAAATTGGAAAATTTTGAAAACTTTAACTTTGATTTTGGAATTGAAAGTTAAACAATAGTAGTTGTTTTTGAAAAGATAACTAAGTGTGATTTGAAAACTTAGTAAAGTTTTGTAAGAAGTTTAACTATGGATTTATGGAAAATTAATAAATTCTATAACTTTTCTTACTTGATAATTTCGAGGACGAAATTCTTTTAAGGGGGAAAGATTGTAACGACCCAGAAATTTTATTAATTAAAATTTGAATATTTAATTAATTTTAAATATTAATAAGTGAATTTATAAGTCAAATAAATTTTAATTTGAATTATTGGATTTAATTGGATAATTAAATCGATAATTTAATATGTTAAATTATGGAAATAATTAAAAATTGAGTTAAATATGATTGTAAATGATTTGTAAATTTTATTTTATCATATGGAAGTCAGAATGATATTTTAGAACTTTTAAAATCGAATTAAAAGTTAATTTGTGAAAATTGAATATTTTAATATTTAATAATCGACTGTAAAATAGCCAATTTTTGAACAGTCTCAGAATTGAACGAAACCAGTTTCATTGGATCCGTAATAGTTAGTTATTACCGGATTTCAATTTTCGTGTCAATCGGAGTTATCGTTTGATCGTGGCAGCTCGAAACGCATCGAATTGTTTTTAATTTAAATTTGGCGAGTCAAAATAGCCATTTTTCAAAAAGTCTCGGATTTCGACGAAACCAGTTTCATCGGATCCATAATGTAATATTATTGTAAGGTTTCAAATTTCAAGTCGATTGGATTTACCGTTTGTCCGGTACAAATTAAAACGCCTGGAAATCGATTTAAATCGGTTTAATTTAAATTGAACGTTTTTAGCCATAACTCGCACAGATGTCCGAATTAGCTTCCGAAACCTGTTCCATTGTGTCCGGAACGCGGGATAAACCCTAGGTACGTCAGTTTCGGCGCCTAAATCGGAGTTCGGAATTTCCGGATGAATAGTGTCGATCGGTTCTCTATAAATAGACCAACCACCTTCATAAATTTAATAAAAAAAAAACCCTAATTTGTTTGCCAGCCGCCTCCACATCTATGAATGGCCAGAATTGTCCCAATTTCATTCCTTAATCTCTCCAAATCCATTCACAATCAAGCGAAGTGATCAGCTACAAAGATGAAGATCTTGGCGAAAGCTTTCAATCCATACGGTTGAGATCGTGTTTGGAGCATCAGAGGAGGAGCAGGAGGGGGCCGTTTGTAGCATGTTGCGCACGCAACCCTAGGCTAGAGGGGCAGCCCAGCTTCAGGGCATTTGGGCCGAGCATGGCTCTCGTCGAAGGCTACAAAATGGCACTTGCTGATCAAAGTTTCGTTGAGTGTGGTGTTAGCTAAATTAAACCCTAATTTCTTGTAATGGGTTCGGCCTCTTCAACGTGGTACTGGAGATATGCGTGGCAATGGGAAGAAGCTAGGTGTGGTGGAGATGCAAAGGAGTTGAGATCAACGGTGGATGATGAGCTGTAGGTTTTAATTATAAAGTTTATGTTGAAATTGTTTTATAAATTCGAGCAAACTTCAACAATTCATAACTTTTTCATACGAGGTCGAAAAAATGCAAACTCAGTTGCGTTGGAATCGTATGGACGAGCACTACGCGATGGAGTTGGTTTGGAGTCGTTTGGAGTTAGTGAGAATTTTGGGTAAAATTAAACGTCCGTTTAATTTTATTCGAAATAAAAGCTAAAACGGAAATTAAAACCAAGGTGAGAACTTCTCACTCAATCGAATCAGTTTCGATTTTATTTTAAATAGTTAGATTTAAAATATTTGAATGCATGTTTGAATGATGATTGATATCTATTGATTGTTAAAATAGACATTATACGCCGTTAGTAAGCGGATGTTATTTAATAAAAACATATACCGCGAATATTTCATAAACAGTGAAATTGGTATTATATATAATATCAATATATATACATTGGCATATGTATATATTGCAGTTGATTGATTTCCCATATTTTTTAGCGGATGAGACCCTATTACACCGTTATTAAGCGGATAATATTTAATAAGAACATATACCGCGATAATTTCGTACTGGAGCGAAATTGGTATTGTGCTAATGTTTTTGGATGCAGGAAAACAGGTTGGAGGGATCCAACTGGATTCCTCAATAGTTTTTATTTGATTTCAGATATTTTGATATTTGATGGTTTATCATATCGATATATGATGGATCGTTGTAGTCATGATTGACTATTTGGTATGTAGCATCATTGGACCAAGTTTGGAATTTTAAAATGATTTTTTAAAGTGATTTTTGAAAAGATAAAATATTTTTGGAATTGATCCATTATAAATAAATGAACGTTATAATTTTTAAAGTTGTAAAAATTATAATTTTTGAGAAATACGGTTAAAAGCTGATTTTTGAGAAATATGAATTAATGACTTTATAAAATAGTTTAAACTGGATTTTTGAATTTATTATTAAAAGTTTAAATATAGGATTTATAAAATTTGATTATTTTATAAATCAAAATGATGAAATTATAAAGAAGGGTAAAGACGTTTAAAGAATAATAATAAATTGATTTATATTAAAGATTTATAAATCGATATTTACAAATTAATAAAATGTTGGAATTATAAAACGAGCTTTTATAAGTGTTGAATATGAATTGTGAATGAATTTCATAACTTAATGAAATTTATAGAACTATAAACTGTGAAGTTATAAATGGAATTTTTAAACAGTAGGTTTATAAAATTTGTGAAATTATCAAAAGAATGGATTTTCGCATAAATACATGAATCTTATAGGTTATAAGATTTATAATTATGAAGTTTAAAAGAACGATTTTATAAAATAATCGTTTTATAAGCATTTGACTTATAATATGAACTTTTAGTTTATAATTGAGTTATAAACTGGAATAGGTTAATAAAGGAATTTATAAAAAGGAAGTTTTTATAAATAAATAGAAATGGAATTTATAAACGTTGTTTTATAAATTCGAAATGACTTATTTTGATAAGTAAATTATTATAACTTATGTATGGAGTTATATTCACGTTTTTAGACCGTGAATAATCCTTTGAAATAAAATGCATAGAATTGATGAAATTTGTTAACGTAGTATATTCACGTTTTTGAATAGTGAATAACACGTTAAAGAAAATGGTTTGAATGTGAATGTTTTAAATAGAATTAAAACGATCTAACGATGTTTTAAAATGTGTTGAGATTCGAAACCATAGATTTCAACATTGATTGTTGAAATAGATGTTTCGAGAAATGAAAGGAAATAGTGGACTATAACACTGTTGTTATAGTAAATGATTTCCGAAGGGAAATGTTTTGTATAGTATTGGGATTTATATATCTATTTTAATTTCGAATCCCTATACTAGTGATTTTGGGACGTCGTAACGATGTTTTACGCAACATTCGTTTTGACCCAAATAAATATGTTTAAGAGCATGTTTACCTTAAAGAATGAAATATATACTTAATCTCGATTAAGTATATTGAATATTTTCCAAGTGTTGAAAATAAATGGATTGAAAATTACTTATGAATAAATAAGTATGGAAATGTTTTCCAATATTAAGTGAATATTTAGAATTTATCTTTTGGAAGATAAATTGAAAATGGATAATTGAAATCGTATATGCATGAATATTTTGGAATATGAATTCACTATTGAATTTATGAAAGAAAGTGGAAATTTGTATAAAAATAAATGTTGATTTATTTTTGAAGTATTGAAATTTAATATCTAGTGAAGATATTTTGGAAAATAAATAATTTGGAAAATTATTTGGAAACTGGTGATGTGTGCATATCAATTGATAGTTCAATAACCGACTATCAATATTTCCCTTTGAATGGGTATATGATGTGATTTGATTGAATTTGAATGCCACGCTTATTTTTGAATAAGCGCTCACTATTCGGGTTAACCGGGAAAGGACCATGGGGTCGTATAACCCATTCCGAATATGTGATACGTCGTTGTGAATAGCATTGAAGATCGGTGTTGAAGACCCGGTATTTGCGAAAACGATAGGATGACCTGTCGATTGACTCTGCACCGAGTTGCTCCGGTATAGAGTTTTCCATATGTGATGGTGAATCCGATCAGGATTGTGAATATCCGGATTGCAAGGACTTTTTTGTAAGTGCCTTCGGTTTTGTTTGAGCCCGGAACAGACTTGTATGGATTGTATGTCTGACATTACAAGTTGAGATATAAAGCCGATTTCTTTCAAATATATTTCTGTTGGTGGCGGAGAATTTATTCTTTTAGCTTAACACCCTTCTCTGAGACGTACGAGCTCAGAGGTTATGTAGTTGAATGTTATCAGCGATATATTCCCAATTTGGTAATGTGATATGCTGAGTGATGCTGAAATGATCATTGTGTTGATTATTGTGATAGGATCGTTTATTTGATCGTCTATCTTAGTGATCATTGTGTTGATCATTTGTTGAACCAAAGCATGGCTTTTGTATAAAGTATGTTTTTGTGGACGTGACTTCGTCGAGCCTCACATCCCGAAATGGTCAAAACAGGAAAGATGCGGCAAGGTTATGAGGGGTAGCTCCCTTTAGGGTATGTGAATTTCCTTCTGGAAAGGGTGGTATCATGGTATGGAGCCCAGATACTTACTCATGTTAATACACTATATTTATTACTGTGTGGTGTTGTTGGTGACGAGCGCTCGGTTAAAAGGTCCAATGGGACCGGGGGATGCCATATTCGTGTAGTAGTTACCTAGTGATAAAGGTAACCCGGCCTTGTGTTGGCAGAGAGCTGGTTAAGTTCTCGGGAACGTCCCGCCAGAGGCGTTTCCATGTGGCAATGGGAAGTTCCTTGGCCTGATCATTCGTTGGAAATCCAAAGAAACAATACGTGACTTGTACGGTTTTAGTTGTATAACCTGCTATGGAATGTGGCGGTAACCTGCTATTGAACATAGTTAGCTATAGTAGGCATACGATAATGGTCGTATGTTGGCTAAGATTTATATTCTACTTTCGAAATGAATTTTTTCCTACACTATGCACTAGTAATAATATCAAATGTTATTTTAAATGCGTATCAAGCATCTTTGACTATCATAAGGGGAAATCTCCTCCGATTCTGCGTTTGCATGTGTGTGTGTGCGGGAGGCCTTATGGTAGTCTCATTTTTTAAAAAAAGCATGACGAATTGATTTTTTTAAAATTTCTCTCTATTTTGATTTTAAAGTAAATAAACTGTTTTGAGTTCTCACACCAGTCACATGACTGACTTGGAGTTTATTGTTTTCCTTCCTAAACTCTGTGTGCCCACCAATTTTCCACACGGGCAGTTAAGAGTTAAGGTTTATCAGGATATTCTGGATATTCTGGAGTTGCTGGAGACAAGCTGGATGGCATGGCGTATTACTTATATAGTATTTCTTTTCCGCTGCACTGTTTGTTGTATATTGTTGTACACTCTGATGATGTTATGATGTAATGAAATGAAGTGTATAAAATGTAATAACTGATATAGTTCTTTGTTTAAAGATTATTCATTTATTATTATATGTTGTTCCGCTGCGAATTGTGAGATTCTGTTATTGTTCTGTTGTTTTCTGTTCCGTTCTATTTTCTTTTCTCTCTATTTTCTATCTTCTCTCTTCTTCTCTTTTCTTTTCTTAAATTCTTTTTAAAAACCCATAACTATTCGGTTTTTCGGCAACGAAAATCCGCAACTGTTACATTTGGTATCAGAGCATATGGTTAAGCGACAACCATGGTTCTGTTGGGTATAATTCATTAGAGATAGAGTCAGTAGTACTCTAGAATGAGTTTGAGTGTAATAATAGCTATGAGAGAGTATTTGTTAGTGAATATATAAAATTGTTTTATATTGTGATGATTGGTTTATTGAGTGGCATATGAACCTTCGTCAGCACGGTCTGTCAAACTATGCCGAAGGGGTTTCTAAACACTTGAATAGAACAATTCGGCACAATATTGATTTTAAATTGGGTAAATGAAATAATTTTACCTTGATTATATATTATAAAGGAATAATTTTTCAGAATTATTAAAGTGTATGTAAGTTGATTGTTAGGTTGTTTGAATAATCTAAATAAGAGAATAATTGTATAAGTAAAATGAATTATAAGAATTGAATTATAATTAAAGTGATTTACAATTGTGAAATAAACTTATGTAAATAAAAGTGAATTTAAAGTTAAATGGAATATAACTTAGAAGATGTTGAATAAAGTTGATATTGTTATCGAAGTAAATTAATAAAGTTAAGTGATAGATATGAACTTAAGTTATTTAAATGAAATTCAACTTTAGAAATTGAATTGGATTGAATGTAAATCAATTAAATGTAAATTTAAGTTGATATGGAATAATGAATGTAAGTGTTAATTCATTGAAATCTAATGTTATTGGGAGTTGAATAAATTGGAACGGAAATCAATTTAATGTTAAACCAAATGGAATTAAATGTGTTGAACCAAATTTAATGTAAAGTGAATAAATTTGGTTGTATTGATTAAACATTGGTTGTTAGTTGATTGTATATAATTCATTAAGAGTTAATGAAATTGGAAGCTATGAAATTGAAATTCAAATTAGAAGTAAATAAATTTGAATAGAATTGAATGTGAATTGGATTTAATTAGTAAATGATAACTAATTGAATTGAGAATGAATGTTGATAAAATCCAATGTAAATAAATCAAATATGATTTAGAGTGAAAACCCATTTCATTGAATATTAATGAGAATATGAATGAATATTTATTGGTTATGGATGTTAGTTGGATGATAGTTGGTTGATGTTTGCATTTGTTGTTTTGTTTCATTTGCTATGTTAGCATGTATAGTTATTATGTTGCTACATGTTGTATATCGATACTATTGTCTATATGCATGATTCTCATGTTGTTTGTTGAGTGATTAGTAGGTGCGGATCGCGTTTGCTTCGCATTTGGAGCTCGCTTTCGCGCTATATTAGCCGTATATGCTTGCTAATAAAATATAAGGTACATATCTCGGATTAAATATCGCACTTTTATACCTTTTTTCCCTTCGGGATGCCTCATTACTTGATGAGATGTATATTTGTGATATATATACTGTCATTTTTTTTCGGATCGAGCCGCGCAAAGGAGACTATGACGAATTTTTCCGAAAATTTAAGGCGTTAGAAAAAATTTGAGAAAATTGGAAAATTTTGAAAACTTTAACTTTGATTTTGGAATTGAAAGTTAAACAATAGTAGTTGTTTTTGAAAAGATAACTAAGTATGATTTGAAAACTTAGTAAAGTTTTGTAAGAAGTTTAACTATGGATTTATGGAAAATTAATAAATTCTATAACTTTTCTTACTTGATAATTTCGAGGACGAAATTCTTTTAAGGGGGAAAGATTGTAACGACCCAGAAATTTTATTAATTAAAATTTGAATATTTAATTAATTTTAAATATTAATAAGTTAATTTATAAGTCAAATAAATTTTAATTTGAATTATTGGATTTAATTGGATAATTAAATCGATAATTTAATATGTTAAATTATGGAAATAATTAAAAATTGAGTTAAATATGATTGTAAATGATTTGTAAAATTTTATTTTATCATATGGAAGTTATAATGATATTTTAGAACTTTTAAAATCGAATTAAAAGTTAATTTGTGAAAATTGAATATTTTAATATTTAATAATCGACTGTAAAATAGCCAATTTTTGAACAGTCTCAGAATTGAACGAAACCAGTTTCATTAGATCCGTAATAGTTAGTTATTACCGGATTTCAATTTTCGTGTCAATCGGAGTTATCGTTTGATCGTGGCAGCTCGAAACGCATCGAATTGTTTTTAATTTAAATTTGGCGAGTCAAAATAGCCATTTTTCAAAAAGTCTCGGATTTCGACGAAACCAGTTTCATCGGATCCGTAATGTGATATTATTGTAAGGTTTCAAATTTCAAGTCGATTGGATTTACCGTTTGTCCGGTACAAATTAAAACGCCTGGAAATCGATTTAAATCGGTTTAATTTAAATTGAACGTTTTTAGCCATAACTCGCACAGATGTCCGAATTAGCTTCCGAAACCTGTTCCATTGTGTCCGGAACGCGGGATAAACCCTAGGTACGTCAGTTTCGGCGCCTAAATCGGAGTTCGGAATTTCCGGATGAATAGTGTCGATCGGTTCTCTATAAATAGACCAACCACCTTCATAAATTTAATAAAAAAAAAACCCTAATTTGTTTGCCAGCCGCCTCCACATCTATGAATGGCCAGAATTGTCCCAATTTCATTCCTTAATCTCTCCAAATCCATTCACAATCAAGCGAAGTGATCAACTACAAAGATGAAGATCTTGGCGAAAGCTTTCAATCCATACGGTTGAGATCGTGTTTGGAGCATCAGAGGAGGAGCAGGAGGGGGCCGTTTGTAGCATGTTGCGCACGCAACCCTAGGCTAGAGGGGCAGCCGAGCTTCAGGGCATTTGGGCCGAGCATGGCTCTCGTCGAAGGCTACAAAATGGCACTTGCTGATCAAAGTTTCGTTGAGTGTGGTGTTAGCTAAATTAAACCCTAATTTCTTGTAATGGGTTCGGCCTCTTCAACGTGGTACTGGAGATATGCGTGGCAATGGGAAGAAGCTAGGTGCGGTGGAGATGCAAAGGAGTTGAGATCAACGGTGGATGATGAGCTGTAGGTTTTAATTATAAAGTTTATGTTGAAATTGTTTTATAAATTCGAGCAAACTTCAACAATTCATAACTTTTTCGTACGAGGTCGAAAAAATGCAAACTCAGTTGCGTTGGAATCGTATGGACGAGCACTACGCGACGGAGTTGGTTTGGAGTCGTTTGGAGTTAGTGAGAATTTTGGGTAAAATTAAACGTCCGTTTAATTTTATTCGAAATAAAAGCTAAAACGGAAATTAAAACCAAGGTGAGAACTTCTCACTCAATCGAATCAGTTTCGATTTTATTTTAAATAGTTAGATTTAAAATATTTGAATGCATGTTTGAATGATGATTGATATCTATTGATTGTTAAAATAGACATTATACGCCGTTAGTAAGCGGATGTTATTTAATAAAAACATATACCGCGAATATTTCATAAACAGTGAAATTGGTATTATATATAATATCAATATATATATATTGGCATATGTATATATTGCAGTTGATTGATTTCCCGTATTTTTTAGCGGATGAGACCCTATTACGCCGTTATTAAGCGGATAATATTTAATAAGAACATATACCGCTATAATTTCGTACTGGAGCGAAATTGGTATTGTGCTAATGTTTTTGGATGCAGGAAAACAGGTTGGAGGGATCCAACTGGATTCCTCAACAGTTTTTATTTGATTTCAGATATTTTGATATTTGATGGATTATCATATCGATATATGATGGATCGTTGTAGTCGTGATTGACTATTTGGTATGTAGCATCATTGGACCAAGTTTGGAATTTTAAAATGATTTTTTAAAGTGATTTTTGAAAAGATAAAATATTTTTGGAATTGATCCATTATAAATAAATGAACGTTATAATTTTTAAAGTTGTAAAAATTATAATTTTTGAGAAATACGGTTAAAAGCTGATTTTTGAGAAATATGAATTAATGACTTTATAAAATAGTTTAAACTGGATTTTTGAATTTATTATTAAAAGTTTAAATATAGGATTTATAAAATTTGATTATTTTATAAATCAAAATGATGAAATTATAAAGAAGGGTAAAGTCGTTTAAAGAATAATAATAAATTGATTTATATTAAAGATTTATAAATCGATATTTATAAATTAATAAAACGTTGGAATTATAAAACGAGCTTTTATAAGTGTTGAATATGAATTGTGAATGAATTTCATAACTTAATGAAATTTATAGAATTATAAACTGTGAAGTTGTAAATGGAATTTTTAAACAGTAGGTTTATAAAATTTGTGAAATTATCAAAAGAATGGATTTTTGCATAAATACATGAATCTTATAGGTTATAAGATTTATAATTATGAAGTTTAAAAGAACGATTTTATAAAATAATCGTTTTATAAGCATTTGACTTATAATATGAACTTTTAGTTTATAATTGAGTTATAAACTGGAATAGGTTAATAAAGGAATTTATAAAAAGGAAGTTTTTATAAATAAATAGAAATGGAATTTATAAACGTTGTTTTATAAATTCGAAATGACTTATTTTGATAAGTAAATTATTATAACTTATGTATGGAGTTATATTCACGTTTTTAGACCGTGAATAATCCTTTGAAATAAAATGCATAGAATTGATGAAATTTGTTAACGTAGTATATTCACGTTTTTGAATAGTGAATAACATGTTAAAGAAAATGGTTTGAATGTGAATGTTTTAAATAGAATTAAAACGATCTAACGATGTTTTAAAATGTGTTGAGATTCGAAACCATAGATTTCAACATTGATTGTTGGAATAGATGTTTCGAGAAATGAAAGGAAATAGTGGACTATAACACTGTTGTTATAGTAAATGATTTCCGAAGGGAAATGTTTTGTATAGTATTGGGATTTATATATCTATTTTAATTTCGAATCCCTATACTAGTGATTTTGGGACGTCGTAACGATGTTTTACGCAACATTCGTTTTGACCCAAATAAATATGTTTAAGAGCATGTTTACCTTAAAGAATGAAATATATACTTAATCTCGATTAAGTATATTGAATATTTTCCAAGTGTTGAAAATAAATGGATTGAAAATTACTTATGAATAAATAAGTATGGAAATGTTTTCCAATATTAAGTGAATATTTAGAATTTATCTTTTGGAAGATAAATTGAAAATGGATAATTGAAATCGTATATGCATGAATATTTTGGAATATGAATTCACTATTGAATTTATGAAAGAAAGTGGAAATTTGTATAGAAATAAATGTTGATTTATTTTTGAAGTATTGAAATTTAATATCTAGTGAAGATATTTTGGAAAATAAATAATTTGGAAAATTATTTGGAAACTGGTGATGTGTGCATATCAATTGATAGTTCAATAACCGACTATCAATATTTCCCTTTGAATGGGTATATGATGTGATTTGATTGAATTTGAATGCCACACTTATTTTTGAATAAGCGCTCACTATTCGGATTAACCGGGAAAGGACCATGGGGTCGTATAACCCATTCCGAATATGTGATACGTCGTTGTGAATAGCATTGAAGATCGGTGTTGAAGACCCGGTATTTGCGAAAACGATAGGATGACCTGTCGATTGACTCTGCACCGAGTTGCTCCGGTATAGAGTTCTCCATATGTGATGGTGAATCCGATCAGGATTGTGAATATCCGGATTGCAAGGACTTCTTTGTAAGTGCCTTCGGTTTTGTTCGAGCCCGGAACAGACTTGTATGGATTGTATGTCTGACATTACAAGTTGAGATATAAAGCCGATTTCTTTCAAATATATTTCTGTTGGTGGCGGAGAATTTATTCTTTTAGCTTAACACCCTTCTCTGAGACGTACGAGCTCAGAGGTTATGTAGTTGAATGTTATCAGCGATATATTCCCAATTTGGTAATGTGATATGCTGAGTGATGCTGAAATGATCATTGTGTTGATTATTGTGATAGGATCGTTTATTTGATCGTCTATCTTAGTGATCATTGTGTTGATCATTTGTTGACCCAAAGCATGGCTTTTGTATAAAGTATGTTTTTGTGGACGTGACTTCGTCGAGCCTCACATCCCGAAATGGTCAAAACAGGAAAGATGCGGCAAGGTTATGAGGGGTAGCTCCCTTTAGGGTATGTGCATTTCCTTCTGGAAAGGGTGGTATCATGGTATGGAGCCCAGATACTTACTCATGTTGATACACTATATTTATTACTGTGTGGTGTTGTTGGTGACGAGCGCTCGGTTAAAAGGTCCAATGGGACCGGGGGATGCCATATTCGTGTAGTAGTTACCTGGTGATAAAGGTAACCCGGCCTTGTGTTGGCAGAGAGCTAGTTAAGTTCTCGGGAACGTCCCGCCAGAGGCGTTTCCATGTGGCAATGGGAAGTTCCTTGGCCTGATCATTCGTTGGAAATCCAAAGAAACAATACGTGACTTGTACGGTTTTAGTTGTATAACCTGCTATGGAATGTGGCGGTAACCTGCTATTGAACATAGTTAGCTATAGTAGGCATACGATAATGGTCGTATGCTGGCTAAGATTTATATTCTACTTTCGAAATGAATTTTTTCCTACACTATGCACTAGTAATAATATCAAATGTTATTTTAAATGCGTATCAAGCATCTTTGACTATCATAAGGGGAAATCTCCTCCGATTCTGCGTTTGCATGTGTGTGTGTGCGGGAGGCCTTATGGTAGTCTCATTTTTTAAAAAAAGCATGACGAATTGATTTTTTTAAAATATCTCTCTATTTTGATTTTAAAGTAAATAAACTGTTTTGAGTTCTCACACCAGTCACATGACTGACTTGGAGTTTATTGTTTTCCTTCCTAAACTCTGGGTGCCCACCAATTTTCCACACGGGCAGTTAAGAGTTAAGGTTTATCAGGATATTCTGGATATTCTGGAGTTGCTGGAGACAAGCTGGATGGCATGGCGTATTACTTATATAGTATTTCTTTTCCGCTGCACTGTTTGTTGTATATTGTTGTACACTCTGATGATGTTATGATGTAATGAAATGAAGTGTATAAAATGTAATAACTGATATAGTTCTTTGTTTAAAGATTATTCATTTATTATTATATGTTGTTCCGCTGCGAATTGTGAGATTCTGTTATTGTTCTGTTGTTTTCTGTTCCGTTCTATTTCTCTTCCGTTCTATTTTCTTTTCTCTCTATTTTCTATCTTCTCTCTTCTTCTCTTTTCTTTTCTTAAATTCTTTTTAAAAACCCATAACTATTCGGTTTTTCGGCAACGAAAATCCGCAACTGTTACATTTAGAAATATTCAGTACTATCCGGTATGTGGTAGCCGGTCTTAATTCATAGGGGTCGAAAGGTTTTCGACCTTAGTACATTTTCTAAATGTGTACTGTGGCAGACGGTACCCCAGTAGCCTTGTTATTGATGAAATCCACTCTCCAATAAGTGCCTTTTATAGTTAGTTGTATACCTATTATGCTAGAATCTAATTAATGTAACAATTTCGGCTAAGATTTAATATTTACTTTATACCTAAGACATTATTATAATATTAGAAGATTTATTTTAAAAATGATTTGATCATCATGTGAAAAAAACCCATCTGTGTTTATGTGCGGCGTGGTCTTATGATATACCTTTATTTCTAAAAGGTTTTTATAATATCAAGTAAATCCATTTGATTGTGTTTCTCATGCTAATTTGACCAGATTGATCTTGGCGTTATTTTTCTTACAATGCTCATTTTAACCCAAGCATAGTTTCCATATTTAGCTGTATACTTTTGAAGCTTCAGGAGATGAGCTGGATCCTCTGAGGCTATTCATGTATTTTATCTTCCGCTATTTTGTTCTTATTGTATTTATCAGCATTTGTAAGGACATATTGTTATAACTGTCTGCATTGATGAAAGGTTAAAACTTTGATTTGTGTATGTGTATAAATTTGTTTTTTTGCTTTCGTAAAGATCGTTGGTATATTATACGTTACTCGTCACGTTTGTGATATTCTATTCTGTCTTTTCTTTCTTTCACCCTTATAATCCGTCTTTCCATCACTTAGATGTTCGTCACGTGAATACCGTGAATGTATTAGTATCGATTTTTGGGGTTCGAAAAGGCAGGTTGTTACAGGTAATTTTGGCTAAGGGTATGTGAATTAATTTTCCAAAATTCCATTTCTATAAAAACACCCTTATGTTCGCTTTCTTTTTACAACTTTTTCTCTTCTTTACATTTCTTCCATTTGTTATCTACATACAAATCTTGTTCGAAACACTTTCTAAAATCATTAAAAAGCATTGGAATTAATAATATCTACTTGGATCTCCAAGTTTGGAGCAAAACCCCCTCTTTCTTCCTTGGCCATGTGCATTTTAGGGTTTAATGGCCTTGGCCGTGCACATTTTGTGTGGATGTAGGTTTGATCTGGCTTGCTTTGGTTGTGGGTTGGAAATATGACATGTTGTTTCGTTGCGGTTGGAAGTTTAGATTTGGAAAAAGTGAGTTAACCGCACTTTAAATGGTTTTAAAAATTGATAAAATATTTTAAAATATAAATTATTGTTTACGTTGTTTATATTTTTGTATATTGCTTATTTGGATTTGATTCCCATTTGAAATCAAATAGGATAAGTAACCATTGGTTTGCAGGTAGAGGTAGTCGAAGTGTCTTCGTAGCAAATAGGTCGCTACGGAACACTTCAAATGCATATATATATGAGACTTACCGAGGACTTTTGTAGAGAGATCCTAAAGGGTTTCTCGTTAATGTTAATTTACTTTTTACTTGTATTGCTTACATTGAATTTTGATCAAAATATATGTGTAATTTATTGGTTGGTTGTGAAAGTGTCGTTATAACGACTATCATTATACCAACACTTATGAAATCTCCTTTTTCAATCTTGTGTTTGTTGCTCTTATGCATGTGTTTGTGTTATTATATATTTGTCATGCTTCTGCATTTTTAAAATATAGTTTGAACCGAGATTTGGTGGCTTAGAAAAGGTTATAACACCTAACTCCAAAGTGTTTGTAAGTTAGACAAGTTTTAGGTGTGGTTCTGTAATTCGAAAGTCAAGTTTTAAAACAAATTTTAAATGGGTTTTGTTGACCTCAAAAGCCTCTAAATTTTTTGAATGCATATTAAACTCAGTTTTTTGTTTTAAAAATAAAAAATAGCATTCATACTATACAAAATTGATGAGAAAATTACATTTTGAAAAGAGCCTATTTAAAGGAATTTTCCATATTCTTTTTACCGAGAGTTTTGCGGCACTATTTCCAACTTTTATAAAATAGTTCTAAACAAGATATTTCTTTTTCCATTCTTTTATTGAACTTGACTAACTTATATTTATGTTTTTTAAAAATCGTTTGAAATGTTTACATATTTTAAATCATTTATTATAAATTATCGAACAAGAAGTTTTATTTCGAAATAAGGAAAGGAAATGGTATTGAGTTTTAATATATTTTAAACGTGAATTTTCCTAGTAATATTTGAAATTTATGTTTTTAAAACTATATTTCAAGTATTTTTAGTTTATTGAAATGTGCAAAGAAATCATGGGTTACGACACTGTTGTTGTAACGAATGTATTTCGAGAATTGAGAATGAATTCATGGATTATAACACTTTTGTTATAATAAATGATTTCATAACGTTGTTTAGAAAACTTGTTAACTGGCTTAATAAATGTTGATATTCTTAAATCTTTGGAGGAGTTTTTTTTAAAGATGATAATACACTGATTTATAAATAAAAAGATCTATAAAAATAAAGCTAAATGTAATTGTTTTTATGGTTTATAGTAAACAATATGACATTATTTTGACCTTTCCTTTTATACACTTAGCAACATAATTAGATCTTTGAAATAATATTTTAAAAAATATTTTTAAAAGTGTTTTACAAATATTTGTGATGTGAAAATCAAGCACAAATGTGTAACGATCCAGAATTTCAACGCTCTAATTTAGGAATATTTAATTAATTTTAAATATTCAAGTAATGATATTTCTTATTAAAATAAAACTTTTTTAAATAATAAATAATGACAGTGTAATAGTTTTCAAATTTGTTTACGAAAATATTTAGTTCGAAGAAAAATCGAAAATGCGACTAGAATAATTTTCCTGAGCTTTTGACTTTTCATCGAATAAACGTTGTCTGAAATGTCATAACAATTATACACATGTATACATAAATTTGCAAATGATTTAGCATATATATTATAGTATATACATAAGTGTGTTTATACACACACACTTTAAGTATATATATTAAGAGAGACGTGACACCATGATAATATAAATAATGAAAAGTTAATGTCATCATTTAGAAACTTTAGTACATTAGGTGATTAATGTATGTTGACTTAAGAGATGAGCGGTAGGGACAATAAGGTGGTGTGTGGTACATGAAGGGGTAGAGACATGGTGAGGTGGCGTGGTTTAAGTGGAGGGCAAAGTAAAAAAGGGTTTTTGGGTAATTTGATAAATGCACCTTGTATATAAACAAAATTCAAAGGTTTCTATCATTTGATTTCATTTATACTTTGCAAAAATTTCTTCCAGTCTCTCAAAATAATCTTCCATGACTTTAGTTTAGTTTTCAAAAGACTAAAAGCCATTTCTTTCTACTTTAAATTTATAAAAACTTTGTTTAAAACCTCCTTTTCCTTTCTACAACCCTCCTCCTTCCTAAAACAAAGCCACGCCTTCATCTATGCTTCATGGCCGCGCCATGTACACCCCAAGACCGAACCTTGCTTTCATGATCGAACCCTCTTTCCCCTTTAAGGCCACCATATTTATACTTTTCCGAGCTAAAATCATGGGTCTAGGTCCATTTCTAATTTTAGTAAGATATCGGTTAGTTTAGATAACTTTTGGTGAGAAACTAACCCTTTCATTTAAAGTTCTACCTTTAAATTATGATGTATATTTTGTTGCTAAATCATAGCTATATTGATTGATATGATGTTGAATTATACGCGTTTATTTGTCCTTGGATATATGTTGGTTATGACTTGGTTTCAGTATGAAACTATGTTATGGATGTGACGTAATTTTAACTTGAAAATATAAAATAAATATTAGTAAGGTGAAAGCTAGAATCTTGACTTATTGGATGTTGTCATAACATGTGTATAAGTTTGTGATCTTACTTAGGATGCACTAAGCTAAGGAAGTTAGGTCGAGTTTGGATTGTTGTTTTTAGTTTTAATTTTTCGTCCAATCAAAAATGCACATGACGCATGTATATTGATGAAAATAACTAATTTAGAAAACGAAGTTAACATACAAAAAAGAAACAACTTTTTTTTATTTTCCATGTTTTAAAAAATAACACAAACATGTTAAACAATTCATTCTTCCATTGTTCATTTATCCTCGTCCTCCCATCAGTCTTTCTTTCATCCCATCCATCGACTCTCTATTCTTCTCATATTTGACATGGGTATTGAAAACCCAAAATCATAAAATTCGTTTCTAAAACCAAAAAATACCTTAGTGTTTAAAGTGGTTAGTCGCGACTTCCAAATCCTTTGGCAACTTTGCTTTTTAGAAATGTTTTATAAAGTTTTAAATCTTATCTTTATACATTTGGTCATAAAAGTGTTTAGTATGTTAAAGCTAATAAGTTACAGTCATTCGTTATATTAAACAAGTTTTGAAAATTACAGGTCGTTTAGCGACAATCATTATAAATGCAGTTCATGAAACAAACTCGTTTTGAAATCTAAAATGTTTTCATTTAAGTATATTTTTTGAAAAGATTTTCAAAAAAAAATAAGTAACAAAAGTAATTATTAAATTATTTATTTATTTACTTATTTATTTAATGATTATATAATTGTACTTAATCATTAATTAAGTTTAGATAATTAGTACTTAATTATTTTTAAGTAAGTTAGTTATAATTTGTTAATAAATAAAAGGTTAATTATTAATTAAGTAATTAATTAATTAAGAACTAAATGTTATTTAATTAATATCTATTAAACTATTCATTTAAGAAAGGGTTTAATTTTTGATTAATTACTAATCAAGTTAAATTTGCGTTAAGATTTAACTAAAACTTAATTATGATTGGATTATTTTATATAAAGGTTTAATTTGTTATTTAAGTTTTAATTAGGGATTATTTAATTAACTAATTAATATAAAAAATATTTAATTATTATTTAAAAGTTTAAATTAGTATTTAATAATTTATTTAAGATTAATCATGGTTTAGTTATTTATTTAAAGGTTAACTATTATTTGATTATTTATTTAAGGATAATTATTATTTAATTATTTATTTGATAGTTAATTATTATTTAATTGTTAAATAAAGGTTTAATTATTATGAAGTAAATATTTTAATTGTTATTTATTTTTTAAATAAAATTTAAATTTTTAAACCACTTTATTTCTAAAGATTGGTATTGTTTCAAAAAGCAACTCTATTTTAAAGAAGATTTTAATGCAAGGGATTTCATTGTCGATTACTCTTAAGTAACCCTAATTGAATATGAAAACTGATGACATCTATTTAGCAGAGTAAAACACCGTTCTGCTAGTTAAATTGTATTTCACATCTTTTGATAACATAAATCACAGTTCTACCATAGTTCGCCAAGTAGATTATGTTGACATCTATTAGGCAGAATAAAAACTCATTCTGCCATTATATTAACTTGGATATGTGTTTAGTAGAATAGATTCCCGTCTGCTATTATGGTAACTTGGACATTTATATTGAATGGTTGTTATTGATTGATTTCATTTTCATATCTGTTAGCTACGAAAATACCTAGGTTATAACCTGGATATGTTAAACTCAGTTAAATGAACCATTAAGGTCACTAAGCCTCTTCCGATTTTAACGAAGTCAAATAGTTCATTTTATCCTTGTGATAATCGTTTAAAGTTTACTGTCATTTTAAATATGATATTAAAAGGATAATCCGGCAAGTATTTTAGTAAAGTTGTTTTGAAGTTATTTAATACTTTCTGAATGATTTTTGAAATTGGTATTTTGTTAATGCGGTTTAAAGACAAATTAAATAAAGAATGTTGAAATAATGAATATTTTATTTCAAGGTTTTTTAAATAATTGATTTTATTAAAGGAACTTTATTGATTAAGGTATATTAAAGAATTTTTAAAAAAATAAGGAATGTTTATAAGAAAGTGTTATAAATGATTTTGCATATTCATAAAAGAGATTTGTAAGTTAACTTAGAATTTTATATAGAGTTTTATAAATGGGTTTGGAAATTAAGTTAAGGAGATTTCATTAATGACAAAGATTTATTAAAAGAATTTGTAGAAGTAAATTATAAAAGAAATTAAGACTTGGATTTCCTTTATTTGACCATCTTAATTCTGGTTGTATGGACATTCATTCCACACTTAACACCGAAGGAATATTGTATGAAGTTAGCTTTATCTCTAATTTAAATAACATTTTTTTTATCTTTTTAATACGATTTTGAAATGAGAAATCTTTCATAATTTTTTGTGAATATACTTATGCTAGTGTGATAAGTATATGAATATATTGAATAAATATTTTGTGGGATAACCCGGATTTTCGGACATCTGGTAATTAGATAATTAATTGATTTATAAGTTGAACAAATGTTTTTTATAATAGAATAAAATACCTGATATAAATATTAATTTGATAATCTCCTAATATAATGATTTAAAATTGCAAAACTTATCATTTCTTGGAAAGATAAAATATGATAGTTATTTTAGTATTATGCATACATATATGGTTTGTGAATAAAATTTGGATTTGAAATTCAATGTAATATTTTAAAAATATATTTACAACTAGTAAATATATATATGGTTATTAATTTGTATATAACTAGGGTTTTTATCTTTTTCTTTAAATTTATAAATATAAGTAAAGGGAAAATGTATCAATGGAAATATATAAGCATAAATTAATAAAACATAAAACATAAGAAGATGTATTAATATAATATATAAAAAACATATAAAACTAATAAAATGCATGCACTGAACATTTGTAGGTTATGCATGCCATACAAAATACAAGTGGCATATATGTTTTCTCTTTAAAATTTTAAAATATATAATTAATGTTAGAGTAAACCAGGCTTTGCATATTCATATTCTCTTTTCTAAATTCTTCTATCAAACTAAATTTAAAACTAAAGAAAAAATCAAAAAAATTTCTTTCAAGTTCTTTTCATCTGAGCTTAAGCAAGCAATTCAAGATACAAAATCAACATCTGGTTCCAGATCAAAATCAAGCTTCTGTTCATATTCAACTAGCAGATCAACGAACAAGATGTTCTCTGTTTATAAATAATACAAGTGAGTAAACTTCTTTCCAAAAACCCAATTCTTCTTAAATATGGTTCGGTTTAAAGAAGAAATAGAGATAATATATATTGAATATGTTGTTGCATAGAAATGTGTATATATATAAGACTGTATAGGGATATAGGTAGTGCCTGTACATTTATTTCTGGCCTATGTTTTTTCTGGTATGTTCCCAACATTCAAAAATCATATTTCATTCTCTTCATAGTTTTAGCTCTTGATGTTTGAAGAGTTTTCATGGGTATTTAATTTAATTAAATTTTAAAAATGATTTCATAAAATATTATCAAGTAGACATATAGGGAAAGGTGTATTTATAGTAAGGTAACCCCAAGTGCAAAATTTCGAGCATCGAATTTTAATCGTTGGTTGGCATAAACGTATTCGCTATTGGAAATCATGAATTTTGATGAGGGTTTTGAGATTTTTAGTGAAGTAGGGAGAAGGGAAAGTGAGGTAGAATGGATTTGGGTAAGACGGCAAATTCAGGTGGCTTGGTTGATTAGGAGGCGTGGCACTAGACATGGGGAGGATTAGGGCATGAGGAACTCGAGAAAATGACGCTGGAACTTCTAAGTGATCGTGGAAGCAGGTCGATTGGATATTAGGGTTTAAGTGATCTTCGTTTGGCCTTCGGTTTTGAGTTAAATAGCGAAGCAAGTGGGTGATGGAAGGCTGCGCGCGTGAGGGAAACAATGCAGGAGGAGGAGGCGCGTCTTTCGATGAAGTTTAAGGTTATACGGTGGTAGGAAAGTTCGGAGCGTGGTGATTGATGTGTATTTGATCATTTCTAGTAGGGGGTCGAAGCTTGTTTTTTTTCGAACAAGACAGTTCGTCGAGGCTTGGGTGGTTGGATGGGATGGGGTGATCGTGCGAGATTGGCATGGATGATCGGCGATGTAGCGGAAAGACTGGGTTATGCGTGCATGGATATATGTTCGTGCTCGAGTATATCGTTTTCAGTTAAGTGAAGAAAGGAAGATAAGGGACTGGAAGGAGAAAAGAAGAGGAGGGGAAGGAAGTTGGGCCGGAAATGGGCCGTAGAAATTAGGAAGAGGAATTGAATAAAGAAAGAAAAAAAAGGTTAAGGAGAGGAAAGTATATATAAAAGGAAAGAAAGGGAGTCGGGAATTTGATCAGGTTTTTGCTCAAGGATTTCGAGTTTTAGCTCGGGTTTGTTTTCTTTGGTTATCCGAGTTTTTAAATTGTAGAAATGATTTAGTAAGTATTAAAGCAAAATAACTTATACAAGCCTCAAGCAAATTAGTAACAAATTTTCAAAGTATTAATCAAGTTTCAATAGAAATTGTAAATTCAAATGATTTTGAAATTTAAATTGTTTTGATTTAATATAATTTTATAAAAGGTTAATTATCTAATTATATTCGTATGTGTTTCAAATGAAAATTTAATAATGATAATTAAGTAAGATAATGGTTTATCTTAAATTAACGAAGGTCTTGATTAATTAATGGATAATTAATCAATGTGATGAATTAATGGTTAATTAATTAATATAATTAATTATGGTTAATTAATTAACTTAAGTAATTATAGGATAATTAATTAATGTAATTAAAGGGTAATTGCTTAATGGAATTAATTGAAGGGTAATTCATTGATTAATGTAATTAAAGGATCGTTAACTAGTGGGATTAATTAATGTGAGTAATTAAAGGTTAATTAATGCGAATGATTAAAATGATTAAGGAATAATCAATCTCAATAATTAATTAAATGATTTAATCAATGATTTAAAGGTAATTAATTTGTTAAATTTATTAGGTTGGGTGACAAGTTAATCTTGCTTATGGATGATTAAATTGTATTGAATGTTTGGATTAATATCTCTAATCTGATATATTGTGATGATCCGTGATATGACATGTTTATGGTGAACTGTGATATTGAGGGTTATATTAATACAGATTAGAGAGATCCAACTGGATTCCTCAAATACATTGACTGTTTTTCATATATAACAATGTATGATGTTTTGGCCATTGTAATTATCAAACTTGATTAATATATCCAACAACTGATGCAGGGTTAAAAGAAGTCATTAATTTGGAAAAACACATAACTAGTATGCTAGGTGCTAAACCTCCTACTTTTTACTAGCAGGTCATATGTGCTGCTCTACATTTAATGTTTAATTGATGCATTAGTGCATGAATATTTATTGGATAGTGAATTAAAAATATTACCGTGACACAAAAAAAAAAAAAAAAAAAAAATCTTATTTCTTTATATGATTTACAATTTTTTAATCACATTATGCTATTGAAGAATCACTCTCATTGTCTCAATCTAATTCGATAAAATAGTCAATAAGCTATAATCTCCAACTCCATGTCTTTATCTTATAAGACATTTTCTTATCACTATGTTATTAGTTTTGGATGAGTGAGCTTTATACGTATGCATGTGTATATACATTTTCCTTAAAGAATTAAGGCTTCGGGATTGGTCATGGAGGTTTGTCCAAAACATTGGTTATCACAGTTGGCCATTGTGATTAAATTTCAGGTATGATATACACAAACTCACACACCACACAGATATATAGTTTGTTTCTATATTTTGTAAATAATTATATTTGAACGTACAATCTAAGAATTCCAACCATAAAACTATGGTCATATGAACTTGAAACATACACCAATGCCTTAATACATTAATACTCTTAAAAATAAACCATGCTTTTTAGGCATTGTGTAAATATCAATTTCGTGATGCTAAAGAACCATTTCAGTAATCATGTGTTATGTCTTTTAGTATTACGAAACAAAACAGAATATTTCAACAATATTTTTTTTTAATGCATTATATTCTACAAATCTTAATTTTATATTACTAGCACAATCTCTTTCCGTTTTTCAAAGCTTATAAAAGAACATGGGTCACCCAAATTCCATAACTGTAATCTAGAACAAAGCAAAATTTCAACATGTTGGGTTCTAGATTGAATCTTGTGACCATTATAATTGGAGTGCTACTTTCATTATTTTCGTCTATGCATGTTTGATGTGCGTTCGGGTTCGATCTGATGATGATTCTGTAACTATTGATATTGAGCTGGGATCTGACCTTGACATGGTATGTATATCTTTAGTTTTTTCCCTTTAAATGAAAGAACTGTATGTTAATTATATAATCATCATAGCATGAAGATAGGCAATGAGTATTAATTTGATGTAGATAGAACATGCAAACCATGGATTGGAGCCTATTGCTGTTTCTGCTATTCCTAGAATGAAATATAGTCAGGAGGCTTTCAAGTCCAGTGAAGATGCAAAGTAAGTTTTATTTTTATTTTTATCTTTTGTGGGTGTTATTAAAGATCAAAAATTGATTAGTCTGGATTATACTTGTATATATAGTTGAGCATAATGAATGCTAAATCTAAACAAAGAAAGCTCCTCTAGATCAGAAACTTATTTGTTGCATTGTAGTATAATCTGTAGTTTATACAATGACGTAAAATTAAAAAGAAGATCTGACATGTAAGTCAATTTGCTTAGATTCAGAAATTGAATTTATTGTGCTTATTGAACTTAAATTTTTCTTCAACGTTAAAAAACCATTTGTTTTTGGAGATGTTTGATGTCACATGGATCCTCTAAACTCAAATCTGAATTGATTTCACATTTGGAAGAGATCGGAAAGAAAATGACAGAAGCGCATATTAAAATAATTGTACGCTTACAGAAAGGATTGGCATATCACCTAATAGTAGACTTATTCTTATAAACCAAATTTATATTTGAGTTTGTTAGTTAATCAACTCAAACTTCGATTAAATTATTCGCTTATACATAAGTTAAATAAAGTAAGTAATTAATTTTCCAACCGGGCGATTTTGAATATCAAATCTGGCGATTTTGAATATCAAATCTAAGGCACAAGGCATTATAATATGTGATTATTATATGTGAAAAGTCGCCAAATTACTTGAACTAAAATCCAATGGTTAATATTTAAAGTCAGTACTAATATCTAAACTACTATTCAAACAATTAGTTTTGAGTGATGGTAGACACATTTTTCATAACCTGTAACCAAAAAACTTGGAGAAACTTGGTGTAAGTCAGGATGTTGATGAAAATTCTTCTGGATGCACTCGTGGCTATAGTATAGACGATGCTATTGTTAAAAAGCATAGGCCAAAATGTGTAGGTGATCATAGAGGTAAAGTGAATGCTTCTGGATTCTCAAAATGATCGCATATCCTAAAGAGGAATTTGGAGATTTTAAAAACTGGTGCATTGCAAAGTTAATTGTTTATAGAAATTTATGTTTATACATCAACTTTTTAATTGGTATTCTAATGTACAGTTGTTGGGAAAAAATCCGCTACACCCAACAAAGGACTAAAAGATCTTCATTTCGAATGTAGGAAATTTACCGGCAACATTGGATTGATTCATCTTGCATAGGTATTAAATTCTGAGAAGCTAATTCAAATAATTTTTCTATAGGTCTCATATATCATCATCCAAGTTTTGGCTTAATGTGTCATTTTTTAATTTAGGGAATGGGGAATCAGATCAGAGGATTGAAGTTAAATCTGGAGAATATCCCGGTATGTGATCTATTTTGAACCACCAATGCACGCTTAATTTTAATATATCTGCATTGTGTTAACCTTATGAATGTAACTATGTTAACTTGTGTACTCCCCTCTGTTCTGCAGTGGAATTCAGTATCAATTCTTTCATAGTGCCTGAAATTTTGACTGATGTTCCTCAAACTGCTACTGTTGGTTTTCTTAAGGTATCAACCTATTGCTAATTTGAGTCAATGATCATTTGCAATAGTAGAGTGAGGTTTGATTGTATTGATTGACCCTTTGGTTGATACCTAGCCATATTATAGCCAGTTTCCTTAAAAAAATGTTGACATATAGGCATACTTAGAGTTTATTTGTTCAAATTGAAAGTTAGACGATGAATTAAATACAGGTCGCAGCCAGATAACGTAGTTTCATAATGATAGATTGACGGCGTAACAGCAAACATGGTTTGAGGGTTTGCTCTGGTCGATGCGGTACTAGGAAATACAGAGGTTAAGAGGTTGTTCTGGTTGATGCAATACTAGGAGATACAGAGGTTAAGGGTTTGTTCTGGTTGATGCAATACTAGGAAATACAGAGGTTAAGGATTTGTTGTAGATACTGCGATACTAGGAAGTACAACGATCAAACTGGTAGTGTATATAATTTTCATGTTTACAAACTATGAGTGTATTTACATTTTTATTAATATAGCGAGGTATCAAGGAATATCACACTATATACACTACATCGAAGGTTGCTTCATGCATATTAGGAAGGGAAAAATTGTAAAGGAATGGGATCATGTTATTTAGCAGTGTCTAATTGACGCAGCGGATTAATCAAACAAAACTTCAATCGATGAAATGTAGCAATCGGTGAGTTGAAGATACCAAAATGCCCAAGTTCGTTGATCCAAAGATACCGAACTCTAGCTATCTCAAACACGTTGATAGTGCACTATACCGTGTTCAAAGATCTACGATTCTTCGCACGTTGATCTAGCGCACTAGATTCCGTGAATCGGCTTCTACGATCGTTGAATCGAGCGCACTCGATTAACCGAAAGAGGAGATAGGAGATTACACTCAACTACCAATTGGTATGAAAGCACAAAGCTAACAAAAGAGAAATTTTATTCAAAATCAACAACCAAAAACATTACAACTCACTCCCTATTTATAGTGTTTTGCACCCGCCTCCATAAGTCGTATACGACTCAAAACTCTCGACTCATCATAAGTCGTTAACGACTTATCATACACCACGACTCATTAGACGCAACGATATACGACTCATCAGATAAAAGAAACAACACATATACACGACTTAGCATCAACGACTCATCCCCAACGACTCATCATTTACGACTCATCACCAACACATCACAACACTACCCCTTTACAACAGAACACAAAGCAAACGACCTACGACTCAACTTATAAACGACTTAAGTCTCAACCGACTCATGGTTACAGCACATCAGTCATAGTACACGACTCATCATTTCACATGAACGACTCACGACTCATACTAGGTCGGCAACGACCTACGACTCACGACTCATAACTTCAGCGACTCAAGCTCCCAAGTTCACTTCTGCATATCTCCTTCTTGATGCTATCTCTCCACCACGACATATCCCTTCAAGCGACTCAATTCTGGACGACTCATCTAAGTCGTAATCCCTCCACCGACTCAAGCCTCCATCAGCTGAACCCTTCTCCTTCTTGATGCTATCTCGGGCACGACTCATGGATACGTTGTTAAGTCGTGTACGACTCATCAAGTACGAACACTCCAAGTTTCCCTTGAGTCGTAACCCTGTTCCATTATCCCGTATACGACTCAAGCTCGAACGACTCAAACCCACTGTCTTGTTATCTCCCCCTTGTAACTCCCTAAGTCGGGAACGACTCATGGTTAGACCGTTGAGTCGGGGACGACTCAACTCCGATGCTTGGTTATCTCGGCTTGTCTTCTCCCTTGGTTTGTTAGGTCGTGGACTTCTTTCCCTAGCTCGGAAACGACTCAAACCTTCCTTGAGTCGTGGACGACTCATCACACTACACCACAAATTCATATTTTCAGGAATCAAAGTTTGCACAACTTCTTCTTGGGCCTTGGCTGCATCATCCTCCCCTGGTTGAGAAAAATTCGACCTCGAATTTGTAAATTCTTCCTCAACAATTCCACCTCCATGATATGGAATTAAATGTTTGACGTTAAAAACATCAGAAGTATAAACATCATCTGGTAACTTTAATCGATAAGCATTCTCATTAATTTTCTTCAAAACTTCAACTGGACCAATTTTTCGCGCCTTCAACTTGTTATAAGCACCCACCGGAAAACGATCCTTTGTTAATACAGCATAGACCAAATCACCTTCTTTAAATTCAACATTTCGTCGTTTCGAATCTGCAAACTTCTTATATTTCTCATTCGATTTCTCCAATCGTTCCTGAACGATTTTATGACATTCATTCAGCTCATCAACAAAATCAGCAGCTCGTTTAACTGTTCCTTTCGACGGTGGTACTACTGCTAAATCCAACGGTCCCATAGGTAAATTTGAATAAACAATCTGAAACGGACTGAATCCTGTGCTTCGATTTACTGCATGATTGTGAGCAAATTCTGCCTGGCATAGCTTCAGGTCCCAACTTCTCAAATTATCCTGTACAAGGCAACGCAACAAATTACCCAATGACCTGTTAACAACTTCCGTCTGCCCATCGGTTTGTGGATGATAAGCACTGCTGAAATTCAACTTCGTTCCCACCATTTTCCACAAACTCAGCCAAAAGTGACTCAGAAAACGAGTATCTCGATCAGAAACAATAGATTCTGGCAATCCATGAAGTCGATAAATCTCCTTGAAAAATAACTGTGCTACTCGAACTGCATCTGCTGTTTTCTTGCAAGCAACAAAATGTGCCATCTTTGAAAACCTGTCCACCACAACAAATATCGAATCATTTCCCCTTTGAGTTCTCGGCAAACCCAAAACGAAATCCATGCTGATATCAACCCATGGCTTAGATGGTACTGGTAATGGCATATACAACCCTGCATTCGTTGCTGTTCCTTTTGAAACTTGGCAAATATGACATCGCTCCACAAATCTCTCAACTTCTTTTCTCATCGATGGCCAAAAGTAAGATTGCGAAATCAACTGTAAAGTACGATCACGGCCCACATGTCCTTCCTCGTGCAATTCCTTCACAATTTTCATCCTCAGACTACAATCCGGAATACATAATCGATTTCCTTTAAACAGAAAACCATCAACCAACATGAATTCATCGGTACTCCCATCCTTCACTTTTTCAACATATTTCACAAAGTAAGGATCTTCTTCAAGCATCTCTGGCAACATTTCAAACCCCGTCACTTCAACCTTCATTGTCGTTAGTAAATGACTCCTCCTACTCAAAGCATCAGCTACCCGATTTGTCACCCCTGATTTGTGCTTAACGACAAAAGTAAACTGTTGTAAATAAGAAATCCATGATGCATGTCTCGCTGAAATTTTATCCTGTCCCTGTAAATGTTTCAAAGCTTCATGATCTGTGTAAAGAACAAATTCCTTCTGAAATAAGTAATGTCTCCAATGCTTAACAGCCTGAACAACAGCATAAAATTCAACGTCATATGTACTGTATCTCATCTTTGCCCCTGACAATTTCTCACTGAAATATGCAACTGGCTTCCCATTCTGGCTCAGAACTCCTCCAATACCAACCTTCGAAGCATCAGTATGCAATTCAAACAATAACTGAAAATTCGGTAAAACAAGAATTGGTGCAGACGTCAACAATTCCTTGATCCTTTCAAAGGCAACCCCCGCTTCCTCTGACCATACAAATTGTTTCACTTTCATGCAATCAGTCACTGGAGCCATCACGCTACTGAAGTGTGGTATGAACCTTCGGTAGAATGACGCTAGCCCATGAAAACTTCTCACTTCTGTAATTGTCTTTGGCTGCAGCCAATTCTTGACTGCTTCAACTTTGCTCTGGTCAACTTGAATACCTTTCCCTGAAACAACATACCCCAGGAATAAAACACTAGGTGTCATAAACACACATTTCTTTGTAGCAGCATAAAATTGTTCTTCACGAAGAATAAACAACACTTCTCTCAGATGTAGAACATGTTCCTCCGTACTCCTGCTATAAATCAAAATATCATCGAAATAAACCACGACGAACTTTCCAATGAGTGGTCTAAAAATTTGATTCATCACCCGCATGAATGTACTAGGTGCATTAGACAAACCAAATGGCATAACCAACCATTCGTACAACCCCTCTCTAGTTTTGAAAGCTGTCTTCCATTCGTCTCCAGGTCTGATACGAATTTGATGATAACCACTCTTCAAATCAATTTTCGAGAATATAGTTGCCCCACTCAACTGATCCAACAAATCATCCAACCTCGGCATAGGAAATCTGTAACGAACAGTGATCTTATTCAAAGCTCTACTATCAGTGCACATTCTCCAAGTTCCGTCCTTCTTTGGTACTAACAATGCAGGTACAGCACACGGACTCAAACTTTCCTGAATACGACCCTGTTCAAGTAATTCTTCCACCTGCCTTCTCAATTCCTCATGTTCCTTCGGACTCATACGATAATGTGGTCGATGTGGTAACACTGCCCCCGGAACAAGATCAATCTGATGTTGAATGTCTCTAAGTGGTGGTAACTCCTTTGGCAACTCCTCTGGAAAGACATCTTCAAACTCTTCCAAAACTGGCTTTGCTTCTTCGGGAATCTCAACTTCTTCACTACTCTCTCTCCCAATCAACAAAAACACTTCCGGTTCTTCCTCCACTTCTTTAACAAACTCCTTCAAAGTCAACAGAGTTTTCAATTCTTCAATCTCCTCAACATAAGGTACATTTGAATACTCTGCCTCCTCACCATCATCTGCCTCAACCTCTGCAACCATGGTTCTCTTCTTTGGCTTCGGACACTCATTGCTTTTATGCCCCAACTTCTGACAATTATAACATTTGAAAACAGTACTAGCCTTCGCCTTCTCAACCTCCTTCACCACTGGCTTCGTAATAGATTTAGGAACATTAGAACTACCACTGGCCCCCTTCACCGGATTATTAGAATTAGTAAACACACCTCCTCCACGCCTTCCTTGTTTCTCCCAAGCCAACGCTTTTTGATGTGCTTCTGCAACGGATCTAGGATCGAACATATTAACCATATCCTGGATCTGCATTCTCAGTCCCCCAATGAATCTAGCAGTCAGCTGTTCTTCTGTCTCCATGATATCATTCCTGGCAATGAGTTGGTAGAATTCATCAGCATAATCACTAACAGATTTAGTCCCCTGCCTCAGATTCTGCAACCTTTGGTACATAAGTGATTGGTAGTTGTAAGGTAAGAAAGTAGATCTCATCAACTTCTTCATCTTCTCCCAAGATTCTATCTTTGACTTCCCCATCCGTTCTCGAGTCAGTTTAGTTTGCTGCCACCATGCTAATGCTCTCCCCCTCAGCCTTGTAGCAACTAACTTCACCCTTCGATTCTCCGGCACCTCCTTGAAATCAAAGATCTCCTCCACATTAGACAACCAATCAAGAAACTCCTCAGCAACCATCCCGCCTTTAAACTCCGGAATCTCCATCTTCATACCCGATTCCCATCGTCTATCATCTTCAACATCTCGATAAGAATTCCGAACTTGGTCTCGATCTCGATAATGAATACTTGCTCTATCACCTTCTTCAACAAAATCAAAAGTACGCCTACATCGATCTCGACCAATGTCATCCCTTCGTTCATGCATGCTTCTTTGACTATGTCTCTCCTCATCTCTATATGCTTCATGGTCAAATTCACGTTGACTCCTTCTCTCTTCATGTACATAGTCATGATGATCTCTTCGTGATGAAATTGATGTTTCTCTTCTATCTCTACATGAATGTGGCGATACCCTCCTCGCTTCCGTAACCGATGGCGAAACTCGGTTTCCTCCATGGTTCGAGTTTGGTGATCTCCTCCTTTGATTCAAATCATTCATCAATCTCTCCAATTTACCAATGCCTTCATCGAATTTATCATTAATACGTTGTTCCATAAGTTCAGCTTCTTCTCTACGATACAAAGCTTCAACGTTTTGATGTCGGTTAGCTCTCCTTGGTGGCATGGTTGTAAAGTTCACAAACTTCAACAAATTGAACACAATACTTCAAACTTCCAACACAAGCAATCTCGGCTCAACAATGCTTTATATACGACTCAACCTTAACTCGGTTCAAGTTAGGTCGGCTCTCCCTTGGATCGGCACACTTAGCTCGGCAAAGAATGTACACTTCACAAAAGTTTGCCTTGACTTAACTCGGCAATACAATGTCTCGGCTACAAGTTGACTCGGTCCAAATTGTCTCGGCTCAACCTTAGATCGGTCTCAACAATTCACAAAGCTCGGCCTACACCCAAACCCTTCAACACTTTGGCGCGCAAAACACCACAAGTCCAACTCAAACACTTTTTGCTCCTTTTGATCCAAAATGAAATGGATCAAACACTCCAAAATTGATGCAACTTCAATATGATCACGATGAACAACTTCAAACTTTCAAAAACTTCAAAAACTTGGCTCCAAGAATCAAACTTAGCTATGATTGGCTAAGTATGGCTCTGATACCAAAACTGACGCAGCGGATTAATCAAACAAAACTTCAATCGATGAAATGTAGCAATCGGTGAGTTGAAGATACCAAAATGCCCAAGTTCGTTGATCCAAAGATACCGAACTCTAGCTATCTCAAACACGTTGATAGCGCACTATACCGTGTTCAAAGATCTACGATTCTTCGCACGTTGATCTAGCGCACTAGATTCCGTGAATCGGCTTCTACGATCGTTGAATCGAGCGCACTCGATTAACCGAAAGAGGAGATAGGAGATTACACTCAACTACCAATTGGTATGAAAGCACAAAGCTAACAAAAGAGAAATTTTATTCAAAATCAACAACCAAAAACATTACAACTCACTCCCTATTTATAGTGTTTTGCACCCGCCTCCATAAGTCGTATACGACTCAAAACTCTCGACTCATCATAAGTCGTTAACGACTTATCATACACCACGACTCATTAGACGCAACGATATACGACTCATCAGATAAAAGAAACAACACATATACACGACTTAGCATCAACGACTCATCCCCAACGACTCATCATTTACGACTCATCACCAACACATCACAACACTACCCCTTTACAACAGAACACAAAGCAAACGACCTACGACTCAACTTATAAACGACTTAAGTCTCAACCGACTCATGGTTACAGCACATCAGTCATAGTACACGACTCATCATTTCACATGAACGACTCACGACTCATACTAGGTCGGCAACGACCTACGACTCACGACTCATAACTTCAGCGACTCAAGCTCCCAAGTTCACTTCTGCATATCTCCTTCTTGATGCTATCTCTCCACCACGACATATCCCTTCAAGCGACTCAATTCTGGACGACTCATCTAAGTCGTAATCCCTCCACCGACTCAAGCCTCCATCAGCTGAACCCTTCTCCTTCTTGATGCTATCTCGGGCACGACTCATGGATACGTTGTTAAGTCGTGTACGACTCATCAAGTACGAACACTCCAAGTTTCCCTTGAGTCGTAACCCTGTTCCATTATCCCGTATACGACTCAAGCTCGAACGACTCAAACCCACTGTCTTGTTATCTCCCCCTTGTAACTCCCTAAGTCGGGAACGACTCATGGTTAGACCGTTGAGTCGGGGACGACTCAACTCCGATGCTTGGTTATCTCGGCTTGTCTTCTCCCTTGGTTTGTTAGGTCGTGGACTTCTTTCCCTAGCTCGGAAACGACTCAAACCTTCCTTGAGTCGTGGACGACTCATCACACTACACCACAAATTCATATTTTCAGGAATCAAAGTTTGCACAACTTCTTCTTGGGCCTTGGCTGCATCACTAATTCTTCAACATCTCTTCAATAATGTACCTAAAATGTGACCACCCATTTGTTATCACAGAGGCAGATTATGGATGTTGTGACTGCAATGGTTGCTGATGGACTGAAAGTTGGCATAGTTTATAAAGGAAAGGAAGTTTGCGATGATTCACAAACTTTACTCCAGACTGGAATATTTCACAATAATAAGATTGCAGATTTGGGTTTTGTGTTGGAGTCGAGAATTTCAAAAAAAAAAAAAAAAAAAAAACGCCTACACACGCATGCTCAGAAGCCCCGACCGTCATCTTTTGAACTTTCTCTTTCATGTCATGCTGAATCAGTTGAAGAGTAATCACTACATCAGTTCTTTTTCGTTATATGAACTTCGAGTGAAAAATGCCCAGATTTATTTATTGTGTGTATTTGCAGAGCAGCAACTATGATTTCTAAGAAAGATCCACTAGTGTCCACATCCGGTGAATTGATGGAGCATAGCAATAATGACTCTGTGCAATCATTTTTACTTGAAATGGCAGATAATTCAAAAGCCATGATTCCTGTAAGTTTAGGTGTGATTCCGACGCAGATATCAAAAAAGCAAGTGTTTTGTCAGCATAGAATTAGACGACCTTTTTGTGTTAACGAAGTTGAATCTTTGGTACATGCAGCTGAAATGCTAGGAACTGGAAGATATTTACATACTCTTGACGTCTTCTCTTTTTATTTTATGGTTTCGAGTCTTTGGTAGTGATGTGTTGGTGAGTCTATGACTCGGTGCAACACTAGTTGATATAAAATGTATCTACTAATTTTGTGTTTTCTCTGACTGTCGATTCATAATTCTATGCTTTATGAACTGCAATTTTGTAAAACTAGCATACTAAATATAAAATCAAAATGCTTGTTATAAATATTGTGACCTTATTGCCAGAGGTTCTCAGTCCTATACCCTAGGCTTACATTTTACCATATTCCAAAAAAAGAAAAAAAGAATATTGAGATCTTATTATATGCTATATATGTTTTCTAGAGAAGGATAAAAAAGAGAAAAAAAAGAAAGATAAAGATGAGGGATTTATGCTCACTAACTCATATATTAGGAAATTTCATTTTTTATTAGGAAAAGTTATAGCTGTTGAATTTTTGTTTAGGTGGAGAGATATAAAAATAATGGCTTTTGACAATGCAGAGCATCGGACTTACATAGATCTAAAGGTATGCATTTTGTTCTTTTTTTGGTGTTTTAAGCTGTTAATCTGATGCGAGGGTATATATGATGATTGAGCAATCTGTTTACTAGGCCCAACTTGATTAATAAATCCAACAACTGATGCAATGTTAAAAGAAGTCATTAATTCGGACAAACACATAACTAGTATGCTAGGTGCTAAACCTCCTACTTTTTACTAGCAGGTCATATGTGATGCTCTACATTTAATGTTTAATGATGCGTTAGTGCATGAATATTTATTGGATAGTGAATTAAAAATATTACCATGACACCAAAAAAAAAAAAAAAAAATCTTATTTCTTTATATGATTTACAATTTTTTATTCACATTATGCTACTGAAGAATCACTCTCATTGTCTCAATCTAATTCGATAAAATAATCAATAAGCTATAATCTCCAACTCCATATCTTTATCTTATAAGACATTTTCTTATTACTATGTTATTAGTCTTGGATGAGTGAGTTTTATACGTATGCATGTGTATATACATTTTCCTTAAAGAATTAAGGCTTCGGGATTGGTTACGGAGGTTTGTCCAAAACATTGGTTATCACAGTTGGCCATTGGATTATAATTAATTATGGTTAATTAATTAACTTAAGTAATTATAGGATAATTAATTAATGTAATTAAAGGGTAATTGCTTAATGGAATTAATTAAAGGGTAATTCATCGATTAATGTAATTAAAGGATCATTAACTAGTGGGATTAATTAATGTGAGTAATTAAAGATTAATTAGTGCGAATGATTAAAAGATTAAGGAATAATTAGTTTCAATAATTAACTAAATGGTTTATTTAATGATTTAAAGGAAATTAATTTATTAAATTCATTAGATTGGGTGACAAGTTAATCTTGCTTATGGATGATTAAATTGTATTGAATGTTTGGATTAGTGTCTCTAGTCTGATATATTGTGATGATCCGTGATATGATATGTTTATGGTGAATTGTGATATTGAGGGTTATATTAATACATGTTAGAGGGATCCAACTGGATTCCTCAAATAAATCGATTGATTTTTATATATAAATGTGATTGAGCAATCAGTTTGGATTGTTGTGTGATTTGATTTATTAGATGTTATAGTAGCATTGGCCTTATTTTGGTATTTTAAATACCATAAAGAATATTTTTTAATTTTAAAAAGAAATTAAAAGGGAATTTGTGGAAATAAAATATTTATATTGATTTGAAATATTTCGGGAAGTGGATTTTTTCAAATATTTAATATTCATTAAAATAAGTTCTAACTTTTATTATAAGCTTTGTAAATCGATTAGTTTTTTAGAAATGAATTATCGATGTTCATTTAAAGTGTTTTAATATCTTAAATAATTACTTAAACATGATTTAAAAATCAATTATTATTCTTTAAAAATAATTATTATATATAGAGAGTTTTGAAATGATTGTAATTTATTTATAAATCCCCTCGAGACTTGTAAACATGGTTTATTTAACGAGTATGATTTACATAATAGAAATTTTAAATGGAATTCTAGAAATTTAGGAATTTTTTTGAATTATTGAAATAAGAGAACTCAAAAAATGAATTAGAATTCATAAAGATGAAGTTAGAAATGGGTTGTTGGAACTATAGACAAGTATAATCAATTTTGGAAATTTTAAAGGAGATTAATTTATGAAATTCCAGAAACTTATAGAACCCGTTATAAATGAGTTAAGGAATTTGCGAATAAAGGTAAAGTATTTTGGAGACGTATGAAATAAATGGAATATTTCCTTAGTGTTGGAAATAAAATGATTTCGGGAAAATATACCTATAGATATTTCCTAAGTATTGAACTAGAAAGATCTGAAATATTTTATCTACGGGATTATTATTATAAAATAATTATTAAAGTGCTAAATTATAAATGGAAATGGGAAAAAATATATTCTCAGTGTTGATATGGTTTGAAATATCAGGTTATGGATTTAAGTATTTGCAATCGTTTTCAAATACTGAAATACGGAAAGAGATTTCAATATATATCCTTGTACGAAATGCTTCCCTCGGTAACCATTACTTAATTCTTCGTATCGATCCCAACCTTGATCGATGCGGAGTGCATTGGCATACTTTGCCATCTAATCGATACGTGCGTATTGATACAAGCTCCATATTCATCAACCTATTTCCTTCCCAAAGCCAACTGGTCGATGCAAGGTGCACCGGTACGTAACGTTTCGATCCGGAGACCGATCGATCCAAACCAATCATCACCACGATCGATACGAAGAGATCGATCTAAAGCCATTTCTCACCAATATTGATCCATCCATAACTTGAGCATAAAAACTTTGATTGACCTGAAATTTGAAACATAGCTTCTCCAAGCCTTGTTTATCATTCCCAATTCATCCCACCTTGATTGGAGCTTGGTTCAATTTTGACGGTATCGATCATAGCCTTGTTTCCAATCGATCTCCAATTCTGATATCCATCCTTTTTAGCCAATTTGTTGATATCCCGGCCTTGGCGAAAAGGCAAGGTAATAGTTTGAAAAAATAATAATAGTATTATTTGGAAGATGCTTTAAGGTAAAAAAGATTTAAAAGAATTTTAAAAAGAATAAAAGCACTAAACTCACTTTGGTCGCTGGAAATAATTTTAGTGATGATTACAGTATTATCGACATTCATTTTTGAGTTTCCAAGAGAGGAATTGCTACAATTGGAATTTTGTTTAGTAAAACTGATTTTGGTTTTGAAATTCGAAGGAATGATTTTATATGCCAAGGGGATTTTGTATACATATAATTTCAAAAATGATTTGAAATACTTTAGAACGAGGTGTTTAAAACTCTGGGATTCTCATATAAATGTTTTATGAGAATATGAGAAAAATATGTTGATAACTTATACATTTTTTGGAATTTGTAAGTGAAACGAAGCTTTAAATTTGTTACATGTGAATGTCAAGGAAAGTAAATTTTGAATTGAGCTAGGGAATTAAACTTAACTTAAGCTAAGCATAAAATGAATTATGGAAAGAAAATTAGCCTAAGTAAGGTTAAATAAAATATATATTTTTTTGGAAATAAATTAATGAAAAGGTCTAGTTGAACTAATTAATTTAATTAACGAGTTAAATATGGTTTGGGATACGGTTGATAAAATTTAATATTGAAATGGGAGGATAAATTGAGTTAAATGGTATTGAAACTGAATTTGATTAGAAATAGAAATAAACTTAGGTTATGAAATAGAAATAAATATAAGAAGTTTATATAAAATGTTTATAAACTTAAGTAAGGTTTATGAAATGACCGACAAATAAATTAATATGGAGTGAAATGAGTTAAACCTAGAATTTGATGGAATAAATTCTTAGGTGAGATTAGTATGGAAAGGAGCATACTAAGTAAATATTGGAATGCAGTTCAAATAAATGTGAAAAAGTAAAAGTGAAAAATTAAAAGTTAATAGAATAAATGTCAATAAAAGAAAGTTGGTGTGGATAAGAAATCAATCGAAATAAATACTTAAGTTGTACGTATATTATTTTATTCCCATAGCGGTTTGATCCAGATTCAAACATAGAATTTCAAGACAATTTATATCGATCCAAGTTAAGATTTTCCACTCGATTCTCGACGATGAACATTGGATATGGATTTTTGGTTGATTTCAGAAATCTCTATCATAGTACATGTCTATGCAAGGAGAATGATGGTTTCTGATCAAGGAACCGGATCCGAGTCTGCATTGGAGGTTCGTGTGAACGATACTAGTTCGGAAGAAAAATTGTGTGATCGAATAAGCAATCAGATTTGATATTTCATACGGATGATATATGTACATTGTACGGTTTTAGTAAAGCAAATATTGGAAATTAAAAATGCAGGATTAGTGGGATTTTGAATTATATAATTGGATATTATTGGTAAATAAGATGTAGGTATTTAAAAACAAGAGCATGAAGGTCTTAAATTAATGAAGGTCTTGATTAATTAATGGACAATTAATCAATGTGATGAATTAATGGTTAATTAAATAATATAATTAATTATGGTTAATTAATTAACTTAAGTAATTATAGGATAATTAATTAATGTAATTAAAAGGTAATTGCTTAATGTAATTAATTAAAGGGTAATTCATTGATTAATGTAATTAAAGGATAATTAACTAGTGGGATTAATTAATGTGAGTAATTAAAGGTTAATTAATGCGAATGATTAAAATGATTAAGGAATAATTAATTTCAATAATTAATTAAATGGTTTAATTAATGATTTATAGGTAATTAATTTATTAAATTCATAAGATTGGGTGACAAGTTAATCTTTCTTATGGATGATTAAATTGTATTGAATGTTTGGATTAATGTCTCTAGTCTGATATATTGTGATGATCCGTGATATGATATGTTTATAGTGAACTGTGATATTGAGGGTTATATACTGATGATGAATTGCTATGTAAGCGTGACATCCTGTTTTTAAAATTTGAACTGTATTCACTTTAACAACTTGGATTAAAGATGACATTCAATTCGAAGAAACCGGGGTCGGGTGTCAGCAAATACCTGAAGCCACTTCGAATAGTAAGCTACAAATTTTTTTATATAAATTTGATTATAAAATTAAATAGGATGAAATGGAATAAATTGGTAACATGGCCATTTAAACTGAGTAAAAAATTCATAATATTGTTCGGTAATAAGTGAATGACTATAACAAGTTAAGAACTAGTAGTGAGGTACGAGTTACCCTGGGTTTCAACTATGTTTTATAACTTAGTTTTTCAAGTTATATGGGTTTACTCACGCTGGTTTCCAGCTTGACCCGGGTGTTACTTTATTGTAATGCTCGAGTCAGATCGAGTATTACAGATTTTAGGTTAGGACGTTTTGGAGCTCAGGTGGCGAGCTGGATGGTAGTAACGTATAAAGTATATTCCGCTGTGTATTAGAGACTGTATAGCCCGTATTGATAATGTACTAGGACAAGTTAACTATAACTGTCCAATTTATTTATAAATGGTTGTAACGTTTATAAATGGTTGTAACTGTCCAATTTTCGCGTCTCCTGCCCCAAGCCAACCGAATGGTCTGGCTGCTCGGAATAGTTGGTTGTGGCGGGCCTTCCGGCTATTCCCTAGGTTTACTGTTCAGGAATCGCTGGTCGGTAGTGATTGAACAGGTTTCCCTAGTTTCCAAAAAATATGCAATTTGACAGACACGGCTTTTCTTTGTATAAATGCTAATATTGATATTATATTTCAATCCAATGCGAAAGTAAGGTTTTGTGTTTTGTTTTCTCTTTCTTCTTCTACCTCTTTTCTTCTTAACCCTAACAATCTGGAATTTTCGACATTTGGATGCTTGGCACTTCTACAGTGAACGTATTAGTGTCGAATTTTCGAGGTCGAAATTTCAGGTCGTTACATTTTGGTATCAGAACCGAAGGTTAAGCGAGAACCTTGGCTCTGGTGGGTTACTCATTAAGGATAGTGTCAGTAGTACCCTAGAATGAGTTGAGTGTACTATATATGAGGGCATAATTGTTATTTTCTTATATAAAGGTTTTAAAATGTTTTTAAAAATAAATGGTTTTCAGATATGTCTTGGAATGGTTATGGGATGTTTTTTTCTAATAATAATTAATGATAAAGCAAAATGAAATGTTTCAAGGAATTAAAATTTAGATAAATTGTCAGGTTTTAAAATCTAAATCCTGAAATTTTGAAATTTGTTTCAAAATGTTAAATGGAATAACAAATATTTTTGAATATAGGAATCTTATTTTAAAACAAGAGATTTTTTAAAGAAATTTTTTTAAATTTAAAAACCTGAATAATTCAAAAATTAAAGTATGACTTGGTTTGCAAAGGAAATAAATATGTATATATGTGGGTTATACATAATATCAAAGATGATTTGAAAGAAACTCTAAGTGTTGAAGTTTTGAATTTTTCCTTAGAATGTGATGTGAAAACCCAAAGTGAAATAAGTTTTTGAACTTATAACTGGGAAGATTTTTAATAAGAAGTTTAAAATTTGAAATGGGAATTCAAATTGGGTAAAGTTGACTGGATTAAATGAATTGAATTTAGCTTAGGGGAAGTTAAATGAGTTTA
Organism: Allium cepa; assembly: GCA_030765085.1. NCBI lineage: Eukaryota > Viridiplantae > Streptophyta > Magnoliopsida > Asparagales > Amaryllidaceae > Allium > Allium cepa. The sequence goes on from CM060939.1 coordinate 976,240,300, forward strand.
GAATGAACAACCTAAATTGAAAATTTCAAAAGGAAATTAAGATTTAACTTAGGAAGTTAAATGGGTTGATTTGAAATAGGAGTTATGTGTGATCTCAAAAACGGGTTTGAAATCTAAAAATGGGTAATGGATGCTATGGACGGATGTTTTAAATAATTTGGATGTTTATTTATTTTGACTTATCCTGATATCATCCTGTTGTTATTAATAATCTATGAAACGGAGAATTGGATTATTTTAAATGAATTAAGAAATGGATTGAGGTAATATACATCCATTGCTAAAATAGAATGGAAATAAAACCTTATTTTAGAACTATTTTGATTTTTGAAGTTGTAACTATGAAAAGGGAATCACCTTGAACTTAAGGTTTAGAAGTTTAAAAAGGAACTTGTGAACTAAAATTGTTTAAGAATCGGTTTCAAAGTTTGAAGTTAAAATTGGGTAATAAATTGGATTCTGAAGATTAAATTGTTTTTGAACTCTAATTTGAACTTTGAAATAAGTTATGTAAAGGTAATTTAAAATGGAATTTTGAAATTTGGACTTAGAATTAAATGGTTTGAAGATTTAAGTTGTTAACTTAAAACTAAAGGTTAATTTGATTGAAAGGATTAAATCAACTTTTAAAAATTTAAATTGAATTTATATAATTCGAGAGGTTTAAAAATTAAGATTGAAATTGAAAAAAATTTCAAATTGAATTTGATTTGAATTAATTGGAATTGTGATTGAAGTTGAATAAGTTTAAATTCAAATGGGAATTGATTTGAAATTGGGAAAGGAATTACTGTTAATTCAAATTTGACTGGAATTGGATCAATTTAGTGAGATGGAAATTGTTTGGAAATGGAGATTGGGCAATTAAACAATTTGGCTCTGAACTATTTTTAAAATAAATTATTTTAATATAAATTGTTTTAAATCTAGTTTTCCTAGCTATTTAATGTAAATCCTTTCTTTTTAAACCCAAAATTTTTTGTACTTATTTTACAATTATTTTGAAAAATAATTACAATTTTATATCTATTTTACAAACTAATCTCTATTTTATAACTACTTATAACTAATTACTATTTTATAACTATTTACAAGTATCCAACTAATCTACAACTATTTTATAATTACTTAACTATTACAACTATTTCACAAATAATAACTATTTTTCAACCACTTATCTATTTTAAACGTTTTCAATCTGTTAACCTCGCCTCGGCCGTGGCTCACCGATCTAAGATGGTAAACGACCTAACACTCTGCCGACTTAACAAAGGATGCCGACCTAAGGCTCGAATGGGCACCGACCTAACTACTTAATGCCTCAAAGGAGGACGACCTAACACTCTGCTGACTTAACAAGGGATGTCGACTTAGTATCTTAGCATGGAAGACCGACCTAACTGCATAAGGTTTAAGAATGATACCGACCTAAGGGACTTGAGAAGTAGACCGACTTAAAGCTCAAAGGAAGTTCCGACTCAACAGCCTTAGCTTGTTGTCGACCTAACGAATGAACCGACTCAGAATAAGTGACGACTCAACTTATTGCCGATTTAACAGGGACAGCGACTCACCGGGTTATAACCTTGATGCTTTAAAGATGTTGGCCGACTCATGGGAAAACCGACCTAAGGCCTATGGTGGGTCGTTCACGACCTAAGCAAGCGAATCGGATACCTCATCATTTCGTGACCTGGCCCCATAACTCGTTTACGACTTTGGACTTGCATGAAATTAGGTAGGTCGGCTTAACTCTACTAGACCGTGAATTTGCCTCTATAGGTCGGCCGCGACTCAACTAAAGTCGGTGACGACCCAGGACCTGGGAAAAATTCTTAAACAGATTTGCCTATAAATAGAAAGCCATCTCCAACATTCAGGGGACCTTTTTTGGCCAATCATTTCAAGCGCCAATACTCTGCTGAATTCTCAACTCACCCGACACTTCAAATTCGAAAGGCAACTCAACTAACTTCAAGGGAAAATCTAACGCAATCTACATGGATTCGAAGAATTCTTCTCTACCAAAGTTCTAGTTGTTTGTCTCGTTATAATTGTAATTGAAGATTGCTGTAAAGTTGTAATCGGTTTAGCAATAAAGAGAATTAAAGTGGACGTAGGCTTGCCTTGAGCCGAACCACTATAAAACCGTTGTTATTCACTGCTTTTTTCTGTGATTTTCTGCTTATACTCTGTTCCCGAATCATCGGGTGGTGCTTTCACAACTACACTTTATACACCGGGGTGTTAGCGTTCAAATTTTAGCGTTAACATTTTTGGTGCTTTCACTGAGAATTGAACTCAGGAAAATTATCATCATTGCTCCACGAAAGTTTGTTGAAGTAACCTCTCTGAAGACTAGAAGTTTATCTGAAATCATGGCTCCGGGGAGAAAGAGTAGATCTGTTAGATCTGGAAATGTTCAAGAGGGAACCTCCGCTTCCCCAGTACCTAATCAAGCCACTCCACCTGTTGGGGTTACAAAAGCGGAGTTGGATGCTGTAATCTTGGGGCTGAACCAGCAGATAAATGCCCAAAGTGCACAATTGGAGGCTCAGAATGCCCAAAATGCCCTAATTTTGAATAAGTTGAATGACTTGCTTGGAGTAAACCGTCCACCAACGGGTAATGAAAGGAACTTTGCTGGAAACATTCATGAGGATGAAGAAAGAAACATTCCTGAGAGGGCTGCCAGCCCCTTTGAGCGGACATTTCCTGAAGTTGGTGGATCTAAAGCTCGAAATGATGAGGGGTATCTTTCTGAAATGGTTCGACAAATCATGAAAGAAAGCATGCAAAGGAATGAAGATGAGAAGGAATGGGGTTTCGCTCCAAGTAAAACCCCGTTTACCGAAAGAATCTTAAAGGCTGAGTTCCCAAGGAAGTTCGTCCCTCCAACCATCCCAGCTTACAAAGGTACAAGTGATCCGAACGAATTCTTGTATAAGTATGATTGGCACATGATAGGTGCTAGAGCTTCTGATGAAATAAAGTGTCGATATTTTCCTATATATTTGGAAGGTGTAGCTCTGCTTTGGTTCACCAAGCTACCAATTCGGTCTATAGATCAGTTTTCTGACCTAACCCGGAAATTCAAGGAGCAGTTCAGACTATACGCTTCAAAAGCCAAAGATATCATGTCGTTGTCAAGTTTAGAACAGAATCCAGGGGAAACTATCAGATCTTTCTTGAATCGCTTTAATATAGCGCTGGCCGAGGTAGACAATGCAGAACCACGGATGATCTTGACCTATCTGAGGAGGGCCATCGACAAATCGAGCGAATTTGGAAAATGGCTTAACATGAAGGAACCAAATTCCCTTGAAAAATTCTACAAGAAAGCAGATGAGTTCATACGCCTGGAAAGCCGTCCTGTACCGGTAAAGGCAACATTGGAAAAAGATGAAGATAACGTTGTTGCTCCACGCAAGAACGAATCTATAGGACAGAAAAGGGAAAATAACGATGGGAAGAGACAGAAAAATCTGAAGAAGCCTCGTTCCTTCAAGCCATCGGAATATACCCCTTTATCAGATACGCCGGAGCGTATTTACCTTGCTACTAGAGATTCTGTTGATTATCCTAAACCTCCCGTTCTGAGAACCGAAAAAAAAGCTGTACAGAGCGGAAAGTTTTGCCGCTTCCATAATCAACCCGGTCATGATACCGATGAATGCCGCCAATTGAAAATTTTGATCGAAGAATTGATAAGGGAAAACAAGCTGCAGCAATTTGTGGAAAAGAATAGCAGCAATCCCACTTCGACTAGTCAGGAGCAACGAGCTCCTGCTCATCAACCCAGGACAAGTGAGAAGACTGCAGGGCATGAATCCGGAAGGCCTGTTATCAATGTCATTACGGGAGGACCTCACCCAGCAGGCAGGAGCTGGGGTGAGATAGAAAGATATACCCGAGCTTTGAAGTATGTACCGACCGAGGAAGATATATTTGTTTTGGAAGGTGCTACGCCCCTGAAGCAACAAAGAACTTTCAATGATGATATTGTGTTCAGAGCCAGGGATTCCACAGGTATTGAAGCTCCTACCTTGGATCCCTTAGTCATCTCAGCTGGTATCGGGCCAGCTATTGTCAGAAGAGTTCTCATTGATTGTGGCGCATCCTGCAATATCCTCTTCAAGAAAACATTCGACCAAATGAAGATCCCTATGGCTGATGTGCAAGCATCATCGCAGAAAATCGCTGGCTTCACTGGGGAGCCAAAACAGCCGATAGGAACCGTTGATTTGCTTGTAGAACTTGGAGAGGGAGAAAGAAAAGTGGTCCGCAAGCAAACTTTTGTGATTGTCGACGAGTTTTCTGCTTATAATGCTTTCCTTGGCCGTCCAACTCTCGCAGCATTCAAAGCTGTTCTGGCACCATGGTGCCTCACCATTAAATTTCCCATAGATAATGGAGTGGGAGTTATAAAAGGGGATCAAAATGCTGGGGGGAGTGTTACCTGATAGAGCCACGAGAAACAAGGAAAAGAGAAATGGGAAAGGATGCGGCAACCCCAGTCCGCATCAAAGAGCCAGCCTTGTAGCAATTACAGGGCGGACCCTGCACTGGCGAGCACAGCGGAGCACGGAAAGAGATGGATCCTAGGAAAGCCAGTGCAGGGGAGAATAGAGTGGTACCAGTGGAAACAACAATACCAATACCTGTTGACCCAAAGGACCCAAACAAGGTGTTGAATGTGGGTTCACAACTTAACGTGTCAATTCAGAATATCTTAATATCATTTTTAAAGGCAAATTTGGATGTTTTTGCTTGGACTCATGCCGATATGTGCGGAATATCCCCAGAAGTTGCAGTACACGCTCTGAATATTGATCCAAAATTTACACCTGTGAAGCAGAAAAGGAGAACTCAAGGTCCAGAAAGGTCAGCAGCGTTAAAAGAAGAAGTTGATCGGCTCATGGAGAATAAATTTATCAAAGAATCTACCTATCCGAATTGGGTTTCAAATCCAGTGCTGGTTAAGAAAGCCAACGGAAAATGGAGAGTGTGCATCGATTTTTCAGATCTAAACAAGGCCTGCCCCAAAGACTGCTTCCCATTACCCAGGATCGATCAACTGGTAGACGGAACAACGGGACACGAATTGTTATCTTTTATGGATGCCTACTCTAGATATAACCAGATCATGATGCATGAGCCAGATCAGGAGGACACGAGCTTTATCACCGACGTTGGTCTTTACTGCTACAGAGTTATGCCCTTCGGGCTGAAGAATGCAGGGGCAACATACCAAAGACTTGTTAATGCTATGTTCAAACCGCAATTGGGCAAGACTATGGAAGTCTACATCGATGACATGTTAGTAAAGTCTAAGAAAGCAGTGGATCACATAGAACACTTAGCAGACATGTTCGCAGTCCTCCGAAAATACGGAATGAAGCTCAACCCTTTAAAATGTTCATTTGGAGTGGAATCCGTAAAGTTTTTAGGTTTCATCGTGAGCACTAGGGGCATTGAGGCTAGTCCAGCTCAAATTACCGCCTTAAAGGAAGTCAAAGCTCCTAGAATGAAGAAGGAATTGCAAAGTCTCAATGGAAAAGTCGTCGCCTTGAGTCGGTTCATTTCCAAAGCCACAGATAAATGCATCCCATTCTTTGACGCCTTAAAGAAAGGAAAGAAAAACTTCGATTGGACTCCCGAATGCCAAAAAGCCTTTGATGAATTGATTCGCCATATGGAAACGCCTCCAATACTTTCTAGGCCTGGCGATGGCGAGGATCTTCTTATATACTTGGCAGTATCATCTCATGCTTTAAGTGCAGCGCTGATACGAGAAGACAAGAGGATTCAACATCCAGTTTACTATATCAGTAAAAGACTCACTGGGGCAGAGATGAATTACTCTAAGTTGGAAAAACTCGCCTATTGCCTACTGATTGCATCCAGGAAGTTGAGGCAATATTTCCAAGCTCATCCTATCAGAGTCCTCACTGATCAACCTTTAAAGCAAGTCCTGTTTCGCCCTGAGACTTCGGGTCGTCTTCTAAAGTGGAATATTGAACTCAGTCAATATGACATCACTTATCATCCCCGAAAAGCAATCAACGGACAAGCTTTAGCGGATTTCATCGCAGAATTCACAGATAAGGGTAACAGTGAGGAGGAAGCGATCGACGATTCCCCAATCCAATGGAAGTTATATGTCGATGGCGCGAGAAACGACTACTGTTCTGGAGCCGGAGTTGTACTTGAGACCCCTGAAGGTCGATCATTATGCTATGCACTAAGATTGGAATTTCCTTCAACAAACAATGAAGCAGAATACGAAGCCCTTATCGCTGGCTTAAGGATTGCTAAAGAACTAAACATCCGAGCGTTACAGATCTTCAGTGATTCTCAGCTTATTGTATGCCAAGTCAAGAAGGAATTCCAAGCGAACGGGAGAAATCTACCCGCCTACTTGTCAAAGGCTTGGGAACTCCTGGGTGATTTCGATCATTACATGATAAGTCATATTCCTCGAGAAGAAAACACGAAAGCAGATTCTCTCGCAAAGTACTCTAGCATAGGTGAAGCTCAATTCCTGGGGTTGACTCCAGTGGAGGTCCTGTCGGCTCCGAGCATTGATGAGATGGATATTGATTGGATCATGAGCGTGTCTCAAGAGCAAGAATCATGGATGACTCCAATAACAGAATATCTGCTCAATGGCTCTTTACCGGAAAATTCAAAAGAACGAAAGAAGCTACTGAGAAAAGCCTCTCGCTATATAGTCCAGGATGGCCAGTTATACAGACGGGGATTCTCAATGCCGTTACTTCGATGTGTATCTAGGGAAGAGTCCAAAATAATCCTAGCTGAGGTGCATGGGGGAGAATGTGGTGATCATTTAGGTGGTCAAACTTTAGCGAAAAAGATTCTCCGATACGGATATTTTTGGCCAGAAATTAATCGAGATGCAGTAGACTATTCCCGAAAATGTGACAGATGCCAAAAATTCGCCAAAATTCCTAGAGCTCCTTCCACTGAACTCACACAGATGGTCAGTCCATGGCCGTTTGCAATATGGGGGATAGACCTTGTAGGACCGTTACCAACTGCCAAATCTGGAATTAAATATGCCATTGTTGCTGTAGATTATTTTACTAAGTGGGCAGAAGCTGAACCACTGGCTACTATCACCTCAAAAAAGATGATAAGTTTTGTGACTAAAAGTATCATTTGCAGATATGGTGTGCCTCAAAAAATAATTACAGACAATGGTACTCAGTTCGAAAGTGAAGAATTCCAAGATTTTTGCAAACGATTCAAAATCCGAAAAAGCTTCTCAGCTGTAGCTCATCCGCAGGCAAACGGGCAGGTGGAAGCAGTAAATAAAATTATCAAGTCAACCATCAAGAAGCAACTTGAAAGAGCAAGAGGTGGTTGGGTCGATAAGCTACCGCTAGCACTATGGGCATACAGAACTACCCACAAAACTGCGACTGGGCATACTCCGTTTTCATTGGCATACGGATCAGAGACAATGATTCCGGTAGAAACAGAGGTCCCTTCACATAGAAGAATCCATTTCAATCAAGCGGAGAATGCAAAACTACAGCTTGAGGAACTAGATCTCCTTGATGAAAAAAGAGAAGAGGCTGAGCTCAGAATCGCATCTCATCAGCAAAGGATAGCCAGACATTTCAATTCCAAAGTTCGCCAACGCAGCTTTGAGATTGGAGATCTAGTCCTAAAGAGAATTATGACAGCGACAAGTGTGTTTGGGCCAAATTGGGAAGGACCATATGTCATAGGTCAGAAGCTTCTTGACGGCACATTCAAACTCACTACTGTCGAAGGGGATCAAATTCCAAGAGCTTGGAACAGCAATCACTTGCGTCCATACTTTACTTGATAGCTTTGTTGAAATATTGTAAAAAGAATTATGAATGTATGATTCCCGTAATTGAAAGCGATTGTAAAACCGATGCAAGTGAATAATGAAAGACTATAAAGTGGATGTAGGCCCAAATTCTTGGCCGAACCACTATAAATCTCGTGTTCCTTATTATTATTACATGTTTGCTTTATTTTCGATATGAAAAGTACATTAAATGTATTACGGAAATGTCGATTCAAATTTTTGCAGGCAACGAAAACAAAACTTGCACATTACAAGACCAAGTGATTCTTGTTATCATTCAACAAACAAATTCCAAGTCACAAAATTCCCGAGCTTAAATCCTAGATAAGAAGTGCTTCAATTGAACGGTCAATGATTTCGCCGAAAACGGGCTTTAGCTAATAAATTGAGAAGTTTGAACAAACAAACATCCGATTAAGAAGCTTATGTCCGTTCTCATGAACTGGCCTAGCAATGAAGTACACTTCTTTGGATTAAACAAACTACTTGTAAGAGAAGGGAGTGCAAGCTTGAAAAAGAAAAAAAATAGAGGATCACTGAAAAGGCATAAGCAAGTGCACAAGGAACAACTAAAGCCCTCTTCGGAGGCACAAGTCCTCTTCGGAGGCACAACTCTTCGAAGGATAAAGACCTCTAACGAAGCATATGCCGCAAAAAAGAAAGTTCTCTACTCAACCAAAAAAGATTGGAGGAGTCATGACCCTCCAACCATGAGAGAGTAACTTCCAGGCAATCTTCGGAGGCCCATTTCACCAGGAGTTGAAGTGTTACAACCGCTCTTCGGAATTTCACTTCAGCGGAGTTGAAATGTAAAACAAAATAAAAGCCCTCTTCGGAGGCCCATTTCACCAGGAGTTGAAGTGTTACAACCGCTCTTCGGAATTTCACTTCACCAGAGTTGAAATGTAAAACAAAATAAAAGCCCTCTTCGGAGGTCCATTTCACCAGGAGTTGAAGTGTTACAACCGCTCTTCGGAATTTCACTTCACCAGAGATGAAATGTAAAACAAAATAAAAGCCCTCTTCGGAGGCCCATTTCACCAGGAGTTGAAGTGTTACAACCGCTCTTCGGAATTTCACTTCACCAGAGTTGAAATGTAAAACAAAATAAAAGCCCTCTTCAGAGGCCCATTTCACCAGGAGTTGAAGTGTTACAACCGCTCTTCGGAATTTCACTTCACCAGAGTTGAAATGTAAAACAAAATAAAAGCCCTCTTCGGAGGCCCATTTCGCCAGGAGTTGAAGTGTAACAACCGCTCTTCGGAGTTTCACTTCACCGGAGATGAAATGCTATAAAAAAAAAAAGAGAGAGCCTCTCCCAAGGGGCAGAAACAGAAAGACCTCTTCCCAGAGGCACAATAAGACAGAAAGACCTTTTCCCAGAGGCACAATAAGACAGAAAGACCTCTTCCCAGAGGCAGAAATGAAAAGACCTCCTCCCGGAGGCGCAATCAAGCAGAAAAGACCTCTTCGGAGGCACACGTTTCACCAAGATTGAAGTAAAACTTCCAAGTGTTGAAACGTGAAAAAGTCTTCCTCGGAGGTGCAATCAAGAAGCCCTTTACTGTGGCAAGTAAAAAAAAATCCTCATTAAGGGCACACTTTAACTTTCAAAGGAAGAGTGAATTACTTGTTCTAGAAAATTCTCTTCCTCAAAAAGAAGTTGAAGTACTTTACAGATACCCGCTTTACCACATAGAAGATTTCATTCAATAAAATGTGTATATGCACAAAATAAAGAGTGATATCTTCAAAAGTTGAAGCGTAGAAACTTATTTGTGCTCTATTTTTTTTTAATGAAATCATATTCCTCCAAATGTGGAATGATTATTCTCTAAAAAATAAAAGCACAAGTTCCTCATAAAATAAAATATTACAATGGGCTTATGGTATAGGGGCAGCATGGCGTAACTACATCGGTAAAATTGCGCTCGAACAATATATACCACAAGCTCACTGCAATATCGTATAAAGAAACTTGTACAAAAATGAATAGTAAATGCATTCTCAGATATAGACAGAAGTTTATACAAAGAAAACGAATCATTTTATTCAACACTATTTTATATACAGGTACAGGTTCCAATAAAAGAAAAGCGGGGGGGGGGGGGGGGGGGCGGTACCCGCACAATTTCCGGTTATTGCATGCAAAAAAGGCAAAAAAGCGATATGAAAGCCACAGAACCAGAGCCATCATTTCTTCTTCCGCCCACCTTTTGAGCCCGCACCTGGCCGAATGACCAACTTTTTAGGTCGGCTTGTAAGGGTAGGGGATGAAGGAGAAAGGGGCTCGATCGGACTTTCTTCCGTCTCATCTCCGCCAGTTAAAGATTCCTTCTTATTCTTCTTCTTGGAAACTCCCTGCTTCCCTCTCTTCTTGGAGGAAGGCCCACTCCCTGGAGAAAGAAGTTTGGATAACGGTTCAGCATCGGAGCCAGTAGGTTCTGGCGTCCTCTCGCTTCCTTCAGTTTCTTCTCCTTTCGGATCTTGAGAAGCAACCGGATCATCTAAGCCGTGAAGGGCTTCTATTTGCTCTTCCTGTGACCCGGGTTGCGAGGCAGAAGGAGGAGTGACCTTAGGAGGCGAAGAAGGAATAATTGGAGGAGGAGGAGCCTGAACAATGCCCGACGTTTTCTCTGCAGAAGGAAAAAAGTTTAAGTCAGCAAAAAGCAGAGATAAAGGTTCGCTGAGATTCAAGAAGTAGTCAAAAAGCCCATCAAGTTCATAAGAAACAGATGAGCAGTCTACTTGGACAAGATTGTCAGTAGAGTTACCTGCAGAAGTCAGTTCCCTGATGTCAACTTCGTAAGCCTGTGCCTCGGCACTCTCGCCGCCCTCATCTCCACCTTGTATGATTGTAATATCAGTGGTGACTTTAGTAGGAGATGGGGAATGAGAACTAGAACCGATAATGCCAATTTCGGCTGAAGGAGAAGGTTGAATTGGAGTAGTTGAGGTGATTTTTCCTGAATATTCTCCTGCCGCTGTTTCGGCCCTTAATTTTGCAAGCTGTTCTCTCCCTTTGGCAAGAGCGGCGCGAGCATCATCATCAAGATAATGCTCTTCAAGAGCTGACTCAGCGTAGCCAGCGCCTTTACCACTAAGCATATCGAGTGCAGCCTCCCAAACTTCAGCCAGAGTAATTTCATACTTGGGGCCTAGAAAAGCGAGGCTACCACGCCCCAAAATGCTGTGCAGATAGAAATCAAATAATGTTGAGCTGATGTTGGCCCTCGTTGCCTCGTGAGAATCTTCAGCTGCAATTTGGCCGGCAACGGCCTCATCACGCTCCATTTCAGCTTTAGAAAGTTGAAGCTTAAGCATTTGGATCTCCGCCTCTTGGGAGTTATTCTTCTTCCGAAGCTCTTCAATGTCAGCAATATAGCCCTCGCTAATTCTTTTCTGCACTTCGAGCCTGTCTTCGGCATCCCTTTGGCTAGCATGAGCATCTCTCACTTGTTTTAGGAGCACTTCTTCTTTTTGAGAATAAGAAGTAGAGGAAGCAGCAAGCTCTTGTTTCAGTTCTTCAACTTTTTCTTCAAGCTCCTCATTGTAAGAAGCAATGCTTCTCATCTCGGTGTCATGTTGCTCAAGAACCTTTTGCCATTCGGCTTTATCATTTTCCATGGTGAGCATGGCCTCTATGTTTGCACGATTAACCCTCTGAAGCTCGTCAACAAGTTTCTGCCAGTTCGACATCCTCTCAATATCGAGCTTGACGGCGTCAAGGTTTCGTAACATGGCAGACTTGTCAATGGGGACCAAGTCAAGGTCAAACCTCACTCCCTTCAGACACCACTGAGGAAACCGACTTTGCAAAGTGGCAGGACCCGGTCCAACTTGGAATTTGGGTCTGCTAATTATAGTTTGGATGTCTGACTTCCCGAGAGCGGGAGAGCCGGAAGGAATATCAAGCGAGGCAGGGATAGTAACCTTTTCAGGAGTTGTAGTGGTGTGCTTCTCACCATGTCGGGCTCGCTTGCTCGAATCTTCAACCACATGACTTTTTCCTCTGTCATCATGGGTTTTTCTTTTATGGGAATCGTCACCTCTCTGTGAAGAATCGTGGCGCTCTTCCCTCTCTCTTATTTTGTAGCGCTCCTCTTGAGCCCTCTTCTCTTGAGCCTTTCGGGCGGCTCTTTCTTCATCGGATTCTCTATAAGAGGGGAGGTAACGCCTATAATCATATTGGCTACGCCTCCCGTAGCGCTGGAAATCATCGTAGTATGAGCTGCTGCGCCCCATCGGAGAATCTGAAATAAAAAGAGATAAGTTTTAGAGGTCTTCAAAGTACAAAAAGTGAGAAACATAAAAGTGTCGAAAAGAAATTCTAAGTGTGTGTGGCGTGCAAACTACGCGCATCAAACTACGAACCACTCTTTAATTGAGGAGTGGTTGTGGGTGTAATAGTCAGCGTCAACTCCTGAGTCAACGGAGTCTGCTGCAGGACAGAAGTTGCTTCAACTACTGAAGAAGAAACCCCAGTAGTGATAGGATCATCTTTAAAGATCTCTTGCGAGGCGGCGAAGAGGTCGCTCAGCCCTTCGAAAGTATCATCCCTGCTCTGCTTGGCAAGGCTAGTTTTTTCAGCTTCTTCGCCAGATTTCTGTGACAGTCGGGGAGATCCCTGAGGCTCTTCTTCCTCAATAACCGGGGCAGGTTCGTCAGATGGCCCCGCAACATCAACAGAAGTGGAACATTTCACTAGCAAAGCCTCGGGAGCAGGTCCTTTCGGTTTGGATGTATCTGTAGAAACTGGGGCATCCAATGCTCTAGCCGGGGAGTCTGGAATTTCATGAGGATGTGTAGAACGAGAAGTATGTAAAAGCCCGTATTGGTGCAAAAATTCATCCCCCAACAAAAACTTGATGCTTCTCTCTACTACGGCCACGGCACTCAATCTACCAAAAGTCTGCTTATGGACCGGATCTCTAGAGGGAAGAGGAAGTGCTGAAAAGAGCAAAGAATGAAATTAGCAATTGGTAATTCGGATCTCGTGAAAGTTTAAAAATGGAGACAAGTAATCTTACTTCCTACTCTCCAATCGGCATAAAACCCAGGGGGGCAGCGAGCAAAGAAAAATTGGTTCAGAAATCCATGAACGCTTTTGGTAAGGTCAGAAATAAGTTTGCGGTTTCTAGCACTCCTCACAATTATAAGGGAAGGATGATCTCTACTCTTTGCAAACGAGCATAAGTAACGAATTTCTTCAAAACTTGGTAAGTGATCAAAAGTTCTTCTGAACAAAACGCACAACCCCATCAAGATGGCATAACCATTAGGATGAAGTTGGGACGGAGAGATTGACAACGAAAGAAGAAGAATTCGGAGAAAGTCATTAAAAGGAGGGATCGCTCCGCTTAAACACATTTGACGATTGATTGCAATAAAGCCATGGGGAGGACTGTCGGCAGTATCACTTGGCCCAGGGAGCAGGACATCACTCTCAGTAAAACCAAATTGAGTGCGCAGCTGAGTAAATGCTCTCGGGGTTAGAATGGTTGGAGTTCTCTCTGGAGGGTTCTCTATAGGTAGAGCTGCCGGAAAAGTTTCTTCCTCTTGAGCTGCCATTTCTTCTTGATGGGAAGTCATTCTACATAAATAACTGGATATTCAAACATCAAGGTGCACGTTTCCTAAAATGTGTGAGGTGTTGTGTAAAATTAACAAAGCAATAAACAAATATAACTAGAATGAAAACTAGCAAGCATTTGTTAGTTATGAAACCCAGGGACTATTGTTTTAAGCTTAAATATGCAAGTATAATGTTGATGCAGACAAATCAGTTCAGATTGTTGATATTTTGCATTGATGTTTAACTTTAGTTGATTGATTCACAAACATTTCATGCAATATATTTAAGTTGCTTGTTTCATCTCGACTAATCTGTCATTCGATGTGGGCAGTCAATGGCAGTATTCTCGCCTTGGTTTCTTTGTTTGTTATTTTCAGCAGGTTGGCAGCTTATAAGTTAATGCGGTCTGTGAAATAATACAATGAGATTCAAGCAGATTTAAAGTTGGGGCAGTTCAGAATTTAGGGAAACTTAGTTCGGCAGTTCAAGTCAAATACTCAAAGTGGGTCTATGCTCCTAAATGACAACACGTCCAAAGCTTAAGTATTAGGTCGGCTACGATTTAACACGTCCAAAGCTTAAGTATTAGGTCGGCTACGATTTTAAAAGTCTTTCGCGAGATAAGGCTAGGTCGGTAGCGGGTCGGAGTCAAAGTTAGTTCGGCAGCTCAGTCCTCTAGGTCGCAAGGAAGAGATAAGAAAGTAAGCTCCGATCCAAAAGGCAGGAACTTCTCCAAGTATTGAATCGGTCACGATCCAAGCCTTAAAGTTTAAATCGGCAAGTTTCCTTCAAGCATTATCTCAACCACGACTTAAGGTCACTAAGAGTCAGGTCGGCCAAAGGCTAAACCACTCAAATTCACTAACTCGCTCCCAAACCAACATCACACTCCATCGACCCGCTAACCCAATAGCCGTTCCATCAACAACAGCCTTCATTCCATTCAAGCTATCGGATCGCCCAATAAAAAGCTCAAAGTTGTCACAAATCCATTGCCCTGCCATCAGAAATCATTGAGCCTGGGGTGGTAAACCATCTTCATCGTCTCAACTGTCGTCTGAAGCCAAAATCGAGCAACCTAAGCCTCATCAACTATAAACGTAATAGGATTCATGATGAAGCATTGAACAAGGAGGTAGTTCGAGTTCGAGTGGCGGAATTCATGGACTAACAGTGATCTATGATCGAGAAGAGAGCAGGACCACTTACGCGATGAATAGCAGAGATTACCAGTGATCGATTGGAATGAGATCGCCTTTAGGAGCTTGAGAAAATTTTAATGGCGGAATCGAACAAGGGAGTAAGTAATAAAGAGAAAGAAGAATGTGGACGACTTATATCTCACTAAGGTAGAGACTGAAGCGACTTAGACCATCTAACTGTTAGGTCGTTTACGACCCACCGATCTAAAAAAGGAATGGGTTAAAGAGTATCGAAGCATACGACCTAACCATTAGGCGCATGCTTCGAGGGGCAAATGTTAACCTCGCCTCGGCCGTGGCTCACCGATCTAAGATGGTAAACGACCTAACACTCTGCCGACTTAACAAAGGATGCCGACCTAAGGCTCGAATGGGCACCGACCTAACTACTTAATGCCTCAAAGGAGGACGACCTAACACTCTGCTGACTTAACAAGGGATGTCGACTTAGTATCTTAGCATGGAAGACCGACCTAACTGCATAAGGTTTAGGAATGATACCGACCTAAGGGACTTGAGAAGTAGACCGACTTAAAGCTCAAAGGAAGTTCCGACTCAACAGCCTTAGCTTGTTGCCGACCTAACGAATGAACCGACTCAGAATAAGTGACGACTCAACTTATTGCCGATTTAACAGGGACAGCGACTCACCGGGTTATAACCTTGATGCTTTAAAGATGTTGGCCGACTCATGGGAAAACCGACCTAAGGCCTATGGTGGGTCGTTCACGACCTAAGCAAGCGAATCAGATACCTCATCATTTCGTGACCTGGCCCCATAACTCGTTTACGACTTTGGACTTGCATGAAATTAGGTAGGTCGGCTTAACTCTACTAGACCGTGAATTTGCCTCTATAGGTCAGCCGCGACTCAACTAAAGTCGGTGACGACTCAGGACTTGGGAAAAATTCTTAAACAGATTTGCCTATAAATAGAAAGCCATCTCCAACATTCAGGGGACCTTTTTTGGCCAATCATTTCAAGCGCCAATACTCTACTGAATTCTCAACTCACCCGACACTTCAAATTCGAAAGGCAACTCAACTAACTTCAAGGGAAAATCTAACGCAATCTACATGGATTCGAAGAATTCTTCTCTACTAAAGTTCTAGTTGTTTGTCTCATTATAATTGTAATTGAAGATTGTTGTAAAGTTGTAATCGGTTTAGCAATAAAGAGAATTAAAGTGGACGTAGGCTTGCTTTGAGCCGAACCACTATAAAATCGTTGTTATTCACTGCTTTTTTCTATGATTTTCTGCTTATACTCTGTTCCCGAATCATCGGGTGGTGCTTTCACAACTACACTTTATACACCGGGGTGTTAGCGTTCAAATTTTAGCGTTAACACAATCTATTTTCTAAATTCAAGTTGGTCAGAGTGCAAACTGTTTAGAATTGAAGTGATAACTCAAATAGGAATTGAGCAATTGTGAATAAGTGAATAGAAATCTAAATGAATGTGAAGTAAAAGAATTTTGATTAACTGATAATCAATGAAGGTAAATACGTAGGATGTACGTATATTATTCTATTCGCACAATGATTTGATCCAGATTCGATCATAGAATTTCGAGATAGTATATCGATTCGAGTTGGGATTTGTCACTTGATTTTCGACGGCCAACCCTGGATATGGATTTTTGATTAGTTTTGGAAATTCTCTCATAGTTATGACTATGCAAGGAGAATGATGGTTTCTAATCAAGAAACCAAATTTGAGTCCGCACTAGGAAGTCGAGCGAACGAAGTTAGTTCGGAAGTGAAATTGTGTGATCGAGTGAGCGATCAGATTTGATATTGCCTACAAATGGTATTTGTACATCGTACGTGCTTAAATGTAATAGATATTGAAATTTTGAAAGAAATGAAAACGATTTTTGAAAAGAAAAGTATATTTTGAAAAATATGTGATGAATAAGAATAGATGTTGGATATCCCTATGACTGAAACTCATTTTATAAAAGATAAGTAGTGTGGCAAGTAACTTTATAAAAGAAAATCAAAATTGAATGTTGATTTGGCATAAGTAAAGTTATTTATATTTGTTATACATGATAAACTTCCCTTATGTTGAATCTAAAACCAGAAGAAAAGGTTTATGGAAAATATTTGAAGTATAAAAAGGGAATCTATATAAGTGATTCCAAGATTTTATATATCTATATAATGATTTCTATGAAAATAATTTTGGGAAAAAGGATTTTTTGAACCCACTAATTTTGGAAAGGCTTTTGATTTTTGGAAAAATCAAATTTTTGGAATTTGGAAAACCAGGTTTGGAACTATCGATTTGAGATATTGATTTTGTGCAAAGGGGGTTTATGTGAATCATAAATAGTATGATTTGAAAGATACCATAAGTGTATAGTATAGAATGTTTTGAGATTAGCTCCGGGGAAAAAGGCGCTCCCATGAAATGAACTTCATAGGAGATCCATGGGGTGGTTCTTCCTTAAGCCCTATTGGAGCAGCTCTAAATTTGATCCTGGGAAGAAATCCAGACAAACTGAAGTTCCTGAAGATTATGTGTGTGGGTAGCGAAAGTCGAGGGCGCTGATGCCTACAGAGACATTTGGGTTATGTTGTGATGACAGTTTAACTCAATGTCACTACGATCTACTACAGACCATAGCGGAAGTCGTGTTGTAGTGAGAGCCAACGGTCTACCTTTGATTTCGCCGTGATGGCGACATAACATCAGTTGACGGTGATCTATGAAGACATAGCGGAAGTCGTGTGGCAGTGGGTGCCTACAGGCTACATTGGGACTTGACTGATGTAGTATGCGATCTGTGTAGGAGTGGTGAAGTTTCATTTGGCAACAAAATTCGAGGGCGCTAATACCTGCAGTTAAATGGGTTTTTGCTGTGATAGTGGCGTAAAACCTAGGTGTAGATGTGATCTGTGGCGGGTTCCATGGCGTAATCAAAGGGGGCGGAGTGCCTACAGTTATCTATGGTTTTTGCTGGGATGGCGACCTAATCATCGGGTTAACTGCGACCATGGAGGGGGTGATGATTTCCAGAGCATTCTCACTAAAAATATTTTCTATATTTTCTCAAAAGTTTTTGAAAACGTTTTCTAAATATTTTCACTAGGTGTTGAAAATGGCTTTATCTAATACTTATAGATTTTCAGTCCTACGCCTGATCAATGTATGAACGAATTTCAATGAGAACAAGGATGGATTTGTTCGGACATTATGATATAAAAAGTATTTTATAAAACTATTTTGGCAATATTATATAGATTTTGAAGTGTTTTAAAAAAAATTATTTGATAAAAGTGTTTATAGTTAAGAATGTCTAAAGAATAATTTAACTAATGAAAAGCATTTTAAAATTTTCTAGCTTCGTTCCTCTTTTGGGACGAAAAGATTCAAGGGGGGAAGAATGTGATAACTCGGACTTTTGGACATCTGATAATTTGATAATTAACTGATTTATAAGTTGAACAAATGTTTTTGATAATAGAAAAAATACCTGGATATAATTATTAATTTGATAATCTCCTAATATAATGATTTAAAATTGCAAAACTTATCATTTCTAGGCAAGATAAAATATGATAGTTATTTTACTATTATGCATGCATATATGGTTTGTGGATAAAATTTGGATTTGAAATTCAAAGTAATATTTTAAAAATAAATTTACAACTAGTGTATATATATATATGGTTATTAATTAGTATATAACTAGGGTGTTTATCATTTTTTCTTTAAAGTTATAAATATAAGTAAAGGGAAAATGTATTAATGGAAAGATATAAGCATAAATTAATAAAACATAAAACATAAGAAAAAGTATTAATATAATATAAAATAAAAAACATATAAAATTAATATAATGCATGCTTTGAACATTTATAGCTTATGCATGATTTACAAAATACAAGTGGCGTATGTGTTTTCTCTTTAAAATTTTAAAATATATAGTTAGTGCTAGAGTAAACCAGGCTGTGCACATTCATATTCTCTTTTCAAAATTCTTCTTTCAAACTAAATTTAAAACTAAAGAGAAAATCAAAACAATTTCTTTCAAGTTCTTTTCCTCTGAGCTTAAGCAAGCAATTCAAGATTCAAAATTGGTTCCAAATCAAAATCAAGCTTCAGTTCAACAACAAATAGCAGATCAAAGAACAAGCTGTTCTCTGTTTATAAATAATACAAGTGAGTAAACTTCTTTCCAAAAACCCAATTCTTCTTAAATATGGTATGGTTTAAAGATGAAATAGAGATAATATCTATTCAATATGTTGTTGCATAGAAATGTGTGTGTGTGTGTATAAGACTATATGGGGATATAGGTAGTGCCTGTACACTTAAATTGTTGGCCTCTATTTTTCTTTTCTGGCATGTTCCCAACATTCAAAAATTCATATTACATTCTCTTCATAGTTTTAGCTCTTGATGTTTGAAGAGTTTTCATGGGTATTTAAGTAAACTAAATTTTAAAAATGATTTCATAGAATATTATCATGTAGACATATAGGGAAAGGTGTATTTACAGTAAGGTAACCAAGTGCAAAATTTCGAACATCGAATTTTAACCGTTGGTTGGCATAAACATAATCGTTGTTAGAGATTATGATTTTTGATGAGGGTTTTGAGACTTATAGTGAAGTAGGGAGAAAGGAAAGTGAGGATGAATGGATTTGGGCAAGACGCCAAATTCAGGTGGCTGGGTTGATTTGGAGGCGTGGCACTTGACGTGGAGGAGGAGTAGGGCATGGGGAACTCAAGAAAAATGCCGCTGGAATTTCCAATTGATCATAGAAGCAGGTCGATTGGATATTAGGGTTTAAGGGATCTTCATTTGGCCTTCGGTTTTGGGTTGAATAGCGAAGCAAGGTGATGATGGAAGGCTGCATGCATGAGGGAAACAATGCAGGAGGAGCAGGAGGGTCTTCCGATGAAGTTTGAGGGTATACGGTGGTAGGAATAGTCGGAGCGTGGTGGTTGATGTGTATCTGATCATTTCCAGTAGGGGGTCGAAGCTTGTTTTTTTTCGAACAAGGCAGTTCATTGAGGCTTGAGTGGTTGGATGGGATGGGGTGATTGTGCGAGATTGGCATGGATGATCAACGGCGTAGCCGAAAGACTGGGTTGCGCATGCACGGATATATGTGCGTACATGAGTATATCATTCCCAGGAAGTGAAGAAAGGAAGAAAAGGGACAAGATAGAGAAAAGAAGAGGAGGAGAAGGAAGTTGGGCCGGAAATGGGCCGTAGAAATTAGGAAGAGGAATTGAATAGAGAAAGAAAAAATGATAAAGAGAGGAAAGTATATATAAAAGGAAAGGAAGGGAAAGAGAGTCGGCAATTTGATCAGGTTTTTGCTCAAGGATTTCGAGTTTTAGCTTGGGTTTGTTTTCTTTGGTTATCCGAGTTTTTAAATTGTAGAAATGATTTAGTAAGCATTAAAGCAAAATAACTCATACAAGCCTCAAGCAAATTAATAACAAATTTTCAGGGTATTAATCAAGTTTCAATAGAAATTATAAATTTAAATGATTTTGAAATTTAAATTTTTTTGATTTAAAATAATTTTATAAAAGGTTAATTATCTAATTATATTCGTAAGTGTTTCAAATGAAAATTTAATAATGATAATTATGTAAGATAATGGTTTATCTCAAAATAATGAAGGTCTTGATTAATTAATGGATAAATTAATCAATGTGATGAATTAATGGTTAATTAATTAATATAAGTAATTATGGTTAATTAATTAACTTAAGTAATTATAGGATAATTAATTAATGTAATCAAAGGGTAATTTCTTAATGGAATTAATTAAAGGGTAATTCATTGATTAATGTAATTAAAGGATCATTAACTAGTGGGATTAATTAATGTGAGTAGTTAAAAGTTAATTAATGTGAATGATTAAAGCGATTAAAGAATGATTAATTTCAATAATTAATCAAATGGTTCAATTAATGATTTAAAGGTACTTAATTTAATAAATTCATTTGATTGGGTGACAAGTTAATCTTGCTTATGGATGATTAAATTGTATTGAATGTTTGGATTAATGTCTCTAGTCTGATATATTGTGATGGTCTGTCATATGATATGTATATAGTGAACTGTGATATTGAGCGTTATCTACTGATAATGAATTGCTGTGTAAGCGTGACATCCTGTTTTTAAAATTTGAACCGTATTCACTTTAACAACTTGGATTAAAGATGACACTGAATTCGAAGAAACCGGGGTCGGGCGTCAGCAAATACCCAAAACCACTTCGAATAGTAATCTACAATTTTTTTTAATAAATTTGATTATAAAATTAAATAGGATGGAATGGAATAAATTGGTAACATGGCTATTTAAACCGAGTAACAAATTCATAATATTGTTCGGTAGTAAGTGAATGACTATAACAAGTTAAGAACTAGTAGTGAGGTACGGGTTACCCTGGGTTTCGACTATGTTTTATAACTTAGTATTTCATGTTATAAGGGTTTACTCACGCTGGTTTCCAGCCTGACCGGGTTGTTACTTTATTGTAATGCTCGGGTCAGACCGAGTATTACAGATTTCAGGTTAGGACGTTCTGGAGCTTAGGTAGCGAGCTGGATGGTAGGAATGTATGAAGTATATTCCGCTATTTATTAAAGACTATATAGTCCGTATTGATAATGTACTAGGAAAAGTTAACTATAACTGTCCAGTTTATTTATAAATGGTTGTAACTCTGAGGTATTGTATGTAAATTGACATATAAAACTTTTCTTTGTATAAATGCTATTATTGATATTATATTTTAATCCATCGTGAATGTGAGATTCTAGTTTGGTTTTCTCTTTCTTCTTCTAGCTCTTTTCTTCTAAACCCTAACACTCTGGAATTTTCGATGCTCGGATGTTCGGCACTTCTGCAGTGAACGCGTTAGTGTCGAATTTTCGAGGTCGAAATTTCGGGTCGTTACATTTTAGCAAGAGATTTAAATAAATGAAAGATTTATTTTCAGGCTTAGTGGTTGTTATGGGTAATTATCTCTGAATTGTTGCTTGTTTATTTATTTGATAGATCGATAATCGACTACCAATTCTGGACCAAAATATAACTTTGGAAATATCTAGGGGAAACATGTGAGTTATATGGCACAGTCATCTTTTGTACTATGCGTATAAATCTCATTTTGTTCTCCTAGGAAAAATGATAGGGAAATCCATCCATTAAATGGCTGGATGGTGATCTCTGCTCTTTTTTATTGCCTGATTATTTCCAAATGAATTAGCATTGAGGTTACTGGAACAATCGAATGTTGTTTCGAAGAGAGTTGGATCGAATAAGTATAAATTATCCAAAAACCACTTCGATCCAACTCAAACATTTCGAATAGAAAGACATCTTCAACATGATTGAAGATGGAGCTTTTGAAGTGCGAGGGCTACTTGCTACTAATCCTGAGTGTGATTCCAAATTGGATGTAGTACAGGTAGTGCTTCGGCTTCATTTAAACCAAGAACGAACTTTTATGGATAAAGGCTAGCACGGTGTTACTTCCTAGAGTGTAGTGTTAGCATTCCAAGTGGTATTTCTTTTAAAAAGGTAATCGTAATTTCAACCCTCACACCCAAGAATGACTAAAATCTAGGAATATGCTTTAGGCTATGTGGTTCGCTACCATTAAGGTATGTTCATCACCCAATCCAGATCGATATTATAGATTACGTATGCTCAAGGCCCATTTAGGTTGTTAATCCTAACTAGGGTGATGACATATTAGGTGCTCTCCACTAAGGGATCGGGTTGTCTTGAATCATAGGGAGTCCATTTGAGGCTCCCAGTTTATTTTATCTAGAGATGCACTGTGATAGGTAGTATCCTACTGCCTTATCATTGATGGAATCCATTTTCCAATACATGCCTTCATGGACTTAGTTGTATACCAATTATGCTGGAATTTAATTAATGTAATAGTTTCAGTTATGATTAATATGTATTTGTATCCTAGACATTATTATTATATCACTGGATTTTCTAAAGAAAATGTTTTGGTTATCGTAAGGTAAAAATCCATATGTATTTATATGCGACATGGTCTTACGAGAGAACTTTGATTTTAAAAAAGGTTTTATAAGTTCTAATAATGTTTCTTGTGATTTGAGTTTCCCATGCTGGTTTTACCAGACTGACCCAGGCGCTATTTTCCTATAATGCCCGGATCAGTTGAGCATATTTTCTAGATTTAGTTAGATCTTTTGGTGCTTTTCAGAAGACAAGCTGGATTCTCCAAGACATATTCACATATCTTATATTCTTCCACTATTGTTGCTTCCTTTTCAGTTTTGTGTAAATTAGCATTTGAAAGGACAAGTTGTTTCAATTGTCCAGGATGATAATATGATAGTGTACTTTGATGTTGTGCATAAATAAGATAATTTTCTTTTTGAAAAGATTTTTTGTATATTATATATTGCTAATCATGATGTGAGATTCTATTCCATCTCTTTCTTTCTTCCTCCCTAATGACCTATCTTTTGGATACTTAAATGATCGGCACATGAATACTGAGAATATATTTAATGTCTTTTTTGGTGTAAGAAAGACAAATCATCACATTTGGTATCAAAGGTTAGGCTGACCGAACACATAGGTTTTGGTGGGGTAAACTCATTTGAGATAGGGTAATTGAGACCTTAGGATGAGTTTAAGTGTATATATTGAGTGCACGTTTGTTAGTGTCATAAAAATGTTTTATATTGTGTTCATTTATCGGTCGAGTGGTTTATAAATTCTGATCGAGACGTGGGGTACCACGTTGTCCATAGGAGTTTCTAAACACTTAAATCAGGCAACTCAACATAGTATCATTTTAAAATCTAGTAAATGGAATAATTTTACCTAGGAGTATATATTATTTTAGATAAAAGAATAATTTTCAAAAATAAAGCATAGCTATATACGATGTGAATGTTGTTAGGAGTTAATAATATTTAATCATTATTATATGTGTGTAACATTCTGATATTTTCAACCATTCGCATCCACACATGCCGGATTGAATTGCTCAAAATACAAGATTGTTAATTTATATTTGGCAAAACTCAGCATATGCAGTAAATAAATAATCACAAAATCACAGATACAGAGTAACTTACTAATGCAGCGGAAATAAATGAATAGTAGTTCATGAAGCTACTATATATATGTCAGATTTAAATAAGATACAATAGAAGTCTCAAATATAATAGTCAAATACAAGATCAGAATACATCACTGGAATCAACTGGATAACTGCAAGCTAAAAGATGTAGATGGATCTCCAAATAAAGCTCGAACTCCAATGGTGAGTTTCAAAAGCTGTACCACTCAGTCTGACCTGAGGGTAAAGCAAATCACAAACACTCGAGTCAGGATTACCATTCTTATATCAATAAATCCAACACAAGTGAAATAACAACTGAAATACAAGTAGATCAAGGGATGTTTGGGATACCATCCCCTAAGGATCCGTTAAACTATCTACTTTATAGTAATATACGCTATTATAATGATATCTAAAGTAAAGTAAAGTAAAGTATTTAAAAATAGAGTTAACCATATCCCCCTTAATACATTTTATAGTGCTAATAGTCTGTACAGTACCGTAGTACCACCAGATCTGGAGGCTACCAGAGGATACTCCATAGGTACGACACAAATCAAACTCGTATGAGGCGTGCTGGGGTAAGTGACACGGCACAACTAGGCAATGCCAGGGTTGATATACCAATTGCACTTTTGGACTAGTGGTAACGCATAACAGCCACTACCACCCACCTCGAGCCACACTCCTAAATCAAAAAAATCAAAAGTGGCCACAAAATCAATCACAAAGTCAGAATATAATATCGAAGGAGTGTGTCCGATCGGAGGAGCTACCTCACTTGGCCCGTCGATTGCTCCTGTTTTAGTCACCTTATGCCAACTCACAGGAGTCGGGTCCACGTATATACCTCAATAGGACATCGCCACCATCCTACTTCATTCTGGAATCTCCACCTCATATACAGTTGTTAAAGTGGTTTTTGGAGTTGGCAGTGATTATGACAACTTCCGATCTCGGTCTCTTTAACAACCAAACATTATTATAACACCACGGTCATTTCAAAATAGTTTATACTTCAAACCCAAAATATCATTGTCATTTCAAAACCATATCAATACGATATCATTTCCATTTAAAAACCAAATACGACATCATTTCCATTTCAAATATATCCTTTTCCAAAATCATTGCACTTTCAAAGTTAAAACACTTTCGAAACCAAACACTTGAAATTATAACACCTCCAAAACATAATACTTTGAAATTCCTAACTTTGAAAACCTAACTTCCACCACTTAAACAACTTAGATATTAAAATAGTATATAAAATAAAATAGTTTATAAAATAAATAGTTTATATTAAAAATGATTTATATTAAAATAGTTTATACGAAAATAATTTATAAAGTTAAATATATAAATAGTTTTAAATATGATTCAAAAATACTTTATATAATAAAATAGCTTCCTCAAATTTCACAAATCAATTCCAAATCAACTCAAATTCCAAAATTCAATTTTAACCCAATCTCAAATCATCTATTTCAATTCAATTCAGTTTCTCAATAAACCAATTCCATTTATATAGATTTCAAAAAATAGATTTGAACAACAAAATAAGCCATTTCCATTTATATCGATTTCAAAAAACAGATTTGAACCACAAAATAAACCATTGCCATTTCAATATGTTTAAAGCTTTAAATATTCAACATTTTCAAAACTAAATTAGATAATTTCATATATATATATGTGTATGTATGTATGTATGTATGTATCGAAATTCAATTTACTATTAAGTTTTGAAATAATTACTTAATAAATCCAATATTATTTAAATAAAACCTCAAATTTCAAATAATTGAATATTTCTTCAATTTATTTAAACTTGAAATATTCATTTAAATCATCTTAAATCAAAAATTTAAACCTTATAAAATATGTTAATATATAATATCTTGAAATCAATATTTATTAAACCATATATTTCTTCCAAAACCATAGAAATTATTTCATAATATTTATATATATAGACCACGGTGTCTGTATATAATTTTCTACCCTATGGCCAAGTGATACGTATATTTATCATTTCAATTCGCAATTTAAATTATGTACGAATATATATTATTTTAATATGCAATCCCGAATTCAATTCGATGAAAATCGCTTTGGTTTATCATTTCAACCCATAACGATTTCCTCCTATTCTACAGATCATTCGGGTATGTATCATTTCAACCCATAGTGAATTCTACACTAGCAGGGAACATGCAGAGTGATAACAGATATGATAATAATATAATAGGCGTATATCATCAATATAAATAACATATAATGGTGTCAGATGTCTGGGTGAATAGATACAGATAATAGCATATATACAGCGCAATGTAAATGACTAACGGCAGCATATTTCAATTGTCATTTCAGTCGAAATCAAATTTAAGAAATAAAAGAACATTAATCGTGAGTGATTGCTTACCTTTCGAGCCTAGAGAGTTTGACACAGAACAAGCTACGAATGCCAAAGCAAAGCTAGATGGACATCATTTGACGATCAAAGCTGATAATAGGAATAGACGAATTCAAATCAAAAAACGATCGATGAAGATAATTGATAAGTAAACTTATATATATATTACTATATATAACTATTTATAAAAATAATATTCTTAATTTTCAAACACATATACTAAAATAAGATAAACATATATATTTTCCAATCAAAAATTTAACCCTAATATCAAAATAAAATCTATAAATATATGGAAACCAAATTCACCTATACACTATACTAAAATCAAAAAGGGCCCTTATTTAATAAAATTAAAGTCAATATTTATAAAACCTGGAAAAATATATATACCTAAAGTATGCTATGTGCAAATCATTTCCTAAGCCAATGTTTTATGTGCTAATACATCTGTCATCACACGACAGTACTACAGGCAAACATTTTACATTTTATGTAATATATATATATATATATATATATATATATATATATATCCAGTAGCATGTACAAATCGTTACGATTCATTGAAGCAAAATATATATATATGTACTATATATAAGCTTTATATACAACAGATAGATCATAAAACCTTATATAAACCTTGTAACCTTTATAACAGATAAAATAAGAATCAAAATCTATATGTATCATATTTAAACCAATACAAAAATCACTGCATATAAACTACATAGGCAGATCAACACTTATAACTGCAACATAGACATATATATATAATATTTACATTAAATTAATGTATTTTAACTTTAATACCTATAAAAATAAAATTTAATATATTATATAATTCATATAAACATATATATAAAACTGGCATGATATATATTATAAAACCAAAAGATTAACATATAGATTAAGTATGAAAATACTTACCTACTGTATACAACGTAAGTCAACAACACAAAACACATGTAATAGCTGTCACTCTATATATATATATATCAGATCATATTTATACAATCAGGTTATATATATATATATATATATCACATTATCATTCATATACACCAAAAAATACGAATACACTTCATACTATACAAACAAATACACCTTATATTATATATTATATTATACTTTAGAACCCTAAATGTAACGACTCGAATTTTTCGTGCTCGAAAATCGACATCCATACTTCAAATCGTATTCGAATGCCATAGATTCGACCGTTCAAATCCGATTTTCCGGAGCTTATAACAACATTAAGTAAATAACACATCGGAATAAAAGAATAATACATTGATATACAGCTTTGATACAATATATGATACAACAGATGATCTAATAGATATCAATATACATCAGAGATATGATACAATAAAATAGCAGCGGAAAAGAAAAATAGATAACATCTAGCAGCGGAACAATATAACTCTAAGATAGTCTTCAAAAGAGAACTCCGAGAACTGCAACTCCATTTCCAAGAATCAATCCAGCAATAGCTCGAACCCCCAATAACGATGCACCAAGCTAAGCAAGACTGGTGTGGTCCAAAGACTGAACTAACTCCAGATAATCTACTGAACCTAGTTATCTGAAAAACCCAACTCTAGACTGCTCGTGTAGAAAATAATGAGCACCCAGAGTTTAGGAAAGAACAATAAACTCCGGATCAATCGTGGGACTGGTGTGAACAACGAAAACAGTTTATCTTTTAAAACATTCAACAAAAGATTTTTCAAGTCAATTCGTAATGCTTTTTAAAAATGAGACTACCATAAGGCCTCCCGCACACACACACAATGCAAATGCAGAATCGGTGGAGATTTCTCCCTATGATAGTCAAAGATGCTTGATACGCATTAAAAAGAAACATTTGATATTATTACTAGTGCATAGTGTAGAGAAAATCATTTCGAAAATAAAGATATAAATCTTAGCCAGCATAGACATTTCGAACTATGCCTACTATAGCTGACATCCAAACAGTGGGGCGCCACCATAAGTGAATGATAGGTTCTACAACTAATACCGTACAAGATCGTATTGTTTTTTTGGATTTCCAACGAATGGTCAGGCCAAGGAACTTCCCATTGCCACATGAGAACGCCTCTGGAAGGACGTCCCCGAGAACCAAACCGGATCTCTGCCAACACAAGGCTGGGTTACCCCTAACTGGGTAACTACTGACACGAGTATGCCATCCCCCGGTCCTTTGGGACCTTTATCCGAGAGCTCTCTAATCAACATCACACCATAATAAATAAAGTGTTCAACATGAGTAAGTACCTGGGCTCCATACCATGATACCACCCTTTTCCAGAAGGAAATGCACATACCCTAAAGGGAGCTACCCCTCATAACCTTGCCGCATCTTTCCTGTTTTGACCATTCCGGGGTGTGAGGCTCGACGAAGTCTCGTCCACAAAGCCACGCTTTATACAAAAGCTGTGCTTTGGGTCAACAAATGATCATAGAAATGATCACAAAGATAAAAGATCAAACAAATAATCATATCACAAATGATCAACACAATGATCATTTCACAGCAACACTCAGCATGTCACATTACCAAATTGGGAATATATCGCTGATAACCATCAACTACATAATCTCTGAGTTCGTACGTTTCAGAAAAGGGTGTTAAGCTAAGAGAATAAATTCTCCGCACCAACAGAAATATATTTGAAAGAAATCAGCTTTATATCTCGAATTGTAATGTCAGACATACTATCCATACAAGTCTGTTCCGGGATCGAACAGAACCGAAGGCACTTACCAAGAAGTCCTTGCAATCCGGATATCCACAATCTTGATCGGATTTCCCATCACTTAGGGAGTCTCTATACCGGCGCGACTCGGTGCAGAAACAATCGATAGGTCATCCTATCGCTTTCGCAAATACCCGGTCTTCATCACCTGTCTTCAAATGCTATCCATAACGTCAAATCACATACGCGGAATGGGTTATACGACACAAAGGTCCTTTCCCGGCTAAACCGAATAGTGGGCGAAAACATTTAAAACATATGGATATGGATTTCAATTAAGTCACAACTTAATAATTCAAAACTTTCTTTTCAATGGCTTAAACAAATTGCTATTTCAAATCTTTTAAAACAAAAGATTTATTTCACAAAATCCCATTTACGGATTTCAAAACAATTTTCATTTCATTTGGATTAACTCGTTTAAAATCTTTAAATTAAAGATCTGTCTTATAGGTTTCAAACCATTCCCAAATGTTCACTTTCAAAATTCATTTCCAAATATTTATCAATCATTTGGTAAACTATTTCAGTTTAAACTTGAAATCTCTTTTATATAATTTGAAATTCGTTTCTCCTATGAAAGCTTTTTATCATTTAGAAACAACAGTCTTATTTCGAAAAAAACCCAATTTCATTTATACAAGTTACAATCTTTGGGTTATTTCAAATTTCCAAAAATAATACTTTAAAAACGGTTTAACTCATAATGACTAGTATAATATCGTTAATCCCTAGTTTCAAATTACAGAATTCAATTTGAATATTGAATTCAAATTTAAATTAAAGTATTTAAATTCCAACACTTAATCCAGTTATTCAAAATAAATTTCCATCTTTGAAATTCCATTTCAAAAGCTTTTCACTTCGAACCCAATCCATTTTCAAAACATTTGAATTCAAAAATTCAAATACAAAACTATTTTCAAAAATCTGTGACTTAACTGATTTCCTCGTGAAATCCATAATTGTGTGTGTATGGTGTGGTCCATGGGTTTTACACAATAGTGCCAGATTAAAACATAGAAATATAGTTGATAAGCGATATAACTATAAAGCTTATCGCCCATTCACAGATTCACAGATAATATGCAGATGTAAATAAATGAATAAATCATACACGGCACAAACCACAGAATAAAATATCGCAGATCAGACAGGACAATCAATTCAAGGCATCACATATAATATGATCATCCATAAGTATGGTCAAGTATTCAATAGTCATTTATAAGCAGGATTTATAAATTATTTATCCTAATTAATTCAATTTATTTCCAATAAATTTCTTATGAGTTAATTAACCAATCCTGATTTATTAATCATTAGATATCAATTAATTTATCAAACACTTTAATTAATTAAATTATCCTTAATTAATCATAATAAGTAATTATTTCTAATTGCTTTCATTATGTAATTTACAATTTACAATCTATAATTGATTATCTAAATTAATTTATCTAATTGACTATCAAAATTAATCATATTAAGTAATACTTAATTATCCTTAATTAATTATCTTCATTAACTAATAACATTTCTTAATTACTTTTAATTAATCTCTAATTATAATTAGATCTAAATCAGTAATTTATAAATTTAATAAATTATCCCTATTTATAATATTAGTTAAATTACTTAATTATCATATTATCTTTAAGGTAATTCATTTCTTTGTAAATGACTTCAATAATATTAAAGTGTAAAACAAATTATTTAACTTTCATTTAAAGACCTTCTATAAAGGAAGTTTATCAAAAATCAAGTTTAAATAATTGTTTGAAAACAAATCTATTTTTTTTTTAAAAAAAAAAACTATTTGATTTTAAACTTGTTTAAAACACAGTTAGATTTAAAAGCTGATTCAAATTTCCAGGATTCAAAATGAATTTGAATCCTCTAATTTAACTTTGATTTAAACTTGCTTTAAATTCTTGATTTTAAATTTCTTTATTTAAAATCCAACTTTATTCTAAAACTTAAAGATTTAAGAGTTTATTTGAAAACTGAACTTAACTTTAAAATTTTGAACCACTGTTTAAATCTTGTTTCCAGTTTCAAATTCATTTGAATTGCCTTAAAATTTCAATTTGCAGACAGGTTTCTGTTTTTTTTTCAAAAGACCTGGAAACCCATCTACTCGAGCCACTACTATGCTTTCTTCGAGTCCAACGCGCAGAAACTCGAGCAAAGCTTCGAGTCAACACACGAGAGTATACCCAGCTTCTTCTTCAACAACGCAACCCACAGCCAACCCAAATCTCAAACGTGCACGTGCACGTGTACCAGCACCATAGCCACTTCCGACCTCCGACGAACCCTCTGACAAGTCACAAATCGACACCGCAGCCGATGCAAGCCATCAATTCGACAAAACCCAACCCAAAACGAGAACGAGTATCCCAGTTCAAAACTGGAAATCGACATCACCTGGAAATCTATCACGCAACCACAATTCCGACCACCTGGACAAAAACCACCAAGCAGAAATCTTTGTCACATCGCAACGCCTCGAACCGCCTCCACGTGATCCATTCCGATCACCCATCGACACCTGAAATGCCCCGAGAAGCACTACGATAACTGTTGGGTATAAAACCCTATTTCACTTCAATCCACTTCTCCAATCATAAAAAATTTATAATCAATTTTCCTACAATCTATCCTATATCATCCCCCTCCAGATTAAATCTGGAAGCTTGATTTTTCCTCGATCGATGGGAATTGACGTTTTTGTCAATTTCGTTCAACTTGAAAATCCAAACAATTCTTGAATCTGAAAATCTTGAAACTATATCCTAAAATCATGATTTTCTGTTACGAATCGTTTCCTGAGATCCAAACGAGAAATCGTAATCAATGATTTTTATCTTGAGTTAACTTATTGCCGTCATATTCAAATTTTAGATAAATTACTTAATGATTTTACTTGTTTTTATTTTTAGAATTGGTATTACCTCATTACAATCAATTTCCTTTTAGACATCACATTTCCTAATGATTTAGATGAGGAGTTAAAAATTATTCTTGAAAAATCTTAAACCTGTTAAACAACAGAACATGCGTATACATGTACCCAGGCATGCATAACTTACCTTTGTGTTCCCAGATAAAATGCATATCTACCACCATAAAAAAAACATTTCCCAATCATCATTTTCACTCATCATCACAGGCATTTTCAAGTAAAGAGGATTAAGTTTTGAGGGGAAGTTTACTCACTTTGTTTTCCCAAAAGAAGAAGAACAGAGCTTCATATTGAAACAGTTTTGAAAATACAAGCTGAACACCCTCCTTGATCTTTGGGTTTGATTTCTTTAGTTGTTGAAATATTTTTGTTTAAGTTTGAATGATATTACTTTGAATAATGGTCAAAACTGAAATGAAGATGGTTGATAAATAGGGAGAGTTGTACAGAGTGATGTCTTTGTTTATTCAATAAGCATGGCTGAGATGTTTTGTATTAAATGCATGAGTCCCTTATCACTTTTCTTTGTTTTGTTTAGTATAATAGGCATGGCTGGTATGTTGTTTTCGGTGGCTAAGGAGATTTGCATTTATTGCTTTGTACAAATCTATTCTTAAGTATACATATTGTTGTTTCTTTTTAGTATACAGCCTACATCTTTTTAGCTTGGCTGAAATCTTTCTCTGTTTATGTTTTATTTTGTACTTGTATTTTCATTTGTTTCGTGAAACAAGATCTCGGCTAAGATGATAGCAGTATGGCAGAGGTTTTATTATATTTTTATCTTATACTTTGTTTATGTGTACAAAGATATTTTATTTTTACTTTATGTACATATTTTAAAAGTTGTTATATTTATTTTTATTACATTAACTTGTATATTTATTTCTATTCCTACATAACTACTTATTTTTATTTCTATTTATTTTAAAACCATTTATTTATGATTTTATTTCTAATCCAATATATACAT